>CAUIJQ010000093.1:0-630000 GCA_959613385.1 Geotrupes spiniger
AATTAAAATTTTTGGAATATTTTGCCTTTTCCTCTGTTACTATCACAGATCTGTCATTTGAGTAACAACAAAACGTTTCTACGAGTACTTTGCGTATATCAAGAAATTAAAATTTTCGGAATATTTTGCTTTTTCCTCAGTTACTATCACAGATCTGTCATTTGAGTACCAACAGAACGTCTCTAGGAGTAGTTTGCGTAAATCAAGAAATTAAAATTTTCGGATTTTTTTCCATTTTACTCTATTACTATCACAGATCTTTCATTTGAGTAGCAACCAAACGTCTCTACGAGCACTTTGCGTAAGTCAAGAAATCAAAATTTTAAGAATTTTTCTCTTTTTCCTCTGTTACTATGACAGATCTGTCATTTGAGTAACAACAAAACGTCTCTACGAGCACTTTGCGTAAATCGAAAAATCAAAATTTTCGGAATATTTTGCCTTTTCCTCTGTTACTATCACAGATCTGTCATTTGAGTAACAACAAAACGTTTCTACGAGTACTTTGCGTATATCAAGAAATTAAAATTTTCGGAATATTTTGTATTTTCCTCTGTTACTATCACAGATCTGTTATTTGAGTAACAACAAAACGTCTCTACGAGCACTGTGCGTAAATCAAGAAATTAAAATTTTCGGAATTTTTTCCATTTTACTCTATTACTATCACAGATCTTTCATTTGAGTAACAACAAAACGTCTCTACGAGCACTGTGCGTAAATTGAGAAATTAAAATTTTCGGAATATTTTGCTTTTTCCTCTGTTACTATCACAGATCTGTCATTTGAGTACCACCAAAACGTCTCTATGAGTACTTTGCGTAAATCATGAAATTAAAATTTTCGGATTTTTTTCCATTTTACTCTATTACTATCACAGATCTTTCATTTGAGTAGCAACCAAACGTCTCTACGAGCACTTTGCGTAAGTCAAGAAATCAAAATTTTAGGAATTTTTCTCTTTTTCCTCTGTTACTATGACAGATCTGTCATTTGAGTAACAACAAAACGTCTCTACGAGCACTTTGCGTAAATCGAAAAATCAAAATTTTCGGAATTTTTTCCATTTTACTCTATTACTATCACAGATCTTTCATTTGAGTAGCAACAGAACGTCTCTACGAGTACTTTGCGTAAATCAAGAAATTAAAATTTTTGGAATATTTTGCTTTTTCCTCTATTACTATCACAGATCTTTCATTTGAGTAGCAACAGAACGTCTCTACGAGTACTTTGCGTAAATCAAGAAATTAAAATTTTTGGAATATTTTGCCTTTTCCTCTGTTACTATCACAGATCTGTCATTTGAGTAACAACAAAACGTTTCTACGAGTACTTTGCGTATATCAAGAAATTAAAATTTTCGGAATATTTTGTATTTTCCTCTGTTACTATCACAGATCTGTTATTTGAGTAACAACAAAACGTCTCTACGAGCACTGTGCGTAAATCAAGAAATTAAAATTTTCGGAATTTTTTCCATTTTACTCTATTACTATCACAGATCTTTCATTTGAGTAGCAACCAAACGTCTCTACGAGCACTTTGCGTAAGTAAAGAAATCAAAATTTTAAGAATTTTTCTCTTTTTCCTCTGTTACTATGACAGATCTGTCATTTGAGTAACAACAAAACGTCTCTACGAGCACTTTGCGTAAATCGAAAAATCAAAATTTTCGGAATATTTTGCCTTTTCCTCTGTTACTATCACAGATCTGGCATTTGAGTAACAACAAAACGTTTCTACGAGTACTTTGCGTATATCAAGAAATTAAAATTTTCGGAATATTTTGTATTTTCCTCTGTTACTATCACAGATCTGTTATTTGAGTAACAACAAAACGTCTCTACGAGCACTGTGCGTAAATCAAGAAATTAAAATTTTCGGAATTTTTTCCATTTTACTCTATTACTATCACAGATCTTTCATTTGAGTAACAACAAAACGTCTCTACGAGCACTGTGCGTAAATTGAGAAATTAAAATTTTCGGAATATTTTGCTTTTTCCTCTGTTACTATCACAGATCTGTCATTTGAGTACCACCAAAACGTCTCTATGAGTACTTTGCGTAAATCATGAAATTAAAATTTTCGGATTTTTTTCCATTTTACTCTATTACTATCACAGATCTTTCATTTGAGTAGCAACCAAACGTCTCTACGAGCACTTTGCGTAAGTCAAGAAATCAAAATTTTAGGAATTTTTCTCTTTTTCCTCTGTTACTATGACAGATCTGTCATTTGAGTAACAACAAAACGTCTCTACGAGCACTTTGCGTAAATCGAAAAATCAAAATTTTCGGAATTTTTTCCATTTTACTCTATTACTATCACAGATCTTTCATTTGAGTAGCAACAGAACGTCTCTACGAGTACTTTGCGTAAATCAAGAAATTAAAATTTTTGGAATATTTTGCTTTTTCCTCTATTACTATCACAGATCTTTCATTTGAGTAGCAACAGAACGTCTCTACGAGTACTTTGCGTAAATCAAGAAATTAAAATTTTTGGAATATTTTGCCTTTTCCTCTGTTACTATCACAGATCTGTCATTTGAGTAACAACAAAACGTTTCTACGAGTACTTTGCGTATATCAAGAAATTAAAATTTTCGGAATATTTTGTATTTTCCTCTGTTACTATCACAGATCTGTTATTTGAGTAACAACAAAACGTCTCTACGAGCACTGTGCGTAAATCAAGAAATTAAAATTTTCGGAATTTTTTCCATTTTACTCTATTACTATCACAGATCTTTCATTTGAGTAGCAACCAAACGTCTCTACGAGCACTTTGCGTAAGTCAAGAAATCAAAATTTTAGGATTTTTTCTCTTTTTCCTCTGTTACTATGACAGATCTGTCATTTGAGTAACAACAAAACGTCTCTATGAGTACTTTGCGTAATTTAAGAAATTAAAATTTTCGGAATTTTCTCCATTTTACTCTATTACTATCACAGATCTTTCATTTGAGTAGCAACAAAACGTCTCTACGAGCACTTTGCGTAAGTCAAGAAATCAAAATTTTAGGAATTTTTATCTTTTTCTTCTGTTACTATTACAGATCTATCATTTGAGTAACAACAAAACGTCTGTCTCTACGAGCACTTTGTGTAAATCGAGAAATCAATATTTTCGGAATTTTTTCCATTTTACTCTATTACTATCACGGATCTTTGATTTGAGTAGCAACAGAACGTCTCTACAACCACTTTGCGTAAATCAAGAAATTAAAATTTTTGGAATATTTTGCTTTTTCCTCTGTTACTATCACAGATCTGTCATTTGAGTAACAACAAAACGTTTCTACGAGTACTTTGCGTATATCAAGAAATTAAAATTTTCGGAAGATTTTGCTTTTTCCTCTGTTACTATCACAGATCTGTCATTTGAGTAACAACAAAACGTCTCTACGAGTACTTTGCGTATATCAAGAAATTAAAATATTCGGAATATTTTGCTTTTTCCTCTGTTACTATCACAGATCTGTCATTTGAGTAACAACAAAACGTCTCTACGAGCACTGTGCGTAAATTGAGAAATTAAAATTTTCGGAATATTTTGCTTTTTCCTCTGTTACTATCACAGATCTGTCATTTGAGTACCACCAAAACGTCTCTATGAGTACTTTGCGTAAATCAAGAAATTAAAATTTTCGGAATTTTTTCCATTTTACTCTATTACTATCACAGATCTTTCATTTGAGTAGCAACCAAACGTCTCTACGAGCACTTTGCGTAAGTCAAGAAATCAAAATTTTAGGAATTTTTCTCTTTTTCCTCTGTTACTATGACAGATCTGTCATTTGAGTATCAACAAAACGTCTCTACGAGCACTTTGCGTAAATCGAAAAATCAAAATTTTCGGAATTTTTTCCATTTTACTCTATTACTATCACAGATCTTTCATTTGAGTAGCAACAGAACGTCTCTACGAGTACTTTGCGTAAATCAAGAAATTAAAATTTTTGGAATATTTTGCTTTTTTCTCTGTTACTATCACAGATCTGTCATTTGAGTAACAACAAAACGTCTCTACGAGTACTTTGCGTAAATCAAGAAATTAAAATTTTCGGAATATTTTGCTTTTTCCTCAGTTACTATCACAGATCTGTCATTTGAGTACCAACAGAACGTCTCTAGGAGTAGTTTGCGTAAATCAAGAAATTAAAATTTTCGGATTTTTTTTCCATTTTACTCTATTACTATCACAGATCTTTCATTTGAGTAGCAACCAAACGTCTCTACGAGCACTTTGCGTAAGTCAAGAAATCAAAATTTTAAGAATTTTTCTCTTTTTCCTCTGTTACTATGACAGATCTGTCATTTGAGTAACAACAAAACGTCTCTACGAGCACTTTGCGTAAATCGAAAAATCAAAATTTTCGGAATTTTTTCCATTTTACTCTATTACTATCTCAGATCTTTCATTTGAGTAGCAACAGAACGTCTCTACGAGTACTTTGCGTAAATCAAGAAATTAAAATTTTTGGAATATTTTGCTTTTTCCTCTGTTACTATCACAGATCTGTCATTTGAGTAACAACAAAACGTCTCTACGAGTACTTTGCGTATATCAAGAAATTAAAATATTCGGAATATTTTGCTTTTTCCTCTGTTACTATCACAGATCTGTCATTTGAGTAACAACAAAACGTCTCTACGAGCACTGTGCGTAAATTGAGAAATTAAAATTTTCGGAATATTTTGCTTTTTCCTCTGTTACTATCACAGATCTGTCATTTGAGTACCACCAAAACGTCTCTATGAGTACTTTGCGTAAATCAAGAAATTAAAATTTTCGGAATTTTTTCCATTTTACTCTATTACTATCACAGATCTTTCATTTGAGTAGCAACCAAACGTCTCTACGAGCACTTTGCGTAAGTCAAGAAATCAAAATTTTAGGAATTTTTCTCTTTTTCCTCTGTTACTATGACAGATCTGTCATTTGAGTAACAACAAAACGTCTCTACGAGCACTTTGCGTAAATCAAGAAATTAAAATTTTCGGAATATTTTGCTTTTTCCTCAGTTACTATCACAGATCTGTCATTTGAGTACCAACAGAACGTCTCTAGGAGTAGTTTGCGTAAATCAAGAAATTAAAATTTTCGGATTTTTTTCCATTTTACTCTATTACTATCACAGATCTTTCATTTGAGTATCAACAGAACGTCTCTACGAGTACTTTGCGTAAATCAAGAAATTAAAATTTTTGGAATATTTTGCTTTTTCCTCTGTTACTATCACAGATCTGTCATTTGAGTACCAACAAAACGTCTCCACGGGTACTTTGCGTAAATCAAGAAATTCAAATTTTCGGAATTTTTTCCATTTTACTCTATTACTATCACAGATCTTTCATTTGAGTAGCAACCAAACGTCTCTACGAGCACTTTGCGTAAGTCAAGAAATCAAAATTTTAGGAATTTTTCTCTTTTTCCTCTGTTACTATGACAGATCTGTCATTTGAGTATCAACAAAACGTCTCTACGAGCACTTTGCGTAAATCGAAAAATCAAAATTTTCGGAATTTTTTCCATTTTACTCTATTACTATCACAGATCTTTCATTTGAGTAGCAACAGAACGTCTCTACGAGTACTTTGCGTAAATCAAGAAATTAAAATTTTTGGAATATTTTGCTTTTTTCTCTGTTACTATCACAGATCTGTCATTTGAGTAACAACAAAACGTCTCTACGAGTACTTTGCGTATATCAAGAAATTAAAATATTCGGAATATTTTGCTTTTTCCTCTGTTACTATCACAGATCTGTCATTTGAGTAACAACAAAACGTCTCTACGAGCACTGTGCGTAAATTGAGAAATTAAAATTTTCGGAATATTTTGCTTTTTCCTCTGTTACTATCACAGATCTGTCATTTGAGTACCACCAAAACGTCTCTATGAGTACTTTGCGTAAATCAAGAAATTAAAATTTTCGGAATTTTTTCCATTTTACTCTATTACTATCACAGATCTTTCATTTGAGTAGCAACCAAACGTCTCTACGAGCACTTTGCGTAAGTCAAGAAATCAAAATTTTAGGAATTTTTCTCTTTTTCCTCTGTTACTATGACAGATCTGTCATTTGAGTAACAACAAAACGTCTCTACGAGCACTTTGCGTAAATCAAGAAATTAAAATTTTCGTAATATTCTGCTTTTTCCTCTGTTACTATCACAGATCTGTCATTTGAGTAACAACAAAACGTCTCTATGAGTACTTTGCGTATATCAAGAAGTTAAAATTTTCTTAATATTCTGCTTTTTCCTCTGTTACTATCACAGATCTGTCATTTGAGTACCAACAAAACGTCTCTATGAGTACCTTGCGTAATTCAAGAAATTAAAATTTTCGGAATTTTCTCCATTTTACTCTATTACTATCACAGATCTTTCATTTGAGTAGCAACAAAACGTCTCTACGAGCACTTTGCGTAAGTCAAGAAATCAAAATTTTAGGAATTTTTATCTTTTTCTTCTGTTACTATTACAGATCTATCATTTGAGTAACAACAAAACGTCTGTCTCTACGAGCACTTTGTGTAAATCGAGAAATCAATATTTTCGGAATTTTTTCCATTTTACTCTATTACTATCACGGATCTTTGATTTGAGTAGCAACAGAACGTCTCTACGACCACTTTGCGTAAATCAAGAAATTAAAATTTTTGGAATATTTTGCTTTTTCCTCTGTTACTCTCACAGATCTGTCATTTGAGTAACAACAAAACGTTTCTACGAGTACTTTGCGTATATCAAGAAATTAAAATTTTCGGAATATTTTGCTTTTTCCTCTGTTACTATCACAGATCTGTCATTTGAGTAACAACAAAACGTCTCTACGAGTACTTTGCGTATATCAAGAAATTAAAATTTTCGGAATATTTTGCTTTTTCCTCTGTTACTATCACAGATCTGTCATTTGAGTAACAACAAAACGTCTCTACGAGCACTGTGCGTAAATTGAGAAATTAAAATTTTCGGAATATTTTGCTTTTTCCTCTGTTACTATCACAGATCTGTCATTTGAGTACCATCAAAACGTCTCTATGAGTACTTTGCGTAAATCAAGAAATTAAAATTTTCGGAATTTTTTCGATTTTACTCTATTACTATCACAGATCTTTCATTTGAGTAGCAACCAAACGTCTCTACGAGCACTTTGCGTAAGTCAAGAAATCAAAATTTTAGGAATTTTTCTCTTTTTCCTCTGTTACTATGACAGATCTGTCATTTGAGTAACAACAAAACATCTCTACGAGCACTTTGCGTAAATCGAAAAATCAAAATTTTCGGAATTTTTTCCATTTTACTCTATTACTATCACAGATCTTTCATTTGAGTAGCAACAGAACGTCTCTACGAGTACTTTGCGTAAATCAAGAAATTAAAATTTTTGGAATATTTTGCTTTTTCCTCTGTTACTATAACAGATCTGTCATTTGAGTAACAACAAAACGTCTCTACGAGTACTTTGCGTAAATCAAGAAAATAAAATTTTCGGAATATTTTGCTTTTTCTTCTGTTACTATCACAGATCTGGCATTTGAGTAGCAACAGAACGTCTCTACGAGTACTTTGCGTAAATCAAGAAATTAAAATTTTTGGAATATTTTGCTTTTTCCTCTGTTACTATCACAGATCTGTCATTTGAGTAACAACAAAACGTCTCTACGAGTACTTTGCGTATATCAAGAAATTAATATATTCGGAATATTTTGCTTTTTCCTCTGTTACTATCACAGATCTGTCATTTGAGTAACAACAAAACGTCTCTACGAGCACTGTGCGTAAATTGAGAAATTAAAATTTTCGGAATATTTTGCTTTTTCCTCTGTTACTATCACAGATCTGTCATTTGAGTACCACCAAAACGTCTCTATGAGTACTTTGCGTAAATCAAGAAATTAAAATTTTCGGAATTTTTTCCATTTTACTCTATTACTATCACGGATCTTTGATTTGAGTAGCAACAGAACGTCTCTACGACCACTTTGCGTAAATCAAGAAATTAAAATTTTTGGAATATTTTGCTTTTTCCTCTGTTACTCTCACAGATCTGTCATTTGAGTAACAACAAAACGTTTCTACGAGTACTTTGCGTATATCAAGAAATTAAAATTTTCGGAATATTTTGCTTTTTCCTCTGTTACTATCACAGATCTGTCATTTGAGTAACAAAAAAACGTCTCTACGAGTACTTTGCGTATATCAAGAAATTAAAATTTTCGGAATATTTTGCTTTTTCCTCTGTTACTATCACAGATCTGTCATTTGAGTAACAACAAAACGTCTCTACGAGCACTGTGCGTAAATTGAGAAATTAAAATTTTCGGAATATTTTGCTTCTTCCTCTGTTACTATCACAGATCTGTCATTTGAGTACCATCAAAACGTCTCTATGAGTACTTTGCGTAAATCAAGAAATTAAAATTTTCGGAATTTTTTCGATTTTACTCTATTACTATCACAGATCTTTCATTTTAGTAGCAACCAAACGTCTCTACGAGCACTTTGCGTAAGTCAAGAAATCAAAATTTTAGGAATTTTTCTCTTTTTCCTCTGTTACTATGACAGATCTGTCATTTGAGTAACAACAAAACATCTCTACGAGCACTTTGCGTAAATCGAAAAATCAAAATTTTCGGAATTTTTTCCATTTTACTCTATTACTATCACAGATCTTTCATTTGAGTAGCAACAGAACGTCTCTACGAGTACTTTGCGTAAATCAAGAAATTAAAATTTTTGGAATATTTTGCTTTTTCCTCTGTTACTATAACAGATCTGTCATTTGAGTAACAACAAAACGTCTCTACGAGTACTTTGCGTAAATCAAGAAAATAAAATTTTCGGAATATTTTGCTTTTTCTTCTGTTACTATCACAGATCTGGCATTTGAGTAGCAACAGAACGTCTCTACGAGTACTTTGCGTAAATCAAGAAATTAAAATTTTTGGAATATTTTGCTTTTTCCTCTGTTACTATCACAGATCTGTCATTTGAGTAACAACAAAACGTCTCTACGAGTACTTTGCGTATATCAAGAAATTAATATATTCAGAATATTTTGCTTTTTCCTCTGTTACTATCACAGATCTGTCATTTGAGTAACAACAAAACGTCTCTACGAGCACTGTGCGTAAATTGAGAAATTAAAATTTTCGGAATATTTTGCTTTTTCCTCTGTTACTATCACAGATCTGTCATTTGAGTACCACCAAAACGTCTCTATGAGTACTTTGCGTAAATCAAGAAATTAAAATTTTCGGAATTTTTTCCATTTTACTCTATTACTATCACAGATCTTTCATTTGAGTAGCAACCAAACGTCACTACGAGCACTTTGCGTAAGTCAAGAAATCAAAATTTTAGGAATTTTTCTCTTTTTCCTCTGTTACTATGACAGATCTGTCATTTGAGTAACAACAAAACGTCTCTACGAGCACTTTGCGTAAATCGAAAAATCAAAATTTTCGGAATTTTTTCCATTTTACTCTATTACTATCACAGATCTGTCATTTGAGTAACAACAAAACGTTTATACGAGTACTTTGCGTATATCAAGAAATTAAAATTTTCGGAATATTTTGTATTTTCCTCTGTTACTATCACAGATCTGTTATTTGAGTAACAACAAAACGTCTCTACGAGCACTGTGCGTAAATCAAGAAATTAAAATTTTCGGAATTTTTTCCATTTTACTCTATTACTATCACAGATCTTTCATTTGAGTAGCAACCAAACGACTCTACGAGCACTTTGCGTAAGTCAAGAAATCAACATTTAAGGATTTTTTCTCTTTTTCCTCTGTTACTATGACAGATCTGTCATTTGAGTAACAACAAAACGTCTCTATGAGTACTTTGCGTAATTTAAGAAATTAAAATTTTCGGAATTTTCTCCATTTTACTCTATTACTATCACAGATCTTTCATTTGAGTAGCAACAAAACGTCTCTACGAGCACTTTGCGTAAGTCAAGAAATCAAAATTTTAGGAATTTTTATCTTTTTCTTCTGTTACTATTACAGATCTATCATTTGAGTAACAACAAAACGTCTGTCTCTACGAGCACTTTGTGTAAATCGAGAAATCAATATTTTCGGAATTTTTTCCATTTTACTCTATTACTATCACGGATCTTTGATTTGAGTAGCAACAGAACGTCTCTACAACCACTTTGCGTAAATCAAGAAATTAAAATTTTTGGAATATTTTGCTTTTTCCTCTGTTACTATCACAGATCTGTCATTTGAGTAACAACAAAACGTTTCTACGAGTAGTTTGCGTATATCAAGAAATTAAAATTTTCGGAATATTTTGCTTTTTCCTCTGTTACTATCACAGATCTGTCATTTGAGTAACAACAAAACGTCTCTACGAGTACTTTGCGTATATCAAGAAATTAAAATATTCGGAATATTTTGCTTTTTCCTCTGTTACTATCACAGATCTGTCATTTGAGTAACAACAAAACGTCTCTACGAGCACTGTGCGTAAATTGAGAAATTAAAATTTTCGGAATATTTTGCTTTTTCCTCTGTTACTATCACAGATCTGTCATTTGAGTAACAACAAAACGTCTCTACGAGTACTTTGCGTATATCAAGAAATTAAAATTTTCGGAATATTTTGCTTTTTCCTCTGTTACTATCACAGATCTGTCATTTGAGTAACAACAAAACGTCTCTACGAGCACTGTGCGTAAATTGAGAAATTAAAATTTTCGGAATATTTTGCTTTTTCCTCTGTTACTATCACAGATCTGTCATTTGAGTACCATCAAAACGTCTCTATGAGTACTTTGCGTAAATCAAGAAATTAAAATTTTCGGAATTTTTTCCATTTTACTCTATTACTATCACGGATCTTTGATTTGAGTAGCAACAGAACGTCTCTACGACCACTTTGCGTAAATCAAGAAATTAAAATTTTTGGAATATTTTGCTTTTTCCTCTGTTACTCTCACAGATCTGTCATTTGAGTAACAACAAAACGTTTCTACGAGTACTTTGCGTATATCAAGAAATTAAAATTTTCGGAATATTTTGCTTTTTCCTCTGTTACTATCACAGATCTGTCATTTGAGTAACAACAAAACGTCTCTACGAGTACTTTGCGTATATCAAGAAATTAAAATTTTCGGAATATTTTGCTTTTTCCTCTGTTACTATCACAGATCTGTCATTTGAGTAACAACAAAACGTCTCTACGAGCACTGTGCGTAAATTGAGAAATTAAAATTTTCGGAATATTTTGCTTTTTCCTCTGTTACTATCACAGATCTGTCATTTGAGTACCATCAAAACGTCTCTATGAGTACTTTGCGTAAATCAAGAAATTAAAATTTTCGGAATTTTTTCGATTTTACTCTATTACTATCACAGATCTTTCATTTTAGTAGCAACCAAACGTCTCTACGAGCACTTTGCGTAAGTCAAGAAATCAAAATTTTAGGAATTTTTCTCTTTTTCCTCTGTTACTATGACAGATCTGTCATTTGAGTAACAACAAAACATCTCTACGAGCACTTTGCGTAAATCGAAAAATCAAAATTTTCGGAATTTTTTCCATTTTACTCTATTACTATCACAGATCTTTCATTTGAGTAGCAACAGAACGTCTCTACGAGTACTTTGCGTAAATCAAGAAATTAAAATTTTTGGAATATTTTGCTTTTTCCTCTGTTACTATAACAGATCTGTCATTTGAGTAACAACAAAACGTCTCTACGAGTACTTTGCGTAAATCAAGAAAATAAAATTTTCGGAATATTTTGCTTTTTCTTCTGTTACTATCACAGATCTGGCATTTGAGTAGCAACAGAACGTCTCTACGAGTACTTTGCGTAAATCAAGAAATTAAAATTTTTGGAATATTTTGCTTTTTCCTCTGTTACTATCACAGATCTGTCATTTGAGTAACAACAAAACGTCTCTACGAGTACTTTGCGTATATCAAGAAATTAATATATTCAGAATATTTTGCTTTTTCCTCTGTTACTATCACAGATCTGTCATTTGAGTAACAACAAAACGTCTCTACGAGCACTGTGCGTAAATTGAGAAATTAAAATTTTCGGAATATTTTGCTTTTTCCTCTGTTACTATCACAGATCTGTCATTTGAGTACCACCAAAACGTCTCTATGAGTACTTTGCGTAAATCAAGAAATTAAAATTTTCGGAATTTTTTCCATTTTACTCTATTACTATCACAGATCTTTCATTTGAGTAGCAACCAAACGTCTCTACGAGCACTTTGCGTAAGTCAAGAAATCAAAATTTTAGGAATTTTTCTCTTTTTCCTCTGTTACTATGACAGATCTGTCATTTGAGTAACAACAAAACGTCTCTACGAGCACTTTGCGTAAATCGAAAAATCAAAATTTTCGGAATTTTTTCCATTTTACTCTATTACTATCACAGATCTTTCATTTGAGTAGCAACAGAACGTCTCTACGAGTACTTTGCGTAAATCAAGAAATTAAAATTTTTGGAATATTTTGCTTTTTCCTCTATTACTATCACAGATCTGTCATTTGAGTAACAACAAAACGTCTCTACGAGCACTTTGCGTAAATCGAAAAATCAAAATTTTCGGAATTTTTTCCATTTTACTCTATTACTATCACAGATCTGTCATTTGAGTAACAACAAAACGTTTCTACGAGTACTTTGCGTATATCAAGAAATTAAAATTTTCGGAATATTTTGTATTTTCCTCTGTTACTATCACAGATCTGTTATTTGAGTAACAACAAAACGTCTCTACGAGCACTGTGCGTAAATCAAGAAATTAAAATTTTCGGAATTTTTTCCATTTTACTCTATTACTATCACAGATCTTTCATTTGAGTAGCAACCAAACGACTCTACGAGCACTTTGCGTAAGTCAAGAAATCAACATTTTAGGATTTTTTCTCTTTTTCCTCTGTTACTATGACAGATCTGTCATTTGAGTAACAACAAAACGTCTCTATGAGTACTTTGCGTAATTTAAGATATTAAAATTTTCGGAATTTTCTCCATTTTACTCTATTACTATCACAGATCTTTCATTTGAGTAGCAACCAAACGTCTCTACGAGCACTTTGCGTAAGTCAAGAAATCAAAATTTTAGGAATTTTTCTCTTTTTCCTCTGTTACTATGACAGATCTGTCATTTGAGTATCAACAAAACGTCTCTACGAGCACTTTGCGTAAATCGAAAAATCAAAATTTTCGGAATTTTTTCCATTTTACTCTATTACTATCACAGATCTTTCATTTGAGTAGCAACAGAACGTCTCTACGAGTACTTTGCGTAAATCAAGAAATTAAAATTTTTGGAATATTTTGTTTTTTCTCTGTTACTATCACAGATCTGTCATTTGAGTAACAACAAAACGTCTCTACGAGTACTTTGCGTAAATCAAGAAATTAAAATTTTCGGAATATTTTGCTTTTTCCTCAGTTACTATCACAGATCTGTCATTTGAGTACCAACAGAACGTCTCTAGGAGTAGTTTGCGTAAATCAAGAAATTAAAATTTTCGGATTTTTTTCCATTTTACTCTATTACTATCACAGATCTTTCATTTGAGTAGCAACCAAACGTCTCTACGAGCACTTTGCGTAAGTCAAGAAATCAAAATTTTAAGAATTTTTCTCTTTTTCCGGTTACTATGACAGATCTGTCATTTGAGTAACAACAAAACGTCTCTACGAGCACTTTGCGTAAATCGAAAAATCAAAATTTTCGGAATTTTTTCCATTTTACTCTATTACTATCTCAGATCTTTCATTTGAGTAGCAACAGAACGTCTCTACGAGTACTTTGCGTAAATCAAGAAATTAAAATTTTTGGAATATTTTGCTTTTTCCTCTGTTACTATCACAGATCTGTCATTTGAGTAACAACAAAACGACTCTACGAGTACTTTGCGTATATCAAGAAATTAAAATATTCGGAATATTTTGCTTTTTCCTCTGTTACTATCACAGATCTGTCATTTGAGTAACAACAAAACGTCTCTACGAGCACTGTGCGTAAATTGAGAAATTAAAATTTTCGGAATATTTTGCTTTTTCCTCTGTTACTATCACAGATCTGTCATTTGAGTACCACCAAAACGTCTCTATGAGTACTTTGCGTAAATCAAGAAATTAAAATTTTCGGAATTTTTTCCATTTTACTCTATTACTATCACAGATCTTTCATTTGAGTAGCAACCAAACGTCTCTACGAGCACTTTGCGTAAGTCAAGAAATCAAAATTTTAGGAATTTTTCTCTTTTTCCTCTGTTACTATGACAGATCTGTCATTTGAGTAACAACAAAACGTCTCTACGAGCACTTTGCGTAAATCGAAAAATCAAAATTTTCGGAATTTTTTCCATTTTACTCTGTTACTATCACAGATCTTTCATTTGAGTAGCAACAGAACGTCTCTACGAGTACTTTGCGTAAATCAAGAAATTAAAATTTTTGGAATATTTTGCTTTTTCCTCAGTTACTATCACAGATCTGTCATTTGAGTACCAACAGAACGTCTCTAGGAGTAGTTTGCGTAAATCAAGAAATTAAAATTTTCGGATTTTTTTCCATTTTACTCTATTACTATCACAGATCTTTCATTTGAGTAGCAACCAAACGTCTCTACGAGCACTTTGCGTAAGTCAAGAAATCAAAATTTTAAGAATTTTTCTCTTTTTCCTGTGTTACTATGACAGATCTGTCATTTGAGTAACAACAAAACGTCTCTATGAGTACTTTGCGTAATTTAAGAAATTAAAATTTTCGGAATTTTCTCCATTTTACTCTATTACTATCACAGATCTTTCATTTGAGTAGCAACAAAACGTCTCTACGAGCACTTTGCGTAAGTCAAGAAATCAAAATTTTAGGAATTTTTATCTTTTTCTTCTGTTACTATTACAGATCTATCATTTGAGTAACAACAAAACGTCTGTCTCTACGAGCACTTTGTGTAAATCGAGAAATCAATATTTTCGGAATTTTTTCCATTTTACTCTATTACTATCACGGATCTTTGATTTGAGTAGCAACAGAACGTCTCTACAACCACTTTGCGTAAATCAAGAAATTAAAATTTTTGGAATATTTTGCTTTTTCCTCTGTTACTATCACAGATCTGTCATTTGAGTAACAACAAAACGACTCTACGAGTACTTTGCGTATATCAAGAAATTAAAATATTCGGAATATTTTGCTTTTTCCTCTGTTACTATCACAGATCTGTCATTTGAGTAACAACAAAACGTCTCTACGAGCACTGTGCGTAAATTGAGAAATTAAAATTTTCGGAATATTTTGCTTTTTCCTCTGTTACTATCACAGATCTGTCATTTGAGTACCACCAAAACGTCTCTATGAGTACTTTGCGTAAATCAAGAAATTAAAATTTTCGGAATTTTTTCCATTTTACTCTATTACTATCACAGATCTTTCATTTGAGTAGCAACCAAACGTCTCTACGAGCACTTTGCGTAAGTCAAGAAATCAAAATTTTAGGAATTTTTCTCTTTTTCCTCTGTTACTATGACAGATCTGTCATTTGAGTAACAACAAAACGTCTCTACGAGCACTTTGCGTAAATCGAAAAATCAAAATTTTCGGAATTTTTTCCATTTTACTCTATTACTATCACAGATCTTTCATTTGAGTAGCAACAGAACGTCTCTACGAGTACTTTGCGTAAATCAAGAAATTAAAATTTTTGGAATATTTTGCTTTTTCCTCTGTTACTATCACAGATCTGTCATTTGAGTAACAACAAAACGTCTCTACGAGTACTTTGCGTAAATCAAGAAATTAAAATTTTCGGAATATTTTGCTTTTTCCTCAGTTACTATCACAGATCTGTCATTTGAGTACCAACAAAACGTCTCTACGAGCACTGTGCGTAAATCAAGAAATTAAAATTTTCGGAATTTTTTCCATTTTACTCTATTACTATCACAGATCTTTCATTTGAGTAGCAACCAAACGACTCTACGAGCACTTTGCGTAAGTCAAGAAATCAACATTTTAGGATTTTTTCTCTTTTTCCTCTGTTACTATGACAGATCTGTCATTTGAGTAACAACAAAACGTCTCTATGAGTACTTTGCGTAATTTAAGAAATTAAAATTTTCGGAATTTTCTCCATTTTACTCTATTACTATCACAGATCTTTCATTTGAGTAGCAACAAAACGTCTCTACGAGCACTTTGCGTAAGTCAAGAAATCAAAATTTTAGGAATTTTTATCTTTTTCTTCTGTTACTATTACAGATCTATCATTTGAGTAACAACAAAACGTCTGTCTCTACGAGCACTTTGTGTAAATCGAGAAATCAATATTTTCGGAATTTTTTCCATTTTACTCTATTACTATCACGGATCTTTGATTTGAGTAGCAACAGAACGTCTCTACAACCACTTTGCGTAAATCAAGAAATTAAAATTTTTGGAATATTTTGCTTTTTCCTCTGTTACTATCACAGATCTGTCATTTGAGTAACAACAAAACGTTTCTACGAGTAGTTTGCGTATATCAAGAAATTAAAATTTTCGGAATATTTTGCTTTTTCCTCTGTTACTATCACAGATCTGTCATTTGAGTAACAACAAAACGTCTCTACGAGTACTTTGCGTATATCAAGAAATTAAAATATTCGGAATATTTTGCTTTTTCCTCTGTTACTATCACAGATCTGTCATTTGAGTAACAACAAAACGTCTCTACGAGCACTGTGCGTAAATTGAGAAATTAAAATTTTCGGAATATTTTGCTTTTTCCTCTGTTACTATCACAGATCTGTCATTTGAGTAACAACAAAACGTCTCTACGAGTACTTTGCGTATATCAAGAAATTAAAATTTTCGGAATATTTTGCTTTTTCCTCTGTTACTATCACAGATCTGTCATTTGAGTAACAACAAAACGTCTCTACGAGCACTGTGCGTAAATTGAGAAATTAAAATTTTCGGAATATTTTGCTTTTTCCTCTGTTACTATCACAGATCTGTCATTTGAGTACCATCAAAACGTCTCTATGAGTACTTTGCGTAAATCAAGAAATTAAAATTTTCGGAATTTTTTCCATTTTACTCTATTACTATCACGGATCTTTGATTTGAGTAGCAACAGAACGTCTCTACGACCACTTTGCGTAAATCAAGAAATTAAAATTTTTGGAATATTTTGCTTTTTCCTCTGTTACTCTCACAGATCTGTCATTTGAGTAACAACAAAACGTTTCTACGAGTACTTTGCGTATATCAAGAAATTAAAATTTTCGGAATATTTTGCTTTTTCCTCTGTTACTATCACAGATCTGTCATTTGAGTAACAACAAAACGTCTCTACGAGTACTTTGCGTATATCAAGAAATTAAAATTTTCGGAATATTTTGCTTTTTCCTCTGTTACTATCACAGATCTGTCATTTGAGTAACAACAAAACGTCTCTACGAGCACTGTGCGTAAATTGAGAAATTAAAATTTTCGGAATATTTTGCTTTTTCCTCTGTTACTATCACAGATCTGTCATTTGAGTACCATCAAAACGTCTCTATGAGTACTTTGCGTAAATCAAGAAATTAAAATTTTCGGAATTTTTTCGATTTTACTCTATTACTATCACAGATCTTTCATTTTAGTAGCAACCAAACGTCTCTACGAGCACTTTGCGTAAATCAAGAAATTAAAATTTTTGGAATATTTTGCTTTTTCCTCTGTTACTATAACAGATCTGTCATTTGAGTAACAACAAAACGTCTCTACGAGTACTTTGCGTAAATCAAGAAAATAAAATTTTCGGAATATTTTGCTTTTTCTTCTGTTACTATCACAGATCTGGCATTTGAGTAGCAACAGAACGTCTCTACGAGTACTTTGCGTAAATCAAGAAATTAAAATTTTTGGAATATTTTGCTTTTTCCTCTGTTACTATCACAGATCTGTCATTTGAGTAACAACAAAACGTCTCTAGGAGTACTTTGCGTATATCAAGAAATTAATATATTCAGAATATTTTGCTTTTTCCTCTGTTACTATCACAGATCTGTCATTTGAGTAACAACAAAACGTCTCTACGAGCACTGTGCGTAAATTGAGAAATTAAAATTTTCGGAATATTTTGCTTTTTCCTCTGTTACTATCACAGATCTGTCATTTGAGTACCACCAAAACGTCTCTATGAGTACTTTGCGTAAATCAAGAAATTAAAATTTTCGGAATTTTTTCCATTTTACTCTATTACTATCACAGATCTTTCATTTGAGTAGCAACCAAACGTCTCTACGAGCACTTTGCGTAAGTCAAGAAATCAAAATTTTAGGAATTTTTCTCTTTTTCCTCTGTTACTATGACAGATCTGTCATTTGAGTAACAACAAAACGTCTCTACGAGCACTTTGCGTAAATCGAAAAATCAAAATTTTCGGAATTTTTTCCATTTTACTCTATTACTATCACAGATCTTTCATTTGAGTAGCAACAGAACGTCTCTACGAGTACTTTGCGTAAATCAAGAAATTAAAATTTTTGGAATATTTAGCTTTTTCCTCTATTACTATCACAGATCTGTCATTTGAGTAACAACAAAACGTCTCTACGAGCACTTTGCGTAAATCGAAAAATCAAAATTTTCGGAATTTTTTCCATTTTACTCTATTACTATCACAGATCTGTCATTTGAGTAACAACAAAACGTTTCTACGAGTACTTTGCGTATATCAAGAAATTAAAATTTTCGGAATATTTTGTATTTTCCTCTGTTACTATCACAGATCTGTTATTTGAGTAACAACAAAACGTCTCTACGAGCACTGTGCGTAAATCAAGAAATTAAAATTTTCGGAATTTTTTCCATTTTACTGTATTACTATCACAGATCTTTCATTTGAGTAGCAACCAAACGACTCTACGAGCACTTTGCGTAAGTCAAGAAATCAACATTTTAGGATTTTTTCTCTTTTTCCTCTGTTACTATGACAGATCTGTCATTTGAGTAACAACAAAACGTCTCTATGAGTACTTTGCGTAATTTAAGAAATTAAAATTTTCGGAATTTTCTCCATTTTACTCTATTACTATCACAGATCTTTCATTTGAGTAGCAACAAAACGTCTCTACGAGCACTTTGCGTAAGTCAAGAAATCAAAATTTTAGGAATTTTTATCTTTTTCTTCTGTTACTATTACAGATCTATCATTTGAGTAACAACAAAACGTCTGTCTCTACGAGCACTTTGTGTAAATCGAGAAATCAATATTTTCGGAATTTTTTCCATTTTACTCTATTACTATCACGGATCTTTGATTTGAGTAGCAACAGAACGTCTCTACAACCACTTTGCGTAAATCAAGAAATTAAAATTTTTGGAATATTTTGCTTTTTCCTCTGTTACTATCACAGATCTGTCATTTGAGTAACAACAAAACGTTTCTACGAGTACTTTGCGTATATCAAGAAATTAAAATTTTCGGAATATTTTGCTTTTTCCTCTGTTACTATCACAGATCTGTCATTTGAGTAACAACAAAACGTCTCTACGAGTACTTTGCGTATATCAAGAAATTAAAATATTCGGAATATTTTGCTTTTTCCTCTGTTACTATCACAGATCTGTCATTTGAGTAACAACAAAACGTCTCTACGAGCACTGTGCGTAAATTGAGAAATTAAAATTTTCGGAATATTTTGCTTTTTCCTCTGTTACTATCACAGATCTGTCATTTGAGTACCACCAAAACGTCTCTATGAGTACTTTGCGTAAATCAAGAAATTAAAATTTTCGGAATTTTTTCCATTTTACTCTATTACTATCACAGATCTTTCATTTGAGTAGCAACCAAACGTCTCTACGAGCACTTTGCGTAAGTCAAGAAATCAAAATTTTAGGAATTTTTCTCTTTTTCCTCTGTTACTATGACAGATCTGTCATTTGAGTATCAACAAAACGTCTCTACGAGCACTTTGCGTAAATCGAAAAATCAAAATTTTCGGAATTTTTTCCATTTTACTCTATTACTATCACAGATCTTTCATTTGAGTAGCAACAGAACGTCTCTACGAGTACTTTGCGTAAATCAAGAAATTAAAATTTTTGGAATATTTTGTTTTTTCTCTGTTACTATCACAGATCTGTCATTTGAGTAACAACAAAACGTCTCTACGAGTACTTTGCGTAAATCAAGAAATTAAAATTTTCGGAATATTTTGCTTTTTCCTCAGTTACTATCACAGATCTGTCATTTGAGTACCAACAGAACGTCTCTAGGAGTAGTTTGCGTAAATCAAGAAATTAAAATTTTCGGATTTTTTTCCATTTTACTCTATTACTATCACAGATCTTTCATTTGAGTAGCAACCAAACGTCTCTACGAGCACTTTGCGTAAGTCAAGAAATCAAAATTTTAAGAATTTTTCTCTTTTTCCGGTTACTATGACAGATCTGTCATTTGAGTAACAACAAAACGTCTCTACGAGCACTTTGCGTAAATCGAAAAATCAAAATTTTCGGAATTTTTTCCATTTTACTCTATTACTATCTCAGATCTTTCATTTGAGTAGCAACAGAACGTCTCTACGAGTACTTTGCGTAAATCAAGAAATTAAAATTTTTGGAATATTTTGCTTTTTCCTCTGTTACTATCACAGATCTGTCATTTGAGTAACAACAAAACGACTCTACGAGTACTTTGCGTATATCAAGAAATTAAAATATTCGGAATATTTTGCTTTTTCCTCTGTTACTATCACAGATCTGTCATTTGAGTAACAACAAAACGTCTCTACGAGCACTGTGCGTAAATTGAGAAATTAAAATTTTCGGAATATTTTGCTTTTTCCTCTGTTACTATCACAGATCTGTCATTTGAGTACCACCAAAACGTCTCTATGAGTACTTTGCGTAAATCAAGAAATTAAAATTTTCGGAATTTTTTCCATTTTACTCTATTACTATCACAGATCTTTCATTTGAGTAGCAACCAAACGTCTCTACGAGCACTTTGCGTAAGTCAAGAAATCAAAATTTTAGGAATTTTTCTCTTTTTCCTCTGTTACTATGACAGATCTGTCATTTGAGTAACAACAAAACGTCTCTACGAGCACTTTGCGTAAATCGAAAAATCAAAATTTTCGGAATTTTTTCCATTTTACTCTATTACTATCACAGATCTTTCATTTGAGTAGCAACAGAACGTCTCTACGAGTACTTTGCGTAAATCAAGAAATTAAAATTTTTGGAATATTTTGCTTTTTCCTCTGTTACTATCACAGATCTGTCATTTGAGTAACAACAAAACGTCTCTACGAGTACTTTGCGTAAATCAAGAAATTAAAATTTTCGGAATATTTTGCTTTTTCCTCAGTTACTATCACAGATCTGTCATTTGAGTACCAACAGAACGTCTCTAGGAGTAGTTTGCGTAAATCAAGAAATTAAAATTTTCGGATTTTTTTCCATTTTACTCTATTACTATCACAGATCTTTCATTTGAGTATCAACAGAACGTCTCTACGAGTACTTTGCGTAAATCAAGAAATTAAAATTTTTGGAATATTTTGCTTTTTCCTCTGTTACTATCACAGATCTGTCATTTGAGTACCAACAAAACGTCTCTACGAGCACTTTGCGTAAATCAAGAAATTAAAATTTTCGTAATATTCTGCGTTTTCCTCTGTTACTATCACAGATCTGTCATTTGAGTAACAACAAAACGTCTCTATGAGTACTTTGCGTATATCAAGAAGTTAAAATTTTCTTAATATTCTGCTTTTTCCTCTGTTACTATCACAGATGTGTCATTTGAGTACCAACAAAACGTCTCTATGAGTACTTTGCGTAATTCAAGAAATTAAAATTTTCGGAATTTTCTCCATTTTACTCTATTACTATCACAGATCTTTCATTTGAGTAGCAACAAAACGTCTCTACGAGCACTTTGCGTAAGTCAAGAAATCAAAATTTTAGGAATTTTTATCTTTTTCTTCTGTTACTATTACAGATCTATCATTTGAGTAACAACAAAACGTCTGTCTCTACGAGCACTTTGTGTAAATCGAGAAATCAATATTTTCGGAATTTTTTCCATTTTACTCTATTACTATCACGGATCTTTGATTTGAGTAGCAACAGAACGTCTCTACGACCACTTTGCGTAAATCAAGAAATTAAAATTTTTGGAATATTTTGCTTTTTCCTCTGTTACTATCACAGATCTGTCATTTGAGTAACAACAAAACGTTTCTACGAGTACTTTGCGTATATCAAGAAATTAAAATTTTCGGAATATTTTGCTTTTTCCTCTGTTACTATCACAGATCTGTCATTTGAGTAACAACAAAACGTCTCTACGAGTACTTTGCGTATATCAAGAAATTAAAATTTTCGGAATATTTTGCTTTTTCCTCTGTTACTATCACAGATCTGTCATTTGAGTAACAACAAAACGTCTCTACGAGCACTGTGCGTAAATTGAGAAATTAAAATTTTCGGAATATTTTGCTTTTTCCTCTGTTACTATCACAGATCTGTCATTTGAGTACCATCAAAACGTCTCTATGAGTACTTTGCGTAAATCAAGAAATTAAAATTTTCGGAATTTTTTCGATTTTACTCTATTACTATCACAGATCTTTCATTTGAGTAGCAACAAAACGTCTCTACGAGCACTTTGCGTAAGTCAAGAAATCAAAATTTTAGGAATTTTTATCTTTTTCTTCTGTTACTATTACAGATCTATCATTTGAGTAACAACAAAACGTCTGTCTCTACGAGCACTTTGTGTAAATCGAGAAATCAATATTTTCGGAATTTTTTCCATTTTACTCTATTACTATCACGGATCTTTGATTTGAGTAGCAACAGAACGTCTCTACAACCACTTTGCGTAAATCAAGAAATTAAAATTTTTGGAATATTTTGCTTTTTCCTCTGTTACTATCACAGATCTGTCATTTGAGTAACAACAAAACGTTTCTACGAGTACTTTGCGTATATCAAGAAATTAAAATTTTCGGAATATTTTGCTTTTTCCTCTGTTACTATCACAGATCTGTCATTTGAGTAACAACAAAACGTCTCTATGAGTACTTTGCGTATATCAAGAAATTAAAATATTCGGAATATTTTGCTTTTTCCTCTGTTACTATCACAGATCTGTCATTTGAGTAACAACAAAACGTCTCTACGAGCACTGTGCGTAAATTGAGAAATTAAAATTTTCGGAATATTTTGCTTTTTCCTCTGTTACTATCACAGATCTGTCATTTGAGTACCACCAAAACGTCTCTATGAGTACTTTGCGTAAATCAAGAAATTAAAATTTTCGGAATTTTTTCCATTTTACTCTATTACTATCACAGATCTTTCATTTGAGTAGCAACCAAACGTCTCTACGAGCACTTTGCGTAAGTCAAGAAATCAAAATTTTAGGAATTTTTCTCTTTTTCCTCTGTTACTATGACAGATCTGTCATTTGAGTATCAACAAAACGTCTCTACGAGCACTTTGCGTAAATCGAAAAATCAAAATTTTCGGAATTTTTTCCATTTTACTCTATTACTATCACAGATCTTTCATTTGAGTAGCAACAGAACGTCTCTACGAGTACTTTGCGTAAATCAAGAAATTAAAATTTTTGGAATATTTTGTTTTTTCTCTGTTACTATCACAGATCTGTCATTTGAGTAACAACAAAACGTCTCTACGAGTACTTTGCGTAAATCAAGAAATTAAAATTTTCGGAATATTTTGCTTTTTCCTCAGTTACTATCACAGATCTGTCATTTGAGTACCAACAGAACGTCTCTAGGAGTAGTTTGCGTAAATCAAGAAATTAAAATTTTCGGATTTTTTTCCATTTTACTCTATTACTATCACAGATCTTTCATTTGAGTAGCAACCAAACGTCTCTACGAGCACTTTGCGTAAGTCAAGAAATCAAAATTTTAAGAATTTTTCTCTTTTTCCTCTGTTACTATGACAGATCTGTCATTTGAGTAACAACAAAACGTCTCTACGAGCACTTTGCGTAAATCGAAAAATCAAAATTTTCGGAATTTTTTCCATTTTACTCTATTACTATCTCAGATCTTTCATTTGAGTAGCAACAGAACGTCTCTACGAGTACTTTGCGTAAATCAAGAAATTAAAATTTTTGGAATATTTTGCTTTTTCCTCTGTTACTATCACAGATCTGTCATTTGAGTAACAACAAAACGTCTCTACGAGTACTTTGCGTATATCAAGAAATTAAAATATTCGGAATATTTTGCTTTTTCCTCTGTTACTATCACAGATCTGTCATTTGAGTAACAACAAAACGTCTCTACGAGCACTGTGCGTAAATTGAGAAATTAAAATTTTCGGAATATTTTGCTTTTTCCTCTGTTACTATCACAGATCTATCATTTGAGTACCACCAAAACGTCTCTATGAGTACTTTGCGTAAATCAAGAAATTAAAATTTTCGGAATTTTTTCCATTTTACTCTATTACAATCACAGATCTTTCATTTGAGTAGCAACCAAACGTCTCTACGAGCACTTTGCGTAAGTCAAGAAATCAAAATTTTAGGAATTTTTCTCTTTTTCCTCTGTTACTATGACAGATCTGTCATTTGAGTAACAACAAAACGTCTCTACGAGCACTTTGCGTAAATCGAAAAATCAAAATTTTCGGAATTTTTCCCATTTTACTCTATTACTATCACAGATCTTTCATTTGAGTAGCAACAGAACGTCTCTACGAGTACTTTGCGTAAATCAAGAAATTAAAATTTTTGGAATATTTTGCTTTTTCCTCTGTTACTATCACAGATCTGTCATTTGAGTAACAACAAAACGTCTCTACGAGTACTTTGCGTAAATCAAGAAATTAAAATTTTCGGAATATTTTGCTTTTTCCTCAGTTACTATCACAGATCTGTCATTTGAGTACCAACAGAACGTCTCTAGGAGTAGTTTGCGTAAATCAAGAAATTAAAATTTTCGGATTTTTTTCCATTTTACTCTATTACTATCACAGATCTTTCATTTGAGTAGCAACCAAACGTCTCTACGAGCACTTTGCGTAAGTCAAGAAATCAAAATTTTAAGAATTTTTCTCTTTTTCCTGTGTTACTATGACAGATCTGTCATTTGAGTAACAACAAAACGTCTCTACGAGCACTTTGCGTAAATCGAAAAATCAAAATTTTCGGAATTTTTTCCATTTTACTCTATTACTATCTCAGATCTTTCATTTGAGTAGCAACAGAACGTCTCTACGAGTACTTTGCGTAAATCAAGAAATTAAAATTTTTGGAATATTTTGCTTTTTCCTCTGTTACTATCACAGATCTGTCATTTGAGTAACAACAAAACGTCTCTACGAGTACTTTGCGTAAATCAAGAAATTAAAATTTTCGGAATATTTTGCTTTTTCCTCAGTTACTATCACAGATCTGTCATTTGAGTACCAACAGAACGTCTCTAGGAGTAGTTTGCGTAAATCAAGAAATTAAAATTTTCGGATTTTTTTCCATTTTACTCTATTACTATCACAGATCTTTCATTTGAGTATCAACAGAACGTCTCTACGAGTACTTTGCGTAAATCAAGAAATTAAAATTTTTGGAATATTTTGCTTTTTCCTCTGTTACTATCACAGATCTGTCATTTGAGTACCAACAAAACGTCTCTACGAGCACTTTGCGTAAATCAAGAAATTAAAATTTTCGTAATATTCTGCTTTTTCCTCTGTTACTATCACAGATCTGTCATTTGAGTAACAACAAAACGTCTCTATGAGTACTTTGCGTATATCAAGAAGTTAAAATTTTCTTAATATTCTGCTTTTTCCTCTGTTACTATCACAGATCTGTCATTTGAGTACCAACAAAACGTCTCTATGAGTACTTTGCGTAATTCAAGAAATTAAAATTTTCGGAATTTTCTCCATTTTACTCTATTACTATCACAGATCTTTCATTTGAGTAGCAACAAAACGTCTCTACGAGCACTTTGCGTAAGTCAAGAAATCAAAATTTTAGGAATTTTTATCTTTTTCTTCTGTTACTATTACAGATCTATCATTTGAGTAACAACAAAACGTCTGTCTCTACGAGCACTTTGTGTAAATCGAGAAATCAATATTTTCGGAATTTTTTCCATTTTACTCTATTACTATCACGGATCTTTGATTTGAGTAGCAACAGAACGTCTCTACGACCACTTTGCGTAAATCAAGAAATTAAAATTTTTGGAATATTTTGCTTTTTCCTCTGTTACTATCACAGATCTGTCATTTGAGTAACAACAAAACGTTTCTACGAGTACTTTGCGTATATCAAGAAATTAAAATTTTCGGAATATTTTGCTTTTTCCTCTGTTACTATCACAGATCTGTCATTTGAGTAACAACAAAACGTCTCTACGAGTACTTTGCGTATATCAAGAAATTAAAATTTTCGGAATATTTTGCTTTTTCCTCTGTTACTATCACAGATCTGTCATTTGAGTAACAACAAAACGTCTCTACGAGCACTGTGCGTAAATTGAGAAATTAAAATTTTCGGAATATTTTGCTTTTTCCTCTGTTACTATCACAGATCTGTCATTTGAGTACCATCAAAACGTCTCTATGAGTACTTTGCGTAAATCAAGAAATTAAAATTTTCCGAATTTTTTCGATTTTACTCTATTACTATCACAGATCTTTCATTTGAGTAGCAACCAAACGTCTCTACGAGCACTTTGCGTAAGTCAAGAAATCAAAATTTTCGGAATTTTTTCCATTTTACTCTATTACTATCACAGATCTTTCATTTGAGTAGCAACAGAACGTCTCTACGAGTACTTTGCGTAAATCAAGAAATTAAAATTTTTGGAATATTTTGCTTTTTCCTCTGTTACTATCACAGATCTGTCATTTGAGTAACAACAAAACGTCTCTACGAGTACTTTGCGTAAATCAAGAAAATAAAATTTTCGGAATATTTTGCTTTTTCTTCTGTTACTATCACAGATCTGGCATTTGAGTAGCAACAAAATGTCTCTACGACCACTTTGCGTAAATCAAGAAATTAAAATTTTCGGAATATTTTGCTTTTTCCTCAGTTACTATCACAGATCTGTCATTTGAGTACCAACAGAACGTCACTAGGAGTAGTTTGCGTAAATCAAGAAATTAAAATTTTCGGATTTTTTTCCATTTTACTCTATTACTATCACAGATCTTTCATTTGAGTAGCAACCAAACGTCTCTACGAGCACTTTGCGTAAGTCAAGAAATCAAAATTTTAAGAATTTTTCTCTTTTTCCTCTGTTACTATGACAGATCTGTCATTTGAGTAACAACAAAACGTCTCTACGAGCACTTTGCGTAAATCGAAAAATCAAAATTTTCGGAATTTTTTCCATTTTACTCTATTACTATCTCAGATCTTTCATTTGAGTAGCAACAGAACGTCTCTACGAGTACTTTGCGTAAATCAAGAAATTAACATTTTTGGAATATTTTGCTTTTTCCTCTGTTACTATCACAGATCTGTCATTTGAGTAACAACAAAACGTCTCTACGAGTACTTTGCGTATATCAAGAAATTAAAATATTCGGAATATTTTGCTTTTTCCTCTGTTACTATCACAGATCTGTCATTTGAGTAACAACAAAACGTCTCTACGAGCACTGTGCGTAAATTGAGAAATTAAAATTTTCGGAATATTTTGCTTTTTCCTCTGTTACTATCACAGATCTGTCATTTGAGTACCACCAAAACGTCTCTATGAGTACTTTGCGTAAATCAAGAAATTAAAATTTTCGGAATTTTTTCCATTTTACTCTATTACTATCACAGATCTTTCATTTGAGTAGCAACCAAACGTCTCTACGAGCACTTTGCGTAAGTCAAGAAATCAAAATTTTAGGAATTTTTCTCTTTTTCCTCTGTTACTATGACAGATCTGTCATTTGAGTAACAACAAAACGTCTCTACGAGCACTTTGCGTAAATCAAGAAATTAAAATTTTCGGAATATTTTGCTTTTTCCTCAGTTACTATCACAGATCTGTCATTTGAGTAACAACAAAACGTCTCTACGAGTACTTTGCGTAAATCAAGAAATTAAAATTTTCGGAATATTTTGCTTTTTCCTCAGTTACTATCACAGATCTGTCATTTGAGTACCAACAGAACGTCTCTAGGAGTAGTTTGCGTAAATCAAGAAATTAAAATTTTCGGATTTTTTTCCATTTTACTCTATTACTATCACAGATCTTTCATTTGAGTAGCAACCAAACGTCTCTACGAGCACTTTGCGTAAGTCAAGAAATCAAAATTTTAAGAATTTTTCTCTTTTTCCTGTGTTACTATGACAGATCTGTCATTTGAGTAGCAACCAAACGTCTCTACGAGCACTTTGCGTAAGTCAAGAAATCAAAATTTTAGGAATTTTTCTCTTTTTCCTCTGTTACTATGACAGATCTGTCATTTGAGTAACAACAAAACGTCTCTACGAGCACTTTGCGTAAATCGAAAAATCAAAATTTTCGGAATTTTTTCCATTTTACTCTATTACTATCACAGATCTTTCATTTGAGTAGCAACAGAACGTCTCTACGAGTACTTTGCGTAAATCAAGAAATTAAAATTTTTGGAATATTTTGCTTTTTCCTCTGTTACTATCACAGATCTGTCATTTGAGTAACAACAAAACGTCTCTACGAGTACTTTGCGTAAATCAAGAAATTACAATTTTCGGAATATTTTGCTTTTTCCTCAGTTACTATCACAGATCTGTCATTTGAGTACCAACAGAACGTCTCTAGGAGTAGTTTGCGTAAATCAAGAAATTAAAATTTTCGGATTTTTTTCCATTTTACTCTATTACTATCACAGATCTTTCATTTGAGTAGCAACCAAACGTCTCTACGAGCACTTTGCGTAAGTCAAGAAATCAAAATTTTAAGAATTTTTCTCTTTTTCCTCTGTTACTATGACAGATCTGTCATTTGAGTAACAACAAAACGTCTCTACGAGCACTTTGCGTAAATCGAAAAATCAAAATTTTCGGAATTTTTTCCATTTTACTCTATTACTATCTCAGATCTTTCATTTGAGTAGCAACAGAACGTCTCTACGAGTACTTTGCGTAAATCAAGAAATTAAAATTTTTGGAATATTTTGCCTTTTCCTCTGTTACTATCACAGATCTGTCATTTGAGTAACAACAAAACGTTTCTACGAGTACTTTGCGTATATCAAGAAATTAAAATTTTCGGAATATTTTGTATTTTCCTCTGTTACTATCACAGATCTGTCATTTGAGTAACAACAAAACGTCTCTACGAGCACTGTGCGTAAATTGAGAAATTATAATTTTCGGAATATTTTGCTTTTTCCTCTGTTACTATCACAGATCTGTCATTTGAGTACCATCAAAACGTCTCTATGAGTACTTTGCGTAAATCAAGAAATTAAAATTTTCGGAATTTTTTCCATTTTACTCTATTACTATCACAGATCTTTCATTTGAGTAGCAACCAAACGTCTCTACGAGCACTTTGCGTAAGTCAAGAAATCAAAATTTTAGGAATTTTTCTCTTTTTCCTCTGTTACTATGACAGATCTGTCATTTGAGTAACAACAAAACGTCTCTACGAGCACTTTGCGTAAATCGAAAAATCAAAATTTTCGGAATTTTTTCCATTTTACTCTATTACTATCACAGATCTTTCATTTGAGTATCAACAGAACGTCTCTACGAGTACTTTGCGTAAATCAAGAAATTAAAATTTTTGGAATATTTTGCTTTTTCCTCTGTTACTATCACAGATCTGTCATTTGAGTACCAACAAAACGTCTCCACGGGTACTTTGCGTAAATCAAGAAATTCAAATTTTCGGAATTTTTTCCATTTTACTCTATTACTATCACAGATCTTTCATTTGAGTAGCAACAAAACGTCTCTACGAGCACTTTGCGTAAATCGAAAAATCAAAATTTTCGGAATTTTTTCCATTTTACTCTATTACTATCACAGATCTTTCATTTGAGTAGCAACAGAACGTCTCTACGAGTACTTTGCGTAAATCAAGAAATTAAAATTTTTGGAATATTTTGCTTTTTCCTCTGTTACTATCACAGATCTGTCATTTGAGTAACAACAAAACGTCTCTACGAGTACTTTGCGTAAATCAAGAAAATAAAATTTTCGGAATATTTTGCTTTTTCTTCTGTTACTATCACAGATCTGGCATTTGAGTAGCAACAAAATGTCTCTACGACCACTTTGCGTAAATCAAGAAATTAAAATTTTCGGAATATTTTGCTTTTTCCTCAGTTACTATCACAGATCTGTCATTTGAGTACCAACAGAACGTCACTAGGAGTAGTTTGCGTAAATCAAGAAATTAAAATTTTCGGATTTTTTTCCATTTTACTCTATTACTATCACAGATCTTTCATTTGAGTAGCAACCAAACGTCTCTACGAGCACTTTGCGTAAGTCAAGAAATCAAAATTTTAAGAATTTTTCTCTTTTTCCTCTGTTACTATGAGAGATCTGTCATTTGAGTAACAACAAAACGTCTCTACGAGCACTTTGCGTAAATCGAAAAATCAAAATTTTCGGAATTTTTTCCATTTTACTCTATTACTATCTCAGATCTTTCATTTGAGTAGCAACAGAACGTCTCTACGAGTACTTTGCGTAAATCAAGAAATTAAAATTTTTGGAATATTTTGCTTTTTCCTCTGTTACTATCACAGATCTGTCATTTGAGTAACAACAAAACGTCTCTACGAGTACTTTGCGTATATCAAGAAATTAAAATATTCGGAATATTTTGCTTTTTCCTCTGTTACTATCACAGATCTGTCATTTGAGTAACAACAAAACGTCTCTACGAGCACTGTGCGTAAATTGAGAAATTAAAATTTTCGGAATATTTTGCTTTTTCCTCTGTTACTATCACAGATCTGTCATTTGAGTACCACCAAAACGTCTCTATGAGTACTTTGCGTAAATCAAGAAATTAAAATTTTCGGAATTTTTTCCATTTCACTCTCTTACTATCACAGATCTTTCATTTGAGTAGCAACCAAACGTCTCTACGAGCACTTTGCGTAAGTCAAGAAATCAAAATTTTAGGAATGTTTCTCTTTTTCCTGTTACTATGACAGATCTGTCATTTGAGTAACAACAAAACGTCTCTACGAGCACTTTGCGTAAATCGAAAAATCAAAATTTTCGGAATTTTTTCCATTTTACTCTATTACTATCACAGATCTTTCATTTGAGTAACAACAGAACGTCTCTACGAGTACTTTGCGTAAATCAAGAAATTAAAATTTTTGGAATATTTTGCTTTTTCCTCTGTTACTATCACAGATCTGTCATTTGAGTACCAACAAAACGTCTCCACGGGTACTTTGCGTAAATCAAGAAATTCAAATTTTCGGAATTTTTTCCATTTTACTCTATTACTATCACAGATCTTTCATTTGAGTAGCAACAAAACGTCTCTACGAGCACTTTGCGTAAGTCAAGAAATCAAAATTTTAGGAATTTTTTTCTTTTTCCTCTGTTACTATGACAGATCTGTCATTTGAGTAACAACAAAACGTCTCTACGAGCACTTTGCGTAAATCAAGAAATTAAAATTTTCGTAATATTCTGCTTTTTCCTCTGTTACTATCACAGATCTGTCATTTGAGTAACAACAAAACGTCTCTATGAGTACTTTGCATTTATCAAGAAGTTAAAATTTTCTTAATATTCTGCTTTTTCCTCTGTTACTATCACAGATCTGTCATTTGAGTACCAACAAAACGTCTCTATGAGTACTTTGCGTAATTCAAGAAATTAAAATTTTCGGAATTTTCTCCATTTTACTCTATTACTATCACAGATCTTTCATTTGAGTAGCAACCAAACGTCTCTACGAGCACTTTGCGTAAGTCAAGAAATCAAAATTTTAAGAATTTTTCTCTTTTTCCTCTGTTACTATGACAGATCTGTCATTTGAGTAACAACAAAACGTCTCTACGAGCACTTTGCGTAAATCGAAAAATCAAAATTTTCGGAATTTTTTCCATTTTACTCTATTACTATCTCAGATCTTTCATTTGAGTAGCAACAGAACGTCTCTACGAGTACTTTGCGTAAATCAAGAAATTAAAATTTTTGGAATATTTTGCTTTTTCCTCTGTTACTATCACAGATCTGTCATTTGAGTAACAACAAAACGTCTCTACGAGTACTTTGCGTATATCAAGAAATTAAAATATTCGGAATATTTTGCTTTTTCCTCTGTTACTATCACAGATCTGTCATTTGAGTAACAACAAAACGTCTCTACGAGCACTGTGCGTAAATTGAGAAATTAAAATTTTCGGAATATTTTGCTTTTTCCTCTGTTACTATCACAGATCTGTCATTTGAGTACCACCAAAACGTCTCTATGAGTACTTTGCGTAAATCAAGAAATTAAAATTTTCGGAATTTTTTCCATTTTACTCTATTACTATCACAGATCTTTCATTTGAGTAGCAACCAAACGTCTCTACGAGCACTTTGCGTAAGTCAAGAAATCAAAATTTTAGGAATTTTTCTCTTTTTCCTCTGTTACTATGACAGATCTGTCATTTGAGTAACAACAAAACGTCTCTACGAGCACTTTGCGTAAATCGAAAAATCAAAATTTTCGGAATTTTTTCCATTTTACTCTATTACTATCACAGATCTTTCATTTGAGTATCAACAGAACGTCTCTACGAGTACTTTGCGTAAATCAAGAAATTAACATTTTTGGAATATTTTGCTTTTTCCTCTGTTACTATCACAGATCTGTCATTTGAGTACCAACAAAACGTCTCCACGGGTACTTTGCGTAAATCAAGAAATTCAAATTTTCGGAATTTTTTCCATTTTACTCTATTACTATCACAGATCTTTCATTTGAGTAGCAACAAAACGTCTCTACGAGCACTTTGCGTAAGTCAAGAAATCAAAATTTTAGGAATTTTTTTCTTTTTCCTCTGTTACTATGACAGATCTGTCATTTGAGTAACAACAAAACGTCTCTACGAGCACTTTGGGTAAATCAAGAAATTAAAATTTTCGTAATATTCTGCTTTTTCCTCTGTTACTATCACAGATCTGTCATTTGAGTAACAACAAAACGTCTCTATGAGTACTTTGCGTATATCAAGAAGTTAAAATTTTCTTAATATTCTGCTTTTTCCTCTGTTACTATCACAGATCTGTCATTTGAGTACCAACAAAACGTCTCTATGAGTACTTTGCGTAATTCAAGAAATTAAAATTTTCGGAATTTTCTCCATTTTACTCTATTACTATCACAGATCTTTCATTTGAGTAGCAACAAAACGTCTCTACGAGCACTTTGCGTAAGTCAAGAAATCAAAATTTTAGGAATTTTTCTCTTTTTCCTCTGTTACTATTACAGATCTATCATTTGAGTAACAACAAAACGTCTGTCTCTACGAGCACTTTGTGTAAATCGAGAAATCAATATTTTCGGAATTTTTTCCATTTTACTCTATTACTATCACGGATCTTTGATTTGAGTAGCAACAGAACGTCTCTACGACCACTTTGCGTAAATCAAGAAATTAAAATTTTTGGAATATTTTGCTTTTTCCTCTGTTACTATCACAGATCTGTCATTTGAGTAACAACAAAACGTTTCTACGAGTACTTTGCGTATATCAAGAAATTAAAATTTTCGGAATATTTTGCTTTTTCCTCTGTTACTATCACAGATCTGTCATTTGAGTAACAACAAAACGTCTCTACGAGTACTTTGCGTATATCAAGAAATTAAAATTTTCGGAATATTTTGCTTTTTCCTCTGTTACTATCACAGATCTGTCATTTGAGTACCATCAAAACGTCTCTATGAGTACTTTGCGTAAATCAAGAAATTAAAATTTTCGGAATTTTTTCGATTTTACTCTATTACTATCACAGATCTTTCATTTGAGTAGCAACCAAACGTCTCTACGAGCACTTTGCGTAAGTCAAGAAATCAAAATTTTAGGAATTTTTCTCTTTTTCCTCTGTTACTATGACAGATCTGTCATTTGAGTAACAACAAAACATCTCTACGAGCACTTTGCGTAAATCGAAAAATCAAAATTTTCGGAATTTTTTCCATTTTACTCTATTACTATCACAGATCTTTCATTTGAGTAGCAACAGAACGTCTCTACGAGTACTTTGCGTAAATCAAGAAATTAAAATTTTTGGAATATTTTGCTTTTTCCTCTGTTACTATCACAGATCTGTCATTTGAGTAACAACAAAACGTCTCTACGAGTACTTTGCGTAAATCAAGAAAATAAAATTTTCGGAATATTTTGCTTTTTCTTCTGTTACTATCACAGATCTGGCATTTGAGTAGCAACAAAATGTCTCTACGACCACTTTGCGTAAATCAAGAAATTAAAATTTTCGGAATATTTTGCTTTTTCCTCTGTTACTATCACAGATCTGGCATTTGAGTAGCAACAAAATGTCTCTACGACCACTTTGCGTAAATCAAGAAATTAAAATTTTCGGAATATTTTGCTTTTTCCTTAGTTACTATCACAGATCTGTCATTTGAGTACCAACAGAACGTCTCTAGGAGTAGTTTGCGTAAATCAAGAAATTAAAATTTTCGGATTTTTTTCCATTTTACTCTATTACTATCACAGATCTTTCATTTGAGTAGCAACCAAACGTCTCTACGAGCACTTTGCGTAAGTCAAGAAATCAAAATTTTAAGAATTTTTCTCTTTTTCCTCTGTTACTATGACAGATCTGTCATTTGAGTAACAACAAAACGTCTCTACGAGCACTTTGCGTAAATCGAAAAATAAAAATTTTCGGAATTTTTTCCATTTTACTCTATTACTATCTCAGATCTTTCATTTGAGTAGCAACAGAACGTCTCTACGAGTACTTTGCGTAAATCAAGAAATTAAAATTTTTGGAATATTTTGCTTTTTCCTCTGTTACTATCACAGATCTGTCATTTGAGTAACAACAAAACGTCTCTACGAGTACTTTGCGTATATCAAGAAATTAAAATATTCGGAATATTTTGCTTTTTCCTCTGTTACTATCACAGATCTGTCATTTGAGTAACAACAAAACGTCTCTACGAGCACTGTGCGTAAATTGAGAAATTAAAATTTTCGGAATATTTTGCTTTTTCCTCTGTTACTATCACAGATCTGTCATTTGAGTACCACCAAAACGTCTCTATGAGTACTTTGCGTAAATCAAGAAATTAAAATTTTCGGAATTTTTTCCATTTTACTCTATTACTATCACAGATCTTTCATTTGAGTAGCAACCAAACGTCTCTACGAGCACTTTGCGTAAGTCAAGAAATCAAAATTTTAGGAATTTTTCTCTTTTTCCTCTGTTACTATGACAGATCTGTCATTTGAGTAACAACAAAACGTCTCTACGAGCACTTTGCGTAAATCGAAAAATCAAAATTTTCGGAATTTTTTCCATTTTACTCTATTACTATCACAGATCTTTCATTTGAGTATCAACAGAACGTCTCTACGAGTACTTTGCGTAAATCAAGAAATTAACATTTTTGGAATATTTTGCTTTTTCCTCTGTTACTATCACAGATCTGTCATTTGAGTACCAACAAAACGTCTCCACGGGTACTTTGCGTAAATCAAGAAATTCAAATTTTCGGAATTTTTTCCATTTTACTCTATTACTATCACAGATCTTTCATTTGAGTAGCAACAAAACGTCTCTACGAGCACTTTGCGTAAGTCAAGAAATCAAAATTTTAGGAATTTTTTTCTTTTTCCTCTGTTACTATGACAGATCTGTCATTTGAGTAACAACAAAACGTCTCTACGAGCACTTTGCGTAAATCAAGAAATTAAAATTTTCGTAATATTCTGCTTTTTCCTCTGTTACTATCACAGATCTGTCATTTGAGTAACAACAAAACGTCTCTATGAGTACTTTGCGTATATCAAGAAGTTAAAATTTTCTTAATATTCTGCTTTTTCCTCTGTTACTATCACAGATCTGTCATTTGAGTACCAACAAAACGTCTCTATGAGTACTTTGCGTAATTCAAGAAATTAAAATTTTCGGAATTTTCTCCATTTTACTCTATTACTATCACAGATCTTTCATTTGAGTAGCAACAAAACGTCTCTACGAGCACTTTGCGTAAGTCAAGAAATCAAAATTTTAGGAATTTTTCTCTTTTTCCTCTGTTACTATTACAGATCTATCATTTGAGTAACAACAAAACGTCTGTCTCTACGAGCACTTTGTGTAAATCGAGAAATCAATATTTTCGGAATTTTTTCCATTTTACTCTATTACTATCACGGATCTTTGATTTGAGTAGCAACAGAACGTCTCTACGACCACTTTGCGTAAATCAAGAAATTAAAATTTTTGGAATATTTTGCTTTTTCCTCTGTTACTATCACAGATCTGTCATTTGAGTAACAACAAAACGTTTCTACGAGTACTTTGCGTATATCAAGAAATTAAAATTTTCGGAATATTTTGCTTTTTCCTCTGTTACTATCACAGATCTGTCATTTGAGTAACAACAAAACGTCTCTACGAGTACTTTGCGTATATCAAGAAATTAAAATTTTCGGAATATTTTGCTTTTTCCTCTGTTACTATCACAGATCTGTCATTTGAGTAACAACAAAACGTCTCTACGAGCACTGTGCGTAAATTGAGAAATTAAAATTTTCGGAATATTTTGCTTTTTCCTCTGTTACTATCACAGATCTGTCATTTGAGTACCATCAAAACGTCTATATGAGTACTTTGCGTAAATCAAGAAATTAAAATTTTCCGAATTTTTTCGATTTTACTCTATTACTATCACAGATCTTTCATTTGAGTAGCAACCAAACGTCTCTACGAGCACTTTGCGTAAGTCAAGAAATCAAAATTTTCGGAATTTTTTCCATTTTACTCTATTACTATCACAGATCTTTCATTTGAGTAGCAACAGAACGTCTCTACGAGTACTTTGCGTAAATCAAGAAATTAAAATTTTTGGAATATTTTGCTTTTTCCTCTGTTACTATCACAGATCTGTCATTTGAGTAACAACAAAACGTCTCTACGAGTACTTTGCGTAAATCAAGAAAATAAAATTTTCGGAATATTTTGCTTTTTCTTCTGTTACTATCACAGATCTGGCATTTGAGTAGCAACAAAATGTCTCTACGACCACTTTGCGTAAATCAAGAAATTAAAATTTTCGGAATATTTTGCTTTTTCCTCAGTTACTATCACAGATCTGTCATTTGAGTACCAACAGAACGTCACTAGGAGTAGTTTGCGTAAATCAAGAAATTAAAATTTTCGGATTTTTTTCCATTTTACTCTATTACTATCACAGATCTTTCATTTGAGTAGCAACCAAACGTCTCTACGAGCACTTTGCGTAAGTCAAGAAATCAAAATTTTAAGAATTTTTCTCTTTTTCCTCTGTTACTATGACAGATCTGTCATTTGAGTAACAACAAAACGTCTCTACGAGCACTTTGCGTAAATCGAAAAATCAAAATTTTCGGAATTTTTTCCATTTTACTCTATTACTATCTCAGATCTTTCATTTGAGTAGCAACAGAACGTCTCTACGAGTACTTTGCGTAAATCAAGAAATTAACATTTTTGGAATATTTTGCTTTTTCCTCTGTTACTATCACAGATCTGTCATTTGAGTAACAACAAAACGTCTCTACGAGTACTTTGCGTATATCAAGAAATTAAAATATTCGGAATATTTTGCTTTTTCCTCTGTTACTATCACAGATCTGTCATTTGAGTAACAACAAAACGTCTCTACGAGCACTGTGCGTAAATTGAGAAATTAAAATTTTCGGAATATTTTGCTTTTTCCTCTGTTACTATCACAGATCTGTCATTTGAGTACCACCAAAACGTCTCTATGAGTACTTTGCGTAAATCAAGAAATTAAAATTTTCGGAATTTTTTCCATTTTACTCTATTACTATCACAGATCTTTCATTTGAGTAGCAACCAAACGTCTCTACGAGCACTTTGCGTAAGTCAAGAAATCAAAATTTTAGGAATTTTTCTCTTTTTCCTCTGTTACTATGACAGATCTGTCATTTGAGTAACAACAAAACGTCTCTACGAGCACTTTGCGTAAATCAAGAAATTAAAATTTTCGGAATATTTTGCTTTTTCCTCAGTTACTATCACAGATCTGTCATTTGAGTAACAACAAAACGTCTCTACGAGTACTTTGCGTAAATCAAGAAATTAAAATTTTCGGAATATTTTGCTTTTTCCTCAGTTACTATCACAGATCTGTCATTTGAGTACCAACAGAACGTCTCTAGGAGTAGTTTGCGTAAATCAAGAAATTAAAATTTTCGGATTTTTTTCCATTTTACTCTATTACTATCACAGATCTTTCATTTGAGTAGCAACCAAACGTCTCTACGAGCACTTTGCGTAAGTCAAGAAATCAAAATTTTAAGAATTTTTCTCTTTTTCCTGTGTTACTATGACAGATCTGTCATTTGAGTAGCAACCAAACGTCTCTACGAGCACTTTGCGTAAGTCAAGAAATCAAAATTTTAGGAATTTTTCTCTTTTTCCTCTGTTACTATGACAGATCTGTCATTTGAGTAACAACAAAACGTCTCTACGAGCACTTTGCGTAAATCGAAAAATCAAAATTTTCGGAATTTTTTCCATTTTACTCTATTACTATCACAGATCTTTCATTTGAGTAGCAACAGAACGTCTCTACGAGTACTTTGCGTAAATCAAGAAATTAAAATTTTTGGAATATTTTGCTTTTTCCTCTGTTACTATCACAGATCTGTCATTTGAGTAACAACAAAACGTCTCTACGAGTACTTTGCGTAAATCAAGAAATTACAATTTTCGGAATATTTTGCTTTTTCCTCAGTTACTATCACAGATCTGTCATTTGAGTACCAACAGAACGTCTCTAGGAGTAGTTTGCGTAAATCAAGAAATTAAAATTTTCGGATTTTTTTCCATTTTACTCTATTACTATCACAGATCTTTCATTTGAGTAGCAACCAAACGTCTCTACGAGCACTTTGCGTAAGTCAAGAAATCAAAATTTTAAGAATTTTTCTCTTTTTCCTCTGTTACTATGACAGATCTGTCATTTGAGTAACAACAAAACGTCTCTACGAGCACTTTGCGTAAATCGAAAAATCAAAATTTTCGGAATTTTTTCCATTTTACTCTATTACTATCTCAGATCTTTCATTTGAGTAGCAACAGAACGTCTCTACGAGTACTTTGCGTAAATCAAGAAATTAAAATTTTTGGAATATTTTGCCTTTTCCTCTGTTACTATCACAGATCTGTCATTTGAGTAACAACAAAACGTTTCTACGAGTACTTTGCGTATATCAAGAAATTAAAATTTTCGGAATATTTTGTATTTTCCTCTGTTACTATCACAGATCTGTCATTTGAGTAACAACAAAACGTCTCTACGAGCACTGTGCGTAAATTGAGAAATTATAATTTTCGGAATATTTTGCTTTTTCCTCTGTTACTATCACAGATCTGTCATTTGAGTACCATCAAAACGTCTCTATGAGTACTTTGCGTAAATCAAGAAATTAAAATTTTCGGAATTTTTTCCATTTTACTCTATTACTATCACAGATCTTTCATTTGAGTAGCAACCAAACGTCTCTACGAGCACTTTGCGTAAGTCAAGAAATCAAAATTTTAGGAATTTTTCTCTTTTTCCTCTGTTACTATGACAGATCTGTCATTTGAGTAACAACAAAACGTCTCTACGAGCACTTTGCGTAAATCGAAAAATCAAAATTTTCGGAATTTTTTCCATTTTACTCTATTACTATCACAGATCTTTCATTTGAGTATCAACAGAACGTCTCTACGAGTACTTTGCGTAAATCAAGAAATTAAAATTTTTGGAATATTTTGCTTTTTCCTCTGTTACTATCACAGATCTGTCATTTGAGTACCAACAAAACGTCTCCACGGGTACTTTGCGTAAATCAAGAAATTCAAATTTTCGGAATTTTTTCCATTTTACTCTATTACTATCACAGATCTTTCATTTGAGTAGCAACAAAACGTCTCTACGAGCACTTTGCGTAAATCGAAAAATCAAAATTTTCGGAATTTTTTCCATTTTACTCTATTACTATCACAGATCTTTCATTTGAGTAGCAACAGATCGTCTCTACGAGTACTTTGCGTAAATCAAGAAATTAAAATTTTTGGAATATTTTGCTTTTTCCTCTGTTACTATCACAGATCTGTCATTTGAGTAACAACAAAACGTCTCTACGAGTACTTTGCGTAAATCAAGAAAATAAAATTTTCGGAATATTTTGCTTTTTCTTCTGTTACTATCACAGATCTGGCATTTGAGTAGCAACAAAATGTCTCTACGACCACTTTGCGTAAATCAAGAAATTAAAATTTTCGGAATATTTTGCTTTTTCCTCAGTTACTATCACAGATCTGTCATTTGAGTACCAACAGAACGTCACTAGGAGTAGTTTGCGTAAATCAAGAAATTAAAATTTTCGGATTTTTTTCCATTTTACTCTATTACTATCACAGATCTTTCATTTGAGTAGCAACCAAACGTCTCTACGAGCACTTTGCGTAAGTCAAGAAATCAAAATTTTAAGAATTTTTCTCTTTTTCCTCTGTTACTATGAGAGATCTGTCATTTGAGTAACAACAAAACGTCTCTACGAGCACTTTGCGTAAATCGAAAAATCAAAATTTTCGGAATTTTTTCCATTTTACTCTATTACTATCTCAGATCTTTCATTTGAGTAGCAACAGAACGTCTCTACGAGTACTTTGCGTAAATCAAGAAATTAAAATTTTTGGAATATTTTGCTTTTTCCTCTGTTACTATCACAGATCTGTCATTTGAGTAACAACAAAACGTCTCTACGAGTACTTTGCGTATATCAAGAAATTAAAATATTCGGAATATTTTGCTTTTTCCTCTGTTACTATCACAGATCTGTCATTTGAGTAACAACAAAACGTCTCTACGAGCACTGTGCGTAAATTGAGAAATTAAAATTTTCGGAATATTTTGCTTTTTCCTCTGTTACTATCACAGATCTGTCATTTGAGTACCACCAAAACGTCTCTATGAGTACTTTGCGTAAATCAAGAAATTAAAATTTTCGGAATTTTTTCCATTTCACTCTCTTACTATCACAGATCTTTCATTTGAGTAGCAACCAAACGTCTCTACGAGCACTTTGCGTAAGTCAAGAAATCAAAATTTTAGGAATGTTTCTCTTTTTCCTGTTACTATGACAGATCTGTCATTTGAGTAACAACAAAACGTCTCTACGAGCACTTTGCGTAAATCGAAAAATCAAAATTTTCGGAATTTTTTCCATTTTACTCTATTACTATCACAGATCTTTCATTTGAGTATCAACAGAACGTCTCTACGAGTACTTTGCGTAAATCAAGAAATTAAAATTTTTGGAATATTTTGCTTTTTCCTCTGTTACTATCACAGATCTGTCATTTGAGTACCAACAAAACGTCTCCACGGGTACTTTGCGTAAATCAAGAAATTCAAATTTTCGGAATTTTTTCCATTTTACTCTATTACTATCACAGATCTTTCATTTGAGTAGCAACAAAACGTCTCTACGAGCACTTTGCGTAAGTCAAGAAATCAAAATTTTAGGAATTTTTTTCTTTTTCCTCTGTTACTATGACAGATCTGTCATTTGAGTAACAACAAAACGTCTCTACGAGCACTTTGCGTAAATCAAGAAATTAAAATTTTCGTAATATTCTGCTTTTTCCTCTGTTACTATCACAGATCTGTCATTTGAGTAACAACAAAACGTCTCTATGAGTACTTTGCATTTATCAAGAAGTTAAAATTTTCTTAATATTCTGCTTTTTCCTCTGTTACTATCACAGATCTGTCATTTGAGTACCAACAAAACGTCTCTATGAGTACTTTGCGTAATTCAAGAAATTAAAATTTTCGGAATTTTCTCCATTTTACTCTATTACTATCACAGATCTTTCATTTGAGTAGCAACCAAACGTCTCTACGAGCACTTTGCGTAAGTCAAGAAATCAAAATTTTAAGAATTTTTCTCTTTTTCCTCTGTTACTATGACAGATCTGTCATTTGAGTAACAACAAAACGTCTCTACGAGCACTTTGCGTAAATCGAAAAATCAAAATTTTCGGAATTTTTTCCATTTTACTCTATTACTATCTCAGATCTTTCATTTGAGTAGCAACAGAACGTCTCTACGAGTACTTTGCGTAAATCAAGAAATTAAAATTTTTGGAATATTTTGCTTTTTCCTCTGTTACTATCACAGATCTGTCATTTGAGTAACAACAAAACGTCTCTACGAGTACTTTGCGTATATCAAGAAATTAAAATATTCGGAATATTTTGCTTTTTCCTCTGTTACTATCACAGATCTGTCATTTGAGTAACAACAAAACGTCTCTACGAGCACTGTGCGTAAATTGAGAAATTAAAATTTTCGGAATATTTTGCTTTTTCCTCTGTTACTATCACAGATCTGTCATTTGAGTACCACCAAAACGTCTCTATGAGTACTTTGCGTAAATCAAGAAATTAAAATTTTCGGAATTTTTTCCATTTTACTCTATTACTATCTCAGATCTTTCATTTGAGTAGCAACAGAACGTCTCTACGAGTACTTTGCGTAAATCAAGAAATTAAAATTTTTGGAATATTTTGCTTTTTCCTCTGTTACTATCACAGATCTGTCATTTGAGTAACAACAAAACGTCTCTACGAGTACTTTGCGTATATCAAGAAATTAAAATTTTCGGAATATTTTGTATTTTCCTCTGTTACTATCACAGATCTGTCATTTGAGTAACAACAAAACGTCTCTACGAGCACTGTGCGTAAATTGAGAAATTATAATTTTCGGGATATTTTGCTTTTTCCTCTGTTACTATCACAGATCTGTCATTTGAGTACCATCAAAACGTCTCTATGAGTACTTTGCGTAAATCAAGAAATTAAAATTTTCGGAATTTTTTCCATTTTACTCTATTACTATCACAGATCTTTCATTTGAGTAGCAACCAAACGTCTCTACGAGCACTTTGCGTAAGTCAAGAAATCAAAATTTTAGGAATTTTTCTCTTTTTCCTCTGTTACTATGACAGATCTGTCATTTGAGTAACAACAAAACGTCTCTACGAGCACTTTGCGTAAATCGAAAAATCAAAATTTTCGGAATTTTTTCCATTTTACTCTATTACTATCACAGATCTTTCATTTGAGTATCAACAGAACGTCTCTACGAGTACTTTGCGTAAATCAAGAAATTAAAATTTTTGGAATATTTTGCTTTTTCATCTGTTACTATCACAGATCTGTCATTTGAGTACCAACAAAACGTCTCCACGGGTACTTTGAGTAAATCAAGAAATTCAAATTTTCGGAATTTTTTCCATTTTACTCTATTACTATCACAGATCTTTCATTTGAGTAGCAACAAAACGTCTCTACGAGCACTTTGCGTAAGTCAAGAAATCAAAATTTTAGGAATTTTTTTCTTTTTCCTCTGTTACTATGACAGATCTGTCATTTGAGTAACAACAAAACGTCTCTACGAGCACTTTGCGTAAATCAAGAAATTAAAATTTTCGTAATATTCTGCTTTTTCCTCTGTTACTATCACAGATCTGTCATTTGAGTACCAACAAAACGTCTCTATGAGTACTTTGCGTAATTCAAGAAATTAAAATTTTCGGAATTTTCTCCATTTTACTCTATTACTATCACAGATCTTTCATTTGAGTAGCAACAAAACGTCTCTACGAGCACTTTGCGTAAGTCAAGAAATCAAAATTTTAGGAATTTTTATCTTTTTCTTCTGTTACTATTACAGATCTATCATTTGAGTAACAACAAAACGTCTGTCTCTACGAGCACTTTGTGTAAATCGAGAAATCAATATTTTCGGAATTTTTTCCATTTTACTCTATTACTATCACGGATCTTTGATTTGAGTAGCAACAGAACGTCTCTACGACCACTTTGCGTAAATCAAGAAATTAAAATTTTTGGAATATTTTGCTTTTTCCTCTGTTACTATCACAGATCTGTCATTTGAGTAACAACAAAACGTTTCTACGAGTACTTTGCGTATGTCAAGAAATTAAAATTTTCGGAATATTTTGCTTTTTCCTCTGTTACTATCACAGATCTGTCATTTGAGTAACAACAAAACGTCTCTACGAGTACTTTGCGTATATCAAGAAATTAAAATTTTCGGAATATTTTGCTTTTTCCTCTGTTACTATCACAGATCTGTCATTTGAGTACCATCAAAACGTCTCTATGAGTACTTTGCGTAAATCAAGAAATTAAAATTTTCGGAATTTTTTCGATTTTACTCTATTACTATCACAGATCTTTCATTTGAGTAGCAACCAAACGTCTCTACGAGCACTTTGCGTAAGTCAAGAAATCAAAATTTTAGGGATTTTTCTCTTTTTCCTCTGTTACTATGACAGATCTGTCATTTGAGTAACAATAAAACATCTCTACGAGCACTTTGCGTAAATCGAAAAATCAAAATTTTCGGAATTTTTTCCATTTTACTCTATTACTATCACAGATCTTTCATTTGAGTAGCAACAGAACGTCTCTACGAGTACTTTGCGTAAATCAAGAAATTAAAATTGTTGGAATATTTTGCTTTTTCCTCTGTTACTATCACAGATCTGTCATTTGAGTAACAACAAAACGTCTCTACGAGTACTTTGCGTAAATCAAGAAAATAAAATTTTCGGAATATTTTGCTTTTTCTTCTGTTACTATCACAGATCTGGCATTTGAGTAGCAACAAAATGTCTCTACGACCACTTTGCGTAAATCAAGAAATTAAAATTTTCGGAATATTTTGCTTTTTCCTCTGTTACTATCACAGATCTGGCATTTGAGTAGCAACAAAATGTCTCTACGACCACTTTGCGTAAATCAAGAAATTAAAATTTTCGGAATATTTTGCTTTTTCCTTAGTTACTATCACAGATCTGTCATTTGAGTACCAACAGAACGTCTCTAGGAGTAGTTTGCGTAAATCAAGAAATTAAAATTTTCGGATTTTTTTCCATTTTACTCTATTACTATCACAGATCTTTCATTTGAGTAGCAACCAAACGTCTCTACGAGCACTTTGCGTAAGTCAAGAAATCAAAATTTTAAGAATTTTTCTCTTTTTCCTCTGTTACTATGACAGATCTGTCATTTGAGTAACAACAAAACGTCTCTACGAGCACTTTGCGTAAATCGAAAAATCAAAATTTTCGGAATTTTTTCCATTTTACTCTATTACTATCTCAGATCTTTCATTTGAGTAGCAACAGAACGTCTCTACGAGTACTTTGCGTAAATCAAGAAATTAAAATTTTTGGAATATTTTGCTTTTTCCTCTGTTACTATCACAGATCTGTCATTTGAGTAACAACAAAACGTCTCTACGAGTACTTTGCGTATATCAAGAAATTAAAATATTCGGAATATTTTGCTTTTTCCTCTGTTACTATCACAGATCTGTCATTTGAGTAACAACAAAACGTCTCTACGAGCACTGTGCGTAAATTGAGAAATTAAAATTTTCGGAATATTTTGCTTTTTCCTCTGTTACTATCACAGATCTGTCATTTGAGTACCACCAAAACGTCTCTATGAGTACTTTGCGTAAATCAAGAAATTAAAATTTTCGGAATTTTTTCCATTTTACTCTATTACTATCACAGATCTTTCATTTGAGTAGCAACCAAACGTCTCTACGAGCACTTTGCGTAAGTCAAGAAATCAAAATTTTAGGAATTTTTCTCTTTTTCCTCTGTTACTATGACAGATCTGTCATTTGAGTAACAACAAAACGTCTCTACGAGCACTTTGCGTAAATCGAAAAATCAAAATTTTCGGAATTTTTTCCATTTTACTCTATTACTATCACAGATCTTTCATTTGAGTAGCAACAGAACGTCTCTACGAGTACTTTGCGTAAATCAAGAAATTAAAATTTTTGGAATATTTTGCTTTTTCCTCTGTTACTATCACAGATCTGTCATTTGAGTAACAACAAAACGTCTCTACGAGTACTTTGCGTAAATCAAGAAATTAAAATTTTCGGAATATTTTGCTTTTTCCTCAGTTACTATCACAGATCTGTCATTTGAGTACCAACAGAACGTCTCTAGGAGTAGTTTGCGTAAATCAAGAAATTAAAATTTTCGGATTTTTTTCCATTTTACTCTATTACTATCACAGATCTTTCATTTGAGTAGCAACCAAACGTCTCTACGAGCACTTTGCGTAAGTCAAGAAATCAAAATTTTAAGAATTTTTCTCTTTTTCCTCTGTTACTATGACAGATCTGTCATTTGAGTAACAACAAAACGTCTCTACGAGCACTTTGCGTAAATCGAAAAATCAAAATTTTCGGAATTTTTTCCATTTTACTCTATTACTATCTCAGATCTTTCATTTGAGTAGCAACAGAACGTCTCTACGAGTACTTTGCGTAAATCAAGAAATTAAAATTTTTGGAATATTTTGCTTTTTCATCTGTTACTATCACAGATCTGTCATTTGAGTACCAACAAAACGTCTCCACGGGTACTTTGAGTAAATCAAGAAATTCAAATTTTCGGAATTTTTTCCATTTTACTCTATTACTATCACAGATCTTTCATTTGAGTAGCAACAAAACGTCTCTACGAGCACTTTGCGTAAGTCAAGAAATCAAAATTTTAGGAATTTTTTTCTTTTTCCTCTGTTACTATGACAGATCTGTCATTTGAGTAACAACAAAACGTCTCTACGAGCACTTTGCGTAAATCAAGAAATTAAAATTTTCGTAATATTCTGCTTTTTCCTCTGTTACTATCACAGATCTGTCATTTGAGTACCAACAAAACGTCTCTATGAGTACTTTTCGTAATTCAAGAAATTAAAATTTTCGGAATTTTCTCCATTTTACTCTATTACTATCACAGATCTTTCATTTGAGTAGCAACAAAACGTCTCTACGAGCACTTTGCGTAAGTCAAGAAATCAAAATTTTAGGAATTTTTATCTTTTTCTTCTGTTACTATTACAGATCTATCATTTGAGTAACAACAAAACGTCTGTCTCTACGAGCACTTTGTGTAAATCGAGAAATCAATATTTTCGGAATTTTTTCCATTTTACTCTATTACTATCACGGATCTTTGATTTGAGTAGCAACAGAACGTCTCTACGACCACTTTGCGTAAATCAAGAAATTAAAATTTTTGGAATATTTTGCTTTTTCCTCTGTTACTATCACAGATCTGTCATTTGAGTAACAACAAAACGTTTCTACGAGTACTTTGCGTATGTCAAGAAATTAAAATTTTCGGAATATTTTGCTTTTTCCTCTGTTACTATCACAGATCTGTCATTTGAGTAACAACAAAACGTCTCTACGAGTACTTTGCGTATATCAAGAAATTAAAATTTTCGGAATATTTTGCTTTTTCCTCTGTTACTATCACAGATCTGTCATTTGAGTACCATCAAAACGTCTCTATGAGTACTTTGCGTAAATCAAGAAATTAAAATTTTCGGAATTTTTTCGATTTTACTCTATTACTATCACAGATCTTTCATTTGAGTAGCAACCAAACGTCTCTACGAGCACTTTGCGTAAGTCAAGAAATCAAAATTTTAGGGATTTTTCTCTTTTTCCTCTGTTACTATGACAGATCTGTCATTTGAGTAACAATAAAACATCTCTACGAGCACTTTGCGTAAATCGAAAAATCAAAATTTTCGGAATTTTTTCCATTTTACTCTATTACTATCACAGATCTTTCATTTGAGTAGCAACAGAACGTCTCTACGAGTACTTTGCGTAAATCAAGAAATTAAAATTGTTGGAATATTTTGCTTTTTCCTCTGTTACTATCACAGATCTGTCATTTGAGTAACAACAAAACGTCTCTACGAGTACTTTGCGTAAATCAAGAAAATAAAATTTTCGGAATATTTTGCTTTTTCTTCTGTTACTATCACAGATCTGGCATTTGAGTAGCAACAAAATGTCTCTACGACCACTTTGCGTAAATCAAGAAATTAAAATTTTCGGAATATTTTGCTTTTTCCTCTGTTACTATCACAGATCTGGCATTTGAGTAGCAACAAAATGTCTCTACGACCACTTTGCGTAAATCAAGAAATTAAAATTTTCGGAATATTTTGCTTTTTCCTTAGTTACTATCACAGATCTGTCATTTGAGTACCAACAGAACGTCTCTAGGAGTAGTTTGCGTAAATCAAGAAATTAAAATTTTCGGATTTTTTTCCATTTTACTCTATTACTATCACAGATCTTTCATTTGAGTAGCAACCAAACGTCTCTACGAGCACTTTGCGTAAGTCAAGAAATCAAAATTTTAAGAATTTTTCTCTTTTTCCTCTGTTACTATGACAGATCTGTCATTTGAGTAACAACAAAACGTCTCTACGAGCACTTTGCGTAAATCGAAAAATCAAAATTTTCGGAATTTTTTCCATTTTACTCTATTACTATCTCAGATCTTTCATTTGAGTAGCAACAGAACGTCTCTACGAGTACTTTGCGTAAATCAAGAAATTAAAATTTTTGGAATATTTTGCTTTTTCCTCTGTTACTATCACAGATCTGTCATTTGAGTAACAACAAAACGTCTCTACGAGTACTTTGCGTATATCAAGAAATTAAAATATTCGGAATATTTTGCTTTTTCCTCTGTTACTATCACAGATCTGTCATTTGAGTAACAACAAAACGTCTCTACGAGCACTGTGCGTAAATTGAGAAATTAAAATTTTCGGAATATTTTGCTTTTTCCTCTGTTACTATCACAGATCTGTCATTTGAGTACCACCAAAACGTCTCTATGAGTACTTTGCGTAAATCAAGAAATTAAAATTTTCGGAATTTTTTCCATTTTACTCTATTACTATCACAGATCTTTCATTTGAGTAGCAACCAAACGTCTCTACGAGCACTTTGCGTAAGTCAAGAAATCAAAATTTTAGGAATTTTTCTCTTTTTCCTCTGTTACTATGACAGATCTGTCATTTGAGTAACAACAAAACGTCTCTACGAGCACTTTGCGTAAATCGAAAAATCAAAATTTTCGGAATTTTTTCCATTTTACTCTATTACTATCACAGATCTTTCATTTGAGTAGCAACAGAACGTCTCTACGAGTACTTTGCGTAAATCAAGAAATTAAAATTTTTGGAATATTTTGCTTTTTCCTCTGTTACTATCACAGATCTGTCATTTGAGTAACAACAAAACGTCTCTACGAGTACTTTGCGTAAATCAAGAAATTAAAATTTTCGGAATATTTTGCTTTTTCCTCAGTTACTATCACAGATCTGTCATTTGAGTACCAACAGAACGTCTCTAGGAGTAGTTTGCGTAAATCAAGAAATTAAAATTTTCGGATTTTTTTCCATTTTACTCTATTACTATCACAGATCTTTCATTTGAGTAGCAACCAAACGTCTCTACGAGCACTTTGCGTAAGTCAAGAAATCAAAATTTTAAGAATTTTTCTCTTTTTCCTCTGTTACTATGACAGATCTGTCATTTGAGTACCAACAAAACGTCTCCACGGGTACTTTGCGTAAATCAAGAAATTCAAATTTTCGGAATTTTTTCCATTTTACTCTATTACTATCACAGATCTTTCATTTGAGTAGCAACAAAACGTCTCTACGAGCACTTTGCGTAAGTCAAGAAATCAAAATTTTAGGAATTTTTTTCTTTTTCCTCTGTTACTATGACAGATCTGTCATTTGAGTAACAACAAAACGTCTCTACGAGCACTTTGCGTAAATCAAGAAATTAAAATTTTCGTAATATTCTGCTTTTTCCTCTGTTACTATCACAGATCTGTCATTTGAGTAACAACAAAACGTCTCTATGAGTACTTTGCGTATATCAAGAAGTTAAAATTTTCTTAATATTCTGCTTTTTCCTCTGTTACTATCACAGATCTGTCATTTGAGTACCAACAAAACGTCTCTATGAGTACTTTGCGTAATTCAAGAAATTAAAATTTTCGGAATTTTCTCCATTTTACTCTATTACTATCACAGATCTTTCATTTGAGTAGCAACAAAACGTCTCTACGAGCACTTTGCGTAAGTCAAGAAATCAAAATTTTAGGAATTTTTCTCTTTTTCCTCTGTTACTATTACAGATCTATCATTTGAGTAACAACAAAACGTCTGTCTCTACGAGCACTTTGTGTAAATCGAGAAATCAATATTTTCGGAATTTTTTCCATTTTACTCTATTACTATCACGGATCTTTGATTTGAGTAGCAACAGAACGTCTCTACGACCACTTTGCGTAAATCAAGAAATTAAAATTTTTGGAATATTTTGCTTTTTCCTCTGTTACTATCACAGATCTGTCATTTGAGTAACAACAAAACGTTTCTACGAGTACTTTGCGTATATCAAGAAATTAAAATTTTCGGAATATTTTGCTTTTTCCTCTGTTACTATCACAGATCTGTCATTTGAGTAACAACAAAACGTCTCTACGAGTACTTTGCGTATATCAAGAAATTAAAATTTTCGGAATATTTTGCTTTTTCCTCTGTTACTATCACAGATCTGTCATTTGAGTACCATCAAAACGTCTCTATGAGTACTTTGCGTAAATCAAGAAATTAAAATTTTCGGAATTTTTTCGATTTTACTCTATTACTATCACAGATCTTTCATTTGAGTAGCAACCAAACGTCTCTACGAGCACTTTGCGTAAGTCAAGAAATCAAAATTTTAGGAATTTTTCTCTTTTTCCTCTGTTACTATGACAGATCTGTCATTTGAGTAACAACAAAACATCTCTACGAGCACTTTGCGTAAATCGAAAAATCAAAATTTTCGGAATTTTTTCCATTTTACTCTATTACTATCACAGATCTTTCATTTGAGTAGCAACAGAACGTCTCTACGAGTACTTTGCGTAAATCAAGAAATTAAAATTTTTGGAATATTTTGCTTTTTCCTCTGTTACTATCACAGATCTGTCATTTGAGTAACAACAAAACGTCTCTACGAGTACTTTGCGTAAATCAAGAAAATAAAATTTTCGGAATATTTTGCTTTTTCTTCTGTTACTATCACAGATCTGGCATTTGAGTAGCAACAAAATGTCTCTACGACCACTTTGCGTAAATCAAGAAATTAAAATTTTCGGAATATTTTGCTTTTTCCTCTGTTACTATCACAGATCTGTCATTTGAGTACCAACAAAACGTCTCGATGAGTAGTTTGCGTAAATCAAGAAATTAAAATTTTCGGATTTTTTTCCATTTTACTCTATTACTATCACAGATCTTTCATTTGAGTAGCAACCAAACGTCTCTACGAGCACTTTGCGTAAGTCAAGAAATCAAAATTTTAAGAATTTTTCTCTTTTTCCTCTGTTACTATGACAGATCTGTCATTTGAGTAACAACAAAACGTCTCTACGAGCACTTTGCGTAAATCGAAAAATCAAAATTTTCGGAATTTTTTCCATTTTACTCTATTACTATCTCAGATCTTTCATTTGAGTAGCAACAGAACGTCTCTACGAGTACTTTGCGTAAATCAAGAAATTAAAATTTTTGGAATATTTTGCCTTTTCCTCTGTTACTATCACAGATCTGTCATTTGAGTAACAACAAAACGTTTCTACGAGTACTTTGCGTATATCAAGAAATTAAAATTTTCGGAATATTTTGTATTTTCCTCTGTTACTATCACAGATCTGTCATTTGAGTAACAACAAAACGTCTCTACGAGCACTGTGCGTAAATTGAGAAATTATAATTTTCGGGATATTTTGCTTTTTCCTCTGTTACTATCACAGATCTGTCATTTGAGTACCATCAAAACGTCTCTATGAGTACTTTGCGTAAATCAAGAAATTAAAATTTTCGGAATTTTTTCCATTTTACTCTATTACTATCACAGATCTTTCATTTGAGTAGCAACCAAACGTCTCTACGAGCACTTTGCGTAAGTCAAGAAATCAAAATTTTAGGAATTTTTCTCTTTTTCCTCTGTTACTATGACAGATCTGTCATTTGAGTAACAACAAAACGTCTCTACGAGCACTTTGCGTAAATCGAAAAATCAAAATTTTCGGAATTTTTTCCATTTTACTCTATTACTATCACAGATCTTTCATTTGAGTATCAACAGAACGTCTCTACGAGTACTTTGCGTAAATCAAGAAATTAAAATTTTTGGAATATTTTGCTTTTTCATCTGTTACTATCACAGATCTGTCATTTGAGTACCAACAAAACGTCTCCACGGGTACTTTGAGTAAATCAAGAAATTCAAATTTTCGGAATTTTTTCCATTTTACTCTATTACTATCACAGATCTTTCATTTGAGTAGCAACAAAACGTCTCTACGAGCACTTTGCGTAAGTCAAGAAATCAAAATTTTAGGAATTTTTTTCTTTTTCCTCTGTTACTATGACAGATCTGTCATTTGAGTAACAACAAAACGTCTCTACGAGCACTTTGCGTAAATCAAGAAATTAAAATTTTCGTAATATTCTGCTTTTTCCTCTGTTACTATCACAGATCTGTCATTTGAGTACCAACAAAACGTCTCTATGAGTACTTTGCGTAATTCAAGAAATTAAAATTTTCGGAATTTTCTCCATTTTACTCTATTACTATCACAGATCTTTCATTTGAGTAGCAACAAAACGTCTCTACGAGCACTTTGCGTAAGTCAAGAAATCAAAATTTTAGGAATTTTTATCTTTTTCTTCTGTTACTATTACAGATCTATCATTTGAGTAACAACAAAACGTCTGTCTCTACGAGCACTTTGTGTAAATCGAGAAATCAATATTTTCGGAATTTTTTCCATTTTACTCTATTACTATCACGGATCTTTGATTTGAGTAGCAACAGAACGTCTCTACGACCACTTTGCGTAAATCAAGAAATTAAAATTTTTGGAATATTTTGCTTTTTCCTCTGTTACTATCACAGATCTGTCATTTGAGTAACAACAAAACGTTTCTACGAGTACTTTGCGTATGTCAAGAAATTAAAATTTTCGGAATATTTTGCTTTTTCCTCTGTTACTATCACAGATCTGTCATTTGAGTAACAACAAAACGTCTCTACGAGTACTTTGCGTATATCAAGAAATTAAAATTTTCGGAATATTTTGCTTTTTCCTCTGTTACTATCACAGATCTGTCATTTGAGTACCATCAAAACGTCTCTATGAGTACTTTGCGTAAATCAAGAAATTAAAATTTTCGGAATTTTTTCGATTTTACTCTATTACTATCACAGATCTTTCATTTGAGTAGCAACCAAACGTCTCTACGAGCACTTTGCGTAAGTCAAGAAATCAAAATTTTAGGGATTTTTCTCTTTTTCCTCTGTTACTATGACAGATCTGTCATTTGAGTAACAATAAAACATCTCTACGAGCACTTTGCGTAAATCGAAAAATCAAAATTTTCGGAATTTTTTCCATTTTACTCTATTACTATCACAGATCTTTCATTTGAGTAGCAACAGAACGTCTCTACGAGTACTTTGCGTAAATCAAGAAATTAAAATTGTTGGAATATTTTGCTTTTTCCTCTGTTACTATCACAGATCTGTCATTTGAGTAACAACAAAACGTCTCTACGAGTACTTTGCGTAAATCAAGAAAATAAAATTTTCGGAATATTTTGCTTTTTCTTCTGTTACTATCACAGATCTGGCATTTGAGTAGCAACAAAATGTCTCTACGACCACTTTGCGTAAATCAAGAAATTAAAATTTTCGGAATATTTTGCTTTTTCCTCTGTTACTATCACAGATCTGGCATTTGAGTAGCAACAAAATGTCTCTACGACCACTTTGCGTAAATCAAGAAATTAAAATTTTCGGAATATTTTGCTTTTTCCTTAGTTACTATCACAGATCTGTCATTTGAGTACCAACAGAACGTCTCTAGGAGTAGTTTGCGTAAATCAAGAAATTAAAATTTTCGGATTTTTTTCCATTTTACTCTATTACTATCACAGATCTTTCATTTGAGTAGCAACCAAACGTCTCTACGAGCACTTTGCGTAAGTCAAGAAATCAAAATTTTAAGAATTTTTCTCTTTTTCCTCTGTTACTATGACAGATCTGTCATTTGAGTAACAACAAAACGTCTCTACGAGCACTTTGCGTAAATCGAAAAATCAAAATTTTCGGAATTTTTTCCATTTTACTCTATTACTATCTCAGATCTTTCATTTGAGTAGCAACAGAACGTCTCTACGAGTACTTTGCGTAAATCAAGAAATTAAAATTTTTGGAATATTTTGCTTTTTCCTCTGTTACTATCACAGATCTGTCATTTGAGTAACAACAAAACGTCTCTACGAGTACTTTGCGTATATCAAGAAATTAAAATATTCGGAATATTTTGCTTTTTCCTCTGTTACTATCACAGATCTGTCATTTGAGTAACAACAAAACGTCTCTACGAGCACTGTGCGTAAATTGAGAAATTAAAATTTTCGGAATATTTTGCTTTTTCCTCTGTTACTATCACAGATCTGTCATTTGAGTACCACCAAAACGTCTCTATGAGTACTTTGCGTAAATCAAGAAATTAAAATTTTCGGAATTTTTTCCATTTTACTCTATTACTATCACAGATCTTTCATTTGAGTAGCAACCAAACGTCTCTACGAGCACTTTGCGTAAGTCAAGAAATCAAAATTTTAGGAATTTTTCTCTTTTTCCTCTGTTACTATGACAGATCTGTCATTTGAGTAACAACAAAACGTCTCTACGAGCACTTTGCGTAAATCGAAAAATCAAAATTTTCGGAATTTTTTCCATTTTACTCTATTACTATCACAGATCTTTCATTTGAGTAGCAACAGAACGTCTCTACGAGTACTTTGCGTAAATCAAGAAATTAAAATTTTTGGAATATTTTGCTTTTTCCTCTGTTACTATCACAGATCTGTCATTTGAGTAACAACAAAACGTCTCTACGAGTACTTTGCGTAAATCAAGAAATTAAAATTTTCGGAATATTTTGCTTTTTCCTCAGTTACTATCACAGATCTGTCATTTGAGTACCAACAGAACGTCTCTAGGAGTAGTTTGCGTAAATCAAGAAATTAAAATTTTCGGATTTTTTTCCATTTTACTCTATTACTATCACAGATCTTTCATTTGAGTAGCAACCAAACGTCTCTACGAGCACTTTGCGTAAGTCAAGAAATCAAAATTTTAAGAATTTTTCTCTTTTTCCTCTGTTACTATGACAGATCTGTCATTTGAGTAACAACAAAACGTCTCTACGAGCACTTTGCGTAAATCGAAAAATCAAAATTTTCGGAATTTTTTCCATTTTACTCTATTACTATCTCAGATCTTTCATTTGAGTAGCAACAGAACGTCTCTACGAGTACTTTGCGTAAATCAAGAAATTAAAATTTTTGGAATATTTTGCCTTTTCCTCTGTTACTATCACAGATCTGTCATTTGAGTAACAACAAAACGTCTCTACGAGTACTTTGCGTATATCAAGAAATTAAAATTTTCGGAATATTTTGCTTTTTCCTCTGTTACTATCACAGATCTGTCATTTGAGTACCATCAAAACGTCTCTATGAGTACTTTGCGTAAATCAAGAAATTAAAATTTTCGGAATTTTTTCGATTTTACTCTATTACTATCACAGATCTTTCATTTGAGTAGCAACCAAACGTCTCTACGAGCACTTTGCGTAAGTCAAGAAATCAAAATTTTAGGAATTTTTATCTTTTTCTTCTGTTACTATTACAGATCTATCATTTGAGTAACAACAAAACGTCTGTCTCTACGAGCACTTTGTGTAAATCGAGAAATCAATATTTTCGGAATTTTTTCCATTTTACTCTATTACTATCACGGATCTTTGATTTGAGTAGCAACAGAACGTCTCTACGACCACTTTGCGTAAATCAAGAAATTAAAATTTTTGGAATATTTTGCTTTTTCCTCTGTTACTATCACAGATCTGTCATTTGAGTAACAACAAAACGTTTCTACGAGTACTTTGCGTATATCAAGAAATTAAAATTTTCGGAATATTTTGCTTTTTCCTCTGTTACTATCACAGATCTGTCATTTGAGTAACAACAAAACGTCTCTACGAGTACTTTGCGTATATCAAGAAATTAAAATTTTCGGAATATTTTGCTTTTTCCTCTGTTACTATCACAGATCTGTCATTTGAGTACCATCAAAACGTCTCTATGAGTACTTTGCGTAAATCAAGAAATTAAAATTTTCGGAATTTTTTCGATTTTACTCTATTACTATCACAGATCTTTCATTTGAGTAGCAACCAAACGTCTCTACGAGCACTTTGCGTAAGTCAAGAAATCAAAATTTTAGGGATTTTTCTCTTTTTCCTCTGTTACTATGACAGATCTGTCATTTGAGTAACAATAAAACATCTCTACGAGCACTTTGCGTAAATCGAAAAATCAAAATTTTCGGAATTTTTTCCATTTTACTCTATTACTATCACAGATCTTTCATTTGAGTAGCAACAGAACGTCTCTACGAGTACTTTGCGTAAATCAAGAAATTAAAATTTTTGGAATATTTTGCTTTTTCCTCTGTTACTATCACAGATCTGTCATTTGAGTAACAACAAAACGTCTCTACGAGTACTTTGCGTAAATCAAGAAAATAAAATTTTCGGAATATTTTGCTTTTTCTTCTGTTACTATCACAGATCTGGCATTTGAGTAGCAACAAAATGTCTCTACGACCACTTTGCGTAAATCAAGAAATTAAAATTTTCGGAATATTTTGCTTTTTCCTCTGTTACTATCACAGATCTGGCATTTGAGTAGCAACAAAATGTCTCTACGACCACTTTGCGTAAATCAAGAAATTAAAATTTTCGGAATATTTTGCTTTTTCCTTAGTTACTATCACAGATCTGTCATTTGAGTACCAACAGAACGTCTCTAGGAGTAGTTTGCGTAAATCAAGAAATTAAAATTTTCGGATTTTTTTCCATTTTACTCTATTACTATCACAGATCTTTCATTTGAGTAGCAACCAAACGTCTCTACGAGCACTTTGCGTAAGTCAAGAAATCAAAATTTTAAGAATTTTTCTCTTTTTCCTCTGTTACTATGACAGATCTGTCATTTGAGTAACAACAAAACGTCTCTACGAGCACTTTGCGTAAATCGAAAAATCAAAATTTTCGGAATTTTTTCCATTTTACTCTATTACTATCTCAGATCTTTCATTTGAGTAGCAACAGAACGTCTCTACGAGTACTTTGCGTAAATCAAGAAATTAAAATTTTTGGAATATTTTGCTTTTTCCTCTGTTACTATCACAGATCTGTCATTTGAGTAACAACAAAACGTCTCTACGAGTACTTTGCGTATATCAAGAAATTAAAATATTCGGAATATTTTGCTTTTTCCTCTGTTACTATCACAGATCTGTCATTTGAGTAACAACAAAACGTCTCTACGAGCACTGTGCGTAAATTGAGAAATTAAAATTTTCGGAATATTTTGCTTTTTCCTCTGTTACTATCACAGATCTGTCATTTGAGTACCACCAAAACGTCTCTATGAGTACTTTGCGTAAATCAAGAAATTAAAATTTTCGGAATTTTTTCCATTTTACTCTATTACTATCACAGATCTTTCATTTGAGTAGCAACCAAACGTCTCTACGAGCACTTTGCGTAAGTCAAGAAATCAAAATTTTAGGAATTTTTCTCTTTTTCCTCTGTTACTATGACAGATCTGTCATTTGAGTAACAACAAAACGTCTCTACGAGCACTTTGCGTAAATCGAAAAATCAAAATTTTCGGAATTTTTTCCATTTTACTCTATTACTATCACAGATCTTTCATTTGAGTAGCAACAGAACGTCTCTACGAGTACTTTGCGTAAATCAAGAAATTAAAATTTTTGGAATATTTTGCTTTTTCCTCTGTTACTATCACAGATCTGTCATTTGAGTAACAACAAAACGTCTCTACGAGTACTTTGCGTAAATCAAGAAATTAAAATTTTCGGAATATTTTGCTTTTTCCTCAGTTACTATCACAGATCTGTCATTTGAGTACCAACAGAACGTCTCTAGGAGTAGTTTGCGTAAATCAAGAAATTAAAATTTTCGGATTTTTTTCCATTTTACTCTATTACTATCACAGATCTTTCATTTGAGTAGCAACCAAACGTCTCTACGAGCACTTTGCGTAAGTCAAGAAATCAAAATTTTAAGAATTTTTCTCTTTTTCCTCTGTTACTATGACAGATCTGTCATTTGAGTAACAACAAAACGTCTCTACGAGCACTTTGCGTAAATCGAAAAATCAAAATTTTCGGAATTTTTTCCATTTTACTCTATTACTATCTCAGATCTTTCATTTGAGTAGCAACAGAACGTCTCTACGAGTACTTTGCGTAAATCAAGAAATTAAAATTTTTGGAATATTTTGCTTTTTCCTCTGTTACTATCACAGATCTGTCATTTGAGTAACAACAAAACGTCTCTACGAGTACTTTGCGTAAATCAAGAAATTAAAATATTCGGAATATTTTGCTTTTTCCTCTGTTACTATCACAGATCTGTCATTTGAGTAGCAACAAAATGTCTCTACGACCACTTTGCGTAAATCAAGAAATTAAAATTTTCGGAATATTTTGCTTTTTCCTCTGTTACTATCACAGATCTGGCATTTGAGTAGCAACAAAATGTCTCTACGACCACTTTGCGTAAATCAAGAAATTAAAATTTTCGGAATATTTTGCTTTTTCCTTAGTTACTATCACAGATCTGTCATTTGAGTACCAACAGAACGTCTCTAGGAGTAGTTTGCGTAAATCAAGAAATTAAAATTTTCGGATTTTTTTCCATTTTACTCTATTACTATCACAGATCTTTCATTTGAGTAGCAACCAAACGTCTCTACGAGCACTTTGCGTAAGTCAAGAAATCAAAATTTTAAGAATTTTTCTCTTTTTCCTCTGTTACTATGACAGATCTGTCATTTGAGTAACAACAAAACGTCTCTACGAGCACTTTGCGTAAATCGAAAAATCAAAATTTTCGGAATTTTTTCCATTTTACTCTATTACTATCTCAGATCTTTCATTTGAGTAGCAACAGAACGTCTCTACGAGTACTTTGCGTAAATCAAGAAATTAAAATTTTTGGAATATTTTGCTTTTTCCTCTGTTACTATCACAGATCTGTCATTTGAGTAACAACAAAACGTCTCTACGAGTACTTTGCGTATATCAAGAAATTAAAATATTCGGAATATTTTGCTTTTTCCTCTGTTACTATCACAGATCTGTCATTTGAGTAACAACAAAACGTCTCTACGAGCACTGTGCGTAAATTGAGAAATTAAAATTTTCGGAATATTTTGCTTTTTCCTCTGTTACTATCACAGATCTGTCATTTGAGTACCACCAAAACGTCTCTATGAGTACTTTGCGTAAATCAAGAAATTAAAATTTTCGGAATTTTTTCCATTTTACTCTATTACTATCACAGATCTTTCATTTGAGTAGCAACCAAACGTCTCTACGAGCACTTTGCGTAAGTCAAGAAATCAAAATTTTAGGAATTTTTCTCTTTTTCCTCTGTTACTATGACAGATCTGTCATTTGAGTAACAACAAAACGTCTCTACGAGCACTTTGCGTAAATCGAAAAATCAAAATTTTCGGAATTTTTTCCATTTTACTCTATTACTATCACAGATCTTTCATTTGAGTAGCAACAGAACGTCTCTACGAGTACTTTGCGTAAATCAAGAAATTAAAATTTTTGGAATATTTTGCTTTTTCCTCTGTTACTATCACAGATCTGTCATTTGAGTAACAACAAAACGTCTCTACGAGTACTTTGCGTAAATCAAGAAATTAAAATTTTCGGAATATTTTGCTTTTTCCTCAGTTACTATCACAGATCTGTCATTTGAGTACCAACAGAACGTCTCTAGGAGTAGTTTGCGTAAATCAAGAAATTAAAATTTTCGGATTTTTTTCCATTTTACTCTATTACTATCACAGATCTTTCATTTGAGTAGCAACCAAACGTCTCTACGAGCACTTTGCGTAAGTCAAGAAATCAAAATTTTAAGAATTTTTCTCTTTTTCCTCTGTTACTATGACAGATCTGTCATTTGAGTAACAACAAAACGTCTCTACGAGCACTTTGCGTAAATCGAAAAATCAAAATTTTCGGAATTTTTTCCATTTTACTCTATTACTATCTCAGATCTTTCATTTGAGTAGCAACAGAACGTCTCTACGAGTACTTTGCGTAAACCAAGAAATTAAAATTTTTGGAATATTTTGCTTTTTCCTCTGTTACTATCACAGATCTGTCATTTGAGTAACAACAAAACGTTTCTACGAGTACTTTGCGTATATCAAGAAATTAAAATTTTCGGAATATTTTGCTTTTTCCTCTGTTACTATCACAGATCTGTCATTTGAGTACCATCAAAACGTCTCTATGAGTACTTTGCGTAAATCAAGAAATTAAAATTTTCGGAATTTTTTCGATTTTACTCTATTACTATCACAGATCTTTCATTTGAGTAGCAACCAAACGTCTCTACGAGCCTTTGCGTAAGTCAAGAAATCAAAATTTTCGGAATTTTTTCCATTTTACTCTATTACTATCACAGATCTTTCATTTGAGTAGCAACAGAACGTCTCTACGAGTACTTTGCGTAAATCAAGAAATTAAAATTTTTGGAATATTTTGCTTTTTCCTCTGTTACTATCACAGATCTGTCATTTGAGTAACAACAAAACGTCTCTACGAGTACTTTGCGTAAATCAAGAAAATAAAATTTTCGGAATATTTTGCTTTTTCTTCTGTTACTATCACAGATCTGGCATTTGAGTAGCAACAAAATGTCTCTACGACCACTTTGCGTAAATCAAGAAATTAAAATTTTCGGAATATTTTGCTTTTTCCTCTGTTACTATCACAGATCTGTCATTTGAGTACCAACAAAACGTCTCGATGAGTAGTTTGCGTAAATCAAGAAATTAAAATTTTCGGATTTTTTTCCATTTTACTCTATTACTATCACAGATCTTTCATTTGAGTAGCAACCAAACGTCTCTACGAGCACTTTGCGTAAGTCAAGAAATCAAAATTTTAAGAATTTTTCTCTTTTTCCTCTGTTACTATGACAGATCTGTCATTTGAGTAACAACAAAACGTCTCTACGAGCACTTTGCGTAAATCGAAAAATCAAAATTTTCGGAATTTTTTCCATTTTACTCTATTACTATCTCAGATCTTTCATTTGAGTAGCAACAGAACGTCTCTACGAGTACTTTGCGTAAATCAAGAAATTAAAATTTTTGGAATATTTTGCCTTTTCCTCTGTTACTATCACAGATCTGTCATTTGAGTAACAACAAAACGTTTCTACGAGTACTTTGCGTATATCAAGAAATTAAAATTTTCGGAATATTTTGTATTTTCCTCTGTTACTATCACAGATCTGTCATTTGAGTAACAACAAAACGTCTCTACGAGCACTGTGCGTAAATTGAGAAATTATAATTTTCGGAATATTTTGCTTTTTCCTCTGTTACTATCACAGATCTGTCATTTGAGTACCATCAAAACGTCTCTATGAGTACTTTGCGTAAATCAAGAAATTAAAATTTTCGGAATTTTTTCCATTTTACTCTATTACTATCACAGATCTTTCATTTGAGTAGCAACCAAACGTCTCTACGAGCACTTTGCGTAAGTCAAGAAATCAAAATTTTAGGAATTTTTCTCTTTTTCCTCTGTTACTATGACAGATCTGTCATTTGAGTAACAACAAAACGTCTCTACGAGCACTTTGCGTAAATCGAAAAATCAAAATTTTCGGAATTTTTTCCATTTTACTCTATTACTATCACAGATCTTTCATTTGAGTATCAACAGAACGTCTCTACGAGTACTTTGCGTAAATCAAGAAATTAAAATTTTTGGAATATTTTGCTTTTTCATCTGTTACTATCACAGATCTGTCATTTGAGTACCAACAAAACGTCTCCACGGGTACTTTGAGTAAATCAAGAAATTCAAATTTTCGGAATTTTTTCCATTTTACTCTATTACTATCACAGATCTTTCATTTGAGTAGCAACAAAACGTCTCTACGAGCACTTTGCGTAAGTCAAGAAATCAAAATTTTAGGAATTTTTTTCTTTTTCCTCTGTTACTATGACAGATCTGTCATTTGAGTAACAACAAAACGTCTCTACGAGCACTTTGCGTAAATCAAGAAATTAAAATTTTCGTAATATTCTGCTTTTTCCTCTGTTACTATCACAGATCTGTCATTTGAGTAACAACAAAACGTCTCTATGAGTACTTTGCGTGTATCAAGAAGTTAAAATTTTCTTAATATTCTGCTTTTTCCTCTGTTACTATCACAGATCTGTCATTTGAGTACCAACAAAACGTCTCTATGAGTACTTTGCGTAATTCAAGAAATTAAAATTTTCGGAATTTTCTCCATTTTACTCTATTACTATCACAGATCTTTCATTTGAGTAGCAACAAAACGTCTCTACGAGCACTTTGCGTAAGTCAAGAAATCAAAATTTTAGGAATTTTTATCTTTTTCTTCTGTTACTATTACAGATCTATCATTTGAGTAACAACAAAACGTCTGTCTCTACGAGCACTTTGTGTAAATCGAGAAATCAATATTTTCGGAATTTTTTCCATTTTACTCTATTACTATCACGGATCTTTGATTTGAGTAGCAACAGAACGTCTCTACGACCACTTTGCGTAAATCAAGAAATTAAAATTTTTGGAATATTTTGCTTTTTCCTCTGTTACTATCACAGATCTGTCATTTGAGTAACAACAAAACGTTTCTACGAGTACTTTGCGTATGTCAAGAAATTAAAATTTTCGGAATATTTTGCTTTTTCCTCTGTTACTATCACAGATCTGTCATTTGAGTAACAACAAAACGTCTCTACGAGTACTTTGCGTATATCAAGAAATTAAAATTTTCGGAATATTTTGCTTTTTCCTCTGTTACTATCACAGATCTGTCATTTGAGTACCATCAAAACGTCTCTATGAGTACTTTGCGTAAATCAAGAAATTAAAATTTTCGGAATTTTTTCGATTTTACTCTATTACTATCACAGATCTTTCATTTGAGTAGCAACCAAACGTCTCTACGAGCACTTTGCGTAAGTCAAGAAATCAAAATTTTAGGGATTTTTCTCTTTTTCCTCTGTTACTATGACAGATCTGTCATTTGAGTAACAATAAAACATCTCTACGAGCACTTTGCGTAAATCGAAAAATCAAAATTTTCGGAATTTTTTCCATTTTACTCTATTACTATCACAGATCTTTCATTTGAGTAGCAACAGAACGTCTCTACGAGTACTTTGCGTAAATCAAGAAATTAAAATTTTTGGAATATTTTGCTTTTTCCTCTGTTACTATCACAGATCTGTCATTTGAGTAACAACAAAACGTCTCTACGAGTACTTTGCGTAAATCAAGAAAATAAAATTTTCGGAATATTTTGCTTTTTCTTCTGTTACTATCACAGATCTGGCATTTGAGTAGCAACAAAATGTCTCTACGACCACTTTGCGTAAATCAAGAAATTAAAATTTTCGGAATATTTTGTATTTTCCTCTGTTACTATCACAGATCTGTCATTTGAGTAACAACAAAACGTCTCTACGAGCACTGTGCGTAAATTGAGAAATTATAATTTTCGGAATATTTTGCTTTTTCCTCTGTTACTATCACAGATCTGTCATTTGAGTACCATCAAAACGTCTCTATGAGTACTTTGCGTAAATCAAGAAATTAAAATTTTCGGAATTTTTTCCATTTTACTCTATTACTATCACAGATCTTTCATTTGAGTAGCAACCAAACGTCTCTACGAGCACTTTGCGTAAGTCAAGAAATCAAAATTTTAGGAATTTTTCTCTTTTTCCTCTGTTACTATGACAGATCTGTCATTTGAGTAACAACAAAACGTCTCTACGAGCACTTTGCGTAAATCGAAAAATCAAAATTTTCGGAATTTTTTCCATTTTACTCTATTACTATCACAGATCTTTCATTTGAGTATCAACAGAACGTCTCTACGAGTACTTTGCGTAAATCAAGAAATTAAAATTTTTGGAATATTTTGCTTTTTCATCTGTTACTATCACAGATCTGTCATTTGAGTACCAACAAAACGTCTCCACGGGTACTTTGAGTAAATCAAGAAATTCAAATTTTCGGAATTTTTTCCATTTTACTCTATTACTATCACAGATCTTTCATTTGAGTAGCAACAAAACGTCTCTACGAGCACTTTGCGTAAGTCAAGAAATCAAAATTTTAGGAATTTTTTTCTTTTTCCTCTGTTACTATGACAGATCTGTCATTTGAGTAACAACAAAACGTCTCTACGAGCACTTTGCGTAAATCAAGAAATTAAAATTTTCGTAATATTCTGCTTTTTCCTCTGTTACTATCACAGATCTGTCATTTGAGTAACAACAAAACGTCTCTATGAGTACTTTGCGTGTATCAAGAAGTTAAAATTTTCTTAATATTCTGCTTTTTCCTCTGTTACTATCACAGATCTGTCATTTGAGTACCAACAAAACGTCTCTATGAGTACTTTGCGTAATTCAAGAAATTAAAATTTTCGGAATTTTCTCCATTTTACTCTATTACTATCACAGATCTTTCATTTGAGTAGCAACAAAACGTCTCTACGAGCACTTTGCGTAAGTCAAGAAATCAAAATTTTAGGAATTTTTATCTTTTTCTTCTGTTACTATTACAGATCTATCATTTGAGTAACAACAAAACGTCTGTCTCTACGAGCACTTTGTGTAAATCGAGAAATCAATATTTTCGGAATTTTTTCCATTTTACTCTATTACTATCACGGATCTTTGATTTGAGTAGCAACAGAACGTCTCTACGACCACTTTGCGTAAATCAAGAAATTAAAATTTTTGGAATATTTTGCTTTTTCCTCTGTTACTATCACAGATCTGTCATTTGAGTAACAACAAAACGTTTCTACGAGTACTTTGCGTATGTCAAGAAATTAAAATTTTCGGAATATTTTGCTTTTTCCTCTGTTACTATCACAGATCTGTCATTTGAGTAACAACAAAACGTCTCTACGAGTACTTTGCGTATATCAAGAAATTAAAATTTTCGGAATATTTTGCTTTTTCCTCTGTTACTATCACAGATCTGTCATTTGAGTACCATCAAAACGTCTCTATGAGTACTTTGCGTAAATCAAGAAATTAAAATTTTCGGAATTTTTTCGATTTTACTCTATTACTATCACAGATCTTTCATTTGAGTAGCAACCAAACGTCTCTACGAGCACTTTGCGTAAGTCAAGAAATCAAAATTTTAGGGATTTTTCTCTTTTTCCTCTGTTACTATGACAGATCTGTCATTTGAGTAACAATAAAACATCTCTACGAGCACTTTGCGTAAATCGAAAAATCAAAATTTTCGGAATTTTTTCCATTTTACTCTATTACTATCACAGATCTTTCATTTGAGTAGCAACAGAACGTCTCTACGAGTACTTTGCGTAAATCAAGAAATTAAAATTTTTGGAATATTTTGCTTTTTCCTCTGTTACTATCACAGATCTGTCATTTGAGTAACAACAAAACGTCTCTACGAGTACTTTGCGTAAATCAAGAAAATAAAATTTTCGGAATATTTTGCTTTTTCTTCTGTTACTATCACAGATCTGGCATTTGAGTAGCAACAAAATGTCTCTACGACCACTTTGCGTAAATCAAGAAATTAAAATTTTCGGAATATTTTGCTTTTTCCTCTGTTACTATCACAGATCTGGCATTTGAGTAGCAACAAAATGTCTCTACGACCACTTTGCGTAAATCAAGAAATTAAAATTTTCGGAATATTTTGCTTTTTCCTTAGTTACTATCACAGATCTGTCATTTGAGTACCAACAGAACGTCTCTACGAGCACTTTGCGTAAATCGAAAAATCAAAATTTTCGGAATTTTTTCCATTTTACTCTATTACTATCTCAGATCTTTCATTTGAGTAGCAACAGAACGTCTCTACGAGTACTTTGCGTAAATCAAGAAATTAAAATTTTTGGAATATTTTGCTTTTTCCTCTGTTACTATCACAGATCTGTCATTTGAGTAACAACAAAACGTCTCTACGAGTACTTTGCGTATATCAAGAAATTAAAATATTCGGAATATTTTGCTTTTTCCTCTGTTACTATCACAGATCTGTCATTTGAGTAACAACAAAACGTCTCTACGAGCACTGTGCGTAAATTGAGAAATTAAAATTTTCGGAATATTTTGCTTTTTCCTCTGTTACTATCACAGATCTGTCATTTGAGTACCACCAAAACGTCTCTATGAGTACTTTGCGTAAATCAAGAAATTAAAATTTTCGGAATTTTTTCGATTTTACTCTATTACTATCACAGATCTTTCATTTGAGTAGCAACCAAACGTCTCTACGAGCACTTTGCGTAAGTCAAGAAATCAAAATTTTAGGGATTTTTCTCTTTTTCCTCTGTTACTATGACAGATCTGTCATTTGAGTAACAATAAAACATCTCTACGAGCACTTTGCGTAAATCGAAAAATCAAAATTTTCGGAATTTTTTCCATTTTACTCTATTACTATCACAGATCTTTCATTTGAGTAGCAACAGAACGTCTCTACGAGTACTTTGCGTAAATCAAGAAATTAAAATTTTTGGAATATTTTGCTTTTTCCTCTGTTACTATCACAGATCTGTCATTTGAGTAACAACAAAACGTCTCTACGAGTACTTTGCGTAAATCAAGAAAATAAAATTTTCGGAATATTTTGCTTTTTCTTCTGTTACTATCACAGATCTGGCATTTGAGTAGCAACAAAATGTCTCTACGACCACTTTGCGTAAATCAAGAAATTAAAATTTTCGGAATATTTTGTATTTTCCTCTGTTACTATCACAGATCTGTCATTTGAGTAACAACAAAACGTCTCTACGAGCACTGTGCGTAAATTGAGAAATTATAATTTTCGGAATATTTTGCTTTTTCCTCTGTTACTATCACAGATCTGTCATTTGAGTACCATCAAAACGTCTCTATGAGTACTTTGCGTAAATCAAGAAATTAAAATTTTCGGAATTTTTTCCATTTTACTCTATTACTATCACAGATCTTTCATTTGAGTAGCAACCAAACGTCTCTACGAGCACTTTGCGTAAGTCAAGAAATCAAAATTTTAGGAATTTTTCTCTTTTTCCTCTGTTACTATGACAGATCTGTCATTTGAGTAACAACAAAACGTCTCTACGAGCACTTTGCGTAAATCGAAAAATCAAAATTTTCGGAATTTTTTCCATTTTACTCTATTACTATCACAGATCTTTCATTTGAGTATCAACAGAACGTCTCTACGAGTACTTTGCGTAAATCAAGAAATTAAAATTTTTGGAATATTTTGCTTTTTCATCTGTTACTATCACAGATCTGTCATTTGAGTACCAACAAAACGTCTCCACGGGTACTTTGAGTAAATCAAGAAATTCAAATTTTCGGAATTTTTTCCATTTTACTCTATTACTATCACAGATCTTTCATTTGAGTAGCAACAAAACGTCTCTACGAGCACTTTGCGTAAGTCAAGAAATCAAAATTTTAGGAATTTTTTTCTTTTTCCTCTGTTACTATGACAGATCTGTCATTTGAGTAACAACAAAACGTCTCTACGAGCACTTTGCGTAAATCAAGAAATTAAAATTTTCGTAATATTCTGCTTTTTCCTCTGTTACTATCACAGATCTGTCATTTGAGTAACAACAAAACGTCTCTATGAGTACTTTGCGTGTATCAAGAAGTTAAAATTTTCTTAATATTCTGCTTTTTCCTCTGTTACTATCACAGATCTGTCATTTGAGTACCAACAAAACGTCTCTATGAGTACTTTGCGTAATTCAAGAAATTAAAATTTTCGGAATTTTCTCCATTTTACTCTATTACTATCACAGATCTTTCATTTGAGTAGCAACAAAACGTCTCTACGAGCACTTTGCGTAAGTCAAGAAATCAAAATTTTAGGAATTTTTATCTTTTTCTTCTGTTACTATTACAGATCTATCATTTGAGTAACAACAAAACGTCTGTCTCTACGAGCACTTTGTGTAAATCGAGAAATCAATATTTTCGGAATTTTTTCCATTTTACTCTATTACTATCACGGATCTTTGATTTGAGTAGCAACAGAACGTCTCTACGACCACTTTGCGTAAATCAAGAAATTAAAATTTTTGGAATATTTTGCTTTTTCCTCTGTTACTATCACAGATCTGTCATTTGAGTAACAACAAAACGTTTCTACGAGTACTTTGCGTATGTCAAGAAATTAAAATTTTCGGAATATTTTGCTTTTTCCTCTGTTACTATCACAGATCTGTCATTTGAGTAACAACAAAACGTCTCTACGAGTACTTTGCGTATATCAAGAAATTAAAATTTTCGGAATATTTTGCTTTTTCCTCTGTTACTATCACAGATCTGTCATTTGAGTACCATCAAAACGTCTCTATGAGTACTTTGCGTAAATCAAGAAATTAAAATTTTCGGAATTTTTTCGATTTTACTCTATTACTATCACAGATCTTTCATTTGAGTAGCAACCAAACGTCTCTACGAGCACTTTGCGTAAGTCAAGAAATCAAAATTTTAGGGATTTTTCTCTTTTTCCTCTGTTACTATGACAGATCTGTCATTTGAGTAACAATAAAACATCTCTACGAGCACTTTGCGTAAATCGAAAAATCAAAATTTTCGGAATTTTTTCGATTTTACTCTATTACTATCACAGATCTTTCATTTGAGTAGCAACAGAACGTCTCTACGAGTACTTTGCGTAAATCAAGAAATTAAAATTTTTGGAATATTTTGCTTTTTCCTCTGTTACTATCACAGATCTGTCATTTGAGTAACAACAAAACGTCTCTACGAGTACTTTGCGTAAATCAAGAAAATAAAATTTTCGGAATATTTTGCTTTTTCTTCTGTTACTATCACAGATCTGGCATTTGAGTAGCAACAAAATGTCTCTACGACCACTTTGCGTAAATCAAGAAATTAAAATTTTCGGAATATTTTGTATTTTCCTCTGTTACTATCACAGATCTGTCATTTGAGTAACAACAAAACGTCTCTACGAGCACTGTGCGTAAATTGAGAAATTATAATTTTCGGAATATTTTGCTTTTTCCTCTGTTACTATCACAGATCTGTCATTTGAGTACCATCAAAACGTCTCTATGAGTACTTTGCGTAAATCAAGAAATTAAAATTTTCGGAATTTTTTCCATTTTACTCTATTACTATCACAGATCTTTCATTTGAGTAGCAACCAAACGTCTCTACGAGCACTTTGCGTAAGTCAAGAAATCAAAATTTTAGGAATTTTTCTCTTTTTCCTCTGTTACTATGACAGATCTGTCATTTGAGTAACAACAAAACGTCTCTACGAGCACTTTGCGTAAATCGAAAAATCAAAATTTTCGGAATTTTTTCCATTTTACTCTATTACTATCACAGATCTTTCATTTGAGTATCAACAGAACGTCTCTACGAGTACTTTGCGTAAATCAAGAAATTAAAATTTTTGGAATATTTTGCTTTTTCATCTGTTACTATCACAGATCTGTCATTTGAGTACCAACAAAACGTCTCCACGGGTACTTTGAGTAAATCAAGAAATTCAAATTTTCGGAATTTTTTCCATTTTACTCTATTACTATCACAGATCTTTCATTTGAGTAGCAACAAAACGTCTCTACGAGCACTTTGCGTAAGTCAAGAAATCAAAATTTTAGGAATTTTTTTCTTTTTCCTCTGTTACTATGACAGATCTGTCATTTGAGTAACAACAAAACGTCTCTACGAGCACTTTGCGTAAATCAAGAAATTAAAATTTTCGTAATATTCTGCTTTTTCCTCTGTTACTATCACAGATCTGTCATTTGAGTAACAACAAAACGTCTCTATGAGTACTTTGCGTGTATCAAGAAGTTAAAATTTTCTTAATATTCTGCTTTTTCCTCTGTTACTATCACAGATCTGTCATTTGAGTACCAACAAAACGTCTCTATGAGTACTTTGCGTAATTCAAGAAATTAAAATTTTCGGAATTTTCTCCATTTTACTCTATTACTATCACAGATCTTTCATTTGAGTAGCAACAAAACGTCTCTACGAGCACTTTGCGTAAGTCAAGAAATCAAAATTTTAGGAATTTTTATCTTTTTCTTCTGTTACTATTACAGATCTATCATTTGAGTAACAACAAAACGTCTGTCTCTACGAGCACTTTGTGTAAATCGAGAAATCAATATTTTCGGAATTTTTTCCATTTTACTCTATTACTATCACGGATCTTTGATTTGAGTAGCAACAGAACGTCTCTACGACCACTTTGCGTAAATCAAGAAATTAAAATTTTTGGAATATTTTGCTTTTTCCTCTGTTACTATCACAGATCTGTCATTTGAGTAACAACAAAACGTTTCTACGAGTACTTTGCGTATGTCAAGAAATTAAAATTTTCGGAATATTTTGCTTTTTCCTCTGTTACTATCACAGATCTGTCATTTGAGTAACAACAAAACGTCTCTACGAGTACTTTGCGTATATCAAGAAATTAAAATTTTCGGAATATTTTGCTTTTTCCTCTGTTACTATCACAGATCTGTCATTTGAGTACCATCAAAACGTCTCTATGAGTACTTTGCGTAAATCAAGAAATTAAAATTTTCGGAATTTTTTCGATTTTACTCTATTACTATCACAGATCTTTCATTTGAGTAGCAACCAAACGTCTCTACGAGCACTTTGCGTAAGTCAAGAAATCAAAATTTTAGGGATTTTTCTCTTTTTCCTCTGTTACTATGACAGATCTGTCATTTGAGTAACAATAAAACATCTCTACGAGCACTTTGCGTAAATCGAAAAATCAAAATTTTCGGAATTTTTTCGATTTTACTCTATTACTATCACAGATCTTTCATTTGAGTAGCAACAGAACGTCTCTACGAGTACTTTGCGTAAATCAAGAAATTAAAATTTTTGGAATATTTTGCTTTTTCCTCTGTTACTATCACAGATCTGTCATTTGAGTAACAACAAAACGTCTCTACGAGTACTTTGCGTAAATCAAGAAAATAAAATTTTCGGAATATTTTGCTTTTTCTTCTGTTACTATCACAGATCTGGCATTTGAGTAGCAACAAAATGTCTCTACGACCACTTTGCGTAAATCAAGAAATTAAAATTTTCGGAATATTTTGCTTTTTCCTCTGTTACTATCACAGATCTGGCATTTGAGTAGCAACAAAATGTCTCTACGACCACTTTGCGTAAATCAAGAAATTAAAATTTTCGGAATATTTTGCTTTTTCCTTAGTTACTATCACAGATCTGTCATTTGAGTACCAACAGAACGTCTCTACGAGCACTTTGCGTAAATCGAAAAATCAAAATTTTCGGAATTTTTTCCATTTTACTCTATTACTATCTCAGATCCTTCATTTGAGTAGCAACAGAACGTCTCTACGAGTACTTTGCGTAAATCAAGAAATTAAAATTTTTGGAATATTTTGCTTTTTCCTCTGTTACTATCACAGATCTGTCATTTGAGTAACAACAAAACGTCTCTACGAGTACTTTGCGTATATCAAGAAATTAAAATATTCGGAATATTTTGCTTTTTCCTCTGTTACTATCACAGATCTGTCATTTGAGTAACAACAAAACGTCTCTACGAGCACTGTGCGTAAATTGAGAAATTAAAATTTTCGGAATATTTTGCTTTTTCCTCTGTTACTATCACAGATCTGTCATTTGAGTACCACCAAAACGTCTCTATGAGTACTTTGCGTAAATCAAGAAATTAAAATTTTCGGAATTTTTTCCATTTTACTCTATTACTATCACAGATCTTTCATTTGAGTAGCAACCAAACGTCTCTACGAGCACTTTGCGTAAGTCAAGAAATCAAAATTTTAGGAATTTTTCTCTTTTTCCTCTGTTACTATGACAGATCTGTCATTTGAGTAACAACAAAACGTCTCTACGAGCACTTTGCGTAAATCGAAAAATCAAAATTTTCGGAATTTTTTCCATTTTACTCTATTACTATCACAGATCTTTCATTTGAGTAGCAACAGAACGTCTCTACGAGTACTTTGCGTAAATCAAGAAATTAAAATTTTTGGAATATTTTGCTTTTTCCTCTGTTACTATCACAGATCTGTCATTTGAGTAACAACAAAACGTCTCTACGAGTACTTTGCGTAAATCAAGAAATTAAAATTTTCGGAATATTTTGCTTTTTCCTCAGTTACTATCACAGATCTGTCATTTGAGTACCAACAGAACGTCTCTAGGAGTAGTTTGCGTAAATCAAGAAATTAAAATTTTCGGATTTTTTTCCATTTTACTCTATTACTATCACAGATCTTTCATTTGAGTAGCAACCAAACGTCTCTACGAGCACTTTGCGTAAGTCAAGAAATCAAAATTTTAAGAATTTTTCTCTTTTTCCTCTGTTACTATGACAGATCTGTCATTTGAGTAACAACAAAACGTCTCTACGATCACTTTGCGTAAATCGAAAAATCAAAATTTTCGGAATTTTTTCCATTTTACTCTATTACTATCTCAGATCTTTCATTTGAGTAGCAACAGAACGTCTCTACGAGTACTTTGCGTAAATCAAGAAATTAAAATTTTTGGAATATTTTGCCTTTTCCTCTGTTACTATCACAGATCTGTCATTTGAGTAACAACAAAACGTCTCTACGAGCACTTTGCGTAAATCGAAAAATCAAAATTTTCGGAATTTTTTCCATTTTACTCTATTACTATCACAGATCTTTCATTTGAGTAGCAACAGAACGTCTCTACGAGTACTTTGCGTAAATCAAGAAATTAAAATTTTTGGAATATTTTGCTTTTTCCTCTGTTACTATCACAGATCTGTCATTTGAGTAACAACAAAACGTCTCTACGAGTACTTTGCGTAAATCAAGAAATTAAAATTTTCGGAATATTTTGCTTTTTCCTCAGTTACTATCACAGATCTGTCATTTGAGTACCAACAGAACGTCTCTAGGAGTAGTTTGCGTAAATCAAGAAATTAAAATTTTCGGATTTTTTTCCATTTTACTCTATTACTATCACAGATCTTTCATTTGAGTAGCAACCAAACGTCTCTACGAGCACTTTGCGTAAGTCAAGAAATCAAAATTTTAAGAATTTTTCTCTTTTTCCTCTGTTACTATGACAGATCTGTCATTTGAGTAACAACAAAACGTCTCTACGAGCACTTTGCGTAAATCGAAAAATCAAAATTTTCGGAATTTTTTCCATTTTACTCTATTACTATCTCAGATCTTTCATTTGAGTAGCAACAGAACGTCTCTACGAGTACTTTGCGTAAATCAAGAAATTAAAATTTTTGGAATATTTTGCCTTTTCCTCTGTTACTATCACAGATCTGTCATTTGAGTAACAACAAAACGTCTCTACGAGTACTTTGCGTATATCAAGAAATTAAAATTTTCGGAATATTTTGCTTTTTCCTCTGTTACTATCACAGATCTGTCATTTGAGTACCATCAAAACGTCTCTATGAGTACTTTGCGTAAATCAAGAAATTAAAATTTTCGGAATTTTTTCGATTTTACTCTATTACTATCACAGATCTTTCATTTGAGTAGCAACCAAACGTCTCTACGAGCACTTTGCGTAAGTCAAGAAATCAAAATTTTAGGAATTTTTATCTTTTTCTTCTGTTACTATTACAGATCTATCATTTGAGTAACAACAAAGCGTCTGTCTCTACGAGCACTTTGTGTAAATCGAGAAATCAATATTTTCGGAATTTTTTCCATTTTACTCTATTACTATCACGGATCTTTGATTTGAGTAGCAACAGAACGTCTCTACGACCACTTTGCGTAAATCAAGAAATTAAAATTTTTGGAATATTTTGCTTTTTCCTCTGTTACTATCACAGATCTGTCATTTGAGTAACAACAAAACGTTTCTACGAGTACTTTGCGTATATCAAGAAATTAAAATTTTCGGAATATTTTGCTTTTTCCTCTGTTACTATCACAGATCTGTCATTTGAGTAACAACAAAACGTCTCTACGAGTACTTTGCGTATATCAAGAAATTAAAATTTTCGGAATATTTTGCTTTTTCCTCTGTTACTATCACAGATCTGTCATTTGAGTACCATCAAAACGTCTCTATGAGTACTTTGCGTAAATCAAGAAATTAAAATTTTCGGAATTTTTTCGATTTTACTCTATTACTATCACAGATCTTTCATTTGAGTAGCAACCAAACGTCTCTACGAGCACTTTGCGTAAGTCAAGAAATCAAAATTTTAGGGATTTTTCTCTTTTTCCTCTGTTACTATGACAGATCTGTCATTTGAGTAACAATAAAACATCTCTACGAGCACTTTGCGTAAATCGAAAAATCAAAATTTTCGGAATTTTTTCCATTTTACTCTATTACTATCACAGATCTTTCATTTGAGTAGCAACAGAACGTCTCTACGAGTACTTTGCGTAAATCAAGAAATTAAAATTTTTGGAATATTTTGCTTTTTCCTCTGTTACTATCACAGATCTGTCATTTGAGTAACAACAAAACGTCTCTACGAGTACTTTGCGTAAATCAAGAAAATAAAATTTTCGGAATATTTTGCTTTTTCTTCTGTTACTATCACAGATCTGGCATTTGAGTAGCAACAAAATGTCTCTACGACCACTTTGCGTAAATCAAGAAATTAAAATTTTCGGAATATTTTGCTTTTTCCTCTGTTACTATCACAGATCTGGCATTTGAGTAGCAACAAAATGTCTCTACGACCACTTTGCGTAAATCAAGAAATTAAAATTTTCGGAATATTTTGCTTCTATTACTATCACAGATCTTTCATTTGAGTAGCAACCAAACGTCTCTACGAGCACTTTGCGTAAGTCAAGAAATCAAAATTTTAAGAATTTTTCTCTTTTTCCTCTGTTACTATGACAGATCTGTCATTTGAGTAACAACAAAACGTCTCTACGAGCACTTTGCGTAAATCGAAAAATCAAAATTTTCGGAATTTTTTCCATTTTACTCTATTACTATCTCAGATCTTTCATTTGAGTAGCAACAGAACGTCTCTACGAGTACTTTGCGTAAACCAAGAAATTAAAATTTTTGGAATATTTTGCTTTTTCCTCTGTTACTATCACAGATCTGTCATTTGAGTAACAACAAAACGTTTCTACGAGTACTTTGCGTATATCAAGAAATTAAAATTTTCGGAATATTTTGCTTTTTCCTCTGTTACTATCACAGATCTGTCATTTGAGTAACAACAAAACGTCTCTACGAGTACTTTGCGTATATCAAGAAATTAAAATTTTCGGAATATTTTGCTTTTTCCTCTGTTACTATCACAGATCTGTCATTTGAGTACCATCAAAACGTCTCTATGAGTACTTTGCGTAAATCAAGAAATTAAAATTTTCGGAATTTTTTCGATTTTACTCTATTACTATCACAGATCTTTCATTTGAGTAGCAACCAAACGTCTCTACGAGCACTTTGCGTAAGTCAAGAAATCAAAATTTTAGGGATTTTTCTCTTTTTCCTCTGTTACTATGACAGATCTGTCATTTGAGTAACAATAAAACATCTCTACGAGCACTTTGCGTAAATCGAAAAATCAAAATTTTCGGAATTTTTTCCATTTTACTCTATTACTATCACAGATCTTTCATTTGAGTAGCAACAGAACGTCTCTACGAGTACTTTGCGTAAATCAAGAAATTAAAATTTTTGGAATATTTTGCTTTTTCCTCTGTTACTATCACAGATCTGTCATTTGAGTAACAACAAAACGTCTCTACGAGTACTTTGCGTAAATCAAGAAAATAAAATTTTCGGAATATTTTGCTTTTTCTTCTGTTACTATCACAGATCTGGCATTTGAGTAGCAACAAAATGTCTCTACGACCACTTTGCGTAAATCAAGAAATTAAAATTTTCGGAATATTTTGCTTTTTCCTCTGTTACTATCACAGATCTGGCATTTGAGTAGCAACAAAATGTCTCTACGACCACTTTGCGTAAATCAAGAAATTAAAATTTTCGGAATATTTTGCTTTTTCCTTAGTTACTATCACAGATCTGTCATTTGAGTACCAACAGAACGTCTCTAGGAGTAGTTTGCGTAAATCAAGAAATTAAAATTTTCGGATTTTTTTCCATTTTACTCTATTACTATCACAGATCTTTCATTTGAGTAGCAACCAAACGTCTCTACGAGCACTTTGCGTAAGTCAAGAAATCAAAATTTTAAGAATTTTTCTCTTTTTCCTCTGTTACTATGACAGATCTGTCATTTGAGTAACAACAAAACGTCTCTACGAGCACTTTGCGTAAATCGAAAAATCAAAATTTTCGGAATTTTTTCCATTTTACTCTATTACTATCTCAGATCTTTCATTTGAGTAGCAACAGAACGTCTCTACGAGTACTTTGCGTAAATCAAGAAATTAAAATTTTTGGAATATTTTGCTTTTTCCTCTGTTACTATCACAGATCTGTCATTTGAGTAACAACAAAACGTCTCTACGAGTACTTTGCGTATATCAAGAAATTAAAATATTCGGAATATTTTGCTTTTTCCTCTGTTACTATCACAGATCTGTCATTTGAGTAACAACAAAACGTCTCTACGAGCACTCTGCGTAAATTGAGAAATTAAAATTTTCGGAATATTTTGCTTTTTCCTCTGTTACTATCACAGATCTGTCATTTGAGTACCACCAAAACGTCTCTATGAGTACTTTGCGTAAATCAAGAAATTAAAATTTTCGGAATTTTTTCCATTTTACTCTATTACTATCACAGATCTTTCATTTGAGTAGCAACCAAACGTCTCTACGAGCACTTTGCGTAAGTCAAGAAATCAAAATTTTAGGAATTTTTCTCTTTTTCCTCTGTTACTATGACAGATCTGTCATTTGAGTAACAACAAAACGTCTCTACGAGCACTTTGCGTAAATCGAAAAATCAAAATTTTCGGAATTTTTTCCATTTTACTCTATTACTATCACAGATCTTTCATTTGAGTAGCAACCAAACATCTCTACGAGCACTTTGCGTAAGTCAAGAAATCAAAATTTTAGGAATTTTTCTCTTTTTCCTCTGTTACTATGACAGATCTGTCATTTGAGTAACAACAAAACGTCTCTACGAGCACTTTGCGTAAATCGAAAAATCAAAATTTTCGGAATTTTTTCCATTTTACTCTATTACTATCACAGATCTTTCATTTGAGTAGCAACAGAACGTCTCTACGAGTACTTTGCGTAAATCAAGAAATTAAAATTTTTGGAATATTTTGCTTTTTCCTCTGTTACTATCACAGATCTGTCATTTGAGTAACAACAAAACGTCTCTACGAGTACTTTGCGTAAATCAAGAAATTAAAATTTTCGGAATATTTTGCTTTTTCCTCAGTTACTATCACAGATCTGTCATTTGAGTACCAACAGAACGTCTCTAGGAGTAGTTTGCGTAAATCAAGAAATTAAAATTTTCGGATTTTTTTCCATTTTACTCTATTACTATCACAGATCTTTCATTTGAGTAGCAACCAAACGTCTCTACGAGCACTTTGCGTAAGTCAAGAAATCAAAATTTTAAGAATTTTTCTCTTTTTCCTCTGTTACTATGACAGATCTGTCATTTGAGTAACAACAAAACGTCTCTACGAGCACTTTGCGTAAATCGAAAAATCAAAATTTTCGGAATTTTTTCCATTTTACTCTATTACTATCTCAGATCTTTCATTTGAGTAGCAACAGAACGTCTCTACGAGTACTTTGCGTAAATCAAGAAATTAAAATTTTTGGAATATTTTGCTTTTTCCTCTGTTACTATCACAGATCTGTCATTTGAGTAACAACAAAACGTTTCTACGAGTACTTTGCGTATATCAAGAAATTAAAATTTTCGGAATATTTTGCTTTTTCCTCTGTTACTATCACAGATCTGTCATTTGAGTAACAACAAAACGTCTCTACGAGTACTTTGCGTATATCAAGAAATTAAAATTTTCGGAATATTTTGCTTTTTCCTCTGTTACTATCACAGATCTGTCATTTGAGTACCATCAAAACGTCTCTATGAGTACTTTGCGTAAATCAAGAAATTAAAATTTTCGGAATTTTTTCGATTTTACTCTATTACTATCACAGATCTTTCATTTGAGTAGCAACCAAACGTCTCTACGAGCACTTTGCGTAAGTCAAGAAATCAAAATTTTAGGGATTTTTCTCTTTTTCCTCTGTTACTATGACAGATCTGTCATTTGAGTAACAATAAAACATCTCTACGAGCACTTTGCGTAAATCGAAAAATCAAAATTTTCGGAATTTTTTCCATTTTACTCTATTACTATCACAGATCTTTCATTTGAGTAGCAACAGAACGTCTCTACGAGTACTTTGCGTAAATCAAGAAATTAAAATTTTTGGAATATTTTGCTTTTTCCTCTGTTACTATCACAGATCTGTCATTTGAGTAACAACAAAACGTCTCTACGAGTACTTTGCGTAAATCAAGAAAATAAAATTTTCGGAATATTTTGCTTTTTCTTCTGTTACTATCACAGATCTGGCATTTGAGTAGCAACAAAATGTCTCTACGACCACTTTGCGTAAATCAAGAAATTAAAATTTTCGGAATATTTTGCTTTTTCCTCTGTTACTATCACAGATCTGGCATTTGAGTAGCAACAAAATGTCTCTACGACCACTTTGCGTAAATCAAGAAATTAAAATTTTCGGAATATTTTGCTTTTTCCTTAGTTACTATCACAGATCTGTCATTTGAGTACCAACAGAACGTCTCTAGGAGTAGTTTGCGTAAATCAAGAAATTAAAATTTTCGGATTTTTTTTCCATTTTACTCTATTACTATCACAGATCTTTCATTTGAGTAGCAACCAAACGTCTCTACGAGCACTTTGCGTAAGTCAAGAAATCAAAATTTTAAGAATTTTTCTCTTTTTCCTCTGTTACTATGACAGATCTGTCATTTGAGTAACAACAAAACGTCTCTACGAGCACTTTGCGTAAATCGAAAAATCAAAATTTTCGGAATTTTTTCCATTTTACTCTATTACTATCTCAGATCTTTCATTTGAGTAGCAACAGAACGTCTCTACGAGTACTTTGCGTAAATCAAGAAATTAAAATTTTTGGAATATTTTGCTTTTTCCTCTGTTACTATCACAGATCTGTCATTTGAGTAACAACAAAACGTCTCTACGAGTACTTTGCGTATATCAAGAAATTAAAATATTCGGAATATTTTGCTTTTTCCTCTGTTACTATCACAGATCTGTCATTTGAGTAACAACAAAACGTCTCTACGAGCACTGTGCGTAAATTGAGAAATTAAAATTTTCGGAATATTTTGCTTTTTCCTCTGTTACTATCACAGATCTGTCATTTGAGTACCACCAAAACGTCTCTATGAGTACTTTGCGTAAATCAAGAAATTAAAATTTTCGGAATTTTTTCCATTTTACTCTATTACTATCACAGATCTTTCATTTGAGTAGCAACCAAACGTCTCTACGAGCACTTTGCGTAAGTCAAGAAATCAAAATTTTAGGAATTTTTCTCTTTTTCCTCTGTTACTATGACAGATCTGTCATTTGAGTAACAACAAAACGTCTCTACGAGCACTTTGCGTAAATCGAAAAATCAAAATTTTCGGAATTTTTTCCATTTTACTCTATTACTATCACAGATCTTTCATTTGAGTAGCAACAGAACGTCTCTACGAGTACTTTGCGTAAATCAAGAAATTAAAATTTTTGGAATATTTTGCTTTTTCCTCTGTTACTATCACAGATCTGTCATTTGAGTAACAACAAAACGTCTCTACGAGTACTTTGCGTAAATCAAGAAATTAAAATTTTCGGAATATTTTGCTTTTTCCTCAGTTACTATCACAGATCTGTCATTTGAGTACCAACAGAACGTCTCTAGGAGTAGTTTGCGTAAATCAAGAAATTAAAATTTTCGGATTTTTTTCCATTTTACTCTATTACTATCACAGATCTTTCATTTGAGTAGCAACCAAACGTCTCTACGAGCACTTTGCGTAAGTCAAGAAATCAAAATTTTAAGAATTTTTCTCTTTTTCCTCTGTTACTATGACAGATCTGTCATTTGAGTAACAACAAAACGTCTCTACGAGCACTTTGCGTAAATCGAAAAATCAAAATTTTCGGAATTTTTTCCATTTTACTCTATTACTATCTCAGATCTTTCATTTGAGTAGCAACAGAACGTCTCTACGAGTACTTTGCGTAAATCAAGAAATTAAAATTTTTGGAATATTTTGCCTTTTCCTCTGTTACTATCACAGATCTGTCATTTGAGTAACAACAAAACGTCTCTACGAGTACTTTGCGTATATCAAGAAATTAAAATTTTCGGAATATTTTGCTTTTTCCTCTGTTACTATCACAGATCTGTCATTTGAGTACCATCAAAACGTCTCTATGAGTACTTTGCGTAAATCAAGAAATTAAAATTTTCGGAATTTTTTCGATTTTACTCTATTACTATCACAGATCTTTCATTTGAGTAGCAACCAAACGTCTCTACGAGCACTTTGCGTAAGTCAAGAAATCAAAATTTTAGGAATTTTTCTCTTTTTCCTCTGTTACTATGACAGATCTGTCATTTGAGTAACAACAAAACATCTCTACGAGCACTTTGCGTAAATCGAAAAATCAAAATTTTCGGAATTTTTTCCATTTTACTCTATTACTATCACAGATCTTTCATTTGAGTAGCAACAGAACGTCTCTACGAGTACTTTGCGTAAATCAAGAAATTAAAATTTTTGGAATATTTTGCTTTTTCCTCTGTTACTATCACAGATCTGTCATTTGAGTAACAACAAAACGTCTCTACGAGTACTTTGCGTAAATCAAGAAAATAAAATTTTCGGAATATTTTGCTTTTTCTTCTGTTACTATCACAGATCTGGCATTTGAGTAGCAACAAATTGTCTCTACGACCACTTTGCGTAAATCAAGAAATTAAAATTTTCGGAATATTTTGCTTTTTCCTCTGTTACTATCACAGATCTGTCATTTGAGTACCAACAAAACGTCTCGATGAGTAGTTTGCGTAAATCAAGAAATTAAAATTTTCGGATTTTTTTCCATTTTACTCTATTGCCCGGTTTCACAAACGTTAATCAGTCGTTAACAGCTTGTTAACGAATCGTCAAAAGTTTGACGATTTGTTAACGAGTCTTGAATCAATCGTCAAATATTTGACGATTGATTACCTTGACGAACCGTTAAAAGAAAAACTACCATTGATTTTGATTTCACAAAAAATAACTAGTCGTTAAAGGCTTGTTAACTAGTTCACCATTTGACAATCGTTTGTGAAACCGAACATATTACTATCACAGATCTTTCATTTGAGTAGCAACCAAACGTCTCTACGAGCACTTTGCGTAAGTCAAGAAATCAAAATTTTAGGGATTTTTCTCTTTTTCCTCTGTTACTATGACAGATCTGTCATTTGAGTAACAATAAAACATCTCTACGAGCACTTTGCGTAAATCGAAAAATCAAAATTTTCGAAATTTTTTCCATTTTACTCTATTACTATCACAGATCTTTCATTTGAGTAGCAACAGAACGTCTCTACGAGTACTTTGCGTAAATCAAGAAATTAAAATTTTTGGAATATTTTGCTTTTTCCTCTGTTACTATCACAGATCTGTCATTTGAGTAACAACAAAACGTCTCTACGAGTACTTTGCGTAAATCAAGAAAATAAAATTTTCGGAATATTTTGCTTTTTCTTCTGTTACTATCACAGATCTGGCATTTGAGTAGCAACAAAATGTCTCTACGACCACTTTGCGTAAATCAAGAAATTAAAATTTTCGGAATATTTTGCTTTTTCCTCTGTTACTATCACAGATCTGGCATTTGAGTAGCAACAAAATGTCTCTACGACCACTTTGCGTAAATCAAGAAATTAAAATTTTCGGAATATTTTGCTTTTTCCTTAGTTACTATCACAGATCTGTCATTTGAGTACCAACAGAACGTCTCTAGGAGTAGTTTGCGTAAATCAAGAAATTAAAATTTTCGGATTTTTTTCCATTTTACTCTATTACTATCACAGATCTTTCATTTGAGTAGCAACCAAACGTCTCTACGAGCACTTTGCGTAAGTCAAGAAATCAAAATTTTAAGAATTTTTCTCTTTTTCCTCTGTTACTATGACAGATCTGTCATTTGAGTAACAACAAAACGTCTCTACGAGCACTTTGCGTAAATCGAAAAATCAAAATTTTCGGAATTTTTTCCATTTTACTCTATTACTATCTCAGATCTTTCATTTGAGTAGCAACAGAACGTCTCTACGAGTACTTTGCGTAAATCAAGAAATTAAAATTTTTGGAATATTTTGCTTTTTCCTCTGTTACTATCACAGATCTGTCATTTGAGTAACAACAAAACGTCTCTACGAGTACTTTGCGTATATCAAGAAATTAAAATATTCGGAATATTTTGCTTTTTCCTCTGTTACTATCACAGATCTGTCATTTGAGTACCACCAAAACGTCTCTATGAGTACTTTGCGTAAATCAAGAAATTAAAATTTTCGGAATTTTTTCCATTTTACTCTATTACTATCACAGATCTTTCATTTGAGTAGCAACCAAACGTCTCTACGAGCACTTTGCGTAAGTCAAGAAATCAAAATTTTAGGAATTTTTCTCTTTTTCCTCTGTTACTATGACAGATCTGTCATTTGAGTAACAACAAAACGTCTCTACGAGCACTTTGCGTAAATCGAAAAATCAAAATTTTCGGAATTTTTTCCATTTTACTCTATTACTATCACAGATCTTTCATTTGAGTAGCAACAGAACGTCTCTACGAGTACTTTGCGTAAATCAAGAAATTAAAATTTTTGGAATATTTTGCTTTTTCCTCTGTTACTATCACAGATCTGTCATTTGAGTAACAACAAAACGTCTCTACGAGTACTTTGCGTAAATCAAGAAATTAAAATTTTAGGAATATTTTGCTTTTTCCTCAGTTACTATCACAGATCTGTCATTTGAGTACCAACAGAACGTCTCTAGGAGTAGTTTGCGTAAATCAAGAAATTAAAATTTTCGGATTTTTTTCCATTTTACTCTATTACTATCACAGATCTTTCATTTGAGTAGCAACCAAACGTCTCTACGAGCACTTTGCGTAAGTCAAGAAATCAAAATTTTAAGAATTTTTCTCTTTTTCCTCTGTTACTATGACAGATCTGTCATTTGAGTAACAACAAAACGTCTCTACGAGCACTTTGCGTAAATCGAAAAATCAAAATTTTCGGAATTTTTTCCATTTTACTCTATTACTATCTCAGATCTTTCATTTGAGTAGCAACAGAACGTCTCTACGAGTACTTTGCGTAAATCAAGAAATTAAAATTTTTGGAATATTTTGCCTTTTCCTCTGTTACTATCACAGATCTGTCATTTGAGTAACAACAAAACGTCTCTACGAGTACTTTGCGTATATCAAGAAATTAAAATTTTCGGAATATTTTGCTTTTTCCTCTGTTACTATCACAGATCTGTCATTTGAGTACCATCAAAACGTCTCTATGAGTACTTTGCGTAAATCAAGAAATTAAAATTTTCGGAATTTTTTCGATTTTACTCTATTACTATCACAGATCTTTCATTTGAGTAGCAACCAAACGTCTCTACGAGCACTTTGCGTAAGTCAAGAAATCAAAATTTTAGGAATTTTTCTCTTTTTCCTCTGTTACTATGACAGATCTGTCATTTGAGTAACAACAAAACATCTCTACGAGCACTTTGCGTAAATCGAAAAATCAAAATTTTCGGAATATTTTGCTTTTTCTTCTGTTACTATCACAGATCTGGCATTTGAGTAGCAACAAAATGTCTCTACGACCACTTTGCGTAAATCAAGAAATTAAAATTTTCGGAATATTTTGCTTTTTCCTCTGTTACTATCACAGATCTGTCATTTGAGTACCAACAAAACGTCTCGATGAGTAGTTTGCGTAAATCAAGAAATTAAAATTTTCGGATTTTTTTCCATTTTACTCTATTACTATCACAGATCTTTCATTTGAGTAGCAACCAAACGTCTCTACGAGCACTTTGCGTAAGTCAAGAAATCAAAATTTTAAGAATTTTTCTCTTTTTCCTCTGTTACTATGACAGATCTGTCATTTGAGTAACAACAAAACGTCTCTACGAGCACTTTGCGTAAATCGAAAAATCAAAATTTTCGGAATTTTTTCCATTTTACTCTATTACTATCTCAGATCTTTCATTTGAGTAGCAACCAAACGTCTCTACGAGCACTTTGCGTAAGTCAAGAAATCAAAATTTTAAGAATTTTTCTCTTTTTCCTCTGTTACTATGACAGATCTGTCATTTGAGTAACAACAAAACGTCTCTACGAGCACTTTGCGTAAATCGAAAAATCAAAATTTTCGGAATTTTTTCCATTTTACTCTATTACTATCTCAGATCTTTCATTTGAGTAGCAACAGAACGTCTCTACGAGTACTTTGCGTAAATCAAGAAATTAAAATTTTTGGAATATTTTGCTTTTTCCTCTGTTACTATCACAGATCTGTCATTTGAGTAACAACAAAACGTCTCTACGAGTACTTTGCGTATATCAAGAAATTAAAATATTCGGAATATTTTGCTTTTTCCTCTGTTACTATCACAGATCTGTCATTTGAGTAACAACAAAACGTCTCTACGAGCACTGTGCGTAAATTGAGAAATTAAAATTTTCGGAATATTTTGCTTTTTCCTCTGTTACTATCACAGATCTGTCATTTGAGTACCACCAAAACGTCTCTATGAGTACTTTGCGTAAATCAAGAAATTAAAATTTTCGGAATTTTTTCCATTTTACTCTATTACTATCACAGATCTTTCATTTGAGTAGCAACCAAACGTCTCTACGAGCACTTTGCGTAAGTCAAGAAATCAAAATTTTAGGAATTTTTCTCTTTTTCCTCTGTTACTATGACAGATCTGTCATTTGAGTAACAACAAAACGTCTCTACGAGCACTTTGCGTAAATCGAAAAATCAAAATTTTCGGAATTTTTTCCATTTTACTCTATTACTATCACAGATCTTTCATTTGAGTAGCAACAGAACGTCTCTACGAGTACTTTGCGTAAATCAAGAAATTAAAATTTTTGGAATATTTTGCTTTTTCCTCTGTTACTATCACAGATCTGTCATTTGAGTAACAACAAAACGTCTCTACGAGTACTTTGCGTAAATCAAGAAATTAAAATTTTAGGAATATTTTGCTTTTTCCTCAGTTACTATCACAGATCTGTCATTTGAGTACCAACAGAACGTCTCTAGGAGTAGTTTGCGTAAATCAAGAAATTAAAATTTTCGGATTTTTTTCCATTTTACTCTATTACTATCACAGATCTTTCATTTGAGTAGCAACCAAACGTCTCTACGAGCACTTTGCGTAAGTCAAGAAATCAAAATTTTAAGAATTTTTCTCTTTTTCCTCTGTTACTATGACAGATCTGTCATTTGAGTAACAACAAAACGTCTCTACGAGCACTTTGCGTAAATCGAAAAATCAAAATTTTCGGAATTTTTTCCATTTTACTCTATTACTATCTCAGATCTTTCATTTGAGTAGCAACAGAACGTCTCTACGAGTACTTTGCGTAAATCAAGAAATTAAAATTTTTGGAATATTTTGCCTTTTCCTCTGTTACTATCACAGATCTGTCATTTGAGTAACAACAAAACGTCTCTACGAGTACTTTGCGTATATCAAGAAATTAAAATTTTCGGAATATTTTGCTTTTTCCTCTGTTACTATCACAGATCTGTCATTTGAGTACCATCAAAACGTCTCTATGAGTACTTTGCGTAAATCAAGAAATTAAAATTTTCGGAATTTTTTCGATTTTACTCTATTACTATCACAGATCTTTCATTTGAGTAGCAACCAAACGTCTCTACGAGCACTTTGCGTAAGTCAAGAAATCAAAATTTTAGGAATTTTTCTCTTTTTCCTCTGTTACTATGACAGATCTGTCATTTGAGTAACAACAAAACATCTCTACGAGCACTTTGCGTAAATCGAAAAATCAAAATTTTCGGAATATTTTGCTTTTTCTTCTGTTACTATCACAGATCTGGCATTTGAGTAGCAACAAAATGTCTCTACGACCACTTTGCGTAAATCAAGAAATTAAAATTTTCGGAATATTTTGCTTTTTCCTCTGTTACTATCACAGATCTGTCATTTGAGTACCAACAAAACGTCTCGATGAGTAGTTTGCGTAAATCAAGAAATTAAAATTTTCGGATTTTTTTCCATTTTACTCTATTACTATCACAGATCTTTCATTTGAGTAGCAACCAAACGTCTCTACGAGCACTTTGCGTAAGTCAAGAAATCAAAATTTTAAGAATTTTTCTCTTTTTCCTCTGTTACTATGACAGATCTGTCATTTGAGTAACAACAAAACGTCTCTACGAGCACTTTGCGTAAATCGAAAAATCAAAATTTTCGGAATTTTTTCCATTTTACTCTATTACTATCTCAGATCTTTCATTTGAGTAGCAACAGAACGTCTCTACGAGTACTTTGCGTAAATCAAGAAATTAAAATTTTTGGAATATTTTGCTTTTTCCTCTGTTACTATCACAGATCTGTCATTTGAGTAACAACAAAACGTCTCTACGAGTACTTTGCGTATATCAAGAAATTAAAATATTCGGAATATTTTGCTTTTTCCTCTGTTACTATCACAGATCTGTCATTTGAGTAACAACAAAACGTCTCTACGAGCACTGTGCGTAAATTGAGAAATTAAAATTTTCGGAATATTTTGCTTTTTCCTCTGTTACTATCACAGATCTGTCATTTGAGTACCACCAAAACGTCTCTATGAGTACTTTGCGTAAATCAAGAAATTAAAATTTTCGGAATTTTTTCCATTTTACTCTATTACTATCACAGATCTTTCATTTGAGTAGCAACCAAACGTCTCTACGAGCACTTTGCGTAAGTCAAGAAATCAAAATTTTAGGAATTTTTCTCTTTTTCCTCTGTTACTATGACAGATCTGTCATTTGAGTAACAACAAAACGTCTCTACGAGCACTTTGCGTAAATCGAAAAATCAAAATTTTCGGAATTTTTTCCATTTTACTCTATTACTATCACAGATCTTTCATTTGAGTAGCAACAGAACGTCTCTACGAGTACTTTGCGTAAATCAAGAAATTAAAATTTTTGGAATATTTTGCTTTTTCCTCTGTTACTATCACAGATCTGTCATTTGAGTAACAACAAAACGTCTCTACGAGTACTTTGCGTAAATCAAGAAATTAAAATTTTCGGAATATTTTGCTTTTTCCTCAGTTACTATCACAGATCTGTCATTTGAGTACCAACAGAACGTCTCTAGGAGTAGTTTGCGTAAATCAAGAAATTAAAATTTTCGGATTTTTTTCCATTTTACTCTATTACAATCACAGATCTTTCATTTGAGTAGCAACCAAACGTCTCTACGAGCACTTTGCGTAAGTCAAGAAATCAAAATTTTAAGAATTTTTCTCTTTTTCCTTGTTACTATGACAGATCTGTCATTTGAGTAACAACAAAACGTCTCTACGAGCACTTTGCGTAAATCGAAAAATCAAAATTTTCGGAATTTTTTCCATTTTACTCTATTACTATCTCAGATCTTTCATTTGAGTAGCAACAGAACGTCTCTACGAGTACTTTGCGTAAATCAAGAAATTAAAATTTTTGGAATATTTTGCCTTTTCCTCTGTTACTATCACAGATCTGTCATTTGAGTAACAACAAAACGTTTCTACGAGTACTTTGCGTATATCAAGAAATTAAAATTTTCGGAATATTTTGTATTTTCCTCTGTTACTATCACAGATCTGTCATTTGAGTAACAACAAAACGTCTCTACGAGCACTGTGCGTAAATTGAGAAATAATTTTCGGAATATTTTGCTTTTTCCTCTGTTACTATCACAGATCTGTCATTTGAGTACCATCAAAACGTCTCTATGAGTACTATGCGTAAATCAAGAAATTAAAATTTTCGGAATTTTTTCCATTTTACTCTATTACTATCACAGATCTTTCATTTGAGTAGCAACCAAACGTCTCTACGAGCACTTTGCGTAAGTCAAGAAATCAAAATTTTAGGAATTTTTCTCTTTTTCCTCTGTTACTATGACAGATCTGTCATTTGAGTAACAACAAAACGTCTCTACGAGCACTTTGCGTAAATCGAAAAATCAAAATTTTCGGAATTTTTTCCATTTTACTCTATTACTATCACAGATCTTTCATTTGAGTATCAACAGAACGTCTCTACGAGTACTTTGCGTAAATCAAGAAATTAAAATTTTTGGAATATTTTGCTTTTTCCTCTGTTACTATCACAGATCTGTCATTTGAGTACCAACAAAACGTCTCCACGGGTACTTTGCGTAAATCAAGAAATTCAAATTTTCGGAATTTTTTCCATTTTACTCTATTACTATCACAGATCTTTCATTTGAGTAGCAACAAAACGTCTCTACGAGCACTTTGCGTAAGTCAAGAAATCAAAATTTTAGGAATTTTTTTCTTTTTCCTCTGTTACTATGACAGATCTGTCATTTGAGTAACAACAAAACGTCTCTACGAGCACTGCGTAAATCAAGAAATTAAAATTTTCGTAATATTCTGCTTTTTCCTCTGTTACTATCACAGATCTGTCATTTGAGTAACAACAAAACGTCTCTATGAGTACTTTGCGTATATCAAGAAGTTAAAATTTTCTTAATATTCTGCTTTTTCCTCTGTTACTATCACAGATCTGTCATTTGAGTACCAACAAAACGTCTCTATGAGTACTTTGCGTAATTCAAGAAATTAAAATTTACGGAATTTTCTCCATTTTACTCTATTACTATCACAGATCTTTCATTTGAGTAGCAACAAAACGCCTCTACGAGCACTTTGCGTAAGTCAAGAAATCAAAATTTTAGGAATTTTTATCTTTTTCTTCTGTTACTATTACAGATCTATCATTTGAGTAACAACAAAACGTCTGTCTCTACGAGCACTTTGTGTAAATCGTGAAATCAATATTTTCGGAATTTTTTCCATTTTACTCTATTACTATCACGGATCTTTGATTTGAGTAGCAACAGAACGTCTCTACGACCACTTTGCGTAAATCAAGAAATTAAAATTTTTGGAATATTTTGCTTTTTCCTCTGTTACTATCACAGATCTGTCATTTGAGTAACAACAAAACGTTTCTACGAGTACTTTGCGTATATCAAGAAATTAAAATTTTCGGAATATTTTGCTTTTTCCTCTGTTACTATCACAGATCTGTCATTTGAGTAACAACAAAACGTCTCTACGAGTACTTTGCGTATATCAAGAAATTAAAATTTTCGGAATATTTTGCTTTTTCCTCTGTTACTATCACAGATCTGTCATTTGAGTACCATCAAAACGTCTCTATGAGTACTTTGCGTAAATCAAGAAATTAAAATTTTCGGAATTTTTTCGATTTTACTCTATTACTATCACAGATCTTTCATTTGAGTAGCAACCAAACGTCTCTACGAGCACTTTGCGTAAGTCAAGAAATCAAAATTTTAGGAATTTTTCTCTTTTTCCTCTGTTACTATGACAGATCTGTCATTTGAGTAACAACAAAACGTCTCTACGAGCACTTTGCGTAAATCGAAAAATCAAAATTTTCGGAATTTTTTCCATTTTACTCTATTACTATCACAGATCTTTCATTTGAGTAGCAACAGAACGTCTCTACGAGTACTTTGCGTAAATCAAGAAATTAAAATTTTTGGAATATTTTGCTTTTTCCTCTGTTACTATCACAGATCTGTCATTTGAGTAACAACAAAACGTCTCTACGAGTACTTTGCGTAAATCAAGAAATTAAAATTTTAGGAATATTTTGCTTTTTCCTCAGTTACTATCACAGATCTGTCATTTGAGTACCAACAGAACGTCTCTAGGAGTAGTTTGCGTAAATCAAGAAATTAAAAATTTTCGGATTTTTTTCCATTTTACTCTATTACTATCACAGATCTTTCATTTGAGTAGCAACCAAACGTCTCTACGAGCACTTTGCGTAAGTCAAGAAATCAAAATTTTAAGAATTTTTCTCTTTTTCCTCTGTTACTATGACAGATCTGTCATTTGAGTAACAACAAAACGTCTCTACGAGCACTTTGCGTAAATCGAAAAATCAAAATTTTCGGAATTTTTTCCATTTTACTCTATTACTATCTCAGATCTTTCATTTGAGTAGCAACAGAACGTCTCTACGAGTACTTTGCGTAAATCAAGAAATTAAAATTTTTGGAATATTTTGCCTTTTCCTCTGTTACTATCACAGATCTGTCATTTGAGTAACAACAAAACGTCTCTACGAGTACTTTGCGTATATCAAGAAATTAAAATTTTCGGAATATTTTGCTTTTTCCTCTGTTACTATCACAGATCTGTCATTTGAGTACCATCAAAACGTCTCTATGAGTACTTTGCGTAAATCAAGAAATTAAAATTTTCGGAATTTTTTCGATTTTACTCTATTACTATCACAGATCTTTCATTTGAGTAGCAACCAAACGTCTCTACGAGCACTTTGCGTAAGTCAAGAAATCAAAATTTTAGGAATTTTTCTCTTTTTCCTCTGTTACTATGACAGATCTGTCATTTGAGTAACAACAAAACATCTCTACGAGCACTTTGCGTAAATCGAAAAATCAAAATTTTCGGAATATTTTGCTTTTTCTTCTGTTACTATCACAGATCTGGCATTTGAGTAGCAACAAAATGTCTCTACGACCACTTTGCGTAAATCAAGAAATTAAAATTTTCGGAATATTTTGCTTTTTCCTCTGTTACTATCACAGATCTGTCATTTGAGTACCAACAAAACGTCTCGATGAGTAGTTTGCGTAAATCAAGAAATTAAAATTTTCGGATTTTTTTCCATTTTACTCTATTACTATCACAGATCTTTCATTTGAGTAGCAACCAAACGTCTCTACGAGCACTTTGCGTAAGTCAAGAAATCAAAATTTTAAGAATTTTTCTCTTTTTCCTCTGTTACTATGACAGATCTGTCATTTGAGTAACAACAAAACGTCTCTACGAGCACTTTGCGTAAATCGAAAAATCAAAATTTTCGGAATTTTTTCCATTTTACTCTATTACTATCTCAGATCTTTCATTTGAGTAGCAACAGAACGTCTCTACGAGTACTTTGCGTAAATCAAGAAATTAAAATTTTTGGAATATTTTGCTTTTTCCTCTGTTACTATCACAGATCTGTCATTTGAGTAACAACAAAACGTCTCTACGAGTACTTTGCGTATATCAAGAAATTAAAATATTCGGAATATTTTGCTTTTTCCTCTGTTACTATCACAGATCTGTCATTTGAGTAACAACAAAACGTCTCTACGAGCACTGTGCGTAAATTGAGAAATTAAAATTTTCGGAATATTTTGCTTTTTCCTCTGTTACTATCACAGATCTGTCATTTGAGTACCACCAAAACGTCTCTATGAGTACTTTGCGTAAATCAAGAAATTAAAATTTTCGGAATTTTTTCCATTTTACTCTATTACTATCACAGATCTTTCATTTGAGTAGCAACCAAACGTCTCTACGAGCACTTTGCGTAAGTCAAGAAATCAAAATTTTAGGAATTTTTCTCTTTTTCCTCTGTTACTATGACAGATCTGTCATTTGAGTAACAACAAAACGTCTCTACGAGCACTTTGCGTAAATCGAAAAATCAAAATTTTCGGAATTTTTTCCATTTTACTCTATTACTATCACAGATCTTTCATTTGAGTAGCAACAGAACGTCTCTACGAGTACTTTGCGTAAATCAAGAAATTAAAATTTTTGGAATATTTTGCTTTTTCCTCTGTTACTATCACAGATCTGTCATTTGAGTAACAACAAAACGTCTCTACGAGTACTTTGCGTAAATCAAGAAATTAAAATTTTCGGAATATTTTGCTTTTTCCTCAGTTACTATCACAGATCTGTCATTTGAGTACCAACAGAACGTCTCTAGGAGTAGTTTGCGTAAATCAAGAAATTAAAATTTTCGGATTTTTTTCCATTTTACTCTATTACAATCACAGATCTTTCATTTGAGTAGCAACCAAACGTCTCTACGAGCACTTTGCGTAAGTCAAGAAATCAAAATTTTAAGAATTTTTCTCTTTTTCCTCTGTTACTATGACAGATCTGTCATTTGAGTAACAACAAAACGTCTCTACGAGCACTTTGCGTAAATCGAAAAATCAAAATTTTCGGAATTTTTTCCATTTTACTCTATTACTATCTCAGATCTTTCATTTGAGTAGCAACAGAACGTCTCTACGAGTACTTTGCGTAAATCAAGAAATTAAAATTTTTGGAATATTTTGCTTTTTCCTCTGTTACTATCACAGATCTGTCATTTGAGTAACAACAAAACGTCTCTACGAGTACTTTGCGTATATCAAGAAATTAAAATATTCGGAATATTTTGCTTTTTCCTCTGTTACTATCACAGATCTGTCATTTGAGTAACAACAAAACGTCTCTACGAGCACTGTGCGTAAATTGAGAAATTAAAATTTTCGGAATATTTTGCTTTTTCCTCTGTTACTATCACAGATCTGTCATTTGAGTACCACCAAAACGTCTCTATGAGTACTTTGCGTAAATCAAGAAATTAAAATTTTCGGAATTTTTTCCATTTTACTCTATTACTATCACAGATCTTTCATTTGAGTAGCAACCAAACGTCTCTACGAGCACTTTGCGTAAGTCAAGAAATCAAAATTTTAGGAATTTTTCTCTTTTTCCTCTGTTACTATGACAGATCTGTCATTTGAGTAACAACAAAACGTCTCTACGAGCACTTTGCGTAAATCGAAAAATCAAAATTTTCGGAATTTTTTCCATTTTACTCTATTACTATCACAGATCTTTCATTTGAGTAGCAACAGAACGTCTCTACGAGTACTTTGCGTAAATCAAGAAATTAAAATTTTTGGAATATTTTGCTTTTTCCTCTGTTACTATCACAGATCTGTCATTTGAGTAACAACAAAACGTCTCTACGAGTACTTTGCGTAAATCAAGAAATTAAAATTTTCGGAATATTTTGCTTTTTCCTCAGTTACTATCACAGATCTGTCATTTGAGTACCAACAGAACGTCTCTAGGAGTAGTTTGCGTAAATCAAGAAATTAAAATTTTCGGATTTTTTTCCATTTTACTCTATTACAATCACAGATCTTTCATTTGAGTAGCAACCAAACGTCTCTACGAGCACTTTGCGTAAGTCAAGAAATCAAAATTTTAAGAATTTTTCTCTTTTTCCTCTGTTACTATGACAGATCTGTCATTTGAGTAACAACAAAACGTCTCTACGAGCACTTTGCGTAAATCGAAAAATCAAAATTTTCGGAATTTTTTCCATTTTACTCTATTACTATCTCAGATCTTTCATTTGAGTAGCAACAGAACGTCTCTACGAGTACTTTGCGTAAATCAAGAAATTAAAATTTTTGGAATATTTTGCCTTTTCCTCTGTTACTATCACAGATCTGTCATTTGAGTAACAACAAAACGTTTCTACGAGTACTTTGCGTATATCAAGAAATTAAAATTTTCGGAATATTTTGTATTTTCCTCTGTTACTATCACAGATCTGTCATTTGAGTAACAACAAAACGTCTCTACGAGCACTGTGCGTAAATTGAGAAATAATTTTCGGAATATTTTGCTTTTTCCTCTGTTACTATCACAGATCTGTCATTTGAGTACCATCAAAACGTCTCTATGAGTACTTTGCGTAAATCAAGAAATTAAAATTTTCGGAATTTTTTCCATTTTACTCTATTACTATCACAGATCTTTCATTTGAGTAGCAACCAAACGTCTCTACGAGCACTTTGCGTAAGTCAAGAATTCAAAATTTTAGGAATTTTTCTCTTTTTCCTCTGTTACTATGACAGATCTGTCATTTGAGTAACAACAAAACGTCTCTACGAGCACTTTGCGTAAATCGAAAAATCAAAATTTTCGGAATTTTTTCCATTTTACTCTATTACTATCACAGATCTTTCATTTGAGTATCAACAGAACGTCTCTACGAGTACTTTGCGTAAATCAAGAAATTAAAATTTTTGGAATATTTTGCTTTTTCCTCTGTTACTATCACAGATCTGTCATTTGAGTACCAACAAAACGTCTCCACGGGTACTTTGCGTAAATCAAGAAATTCAAATTTTCGGAATTTTTTCCATTTTACTCTATTACTATCACAGATCTTTCATTTGAGTAGCAACAAAACGTCTCTACGAGCACTTTGCGTAAGTCAAGAAATCAAAATTTTAGGAATTTTTTTCTTTTTCCTCTGTTACTATGACAGATCTGTCATTTGAGTAACAACAAAACGTCTCTACGAGCACTGCGTAAATCAAGAAATTAAAATTTTCGTAATATTCTGCTTTTTCCTCTGTTACTATCACAGATCTGTCATTTGAGTAACAACAAAACGTCTCTATGAGTACTTTGCGTATATCAAGAAGTTAAAATTTTCTTAATATTCTGCTTTTTCCTCTGTTACTATCACAGATCTGTCATTTGAGTACCAACAAAACGTCTCTATGAGTACTTTGCGTAATTCAAGAAATTAAAATTTACGGAATTTTCTCCATTTTACTCTATTACTATCACAGATCTTTCATTTGAGTAGCAACAAAACGCCTCTACGAGCACTTTGCGTAAGTCAAGAAATCAAAATTTTAGGAATTTTTATCTTTTTCTTCTGTTACTATTACAGATCTATCATTTGAGTAACAACAAAACGTCTGTCTCTACGAGCACTTTGTGTAAATCGTGAAATCAATATTTTCGGAATTTTTTCCATTTTACTCTATTACTATCACGGATCTTTGATTTGAGTAGCAACAGAACGTCTCTACGACCACTTTGCGTAAATCAAGAAATTAAAATTTTTGGAATATTTTGCTTTTTCCTCTGTTACTATCACAGATCTGTCATTTGAGTAACAACAAAACGTTTCTACGAGTACTTTGCGTATATCAAGAAATTAAAATTTTCGGAATATTTTGCTTTTTCCTCTGTTACTATCACAGATCTGTCATTTGAGTAACAACAAAACGTCTCTACGAGTACTTTGCGTATATCAAGAAATTAAAATTTTCGGAATATTTTGCTTTTTCCTCTGTTACTATCACAGATCTGTCATTTGAGTACCATCAAAACGTCTCTATGAGTACTTTGCGTAAATCAAGAAATTAAAATTTTCGGAATTTTTTCGATTTTACTCTATTACTATCACAGATCTTTCATTTGAGTAGCAACCAAACGTCTCTACGAGCACTTTGCGTAAGTCAAGAAATCAAAATTTTAGGAATTTTTCTCTTTTTCCTCTGTTACTATGACAGATCTGTCATTTGAGTAACAACAAAACATCTCTACGAGCACTTTGCGTAAATCGAAAAATCAAAATTTTCGGAATTTTTTCCATTTTACTCTATTACTATCACAGATCTTTCATTTGAGTAGCAACAGAACGTCTCTACGAGTACTTTGCGTAAATCAAGAAATTAAAATTTTTGGAATATTTTGCTTTTTCCTCTGTTACTATCACAGATCTGTCATTTGAGTAACAACAAAACGTCTCTACGAGTACTTTGCGTAAATCAAGAAAATAAAATTTTCGGAATATTTTGCTTTTTCTTCTGTTACTATCACAGATCTGGCATTTGAGTAGCAACAAAATGTCTCTACGACCACTTTGCGTAAATCAAGAAATTAAAATTTTCGGAATATTTTGCTTTTTCCTCTGTTACTATCACAGATCTGTCATTTGAGTACCAACAAAACGTCTCGATGAGTAGTTTGCGTAAATCAAGAAATTAAAATTTTCGGATTTTTTTCCATTTTACTCTATTACTATCACAGATCTTTCATTTGAGTAGCAACCAAACGTCTCTACGAGCACTTTGCGTAAGTCAAGAAATCAAAATTTTAAGAATTTTTCTCTTTTTCCTCTGTTACTATGACAGATCTGTCATTTGAGTAACAACAAAACGTCTCTACGAGCACTTTGCGTAAATCGAAAAATCAAAATTTTCGGAATTTTTTCCATTTTACTCTATTACTATCTCAGATCTTTCATTTGAGTAGCAACAGAACGTCTCTACGAGTACTTTGCGTAAATCAAGAAATTAAAATTTTTGGAATATTTTGCTTTTTCCTCTGTTACTATCACAGATCTGTCATTTGAGTAACAACAAAACGTCTCTACGAGTACTTTGCGTATATCAAGAAATTAAAATATTCGGAATATTTTGCTTTTTCCTCTGTTACTATCACAGATCTGTCATTTGAGTAACAACAAAACGTCTCTACGAGCACTGTGCGTAAATTGAGAAATTAAAATTTTCGGAATATTTTGCTTTTTCCTCTGTTACTATCACAGATCTGTCATTTGAGTACCATCAAAACGTCTCTATGAGTACTTTGCGTAAATCAAGAAATTAAAATTTTCGGAATTTTTTCCATTTTACTCTATTACTATCACAGATCTTTCATTTGAGTAGCAACCAAACGTCTCTACGAGCACTTTGCGTAAGTCAAGAAATCAAAATTTTAGGAATTTTTCTCTTTTTCCTCTGTTACTATGACAGATCTGTCATTTGAGTAACAACAAAACGTCTCTACGAGCACTTTGACAGATCTGTCATTTGAGTAACAACAAAACGTCTCTACGAGCACTTTGCAAGAAACAAAACGTCTCTACGAGTACTTTGCGTAAATCAAGAAATTAAAATTTTCGTAATATTCTGCTTTTTCCTCTGTTACTATCACAGATCTGTCATTTGAGTAACAACAAAACGTCTCTATGAGTACTTTGCGTATATCAAGAAGTTAAAATTTTCTTAATATTCTGCTTTTTCCTCTGTTACTATCACAGATCTGTCATTTGAGTACCAACAAAACGACTCTATGAGTACTTTGCGTAATTCAAGAAATTAAAATTTTCGGAATTTTCTCCATTTTACTCTATTACTATCACAGATCTTTCATTTGAGTAGCAACAAAACGTCTCTACGAGCACTTTGCGTAAGTCAAGAAATCAAAATTTTAGGAATTTTTATCTTTTTCTTCTGTTACTATTACAGATCTATCATTTGAGTAACAACAAAACGTCTGCTCCTACGAGCACTTTGTGTAAATCGTGAAATCAATATTTTCGGAATTTTTTCCATTTTACTCTATTACTATCACGGATCTTTGATTTGAGTAGCAACAGAACGTCTCTACGACCACTTTGCGTAAATCAAGAAATTAAAATTTTTGGAATATTTTGCTTTTTCCTCTGTTACTATCACAGATCTGTCATTTGAGTAACAACAAAACGTTTCTACGAGTACTTTGCGTATATGAAGAAATTAAAATTTTCGGAATATTTTGCTTTTTCCTCTGTTACTATCACAGATCTGTCATTTGAGTAACAACAAAACGTCTCTACGAGTACTTTGCGTATATCAAGAAATTAAAATTTTCGGAATATTTTGCTTTTTCCTCTGTTACTATCACAGATCTGTCATTTGAGTACCATCAAAACGTCTCTATGAGTACTTTGCGTAAATCAAGAAATTAAAATTTACGGAATTTTTTCGATTTTACTCATTACTATCACAGATCTTTCATTTGAGTAGCAACCAAACGTCTCTACGAGCACTTTGCGTAAGTCAAGAAATCAAAATTTTAGGAATTTTTCTCTTTTTCCTCTGTTACTATGACAGATCTGTCATTTGAGTAACAACAAAACATCTCTACGAGCACTTTGCGTAAATCGAAAAATCAAAATTTTCGGAATTTTTTCCATTTTACTCTATTACTATCACAGATCTTTCATTTGAGTAGCAACAGAACGTCTCTACGAGTACTTTGCGTAAATCAAGAAATTAAAATTTTTGGAATATTTTGCTTTTTCCTCTGTTACTATCACAGATCTGTCATTTGAGTAACAACAAAACGTCTCTACGAGTACTTTGCGTAAATCAAGAAAATAAAATTTTCGGAATATTTTGCTTTTTCTTCTGTTACTATCACAGATCTGGCATTTGAGTAGCAACAAAATGTCTCTACGACCACTTTGCGTAAATCAAGAAATTAAAATTTTCGGAATATTTTGCTTTTTCCTCTGTTACTATCACAGATCTGTCATTTGAGTACCAACAAAACGTCTCGATGAGTAGTTTGCGTAAATCAAGAAATTAAAATTTTCGGATTTTTTTCCATTTTACTCTATTACTATCACAGATCTTTCATTTGAGTAGCAACCAAACGTCTCTACGAGCACTTTGCGTACGTCAAGAAATCAAAATTTTAGGAATTTTTCTCTTTTTCCTGTTACTATGACAGATCTGTCATTTGAGTAACAACAAAACGTCTCTACGAGCACGTTGCGTAAATCGAAAAATCAAAATTTTCGGAATTTTTTCCATTTTACTCTATTACTATCACAGATCTTTCATTTGAGTAGCAACAGAACGTCTCTACGAGTACTTTGCGTAAATCAAGAAATTAAAATTTTTGGAATATTTTGCTTTTTCCTCTGTTACTATCACAGATCTGTCATTTGAGTAACAACAAAACGTCTCTACGAGTACTTTGCGTATATCAAGAAATTAAAATATTCGGAATATTTTGCTTTTTCCTCTGTTACTATCACAGATCTGTCATTTGAGTAACAACAAAACGTCTCTTCGAGCACTGTGCGTAAATTGAGAAATTAAAATTTTCGGAATATTTTGCTTTTTCCTCTGTTACTATCACAGATCTGTCATTTGAGTACCACCAAAACGTCTCGATGAGTAGTTTGCGTAAATCAAGAAATTAAAATTTTCGGAATTTTTTCCATTTTACTCTATTACTATCACAGATCTTTCATTTGAGTAGCAACCAAACGTCTCTACGAGCACTTTGCGTAAGTCAAGAAATCAAAATTTTAGGAATTTTTCTCTTTTTCCTCTGTTACTATAACAGATCTGTCATTTGAGTAACAACAAAACGTCTCTACGAGCACTTTGCGTAAATCGAAAAATCAAAATTTTCGGAATTTTTTCCATTTTACTCTATTACTATCACAGATCTTTCATTTGAGTAGCAACAGAACGTCTCTACGAGTACTTTGCGTAAATCAAGAAATTAAAATTTTTGGAATATTTTGCTTTTTCCTCTGTTACTATCACAGATCTGTCATTTGAGTAACAACAAAACGTCTCTACGAGTACTTTGCGTAAATCAAGAAATTAAAATTTTCGGAATATTTTGCTTTTTCCTCAGTTACTATCACAGATCTGTCATTTGAGTACCAACAGAACGTCTCTAGGAGTAGTTTGCGTAAATCAAGAAATTAAAATTTTCGGATTTTTTTCCATTTTACTCTATTACTATCACAGATCTTTCATTTGAGTAGCAACAGAACGTCTCTACGAGTACTTTGCGTAAATCAAGAAATTAAAATTTTTGGAATATTTTGCTTTTTCCTCTGTTACTATCACAGATCTGTCATTTGAGTAACAACAAAACGTCTCTACGAGTACTTTGCGTATATCAAGAAATTAAAATATTCGGAATATTTTGCTTTTTCCTCTGTTACTATCACAGATCTGTCATTTGAGTAACAACAAAACGTCTCTTCGAGCACTGTGCGTAAATTGAGAAATTAAAATTTTCGGAATATTTTGCTTTTTCCTCTGTTACTATCACAGATCTGTCATTTGAGTACCACCAAAACGTCTCTATGAGTACTTTGCGTAAATCAAGAAATTAAAATTTTCGGAATTTTTTCCATTTTACTCTATTACTATCACAGATCTTTCATTTGAGTAGCAACCAAACGTCTCTACGAGCACTTTGCGTAAGTCAAGAAATCAAAATTTTAGGAATTTTTCTCTTTTTCCTCTGTTACTATAACAGATCTGTCATTTGAGTAACAACAAAACGTCTCTACGAGCACTTTGCGTAAATCGAAAAATCAAAATTTTCGGAATTTTTTCCATTTTACTCTATTACTATCACAGATCTTTCATTTGAGTAGCAACAGAACGTCTCTACGAGTACTTTGCGTAAATCAAGAAATTAAAATTTTTGGAATATTTTGCTTTTTCCTCTGTTACTATCACAGATCTGTCATTTGAGTAACAACAAAACGTCTCTACGAGTACTTTGCGTAAATCAAGAAATTAAAATTTTCGGAATATTTTGCTTTTTCCTCAGTTACTATCACAGATCTGTCATTTGAGTACCAACAGAACGTCTCTAGGAGTAGTTTGCGTAAATCAAGAAATTAAAATTTTCGGATTTTTTTCCATTTTACTCTATTACTATCACAGATCTTTCATTTGAGTAGCAACCAAACGTCTCTACGAGCACTTTGCGTAAGTCAAGAAATCAAAATTTTAAGAATGTTTCTCTTTTTCCTCTGTTACTATGACAGATCTGTCATTTGAGTAACAACAAAACGTCTCTACGAGCACTTTGCGTAAATCGAAAAATCAAAATTTTCGGAATTTTTTCCATTTTACTCTATTACTATCTCAGATCTTTCATTTGTGTAGCAACAGAACGTCTCTACGAGTACTTTGCGTAAATCAAGAAATTAAAATTTTTGGAATATTTTGCCTTTTCCTCTGTTACTATCACAGATCTGTCATTTGAGTAACAACAAAACGTTTCTACGAGTACTTTGCGTATATCAAGAAATTAAAATTTTCGGAATATTTTGTATTTTCCTCTGTTACTATCACAGATCTGTCATTTGAGTAACAACAAAACGTCTCTACGAGCACTGTGCGTAAATTGAGAAATTATAATTTTCGGAATATTTTGCTTTTTCCTCTGTTACTATCACAGATCTGTCATTTGAGTACCATCAAAACGTCTCTATGAGTACTTTGCGTAAATCAAGAAATTAAAATTTTCGGAATTTTTTCCATTTTACTCTATTACTATCACAGATCTTTCATTTGAGTAGCAACCAAACGTCTCTACGAGCACTTTGCGTAAGTCAAGAAATCAAAATTTTAGGAATTTTTCTCTTTTTCCTCTGTTACTATGACAGATCTGTCATTTGAGTAACAACAAAACGTCTCTACGAGCACTTTGCGTAAATCGAAAAATCAAAATTTTCGGAATTTTTTCCATTTTACTCTATTACTATCACAGATCTTTCATTTGAGTAGCAACAAAACGTCTCTACCAGCACTTTGCGTAAGTCAAGAAATCAAAATTTTAGGAATTTTTTTCTTTTTCCTCTGTTACTATGACAGATCTGTCATTTGAGTAACAACAAAAAGTCTCTACGAGCACTTTGCGTAAATCAAGAAATTAAAATTTTCGTAATATTCTGCTTTTTCCTCTGTTACTATCACAGATCTGTCATTTGAGTAACAACAAAACGTCTCTATGAGTACTTTGCGTATATCAAGAAGTTAAAATTTTCTTAATATTCTGCTTTTTCCTCTGTTACTATCACAGATCTGTCATTTGAGTACCAACAAAACGTCTCTATGAGTACTTTGCGTAATTCAAGAAATTAAAATTTTCGGAATTTTCTCCATTTTACTCTATTACTATCACAGATCTTTCATTTGAGTAGCAACAAAACGTCTCTACGAGCACTTTGCGTAAGTCAAGAAATCAAAATTTTAGGAATTTTTATCTTTTTCTTCTGTTACTATTACAGATCTATCATTTGAGTAACAACAAAACGTCTGTCTCTACGCGCACTTTGTGTAAATCGAGAAATCAATATTTTCGGAATTTTTTCCATTTTACTCTATTACTATCACGGATCTTTGATTTGAGTAGCAACAGAACGTCTCTACGACCACTTTGCGTAAATCAAGAAATTAAAATTTTTGGAATATTTTGCTTTTTCCTCTGTTACTATCACAGATCTGTCATTTGAGTAACAACAAAACGTTTCTACGAGTACTTTGCGTATATCAAGAAATTAAAATTTTCGGAATATTTTGCTTGCTATTTTGCTTATTTGAGTACCATCAAAACGTCTCTATGAGTACTTTGCGTAAATCAAGAAATTAAAATTTTTTTTTTTGGAATATTTTGCCTTTTCCTCTGTTACTATCACAGATCTGTCATTTGAGTAACAACAAAACGTTTCTACGAGTACTTTGCGTATATCAAGAAATTAAAATTTTCGGAATATTTTGTATTTTCCTCTGTTACTATCACAGATCTGTCATTTGAGTAACAACAAAACGTCTCTACGAGCACTGTGCGTAAATTGAGAAATTATAATTTTCGGAATATTTTGCTTTTTCCTCTGTTACTATCACAGATCTGTCATTTGAGTACCATCAAAACGTCTCTATGAGTACTTTGCGTAAATCAAGAAATTAAAATTTTCGGAATTTTTTCCATTTTACTCTATTACTATCACAGATCTTTCATTTGAGTAGCAACCAAACGTCTCTACGAGCACTTTGCGTAAGTCAAGAAATCAAAATTTTAGGAATTTTTCTCTTTTTCCTCTGTTACTATGACAGATCTGTCATTTGAGTAACAACAAAACGTCTCTACGAGCACTTTGCGTAAATCGAAAAATCAAAATTTTCGGAATTTTTTCCATTTTACTCTATTACTATCACAGATCTTTCATTTGAGTATCAACAGAACGTCTCTACGAGTACTTTGCGTAAATCAAGAAATTAAAATTTTTGGAATATTTTGCTTTTTCCTCTGTTACTATCACAGATCTGTCATTTGAGTACCAACAAAACGTCTCCACGGGTACTTTGCGTAAATCAAGAAATTCAAATTTTCGGAATTTTTTCCATTTTACTCTATTACTATCACAGATCTTTCATTTGAGTAGCAACAAAACGTCTCTACGAGCACTTTGCGTAAGTCAAGAAATCAAAATTTTAGGAATTTTTTTCTTTTTCCTCTGTTACTATGACAGATCTGTCATTTGAGTAACAACAAAACGTCTCTACGAGCACTTTGCGTAAATCAAGAAATTAAAATTTTCGTAATATTCTGCTTTTTCCTCTGTTACTATCACAGATCTGTCATTTGAGTAACAACAAAACGTCTCTATGAGTACTTTGCGTATATCAAGAAGTTAAAATTTTCTTAATATTCTGCTTTTTCCTCTGTTACTATCACAGATCTGTCATTTGAGTACCAACAAAACGTCTCTATGAGTACTTTGCGTAATTCAAGAAATTAAAATTTTCGGAATTTTCTCCATTTTACTCTATTACAATCACAGATCTTTCATTTGAGTAGCAACAAAACGTCTCTACGAGCACTTTGCGTAAGTCAAGAAATCAAAATTTTAGGAATTTTTATCTTTTTCTTCTGTTACTATTACAGATCTATCATTTGAGTAACAACAAACCGTCTGTCTCTACGAGCACTTTGTGTAAATCGTGAAATCAATATTTTCGGAATTTTTTCCATTTTACTCTATTACTATCACGGATCTTTGATTTGAGTAGCAACAGAACGTCTCTACGACCACTTTGCGTAAATCAAGAAATTAAAATTTTTGGAATATTTTGCTTTTTCATCTGTTACTATCACAGATCTGTCATTTGAGTAACAACAAAACGTTTCTACGAGTACTTTGCGTATATCAAGAAATTAAAATTTTCGGAATATTTTGCTTTTTCCTCTGTTACTATCACAGATCTGTCATTTGAGTAACAACAAAACGTCTCTACGAGTACTTTGCGTATATCAAGAAATTAAAATTTTCGGAATATTTTGCTTTTTCCTCTGTTACTATCACAGATCTGTCATTTGAGTACCATCAAAACGTCTCTATGAGTACTTTGCGTAAATCAAGAAATTAAAATTTTCGGAATTTTTTCGATTTTACTCTATTACTATCACAGATCTTTCATTTGAGTAGCAACCAAACGTCTCTACGAGCACTTTGCGTAAGTCAAGAAATCAAAATTTTAGGAATTTTTCTCTTTTTCCTCTGTTACTATGACAGATCTGTCATTTGAGTAACAACAAAACATCTCTACGAGCACTTTGCGTAAATCGAAAAATCAAAATTTTCGGAATTTTTTCCATTTTACTCTATTACTATCACAGATCTTTCATTTGAGTAGCAACAGAACGTCTCTACGAGTACTTTGCGTAAATCAAGAAATTAAAATTTTTGGAATATTTTGCTTTTTCCTCTGTTATTATCACAGATCTGTCATTTGAGTAACAACAAAACGTCTCTACGAGTACTTTGCGTAAATCAAGAAAATAAAATTTTCGGAATATTTTGCTTTTTCTTCTGTTACTATCACAGATCTGGCATTTGAGTAGCAACAAAATGTCTCTACGACCACTTTGCGTAAATCAAGAAATTAAAATTTTCGGAATATTTTGCTTTTTCCTCTGTTACTATCACAGATCTGTCATTTCAGTACCAACAAAACGTCTCGATGAGTAGTTTGCGTAAATCAAGAAATTAAAATTTTCGGATTTTTTTCCATTTTACTCTATTACTATCACAGATCTTTCATTTGAGTAGCAACCAAACGTCTCTACGAGCACTTTGCGTACGTCAAGAAATCAAAATTTTAGGAATTTTTCTCTTTTTCCTGTTACTATGACAGATCTGTCATTTGAGTAACAACAAAACGTCTCTACGAGCACGTTGCGTAAATCGAAAAATCAAAATTTTCGGAATTTTTTCCATTTTACTCTATTACTATCACAGATCTTTCATTTGAGTAGCAACAGAACGTCTCTACGAGTACTTTGCGTAAATCAAGAAATTAAAATTTTTGGAATATTTTGCTTTTTCCTCTGTTACTATCACAGATCTGTCATTTGAGTAACAACAAAACGTCTCTACGAGTACTTTGCGTATATCAAGAAATTAAAATATTCGGAATATTTTGCTTTTTCCTCTGTTACTATCACAGATCTGTCATTTGAGTAACAACAAAACGTCTCTTCGAGCACTGTGCGTAAATTGAGAAATTAAAATTTTCGGAATATTTTGCTTTTTCCTCTGTTACTATCACAGATCTGTCATTTGAGTACCACCAAAACGTCTCTATGAGTACTTTGCGTAAATCAAGAAATTAAAATTTTCGGAATTTTTTCCATTTTACTCTATTACTATCACAGATCTTTCATTTGAGTAGCAACCAAACGTCTCTACGAGCACTTTGCGTAAGTCAAGAAATCAAAATTTTAGGAATTTTTCTCTTTTTCCTCTGTTACTATGACAGATCTGTCATTTGAGTAACAACAAAACGTCTCTACGAGCACTTTGCGTAAATCGAAAAATCAAAATTTTCGGAATTTTTTCCATTTTATTCTATTACTATCACAGATCTTTCATTTGAGTAGCAACAGAACGTCTCTACGAGTACTTTGCGTAAATCAAGAAATTAAAATTTTTGGAATATTTTGCTTTTTCCTCTGTTACTATCACAGATCTGTCATTTGAGTAACAACAAAACGTCTCTACGAGTACTTTGCGTAAATCAAGAAATTAAAATTTTCGGAATATTTTGCTTTTTCCTCAGTTACTATCACAGATCTGTCATTTGAGTACCAACAGAACGTCTCTAGGAGTAGTTTGCGTAAATCAAGAAATTAAAATTTTCGGATTTTTTTCCATTTTACTCTATTACTATCACAGATCTTTCATTTGAGTAGCAACCAAACGTCTCTACGAGCACTTTGCGTAAGTCAAGAAATCAAAATTTTAAGAATGTTTCTCTTTTTCCTCTGTTACTATGACAGATCTGTCATTTGAGTAACAACAAAACGTCTCTACGAGCACTTTGCGTAAATCGAAAAATCAAAATTTTCGGAATTTTTTCCATTTTACTCTATTACTATCTCAGATCTTTCATTTGAGTAGCAACAGAACGTCTCTACGAGTACTTTGCGTAAATCAAGAAATTAAAATTTTTGGAATATTTTGCCTTTTCCTCTGTTACTATCACAGATCTGTCATTTGAGTAACAACAAAACGTTTCTACGAGTACTTTGCGTATATCAAGAAATTAAAATTTTCGGAATATTTTGTATTTTCCTCTGTTACTATCACAGATCTGTCATTTGAGTAACAACAAAACGTTTCTACGAGCACTGTGCGTAAATTGAGAAATTATAATTTTCGGAATATTTTGCTTTTTCCTCTGTTACTATCACAGATCTGTCATTTGAGTACCATCAAAACGTCTCTATGAGTACTTTGCGTAAATCAAGAAATTTAAATTTTCGGAATTTTTTCCATTTTACTCTATTACTATCACAGATCTTTCATTTGAGTAGCAACCAAACGTCTCTACGAGCACTTTGCGTAAGTCAAGAAATCAAAATTTTAGGAATTTTTCTCTTTTTCCTCTGTTACTATGACAGATCTGTCATTTGAGTAACAACAAAACGTCTCTACGAGCACTTTGCGTAAATCGAAAAATCAAAATTTTCGGAATTTTTTCCATTTTACTCTATTACTATCACAGATCTTTCATTTGAGTAGCAACAAAACGTCTCTACGAGCACTTTGCGTAAGTCAAGAAATCAAAATTTTAGGAATTTTTTTCTTTTTCCTCTGTTACTATGACAGATCTGTCATTTGAGTAACAACAAAAAGTCTCTACGAGCACTTTGCGTAAATCAAGAAATTAAAATTTTCGTAATATTCTGCTTTTTCCTCTGTTACTATCACAGATCTGTCATTTGAGTAACAACAAAACGTCTCTATGAGTACTTTGCGTATATCAAGAAGTTAAAATTTTCTTAATATTCTGCTTTTTCCTCTGTTACTATCACAGATCTGTCATTTGAGTACCAACAAAACGTCTCTATGAGTACTTTGCGTAATTCAAGAAATTAAAATTTTCGGAATTTTCTCCATTTTACTCTATTACTATCACAGATCTTTCATTTGAGTAGCAACAAAACGTCTCTACGAGCACTTTGCGTAAGTCAAGAAATCAAAATTTTAGGAATTTTTATCTTTTTCTTCTGTTACTATTACAGATCTATCATTTGAGTAACAACAAAACGTCTGTCTCTACGAGCACTTTGTGTAAATCGAGAAATCAATATTTTCGGAATTTTTTCCATTTTACTCTATTACTATCACGGATCTTTGATTTGAGTAGCAACAGAACGTCTCTACGACCACTTTGCGTAAATCAAGAAATTAAAATTTTTGGAATATTTTGCTTTTTCCTCTGTTACTATCACAGATCTGTCATTTGAGTAACAACAAAACGTTTCTACGAGTACTTTGCGTATATCAAGAAATTAAAATTTTCGGAATATTTTGCTTTTTCCTCTGTTACTATCACAGATCTGTCATTTGAGTAACAACAAAACGTCTCTACGAGTACTTTGCGTATATCAAGAAATTAAAATTTTCGGAATATTTTGCTTTTTCCTCTGTTACTATCACAGATCTGTCATTTGAGTACCATCAAAACGTCTCTATGAGTACTTTGCGTAAATCAAGAAATTAAAATTTTCGGAATTTTTTCGATTTTACTCTATTACTATCACAGATCTTTCATTTGAGTAGCAACCAAACGTCTCTACGAGCACTTTGCGTAAGTCAAGAAATCAAAATTTTAGGAATTTTTCTCTTTTTCCTCTGTTACTATGACAGATCTGTCATTTGAGTAACAACAAAACATCTCTACGAGCACTTTGCGTAAATCGAAAAATCAAAATTTTCGGAATTTTTTCCATTTTACTCTATTACTATCACAGATCTTTCATTTGAGTAGCAACAGAACGTCTCTACGAGTACTTTGCGTAAATCAAGAAATTAAAATTTTTGGAATATTTTGCTTTTTCCTCTGTTACTATCACAGATCTGTCATTTGAGTAACAACAAAACGTCTCTACGAGTACTTTGCGTCAATCAAGAAAATAAAATTTTCGGAATATTTTGCTTTTTCCTCTGTTACTATCACAGATCTGTCATTTGAGTACCAACAAAACGTCTCGATGAGTAGTTTGCGTAAATCAAGAAATTAAAATTTTCGGATTTTTTTCCATTTTACTCTATTACTATCACAGATCTTTCATTTGAGTAGCAACCAAACGTCTCTACGAGCACTTTGCGTACGTCAAGAAATCAAAATTTTAGGAATATTTCTCTTTTTCCTGTTACTATGACAGATCTGTCATTTGAGTAACAACAAAACGTCTCTACGAGCACGTTGCGTAAATCGAAAAATCAAAATTTTCGGAATTTTTTCCATTTTACTCTATTACTATCACAGATCTTTCATTTGAGTAGCAACAGAACGTCTCTACGAGTACTTTGCGTAAATCAAGAAATTAAAATTTTTGGAATATTTTGCTTTTTCCTCTGTTACTATCACAGATCTGTCATTTGAGTAACAACAAAACGCCTCTACGAGTACTTTGCGTAAATCAAGAAATTAAAATTTTCGGAATATTTTGCTTTTTCCTCTGTTACTATCACAGATCTGTCATTTGAGTACCAACAAAACGTCTCTACGAGTACTTTGCGTAAATCAAGAAATTAAAATTTTCGGAATTTTTTCCATTTTACTCTATTACTATCACAGATCTGTCATTTGAGTAACAACAAAACGTCTCTACGAGCACTTTGCGTAAATCAAGAAATTAAAATTTTCGGAATATTCTGCTTTTTCTTCTGTTACTATCACAGATCTGTCATTTGAGTAACAACAAAACGTCTCTATGAGTACTTTGCGTATATCAAGAAGTTAAAATTTTCTTAATATTCTGCTTTTTCCTCTGTTACTAACACAGATCTGTCATTTGAGTACCAACAAAACGTCTCTATGAGTACTTTGCGTAATTTAAGAAATTAAAATTTACAGAATTTTCTCCATTTTACTCTATTACTATCACAGATCTTTCATTTGAGTAGCAACAAAACGTCTCTACGAGCACTTTGCGTAAGTCAAGAAATCAAAATTTTAGGAATTTTTCTCCTTTTCCTCTGTTACTATGACAGATCTGTCATTTGAGTAACAACAAAACGTCTCTACGAGCACTTTGCGTAAATCAAGAAATTAAAATTTTCGGAATATTCTGCTTTTTCCTCTGTTACTATCACAGATCTGTCATTTGAGTAACAACAAAACGTCTCTATGAGTACTTTGCGTATATCAAGAAGTTAAAATTTTCTTAATATTCTGCTTTTTCCTCTGTTACTATCACAGATCTGTCATTTGAGTACCAACAAAACGTCTCTATGAGTATTTTGCGTAATTCAAGAAATTAAAATTTTCGGAATTTTCTCCATTTTACTCTATTACTATCACAGCTCTTTCATTTGAGTAGCAACAAAACGTCTCTACGAGCACTTTGCGTAAGTCAAGAAATCAAAATTTTAGGAATTTTTATCTTTTTCTTCTGTTACTATTACAGATCTATCATTTGAGTAACAACAAAACGTCTGTCTCTACGAGCACTTTGTGTAAATCGAGAAATCAATATTTTCGGAATTTTTTCCATTTTACTCTATTACTATCACGGATCTTTGATTTGAGTAGCAACAGAACGTCTCTACGACCACTTTGCGTAAATCAAGAAATTAAAATTTTTGGAATATTTTGCTTTTTCCTCTGTTACTATCACAGATCTGTCATTTGAGTAACAACAAAACGTTTCTACGAGTACTTTGCGTAAATCAAGAAATTAAAATTTTCGGAATATTTTCCTTTTTCCTCTGTTACTATCACAGATCTGTCATTTGAGTAACAACAAAACGTCTCTACGAGCACTTTGCGTAAATTGAGAAATTAAAATTTTCGGAATATTTTGCTTTTTCCTCTGTTACTATCACAGATCTGTCATTTGAGTACCACCAAAACGTCTCTATGAGTACTTTGCGTAAATCAAGAAATTAAAATTTTCGGAATTTTTTCCATTTTACTCTATTACTATCACAGATCTTTCATTTGAGTAGCAACCAAACGTCTCTACGAGCACTTTGCGTAAGTCAAGAAATCAAAATTTTAGGAATTTTTCTCTTTTTCCTCTGTTACTATGACAGATCTGTCATTTGAGTAACAACAAAACGTCTCTACGAGCACTTTGCGTAAATCGAAAAATCAAAATTTTCGGAATTTTTTCCATTTTACTCTATTACTATCACAGACCTTTCATTTGAGTAGCAACAGAACGTCTCTACGAGTACTTTGCGTAAATCATGAAATTAAAATTTTTGGAATATTTTGCTTTTTCCTCTGTTACTATCACAGATCTGTCATTTGAGTAACAACAAAACGTCTCAACGAGTACTTTGCGTAAATCAAGAAATTAAAATTTTCGGAATATTTTGCTTTTTCCTCTGTTACTATCACAGATCTGTCATTTGAGTACCAACAGAACGTCTCTATGAGTAGTTTGCGTAAATCAAGAAATTAAAATTTTCGGATTTTTTTCCATTTTACTCTATTACTATCACAGATCTTTCATTTGAGTAGCAACCAAACGTCTCTACGAGCACTTTGCATAAGTCAAGAAATCAAAATTTTAGGATTTTTTCTCTTTTTCCTCTGTTACTATGACAGATCTGTCATTTGAGTAACAACAAAACGTCTCTACGAGCACTTTGCGTAAATCGAAAAATCAAAATTTTCGGAATTTTTTCCATTTTAGTCTATTACTATCACAGATCTGTCATTTGAGTAACAACAAAACGTCTCTACGAGTACTTTGCGTATATCAAGAAATTAAAATTTTTGGAATATTTTGCTTTTTCCTCTGTTACTATCACAGATCTGTCATTTGAGTAACAACAAAACGTCTCTACGAGTACTTTGCGTAAATCAAGAAAATAAAATTTTCGGAATATTTTGCTTTTTCTTCTGTTACTATCACAGATCTGGCATTTGAGTAGCAACAAAATGTCTCTACGACCACTTTGCGTAAATCAAGAAATTAAAATTTTCGGAATATTTTGCTTTTTCCTCTGTTACTATCACAGATCTGTCATTTGAGTACCAACAAAACGTCTCGATGAGTAGTTTGCGTAAATCAAGAAATTAAAATTTTCGGATTTTTTTCCATTTTACTCTATTACTATCACAGATCTTTCATTTGAGTAGCAACCAAACGTCTCTACGAGCACTTTGCGTACGTCAAGAAATCAAAATTTTAGGAATTTTTCTCTTTTTCCTGTTACTATGACAGATCTGTCATTTGAGTAACAACAAAACGTCTCTACGAGCACGTTGCGTAAATCGAAAAATCAAAATTTTCGGAATTTTTTCCATTTTACTCTATTACTATCACAGATCTTTCATTTGAGTAGCAACAGAACGTCTCTACGAGTACTTTGCGTAAATCAAGAAATTAAAATTTTTGGAATATTTTGCTTTTTCCTCTGTTACTATCACAGATCTGTCATTTGAGTGACAACAAAACGTCTCTACGAGTACTTTGCGTATATCAAGAAATTAAAATATTCGGAATATTTTGCTTTTTCCTCTGTTACTATCACAGATCTGTCATTTGAGTAACAACAAAACGTCTCTTCGAGCACTGTGCGTAAATTGAGAAATTAAAATTTTCGGAATATTTTGCTTTTTCCTCTGTTACTATCACAGATCTGTCATTTGAGTACCACCAAAACGTCTCTATGAGTACTTTGCGTAAATCAAGAAATTAAAATTTTCGGAATTTTTTCCATTTTACTCTATTACTATCACAGATCTTTCATTTGAGTAGCAACCAAACGTCTCTACGAGCACTTTGCGTAAGTCAAGAAATCAAAATTTTAGGAATTTTTCTCTTTTTCCTCTGTTACTATGACAGATCTGTCATTTGAGTAACAACAAAACGTCTCTACGAGCACTTTGCGTAAATCGAAAAATCAAAATTTTCGGAATTTTTTCCATTTTACTCTATTACTATCACAGATCTTTCATTTGAGTAGCAACAGAACGTCTCTACGAGTACTTTGCGTAAATCAAGAAATTAAAATTTTGGAATATTTTGCTTTTTCCTCTGTTACTATCACAGATCTGTCATTTGAGTAACAACAAAACGTCTCTACGAGTACTTTGCGTAAATCAAGAAATTAAAATTTTCGGAATATTTTGCTTTTTCCTCAGTTACTATCACAGATCTGTCATTTGAGTACCAACAGAACGTCTCTAGGAGTAGTTTGCGTAAATCAAGAAATTAAAATTTTCGGATTTTTTTCCATTTTACTCTATTACTATCACAGATCTTTCATTTGAGTAGCAACCAAACGTCTCTACGAGCACTTTGCGTAAGTCAAGAAATCAAAATTTTAAGAATGTTTCTCTTTTTCCTCTGTTACTATGACAGATCTGTCATTTGAGTAACAACAAAACGTCTCTACGAGCACTTTGCGTAAATCGAAAAATCAAAATTTTCGGAATTTTTTCCATTTTACTCTATTACTATCTCAGATCTTTCATTTGAGTAGCAACAGAACGTCTCTACGAGTACTTTGCGTAAATCAAGAAATTAAAATTTTTGGAATATTTTGCCTTTTCCTCTGTTACTATCACAGATCTGTCATTTGAGTAACAACAAAACGTTTCTACGAGTACTTTGCGTATATCAAGAAATTAAAATTTTCGGAATATTTTGTATTTTCCTCTGTTACTATCACAGATCTGTCATTTGAGTAACAACAAAACGTCTCTACGAGCACTGTGCGTAAATTGAGAAATTATAATTTTCGGAATATTTTGCTTTTTCCTCTGTTACTATCACAGATCTGTCATTTGAGTACCATCAAAACGTCTCTATGAGTACTTTGCGTAAATCAAGAAATTAAAATTTTCGGAATTTTTTCCATTTTACTCTATTACTATCACAGATCTTTCATTTGAGTAGCAACCAAACGTCTCTACGAGCACTTTGCGTAAGTCAAGAAATCAAAATTTTAGGAATTTTTCTCTTTTTCCTCTGTTACTATGACAGATCTGTCATTTGAGTAACAACAAAACGTCTCTACGAGCACTTTGCGTAAATCGAAAAATCAAAATTTTCGGAATTTTTTCCATTTTACTCTATTACTATCACAGATCTTTCATTTGAGTAGCAACAAAACGTCTCTACGAGCACTTTGCGTAAGTCAAGAAATCAAAATTTTAGGAATTTTTTTCTTTTTCCTCTGTTACTATGACAGATCTGTCATTTGAGTAACAACAAAAAGTCTCTACGAGCACTTTGCGTAAATCAAGAAATTAAAATTTTCGTAATATTCTGCTTTTTCCTCTGTTACTATCACAGATCTGTCATTTGAGTAACAACAAAACGTCTCTATGAGTACTTTGCGTATATCAAGAAGTTAAAATTTTCTTAATATTCTGCTTTTTCCTCTGTTACTATCACAGATCTGTCATTTGAGTACCAACAAAACGTCTCTATGAGTACTTTGCGTAATTCAAGAAATTAAAATTTTCGGAATTTTCTCCATTTTACTCTATTACTATCACAGATCTTTCATTTGAGTAGCAACAAAACGTCTCTACGAGCACTTTGCGTAAGTCAAGAAATCAAAATTTTAGGAATTTTTATCTTTTTCTTCTGTTACTATTACAGATCTATCATTTGAGTAACAACAAAACGTCTGTCTCTACGAGCACTTTGTGTAAATCGAGAAATCAATATTTTCGGAATTTTTTCCATTTTACTCTATTACTATCACGGATCTTTGATTTGAGTAGCAACAGAACGTCTCTACGACCACTTTGCGTAAATCAAGAAATTAAAATTTTTGGAATATTTTGCTTTTTCCTCTGTTACTATCACAGATCTGTCATTTGAGTAACAACAAAACGTTTCTACGAGTACTTTGCGTATATCAAGAAATTAAAATTTTCGGAATATTTTGCTTTTTCCTCTGTTACTATCACAGATCTGTCATTTGAGTAACAACAAAACGTCTCTACGAGTACTTTGCGTATATCAAGAAATTAAAATTTTCGGAATATTTTGCTTTTTCCTCTGTTACTATCACAGATCTGTCATTTGAGTACCATCAAAACGTCTCTATGAGTACTTTGCGTAAATCAAGAAATTAAAATTTTCGGAATTTTTTCGATTTTACTCTATTACTATCACAGATCTTTCATTTGAGTAGCAACCAAACGTCTCTACGAGCACTTTGCGTAAGTCAAGAAATCAAAATTTTAGGAATTTTTCTCTTTTTCCTCTGTTACTATGACAGATCTGTCATTTGAGTAACAACAAAACATCTCTACGAGCACTTTGCGTAAATCGAAAAATCAAAATTTTCGGAATTTTTTCCATTTTACTCTATTACTATCACAGATCTTTCATTTGAGTAGCAACAGAACGTCTCTACGAGTACTTTGCGTAAATCAAGAAATTAAAATTTTTGGAATATTTTGCTTTTTCCTCTGTTACTATCACAGATCTGTCATTTGAGTAACAACAAAACGTCTCTACGAGTACTTTGCGTAAATCAAGAAAATAAAATTTTCGGAATATTTTGCTTTTTCCTCTGTTACTATCACAGATCTGTCATTTGAGTACCAACAAAACGTCTCGATGAGTAGTTTGCGTAAATCAAGAAATTAAAATTTTTGGATTTTTTTCCATTTTACTCTATTACTATCACAGATCTTTCATTTGAGTAGCAACCAAACGTCTCTACGAGCACTTTGCGTACGTCAAGAAATCAAAATTTTAGGAATATTTCTCTTTTTCCTGTTACTATGACAGATCTGTCATTTGAGTAACAACAAAACGTCTCTACGAGCACGTTGCGTAAATCGAAAAATCAAAATTTTCGGAATTTTTTCCATTTTACTCTATTACTATCACAGATCTTTCATTTGAGTAGCAACAGAACGTCTCTACGAGTACTTTGCGTAAATCAAGAAATTAAAATTTTTGGAATATTTTGCTTTTTCCTCTGTTACTATCACAGATCTGTCATTTGAGTAACAACAAAACGCCTCTACGAGTACTTTGCGTAAATCAAGAAATTAAAATTTTCGGAATATTTTGCTTTTTCCTCTGTTACTATCACAGATCTGTCATTTGAGTACCAACAAAACGTCTCTACGAGTACTTTGCGTAAATCAAGAAATTAAAATTTTCGGAATTTTTTCCATTTTACTCTATTACTATCACAGATCTGTCATTTGAGTAACAACAAAACGTCTCTACGAGCACTTTGCGTAAATCAAGAAATTAAAATTTTCGGAATATTCTGCTTTTTCTTCTGTTACTATCACAGATCTGTCATTTGAGTAACAACAAAACGTCTCTATGAGTACTTTGCGTATATCAAGAAGTTAAAATTTTCTTAATATTCTGCTTTTTCCTCTGTTACTAACACAGATCTGTCATTTGAGTACCAACAAAACGTCTCTATGAGTACTTTGCGTAATTTAAGAAATTAAAATTTACAGAATTTTCTCCATTTTACTCTATTACTATCACAGATCTTTCATTTGAGTAGCAACAAAACGTCTCTACGAGCACTTTGCGTAAGTCAAGAAATCAAAATTTTAGGAATTTTTCTCCTTTTCCTCTGTTACTATGACAGATCTGTCATTTGAGTAACAACAAAACGTCTCTACGAGCACTTTGCGTAAATCAAGAAATTAAAATTTTCGGAATATTCTGCTTTTTCCTCTGTTACTATCACAGATCTGTCATTTGAGTACCAACAAAACGTCTCTATGAGTATTTTGCGTAATTCAAGAAATTAAAATTTTCGGAATTTTCTCCATTTTACTCTATTACTATCACAGCTCTTTCATTTGAGTAGCAACAAAACGTCTCTACGAGCACTTTGCGTAAGTCAAGAAATCAAAATTTTAGGAATTTTTATCTTTTTCTTCTGTTACTATTACAGATCTATCATTTGAGTAACAACAAAACGTCTGTCTCTACGAGCACTTTGTGTAAATCGAGAAATCAATATTTTCGGAATTTTTTCCATTTTACTCTATTACTATCACGGATCTTTGATTTGAGTAGCAACAGAACGTCTCTACGACCACTTTGCGTAAATCAAGAAATTAAAATTTTTGGAATATTTTGCTTTTTCCTCTGTTACTATCACAGATCTGTCATTTGAGTAACAACAAAACGTTTCTACGAGTACTTTGCGTAAATCAAGAAATTAAAATTTTCGGAATATTTTCCTTTTTCCTCTGTTACTATCACAGATCTGTCATTTGAGTAACAACAAAACGTCTCTACGAGCACTTTGCGTAAATTGAGAAATTAAAATTTTCGGAATATTTTGCTTTTTCCTCTGTTACTATCACAGATCTGTCATTTGAGTACCACCAAAACGTCTCTATGAGTACTTTGCGTAAATCAAGAAATTAAAATTTTCGGAATTTTTTCCATTTTACTCTATTACTATCACAGATCTTTCATTTGAGTAGCAACCAAACGTCTCTACGAGCACTTTGCGTAAGTCAAGAAATCAAAATTTTAGGAATTTTTCTCTTTTTCCTCTGTTACTATGACAGATCTGTCATTTGAGTAACAACAAAACGTCTCTACGAGCACTTTGCGTAAATCGAAAAATCAAAATTTTCGGAATTTTTTCCATTTTACTCTATTACTATCACAGACCTTTCATTTGAGTAGCAACAGAACGTCTCTACGAGTACTTTGCGTAAATCAAGAAATTAAAATTTTTGGAATATTTTGCTTTTTCCTCTGTTACTATCACAGATCTGTCATTTGAGTAACAACAAAACGTCTCAACGAGTACTTTGCGTAAATCAAGAAATTAAAATTTTCGGAATATTTTGCTTTTTCCTCTGTTACTATCACAGATCTGTCATTTGAGTACCAACAGAACGTCTCTATGAGTAGTTTGCGTAAATCAAGAAATTAAAATTTTCGGATTTTTTTCCATTTTACTCTATTACTATCACAGATCTTTCATTTGAGTAGCAACCAAACGTCTCTACGAGCACTTTGCGTAAGTCAAGAAATCAAAATTTTAGGATTTTTTCCCTTTTTCCTCTGTTACTATGACAGATCTGTCATTTGAGTAACAACAAAACGTCTCTACGAGCACTTTGCGTAAATCGAAAAATCAAAATTTTCGGAATTTTTTCCATTTTAGTCTATTACTATCACAGATCTGTCATTTGAGTAACAACAAAACGTCTCTACGAGTACTTTGCGTATATCAAGAAATTAAAATTTTTGGAATATTTTGCTTTTTCCTCTGTTACTATCACAGATCTGTCATTTGAGTAACAACAAAACGTCTCTACGAGTACTTTGCGTAAATCAAGAAAATAAAATTTTCGGAATATTTTGCTTTTTCTTCTGTTACTATCACAGATCTGGCATTTGAGTAGCAACAAAATGTCTCTACGACCACTTTGCGTAAATCAAGAAATTAAAATTTTCGGAATATTTTGCTTTTTCCTCTGTTACTATCACAGATCTGTCATTTGAGTACCAACAAAACGTCTCGATGAGTAGTTTGCGTAAATCAAGAAATTAAAATTTTCGGATTTTTTTCCATTTTACTCTATTACTATCACAGATCTTTCATTTGAGTAGCAACCAAACGTCTCTACGAGCACTTTGCGTACGTCAAGAAATCAAAATTTTAGGAATTTTTCTCTTTTTCCTGTTACTATGACAGATCTGTCATTTGAGTAACAACAAAACGTCTCTACGAGCACGTTGCGTAAATCGAAAAATCAAAATTTTCGGAATTTTTTCCATTTTACTCTATTACTATCACAGATCTTTCATTTGAGTAGCAACAGAACGTCTCTACGAGTACTTTGCGTAAATCAAGAAATTAAAATTTTTGGAATATTTTGCTTTTTCCTCTGTTACTATCACAGATCTGTCATTTGAGTGACAACAAAACGTCTCTACGAGTACTTTGCGTATATCAAGAAATTAAAATATTCGGAATATTTTGCTTTTTCCTCTGTTACTATCACAGATCTGTCATTTGAGTAACAACAAAACGTCTCTTCGAGCACTGTGCGTAAATTGAGAAATTAAAATTTTCGGAATATTTTGCTTTTTCCTCTGTTACTATCACAGATCTGTCATTTGAGTACCACCAAAACGTCTCTATGAGTACTTTGCGTAAATCAAGAAATTAAAATTTTCGGAATTTTTTCCATTTTACTCTATTACTATCACAGATCTTTCATTTGAGTAGCAACCAAACGTCTCTACGAGCACTTTGCGTAAGTCAAGAAATCAAAATTTTAGGAATTTTTCTCTTTTTCCTCTGTTACTATGACAGATCTGTCATTTGAGTAACAACAAAACGTCTCTACGAGCACTTTGCGTAAATCGAAAAATCAAAATTTTCGGAATTTTTTCCATTTTACTCTATTACTATCACAGATCTTTCATTTGAGTAGCAACAGAACGTCTCTACGAGTACTTTGCGTAAATCAAGAAATTAAAATTTTGGAATATTTTGCTTTTTCCTCTGTTACTATCACAGATCTGTCATTTGAGTAACAACAAAACGTCTCTACGAGTACTTTGCGTAAATCAAGAAATTAAAATTTTCGGAATATTTTGCTTTTTCCTCAGTTACTATCACAGATCTGTCATTTGAGTACCAACAGAACGTCTCTAGGAGTAGTTTGCGTAAATCAAGAAATTAAAATTTTCGGATTTTTTTCCATTTTACTCTATTACTATCACAGATCTTTCATTTGAGTAGCAACCAAACGTCTCTACGAGCACTTTGCGTAAGTCAAGAAATCAAAATTTTAAGAATGTTTCTCTTTTTCCTCTGTTACTATGACAGATCTGTCATTTGAGTAACAACAAAACGTCTCTACGAGCACTTTGCGTAAATCGAAAAATCAAAATTTTCGGAATTTTTTCCATTTTACTCTATTACTATCTCAGATCTTTCATTTGAGTAGCAACAGAACGTCTCTACGAGTACTTTGCGTAAATCAAGAAATTAAAATTTTTGGAATATTTTGCCTTTTCCTCTGTTACTATCACAGATCTGTCATTTGAGTAACAACAAAACGTTTCTACGAGTACTTTGCGTATATCAAGAAATTAAAATTTTCGGAATATTTTGTATTTTCCTCTGTTACTATCACAGATCTGTCATTTGAGTAACAACAAAACGTCTCTACGAGCACTGTGCGTAAATTGAGAAATTATAATTTTCGGAATATTTTGCTTTTTCCTCTGTTACTATCACAGATCTGTCATTTGAGTACCATCAAAACGTCTCTATGAGTACTTTGCGTAAATCAAGAAATTAAAATTTTCGGAATTTTTTCCATTTTACTCTATTACTATCACAGATCTTTCATTTGAGTAGCAACCAAACGTCTCTACGAGCACTTTGCGTAAGTCAAGAAATCAAAATTTTAGGAATTTTTCTCTTTTTCCTCTGTTACTATGACAGATCTGTCATTTGAGTAACAACAAAACGTCTCTACGAGCACTTTGCGTAAATCGAAAAATCAAAATTTTCGGAATTTTTTCCATTTTACTCTATTACTATCACAGATCTTTCATTTGAGTAGCAACAAAACGTCTCTACCAGCACTTTGCGTAAGTCAAGAAATCAAAATTTTAGGAATTTTTTTCTTTTTCCTCTGTTACTATGACAGATCTGTCATTTGAGTAACAACAAAAAGTCTCTACGAGCACTTTGCGTAAATCAAGAAATTAAAATTTTCGTAATATTCTGCTTTTTCCTCTGTTACTATCACAGATCTGTCATTTGAGTAACAACAAAACGTCTCTATGAGTACTTTGCGTATATCAAGAAGTTAAAATTTTCTTAATATTCTGCTTTTTCCTCTGTTACTATCACAGATCTGTCATTTGAGTACCAACAAAACGTCTCTATGAGTACTTTGCGTAATTCAAGAAATTAAAATTTTCGGAATTTTCTCCATTTTACTCTATTACTATCACAGATCTTTCATTTGAGTAGCAACAAAACGTCTCTACGAGCACTTTGCGTAAGTCAAGAAATCAAAATTTTAGGAATTTTTATCTTTTTCTTCTGTTACTATTACAGATCTATCATTTGAGTAACAACAAAACGTCTGTCTCTACGAGCACTTTGTGTAAATCGAGAAATCAATATTTTCGGAATTTTTTCCATTTTACTCTATTACTATCACGGATCTTTGATTTGAGTAGCAACAGAACGTCTCTACGACCACTTTGCGTAAATCAAGAAATTAAAATTTTTGGAATATTTTGCTTTTTCCTCTGTTACTATCACAGATCTGTCATTTGAGTAACAACAAAACGTTTCTACGAGTACTTTGCGTATATCAAGAAATTAAAATTTTCGGAATATTTTGCTTTTTCCTCTGTTACTATCACAGATCTGTCATTTGAGTAACAACAAAACGTCTCTACGAGTACTTTGCGTATATCAAGAAATTAAAATTTTCGGAATATTTTGCTTTTTCCTCTGTTACTATCACAGATCTGTCATTTGAGTACCATCAAAACGTCTCTATGAGTACTTTGCGTAAATCAAGAAATTAAAATTTTCGGAATTTTTTCGATTTTACTCTATTACTATCACAGATCTTTCATTTGAGTAGCAACCAAACGTCTCTACGAGCACTTTGCGTAAGTCAAGAAATCAAAATTTTAGGAATTTTTCTCTTTTTCCTCTGTTACTATGACAGATCTGTCATTTGAGTAACAACAAAACATCTCTACGAGCACTTTGCGTAAATCGAAAAATCAAAATTTTCGGAATTTTTTCCATTTTACTCTATTACTATCACAGATCTTTCATTTGAGTAGCAACAGAACGTCTCTACGAGTACTTTGCGTAAATCAAGAAATTAAAATTTTTGGAATATTTTGCTTTTTCCTCTGTTACTATCACAGATCTGTCATTTGAGTAACAACAAAACGTCTCTACGAGTACTTTGCGTAAATCAAGAAAATAAAATTTTCGGAATATTTTGCTTTTTCTTCTGTTACTATCACAGATCTGGCATTTGAGTAGCAACAAAATGTCTCTACGACCACTTTGCGTAAATCAAGAAATTAAAATTTTCGGAATATTTTGCTTTTTCCTCTGTTACTATCACAGATCTGGCATTTGAGTAGCAACAAAATGTCTCTACGACCACTTTGCGTAAATCAAGAAATTAAAATTTTCGGAATATTTTGCTTTTTCCTCAGTTACTATCACAGATCTGTCATTTGAGTACCAACAGAACGTCTCTAGGAGTAGTTTGCGTAAATCAAGAAATTAAAATTTTCGGATTTTTTTCCATTTTACTCTATTACTATCACAGATCTTTCATTTGAGTAGCAACCAAACGTCTCTACGAGCACTTTGCGTAAGTCAAGAAATCAAAATTTTAAGAATTTTTCTCTTTTTCCTCTGTTACTATGACAGATCTGTCATTTGAGTAACAACAAAACGTCTCTACGAGCACTTTGCGTAAATCGAAAAATCAAAATTTTCGGAATTTTTTCCATTTTACTCTATTACTATCTCAGATCTTTCATTTGAGTAGCAACAGAACGTCTCTACGAGTACTTTGCGTAAATCAAGAAATTAAAATTTTTGGAATATTTTGCTTTTTCCTCTGTTACTATCACAGATCTGTCATTTGAGTAACAACAAAACGTCTGTACGAGTACTTTGCGTATATCAAGAAATTAAAATATTCTGAATATTTTGCTTTTTCCTCTGTTACTATCACAGATCTGTCATTTGAGTAACAACAAAACGTCTCTACGAGCACTGTGCGTAAATTGAGAAATTAAAATTTTCGGAATATTTTGCTTTTTCCTCTGTTACTATCACAGATCTGTCATTTGAGTACCACCAAAACGTCTCTATGAGTACTTTGCGTAAATCAAGAAATTAAAATTTTCGGAATTTTTTCCATTTTACTCTATTACTATCACAGATCTTTCATTTGAGTAGCAACCAAACGTCTCTACGAGCACTTTGCGTAAGTCAAGAAATCAAAATTTTAGGAATTTTTCTCTTTTTCCTCTGTTACTATGACAGATCTGTCATTTGAGTAACAACAAAACGTCTCTACGAGCACTTTGCGTAAATCGAGAAATCAAAATTTTCGGAATTTTTTCCATTTTACTCTATTACTATCACAGATCTTTCATTTGAGTAGCAACAGAACGTCTCTACGAGTACTTTGCGTAAATCAAGAAATTAAAATTTTTGGAATATTTTGCTTTTTCCTCTGTTACTATCACAGATCTGTCATTTGAGTAACAACAAAACGTCTCTACGAGTACTTTGCGTAAATCAAGAAATTAAAATTTTCGGAATATTTTGCTTTTTCCTCAGTTACTATCACAGATCTGTCATTTGAGTACCAACAGAACGTCTCTAGGAGTAGTTTGCGTAAATCAAGAAATTAAAATTTTCGGATTTTTTTCCATTTTATTCTATTACTATCACAGATCTTTCATTTGAGTAGCAACCAAACGTCTCTACGAGCACTTTGCGTAAGTCAAGAAATCAAAATTTTAAGAATTTTTCTCTTTTTCCTCTGTTACTATGACAGATCTGTCATTTGAGTAACAACAAAACGTCTCTACGAGCACTTTGCGTAAATCGAAAAATCAAAATTTTCGGAATTTTTTCCATTTTACTCTATTACTATCTCAGATCTTTCATTTGAGTAGCAACAGAACGTCTCTACGAGTACTTTGCGTAAATCAAGAAATTAAAATTTTTGGAATATTTTGCCTTTTCCTCTGTTACTATCACAGATCTGTCATTTGAGTAACAACAAAACGTTTCTACGAGTACTTTGCGTATATCAAGAAATTAAAATTTTCGGAATATTTTGTATTTTCCTCTGTTACTATCACAGATCTGTCATTTGAGTAACAACAAAACGTCTCTACGAGCACTGTGCGTAAATTGAGAAATTATAATTTTCGGAATATTTTGCTTTTTCCTCTGTTACTATCACAGATCTGTCATTTGAGTACCATCAAAACGTCTCTATGAGTACTTTGCGTAAATCAAGAAATTAAAATTTTCGGAATTTTTTCCATTTTACTCTATTACTATCACAGATCTTTCATTTGAGTAGCAACCAAACGTCTCTACGAGCACTTTGCGTAAGTCAAGAAATCAAAATTTTAGGAATTTTTCTCTTTTTCCTCTGTTACTATGACAGATCTGTCATTTGAGTAACAACAAAACGTCTCTACGAGCACTTTGCGTAAATCGAAAAATCAAAATTTTCGGAATTTTTTCCATTTTACTCTATTACTATCACAGATCTTTCATTTGAGTATCAACAGAACGTCTCTACGAGTACTTTGCGTAAATCAAGAAATTAAAATTTTTGGAATATTTTGCTTTTTCCTCTGTTACTATCACAGATCTGTCATTTGAGTACCAACAAAACGTCTCCACGGGTACTTTGCGTAAATCAAGAAATTCAAATTTTCGGAATTTTTTCCATTTTACTCTATTACTATCACAGATCTTTCATTTGAGTAGCAACAAAACGTCTCTACGAGCACTTTGCGTAAGTCAAGAAATCAAAATTTTAGGATTTTTTTTCTTTTTCCTCTGTTACTATGACAGATCTGTCATTTGAGTAACAACAAAACGTCTCTACGAGCACTTTGCGTAAATCAAGAAATTAAAATTTTCGTAATATTCTGCTTTTTCCTCTGTTACTATCACAGATCTGTCATTTGAGTAACAACAAAACGTCTCTATGAGTACTTTGCGTATATCAAGAAGTTAAAATTTTCTTAATATTCTGCTTTTTCCTCTGTTACTATCACAGATCTGTCATTTGAGTACCAACAAAACGTCTCTATGAGTACTTTGCGTAATTCAAGAAATTAAAATTTTCGGAATTTTCTCCATTTTACTCTATTACAATCACAGATCTTTCATTTGAGTAGCAACAAAACGTCTCTACGAGCACTTTGCGTAAGTCAAGAAATCAAAATTTTAGGAATTTTTATCTTTTTCTTCTGTTACTATTACAGATCTATCATTTGAGTAACAACAAAACGTCTGTCTCTACGAGCACTTTGTGTAAATCGTGAAATCAATATTTTCGGAATTTTTTCCATTTTACTCTATTACTATCACGGATCTTTGATTTGAGTAGCAACAGAACGTCTCTACGACCACTTTGCGTAAATCAAGAAATTAAAACTTTTGGAATATTTTGCTTTTTCCTCTGTTACTATCACAGATCTGTCATTTGAGTAACAACAAAACGTTTCTACGAGTACTTTGCGTATATCAAGAAATTAAAATTTTCGGAATATTTTGCTTTTTCCTCTGTTACTATCACAGATCTGTCATTTGAGTAACAACAAAACGTCTCTACGAGTACTTTGCGTATATCAAGAAATTAAAATTTTCGGAATATTTTGCTTTTTCCTCTGTTACTATCACAGATCTGTCATTTGAGTACCATCAAAACGTCTCTATGAGTACTTTGCGTAAATCAAGAAATTAAAATTTTCGGAATTTTTTCGATTTTACTCTATTACTATCACAGATCTTTCATTTGAGTAGCAACCAAACGTCTCTACGAGCACTTTGCGTAAGTCAAGAAATCAAAATTTTAGGAATTTTTCTCTTTTTCCTCTGTTACTATGACAGATCTGTCATTTGAGTAACAACAAAACATCTCTACGAGCACTTTGCGTAAATCGAAAAATCAAAATTTTCGGAATTTTTTCCATTTTACTCTATTACTATCACAGATCTTTCATTTGAGTAGCAACAGAACGTCTCTACGAGTACTTTGCGTAAATCAAGAAATTAAAATTTTTGGAATATTTTGCTTTTTCCTCTGTTATTATCACAGATCTGTCATTTGAGTAACAACAAAATGTCTCTACGACCACTTTGCGTAAATCAAGAAATTAAAATTTTCGGAATATTTTGCTTTTTCCTCTGTTACTATCACAGATCTGTCATTTGAGTACCAACAAAACGTCTCGATGAGTAGTTTGCGTAAATCAAGAAATTAAAATTTTCGGATTTTTTTCCATTTTACTCTATTACTATCACAGATCTTTCATTTGAGTAGCAACCAAACGTCTCTACGAGCACTTTGCGTACGTCAAGAAATCAAAATTTTAGGAATTTTTCTCTTTTTCCTGTTACTATGACAGATCTGTCATTTGAGTAACAACAAAACGTCTCTACGAGCACGTTGCGTAAATCGAAAAATTAAAATTTTCGGAATTTTTTCCATTTTACTCTATTACTATCACAGATCTTTCATTTGAGTAGCAACAGAACGTCTCTACGAGTACTTTGCGTAAATCAAGAAATTAAAATTTTTGGAATATTTTGCTTTTTCCTCTGTTACTATCACAGATCTGTCATTTGAGTAACAACAAAACGTCTCTACGAGTACTTTGCGTATATCAAGAAATTAAAATATTCGGAATATTTTGCTTTTTCCTCTGTTACTATCACAGATCTGTCATTTGAGTAACAACAAAACGTCTCTTCGAGCACTGTGCGTAAATTGAGAAATTAAAATTTTCGGAATATTTTGCTTTTTCCTCTGTTACTATCACAGATCTGTCATTTGAGTACCACCAAAACGTCTCTATGAGTACTTTGCGTAAATCAAGAAATTAAAATTTTCGGAATTTTTTCCATTTTACTCTATTACTATCACAGATCTTTCATTTGAGTAGCAACCAAACGTCTCTACGAGCACTTTGCGTAAGTCAAGAAATCAAAATTTTAGGAATTTTTCTCTTTTTCCTCTGTTACTATGACAGATCTGTCATTTGAGTAACAACAAAACGTCTCTACGAGCACTTTGCGTAAATCGAAAAATCAAAATTTTCGGAATTTTTTCCATTTTATTCTATTACTATCACAGATCTTTCATTTGAGTAGCAACAGAACGTCTCTACGAGTACTTTGCGTAAATCAAGAAATTAAAATTTTTGGAATATTTTGCTTTTTCCTCTGTTACTATCACAGAGCTGTCATTTGAGTAACAACAAAACGTCTCTACGAGTACTTTGCGTAAATCAAGAAATTAAAATTTTCGGAATATTTTGCTTTTTCCTCAGTTACTATCACAGATCTGTCATTTGAGTACCAACAGAACGTCTCTAGGAGTAGTTTGCGTAAATCAAGAAATTAAAATTTTCGGATTTTTTTCCATTTTACTCTATTACTATCACAGATCTTTCATTTGAGTAGCAACCAAACGTCTCTACGAGCACTTTGCGTAAGTCAAGAAATCAAAATTTTAAGAATGTTTCTCTTTTTCCTCTGTTACTATGACAGATCTGTCATTTGAGTAACAACAAAACGTCTCTACGAGCACTTTGCGTAAATCGAAAAATCAAAATTTTCGGAATTTTTTCCATTTTACTCTATTACTATCTCAGATCTTTCATTTGAGTAGCAACAGAACGTCTCTACGAGTACTTTGCGTAAATCAAGAAATTAAAATTTTTGGAATATTTTGCCTTTTCCTCTGTTACTATCACAGATCTGTCATTTGAGTAACAACAAAACGTTTCTACGAGTACTTTGCGTATATCAAGAAATTAAAATTTTCGGAATATTTTGTATTTTCCTCTGTTACTATCACAGATCTGTCATTTGAGTAACAACAAAACGTCTCTACGAGCACTGTGCGTAAATTGAGAAATTATAATTTTCGGAATATTTTGCTTTTTCCTCTGTTACTATCACAGATCTGTCATTTGAGTACCATCAAAACGTCTCTATGAGTACTTTGCGTAAATCAAGAAATTAAAATTTTCGGAATTTTTTCCATTTTACTCTATTACTATCACAGATCTTTCATTTGAGTAGCAACCAAACGTCTCTACGAGCACTTTGCGTAAGTCAAGAAATCAAAATTTTAGGAATTTTTCTCTTTTTCCTCTGTTACTATGACAGATCTGTCATTTGAGTAACAACAAAACGTCTCTACGAGCACTTTGCGTAAATCGAAAAATCAAAATTTTCGGAATTTTTTCCATTTTACTCTATTACTATCACAGATCTTTCATTTGAGTAGCAACAAAACGTCTCTACGAGCACTTTGCGTAAGTCAAGAAATCAAAATTTTAGGAATTTTTTTCTTTTTCCTCTGTTACTATGACAGATCTGTCATTTGAGTAACAACAAAAAGTCTCTACGAGCACTTTGCGTAAATCAAGAAATTAAAATTTTCGTAATATTCTGCTTTTTCCTCTGTTACTATCACAGATCTGTCATTTGAGTAACAACAAAACGTCTCTATGAGTACTTTGCGTATATCAAGAAGTTAAAATTTTCTTAATATTCTGCTTTTTCCTCTGTTACTATCACAGATCTGTCATTTGAGTACCAACAAAACGTCTCTATGAGTACTTTGCGTAATTCAAGAAATTAAAATTTTCGGAATTTTCTCCATTTTACTCTATTACTATCACAGATCTTTCATTTGAGTAGCAACAAAACGTCTCTACGAGCACTTTGCGTAAGTCAAGAAATCAAAATTTTAGGAATTTTTATCTTTTTCTTCTGTTACTATTACAGATCTATCATTTGAGTAACAACAAAACGTCTGTCTCTACGAGCACTTTGTGTAAATCGAGAAATCAATATTTTCGGAATTTTTTCCATTTTACTCTATTACTATCACGGATCTTTGATTTGAGTAGCAACAGAACGTCTCTACGACCACTTTGCGTAAATCAAGAAATTAAAATTTTTGGAATATTTTGCTTTTTCCTCTGTTACTATCACAGATCTGTCATTTGAGTAACAACAAAACGTTTCTACGAGTACTTTGCGTATATCAAGAAATTAAAATTTTCGGAATATTTTGCTTTTTCCTCTGTTACTATCACAGATCTGTCATTTGAGTAACAACAAAACGTCTCTACGAGTACTTTGCGTATATCAAGAAATTAAAATTTTCGGAATATTTTGCTTTTTCCTCTGTTACTATCACAGATCTGTCATTTGAGTACCATCAAAACGTCTCTATGAGTACTTTGCGTAAATCAAGAAATTAAAATTTTCGGAATTTTTTCGATTTTACTCTATTACTATCACAGATCTTTCATTTGAGTAGCAACCAAACGTCTCTACGAGCACTTTGCGTAAGTCAAGAAATCAAAATTTTAGGAATTTTTCTCTTTTTCCTCTGTTACTATGACAGATCTGTCATTTGAGTAACAACAAAACATCTCTACGAGCACTTTGCGTAAATCGAAAAATCAAAATTTTCGGAATTTTTTCCATTTTACTCTATTACTATCACAGATCTTTCATTTGAGTAGCAACAGAACGTCTCTACGAGTACTTTGCGTAAATCAAGAAATTAAAATTTTTGGAATATTTTGCTTTTTCCTCTGTTACTATCACAGATCTGTCATTTGAGTAACAACAAAACGTCTCTACGAGTACTTTGCGTAAATCAAGAAAATAAAATTTTCGGAATATTTTGCTTTTTCCTCTGTTACTATCACAGATCTGTCATTTGAGTACCAACAAAACGTCTCGATGAGTAGTTTGCGTAAATCAAGAAATTAAAATTTTCGGATTTTTTTCCATTTTACTCTATTACTATCACAGATCTTTCATTTGAGTAGCAACCAAACGTCTCTACGAGCACTTTGCGTACGTCAAGAAATCAAAATTTTAGGAATATTTCTCTTTTTCCTGTTACTATGACAGATCTGTCATTTGAGTAACAACAAAACGTCTCTACGAGCACGTTGCGTAAATCGAAAAATCAAAATTTTCGGAATTTTTTCCATTTTACTCTATTACTATCACAGATCTTTCATTTGAGTAGCAACAGAACGTCTCTACGAGTACTTTGCGTAAATCAAGAAATTAAAATTTTTGGAATATTTTGCTTTTTCCTCTGTTACTATCACAGATCTGTCATTTGAGTAACAACAAAACGCCTCTACGAGTACTTTGCGTAAATCAAGAAATTAAAATTTTCGGAATATTTTGCTTTTTCCTCTGTTACTATCACAGATCTGTCATTTGAGTACCAACAAAACGTCTCTACGAGTACTTTGCGTAAATCAAGAAATTAAAATTTTCGGAATTTTTTCCATTTTACTCTATTACTATCACAGATCTGTCATTTGAGTAACAACAAAACGTCTCTACGAGCACTTTGCGTAAATCAAGAAATTAAAATTTTCGGAATATTCTGCTTTTTCTTCTGTTACTATCACAGATCTGTCATTTGAGTAACAACAAAACGTCTCTATGAGTACTTTGCGTATATCAAGAAGTTAAAATTTTCTTAATATTCTGCTTTTTCCTCTGTTACTAACACAGATCTGTCATTTGAGTACCAACAAAACGTCTCTATGAGTACTTTGCGTAATTTAAGAAATTAAAATTTACAGAATTTTCTCCATTTTACTCTATTACTATCACAGATCTTTCATTTGAGTAGCAACAAAACGTCTCTACGAGCACTTTGCGTAAGTCAAGAAATCAAAATTTTAGGAATTTTTCTCCTTTTCCTCTGTTACTATGACAGATCTGTCATTTGAGTAACAACAAAACGTCTCTACGAGCACTTTGCGTAAATCAAGAAATTAAAATTTTCGGAATATTCTGCTTTTTCCTCTGTTACTATCACAGATCTGTCATTTGAGTAACAACAAAACGTCTCTATGAGTACTTTGCGTATATCAAGAAGTTAAAATTTTCTTAATATTCTGCTTTTTCCTCTGTTACTATCACAGATCTGTCATTTGAGTACCAACAAAACGTCTCTATGAGTATTTTGCGTAATTCAAGAAATTAAAATTTTCGGAATTTTCTCCATTTTACTCTATTACTATCACAGCTCTTTCATTTGAGTAGCAACAAAACGTCTCTACGAGCACTTTGCGTAAGTCAAGAAATCAAAATTTTAGGAATTTTTATCTTTTTCTTCTGTTACTATTACAGATCTATCATTTGAGTAACAACAAAACGTCTGTCTCTACGAGCACTTTGTGTAAATCGAGAAATCAATATTTTCGGAATTTTTTCCATTTTACTCTATTACTATCACGGATCTTTGATTTGAGTAGCAACAGAACGTCTCTACGACCACTTTGCGTAAATCAAGAAATTAAAATTTTTGGAATATTTTGCTTTTTCCTCTGTTACTATCACAGATCTGTCATTTGAGTAACAACAAAACGTTTCTACGAGTACTTTGCGTAAATCAAGAAATTAAAATTTTCGGAATATTTTCCTTTTTCCTCTGTTACTATCACAGATCTGTCATTTGAGTAACAACAAAACGTCTCTACGAGCACTTTGCGTAAATTGAGAAATTAAAATTTTCGGAATATTTTGCTTTTTCCTCTGTTACTATCACAGATCTGTCATTTGAGTACCACCAAAACGTCTCTATGAGTACTTTGCGTAAATCAAGAAATTAAAATTTTCGGAATTTTTTCCATTTTACTCTATTACTATCACAGATCTTTCATTTGAGTAGCAACCAAACGTCTCTACGAGCACTTTGCGTAAGTCAAGAAATCAAAATTTTAGGAATTTTTCTCTTTTTCCTCTGTTACTATGACAGATCTGTCATTTGAGTAACAACAAAACGTCTCTACGAGCACTTTGCGTAAATCGAAAAATCAAAATTTTCGGAATTTTTTCCATGTTACTCTATTACTATCACAGACCTTTCATTTGAGTAGCAACAGAACGTCTCTACGAGTACTTTGCGTAAATCAAGAAATTAAAATTTTTGGAATATTTTGCTTTTTCCTCTGTTACTATCACAGATCTGTCATTTGAGTAACAACAAAACGTCTCTACGAGTACTTTGCGTAAATCAAGAAATTAAAATTTTCGGAATATTTTGCTTTTTCCTCTGTTACTATCACAGATCTGTCATTTGAGTACCAACAGAACGTCTCTATGAGTAGTTTGCGTAAATCAAGAAATTAAAATTTTCGGATTTTTTTCCATTTTACTCTATTACTATCACAGATCTTTCATTTGAGTAGCAACCAAACGTCTCTACGAGCACTTTGCGTAAGTCAAGAAATCAAAATTTTAGGATTTTTTCTCTTTTTCCTCTGTTACTATGACAGATCTGTCATTTGAGTAACAACAAAACGTCTCTACGAGCACTTTGCGTAAATCGAAAAATCAAAATTTTCGGAATTTTTTCCATTTTACTCTATTACTATCACAGATCTGTCATTTGAGTAACAACAAAACGTCTCTACGAGTACTTTGCGTATATCAAGAAATTAAAATTTTCGGAATATTTTGCTTTTTCCTCTGTTACTATCACAGATCTGTCATTTGAGTACCATCAAAACGTCTCTATGAGTACTTTGCGTAAATCAAGAAATTAAAATTTTCGGAATTTTTTCGATTTTACTCTATTACTATCACAGATCTTTCATTTGAGTAGCAACCAAACGTCTCTACGAGCACTTTGCGTAAGTCAAGAAATCAAAATTTTAGGAATTTTTCTCTTTTTCCTCTGTTACTATGACAGATCTGTCATTTGAGTAACAACAAAACATCTCTACGAGCACTTTGCGTAAATCGAAAAATCAAAATTTTCGGAATTTTTTCCATTTTACTCTATTACTATCACAGATCTTTCATTTGAGTAGCAACAGAACGTCTCTACGAGTACTTTGCGTAAATCAAGAAATTAAAATTTTTGGAATATTTTGCTTTTTCCTCTGTTACTATCACAGATCTGTCATTTGAGTAACAACAAAACGTCTCTACGAGTACTTTGCGTAAATCAAGAAAATAAAATTTTCGGAATATTTTGCTTTTTCTTCTGTTACTATCACAGATCTGGCATTTGAGTAGCAACAAAATGTCTCTACGACCACTTTGCGTAAATCAAGAAATTAAAATTTTCGGAATATTTTGCTTTTTCCTCTGTTACTATCACAGATCTGGCATTTGAGTAGCAACAAAATGTCTCTACGACCACTTTGCGTAAATCAAGAAATTAAAATTTTCGGAATATTTTGCTTTTTCCTCAGTTACTATCACAGATCTGTCATTTGAGTACCAACAGAACGTCTCTAGGAGTAGTTTGCGTAAATCAAGAAATTAAAATTTTCGGATTTTTTTCTATTTTACTCTATTACTATCACAGATCTTTCATTTGAGTAGCAACCAAACGTCTCTACGAGCACTTTGCGTAAGTCAAGAAATCAAAATTTTAAGAATTTTTCTCTTTTTCCTCTGTTACTATGACAGATCTGTCATTTGAGTAACAACAAAACGTCTCTACGAGCACTTTGCGTAAATCGAAAAATCAAAATTTTCGGAATTTTTTCCATTTTACTCTATTACTATCTCAGATCTTTCATTTGAGTAGCAACAGAACGTCTCTACGAGTACTTTGCGTAAATCAAGAAATTAAAATTTTTGGAATATTTTGCTTTTTCCTCTGTTACTATCACAGATCTGTCATTTGAGTAACAACAAAACGTCTCTACGAGTACTTTGCGTATATCAAGAAATTAAAATATTCGGAATATTTTGCTTTTTCCTCTGTTACTATCACAGATCTGTCATTTGAGTAACAACAAAACGTCTCTACGAGCACTGTGCGTAAATTGAGAAATTAAAATTTTCGGAATATTTTGCTTTTTCCTCTGTTACTATCACAGATCTGTCATTTGAGTACCACCAAAACGTCTCTATGAGTACTTTGCGTAAATCAAGAAATTAAAATTTTCGGAATTTTTTCCATTTTACTCTATTACTATCACAGATCTTTCATTTGAGTAGCAACCAAACGTCTCTACGAGCACTTTGCGTAAGTCAAGAAATCAAAATTTTAGGAATTTTTCTCTTTTTCCTCTGTTACTATGACAGATCTGTCATTTGAGTAACAACAAAACGTCTCTACGAGCACTTTGCGTAAATCGAAAAATCAAAATTTTCGGAATTTTTTCCATTTTACTCTATTACTATCACAGATCTTTCATTTGAGTAGCAACAGAACGTCTCTACGAGTACTTTGCGTAAATCAAGAAATTAAAATTTTTGGAATATTTTGCTTTTTCCTCTGTTACTATCACAGATCTGTCATTTGAGTAACAACAAAAAGTCTCTACGAGTACTTTGCGTAAATCAAGAAATTAAAATTTTCGGAATATTTTGCTTTTTCCTCAGTTACTATCACAGATCTGTCATTTGAGTACCAACAGAACGTCTCTAGGAGTAGTTTGCGTAAATCAAGAAATTAAAATTTTCGGATTTTTTTCCATTTTACTCTATTACAATCACAGATCTTTCATTTGAGTAGCAACCAAACGTCTCTACGAGCACTTTGCGTAAGTCAAGAAATCAAAATTTTAAGAATTTTTCTCTTTTTCCTCTGTTACTATGACAGATCTGTCATTTGAGTAACAACAAAACGTCTCTACGAGCACTTTGCGTAAATCGAAAAATCAAAATTTTCGGAATTTTTTCCATTTTACTCTATTACTATCTCAGATCTTTCATTTGAGTAGCAACAGAACGTCTCTACGAGTACTTTGCGTAAATCAAGAAATTAAAATTTTTGGAATATTTTGCCTTTTCCTCTGTTACTATCACAGATCTGTCATTTGAGTAACAACAAAACGTTTCTACGAGTACTTTGCGTATATCAAGAAATTAAAATTTTCGGAATATTTTGTATTTTCCTCTGTTACTATCACAGATCTGTCATTTGAGTAACAACAAAACGTCTCTACGAGCACTGTGCGTAAATTGAGAAATAATTTTCGGAATATTTTGCTTTTTCCTCTGTTACTATCACAGATCTGTCATTTGAGTACCATCAAAACGTCTCTATGAGTACTTTGCGTAAATCAAGAAATTAAAATTTTCGGAATTTTTTCCATTTTACTCTATTACTATCACAGATCTTTCATTTGAGTAGCAACCAAACGTCTCTACGAGCACTTTGCGTAAGTCAAGAAATCAAAATTTTAGGAATTTTTCTCTTTTTCCTCTGTTACTATGACAGATCTGTCATTTGAGTAACAACAAAACGTCTCTACGAGCACTTTGCGTAAATCGAAAAATCAAAATTTTCGGAATTTTTTCCATTTTACTCTATTACTATCACAGATCTTTCATTTGAGTATCAACAGAACGTCTCTACGAGTACTTTGCGTAAATCAAGAAATTAAAATTTTTGGAATATTTTGCTTTTTCCTCTGTTACTATCACAGATCTGTCATTTGAGTACCAACAAAACGTCTCCACGGGTACTTTGCGTAAATCAAGAAATTCAAATTTTCGGAATTTTTTCCATTTTACTCTATTACTATCACAGATCTTTCATTTGAGTAGCAACAAAACGTCTCTACGAGCACTTTGCGTAAGTCAAGAAATCAAAATTTTAGGAATTTTTTTCTTTTTCCTCTGTTACTATGACAGATCTGTCATTTGAGTAACAACAAAACGTCTCTACGAGCACTGCGTAAATCAAGAAATTAAAATTTTCGTAATATTCTGCTTTTTCCTCTGTTACTATCACAGATCTGTCATTTGAGTAACAACAAAACGTCTCTATGAGTACTTTGCGTATATCAAGAAGTTAAAATTTTCTTAATATTCTGCTTTTTCCTCTGTTACTATCACAGATCTGTCATTTGAGTACCAACAAAACGTCTCTATGAGTACTTTGCGTAATTCAAGAAATTAAAATTTTCGGAATTTTCTCCATTTTACTCTATTACTATCACAGATCTTTCATTTGAGTAGCAACAAAACGTCTCTACGAGCACTTTGCGTAAGTCAAGAAATCAAAATTTTAGGAATTTTTATCTTTTTCTTCTGTTACTATTACAGATCTATCATTTGAGTAACAACAAAACGTCTGTCTCTACGAGCACTTTGTGTAAATCGTGAAATCAATATTTTCGGAATTTTTTCCATTTTACTCTATTACTATCACGGATCTTTGATTTGAGTAGCAACAGAACGTCTCTACGACCACTTTGCGTAAATCAAGAAATTAAAATTTTTGGAATATTTTGCTTTTTCCTCTGTTACTATCACAGATCTGTCATTTGAGTAACAACAAAACGTTTCTACGAGTACTTTGCGTATATCAAGAAATTAAAATTTTCGGAATATTTTGCTTTTTCCTCTGTTACTATCACAGATCTGTCATTTGAGTAACAACAAAACGTCTCTACGAGTACTTTGCGTATATCAAGAAATTAAAATTTTCGGAATATTTTGCTTTTTCCTCTGTTACTATCACAGATCTGTCATTTGAGTACCATCAAAACGTCTCTATGAGTACTTTGCGTAAATCAAGAAATTAAAATTTTCGGAATTTTTTCGATTTTACTCTATTACTATCACAGATCTTTCATTTGAGTAGCAACCAAACGTCTCTACGAGCACTTTGCGTAAGTCAAGAAATCAAAATTTTAGGAATTTTTCTCTTTTTCCTCTGTTACTATGACAGATCTGTCATTTGAGTAACAACAAAACATCTCTACGAGCACTTTGCGTAAATCGAAAAATCAAAATTTTCGGAATTTTTTCCATTTTACTCTATTACTATCACAGATCTTTCATTTGAGTAGCAACAGAACGTCTCTACGAGTACTTTGCGTAAATCAAGAAATTAAAATTTTTGGAATATTTTGCTTTTTCCTCTGTTACTATCACAGATCTGTCATTTGAGTAACAACAAAACGTCTCTACGAGTACTTTGCGTAAATCAAGAAAATAAAATTTTCGGAATATTTTGCTTTTTCCTCTGTTACTATCACAGATCTGTCATTTGAGTACCAACAAAACGTCTCGATGAGTAGTTTGCGTAAATCAAGAAATTAAAATTTTCGGATTTTTTTCCATTTTACTCTATTACTATCACAGATCTTTCATTTGAGTAGCAACCAAACGTCTCTACGAGCACTTTGCGTACGTCAAGAAATCAAAATTTTAGGAATATTTCTCTTTTTCCTGTTACTATGACAGATCTGTCATTTGAGTAACAACAAAACGTCTCTACGAGCACGTTGCGTAAATCGAAAAATCAAAATTTTCGGAATTTTTTCCATTTTACTCTATTACTATCACAGATCTTTCATTTGAGTAGCAACAGAACGTCTCTACGAGTACTTTGCGTAAATCAAGAAATTAAAATTTTTGGAATATTTTGCTTTTTCCTCTGTTACTATCACAGATCTGTCATTTGAGTACCAACAAAACGTCTCTACGAGTACTTTGCGTAAATCAAGAAATTAAAATTTTCGGAATTTTTTCCATTTTACTCTATTACTATCACAGATCTGTCATTTGAGTAACAACAAAACGTCTCTACGAGCACTTTGCGTAAATCAAGAAATTAAAATTTTCGGAATATTCTGCTTTTTCTTCTGTTACTATCACAGATCTGTCATTTGAGTAACAACAAAACGTCTCTATGAGTACTTTGCGTATATCAAGAAGTTAAAATTTTCTTAATATTCTGCTTTTTCCTCTGTTACTAACACAGATCTGTCATTTGAGTACCAACAAAACGTCTCTATGAGTACTTTGCGTAATTTAAGAAATTAAAATTTACAGAATTTTCTCCATTTTACTCTATTACTATCACAGATCTTTCATTTGAGTAGCAACAAAACGTCTCTACGAGCACTTTGCGTAAGTCAAGAAATCAAAATTTTAGGAATTTTTCTCCTTTTCCTCTGTTACTATGACAGATCTGTCATTTGAGTAACAACAAAACGTCTCTACGAGCACTTTGCGTAAATCAAGAAATTAAAATTTTCGGAATATTCTGCTTTTTCCTCTGTTACTATCACAGATCTGTCATTTGAGTAACAACAAAACGTCTCTATGAGTACTTTGCGTATATCAAGAAGTTAAAATTTTCTTAATATTCTGCTTTTTCCTCTGTTACTATCACAGATCTGTCATTTGAGTACCAACAAAACGTCTCTATGAGTATTTTGCGTAATTCAAGAAATTAAAATTTTCGGAATTTTCTCCATTTTACTCTATTACTATCACAGCTCTTTCATTTGAGTAGCAACAAAACGTCTCTACGAGCACTTTGCGTAAGTCAAGAAATCAAAATTTTAGGAATTTTTATCTTTTTCTTCTGTTACTATTACAGATCTATCATTTGAGTAACAACAAAACGTCTGTCTCTACGAGCACTTTGTGTAAATCGAGAAATCAATATTTTCGGAATTTTTTCCATTTTACTCTATTACTATCACGGATCTTTGATTTGAGTAGCAACAGAACGTCTCTACGACCACTTTGCGTAAATCAAGAAATTAAAATTTTTGGAATATTTTGCTTTTTCCTCTGTTACTATCACAGATCTGTCATTTGAGTAACAACAAAACGTTTCTACGAGTACTTTGCGTAAATCAAGAAATTAAAATTTTCGGAATATTTTCCTTTTTCCTCTGTTACTATCACAGATCTGTCATTTGAGTAACAACAAAACGTCTCTACGAGCACTTTGCGTAAATTGAGAAATTAAAATTTTCGGAATATTTTGCTTTTTCCTCTGTTACTATCACAGATCTGTCATTTGAGTACCACCAAAACGTCTCTATGAGTACTTTGCGTAAATCAAGAAATTAAAATTTTCGGAATTTTTTCCATTTTACTCTATTACTATCACAGATCTTTCATTTGAGTAGCAACCAAACGTCTCTACGAGCACTTTGCGTAAGTCAAGAAATCAAAATTTTAGGAATTTTTCTCTTTTTCCTCTGTTACTATGACAGATCTGTCATTTGAGTAACAACAAAACGTCTCTACGAGCACTTTGCGTAAATCGAAAAATCAAAATTTTCGGAATTTTTTCCATTTTACTCTATTACTATCACAGACCTTTCATTTGAGTAGCAACAGAACGTCTCTACGAGTACTTTGCGTAAATCAAGAAATTAAAATTTTTGGAATATTTTGCTTTTTCCTCTGTTACTATCACAGATCTGTCATTTGAGTAACAACAAAACGTCTCTACGAGTACTTTGCGTAAATCAAGAAATTAAAATTTTCGGAATATTTTGCTTTTTCCTCTGTTACTATCACAGATCTGTCATTTGAGTACCAACAGAACGTCTCTATGAGCAGTTTGCGTAAATCAAGAAATTAAAATTTTCGGATTTTTTTCCATTTTACTCTATTACTATCACAGATCTTTCATTTGAGTAGCAACCAAACGTCTCTACGAGCACTTTGCGTAAGTCAAGAAATCAAAATTTTAGGATTTTTTCTCTTTTTCCTCTGTTACTATGACAGATCTGTCATTTGAGTAACAACAAAACGTCTCTACGAGCACTTTGCGTAAATCGAAAAATCAAAATTTTCGGAATTTTTTCCATTTTACTCTATTACTATCACAGATCTGTCATTTGAGTAACAACAAAACGTCTCTACGAGTACTTTGCGTATATCAAGAAATTAAAATTTTCGGAATATTTTGCTTTTTCCTCTGTTACTATCACAGATCTGTCATTTGAGTACCATCAAAACGTCTCTATGAGTACTTTGCGTAAATCAAGAAATTAAAATTTTCGGAATTTTTTCGATTTTACTCTATTACTATCACAGATCTTTCATTTGAGTAGCAACCAAACGTCTCTACGAGCACTTTGCGTAAGTCAAGAAATCAAAATTTTAGGAATTTTTCTCTTTTTCCTCTGTTACTATGACAGATCTGTCATTTGAGTAACAACAAAACATCTCTACGAGCACTTTGCGTAAATCGAAAAATCAAAATTTTCGGAATTTTTTCCATTTTACTCTATTACTATCACAGATCTTTCATTTGAGTAGCAACAGAACGTCTCTACGAGTACTTTGCGTAAATCAAGAAATTAAAATTTTTGGAATATTTTGCTTTTTCCTCTGTTACTATCACAGATCTGTCATTTGAGTAACAACAAAACGTCTCTACGAGTACTTTGCGTAAATCAAGAAAATAAAATTTTCGGAATATTTTGCTTTTTCTTCTGTTACTATCACAGATCTGGCATTTGAGTAGCAACAAAATGTCTCTACGACCACTTTGCGTAAATCAAGAAATTAAAATTTTCGGAATATTTTGCTTTTTCCTCTGTTACTATCACAGATCTGTCATTTGAGTAACAACAAAACGTTTCTACGAGTACTTTGCGTAAATCAAGAAATTAAAATTTTCGGAATATTTTCCTTTTTCCTCTGTTACTATCACAGATCTGTCATTTGAGTAACAACAAAACGTCTCTACGAGCACTTTGCGTAAATTGAGAAATTAAAATTTTCGGAATATTTTGCTTTTTCCTCTGTTACTATCACAGATCTGTCATTTGAGTACCACCAAAACGTCTCTATGAGTACTTTGCGTAAATCAAGAAATTAAAATTTTCGGAATTTTTTCCATTTTACTCTATTACTATCACAGATCTTTCATTTGAGTAGCAACCAAACGTCTCTACGAGCACTTTGCGTAAGTCAAGAAATCAAAATTTTAGGAATTTTTCTCTTTTTCCTCTGTTACTATGACAGATCTGTCATTTGAGTAACAACAAAACGTCTCTACGAGCACTGTGCGTAAATCGAAAAATCAAAATTTTCGGAATTTTTTCCATTTTACTCTATTACTATCACAGACCTTTCATTTGAGTAGCAACAGAACGTCTCTACGAGTACTTTGCGTAAATCAAGAAATTAAAATTTTTGGAATATTTTGCTTTTTCCTCTGTTACTATCACAGATCTGTCATTTGAGTAACAACAAAACGTCTCTACGAGTACTTTGCGTAAATCAAGAAATTAAAATTTTCGGAATATTTTGCTTTTTCCTCTGTTACTATCACAGATCTGTCATTTGAGTACCAACAGAACGTCTCTATGAGTAGTTTGCGTAAATCAAGAAATTAAAATTTTCGGATTTTTTTCCATTTTACTCTATTACTATCACAGATCTTTCATTTGAGTAGCAACCAAACGTCTCTACGAGCACTTTGCGTAAGTCAAGAAATCAAAATTTTAGGATTTTTTCTCTTTTTCCTCTGTTACTATGACAGATCTGTCATTTGAGTAACAACAAAACGTCTCTACGAGCACTTTGCGTAAATCGAAAAATCAAAATTTTCGGAATTTTTTCCATTTTACTCTATTACTATCACAGATCTGTCATTTGAGTAACAACAAAACGTCTCTACGAGTACTTTGCGTATATCAAGAAATTAAAATTTTCGGAATATTTTGCTTTTTCCTCTGTTACTATCACAGATCTGTCATTTGAGTACCATCAAAACGTCTCTATGAGTACTTTGCGTAAATCAAGAAATTAAAATTTTCGGAATTTTTTCGATTTTACTCTATTACTATCACAGATCTTTCATTTGAGTAGCAACCAAACGTCTCTACGAGCACTTTGCGTAAGTCAAGAAATCAAAATTTTAGGAATTTTTCTCTTTTTCCTCTGTTACTATGACAGATCTGTCATTTGAGTAACAACAAAACATCTCTACGAGCACTTTGCGTAAATCGAAAAATCAAAATTTTCGGAATTTTTTCCATTTTACTCTATTACTATCACAGATCTTTCATTTGAGTAGCAACAGAACGTCTCTACGAGTACTTTGCGTAAATCAAGAAATTAAAATTTTTGGAATATTTTGCTTTTTCCTCTGTTACTATCACAGATCTGTCATTTGAGTAACAACAAAACGTCTCTACGAGTACTTTGCGTAAATCAAGAAAATAAAATTTTCGGAATATTTTGCTTTTTCTTCTGTTACTATCACAGATCTGGCATTTGAGTAGCAACAAAATGTCTCTACGACCACTTTGCGTAAATCAAGAAATTAAAATTTTCGGAATATTTTGCTTTTTCCTCTGTTACTATCACAGATCTGGCATTTGAGTAGCAACAAAATGTCTCTACGACCACTTTGCGTAAATCAAGAAATTAAAATTTTCGGAATATTTTGCTTTTTCCTCAGTTACTATCACAGATCTGTCATTTGAGTACCAACAGAACGTCTCTAGGAGTAGTTTGCGTAAATCAAGAAATTAAAATTTTCGGATTTTTTTCCATTTTACTCTATTACTATCACAGATCTTTCATTTGAGTAGCAACCAAACGTCTCTACGAGCACTTTGCGTAAGTCAAGAAATCAAAATTTTAAGAATTTTTCTCTTTTTCCTCTGTTACTATGACAGATCTGTCATTTGAGTAACAACAAAACGTCTCTACGAGCACTTTGCGTAAATCGAAAAATCAAAATTTTCGGAATTTTTTCCATTTTACTCTATTACTATCTCAGATCTTTCATTTGAGTAGCAACAGAACGTCTCTACGAGTACTTTGCGTAAATCAAGAAATTAAAATTTTTGGAATATTTTGCTTTTTCCTCTGTTACTATCACAGATCTGTCATTTGAGTAACAACAAAACGTCTCTACGAGTACTTTGCGTATATCAAGAAATTAAAATATTCGGAATATTTTGCTTTTTCCTCTGTTACTATCACAGATCTGTCATTTGAGTAACAACAAAACGTCTCTACGAGCACTGTGCGTAAATTGAGAAATTAAAATTTTCGGAATATTTTGCTTTTTCCTCTGTTACTATCACAGATCTGTCATTTGAGTACCACCAAAACGTCTCTATGAGTACTTTGCGTAAATCAAGAAATTAAAATTTTCGGAATTTTTTCCATTTTACTCTATTACTATCACAGATCTTTCATTTGAGTAGCAACCAAACGTCTCTACGAGCACTTTGCGTAAGTCAAGAAATCAAAATTTTAGGAATTTTTCTCTTTTTCCTCTGTTACTATGACAGATCTGTCATTTGAGTAACAACAAAACGTCTCTACGAGCACTTTGCGTAAATCGAAAAATCAAAATTTTCGGAATTTTTTCCATTTTACTCTATTACTATCACAGATCTTTCATTTGAGTAGCAACAGAACGTCTCTACGAGTACTTTGCGTAAATCAAGAAATTAAAATTTTTGGAATATTTTGCTTTTTCCTCTGTTACTATCACAGATCTGTCATTTGAGTAACAACAAAAAGTCTCTACGAGTACTTTGCGTAAATCAAGAAATTAAAATTTTCGGAATATTTTGCTTTTTCCTCAGTTACTATCACAGATCTGTCATTTGAGTACCAACAGAACGTCTCTAGGAGTAGTTTGCGTAAATCAAGAAATTAAAATTTTCGGATTTTTTTCCATTTTACTCTATTACAATCACAGATCTTTCATTTGAGTAGCAACCAAACGTCTCTACGAGCACTTTGCGTAAGTCAAGAAATCAAAATTTTAAGAATTTTTCTCTTTTTCCTCTGTTACTATGACAGATCTGTCATTTGAGTAACAACAAAACGTCTCTACGAGCACTTTGCGTAAATCGAAAAATCAAAATTTTCGGAATTTTTTCCATTTTACTCTATTACTATCTCAGATCTTTCATTTGAGTAGCAACAGAACGTCTCTACGAGTACTTTGCGTAAATCAAGAAATTAAAATTTTTGGAATATTTTGCCTTTTCCTCTGTTACTATCACAGATCTGTCATTTGAGTAACAACAAAACGTTTCTACGAGTACTTTGCGTATATCAAGAAATTAAAATTTTCGGAATATTTTGTATTTTCCTCTGTTACTATCACAGATCTGTCATTTGAGTAACAACAAAACGTCTCTACGAGCACTGTGCGTAAATTGAGAAATAATTTTCGGAATATTTTGCTTTTTCCTCTGTTACTATCACAGATCTGTCATTTGAGTACCATCAAAACGTCTCTATGAGTACTTTGCGTAAATCAAGAAATTAAAATTTTCGGAATTTTTTCCATTTTACTCTATTACTATCACAGATCTTTCATTTGAGTAGCAACCAAACGTCTCTACGAGCACTTTGCGTAAGTCAAGAAATCAAAATTTTAGGAATTTTTCTCTTTTTCCTCTGTTACTATGACAGATCTGTCATTTGAGTAACAACAAAACGTCTCTACGAGCACTTTGCGTAAATCGAAAAATCAAAATTTTCGGAATTTTTTCCATTTTACTCTATTACTATCACAGATCTTTCATTTGAGTATCAACAGAACGTCTCTACGAGTACTTTGCGTAAATCAAGAAATTAAAATTTTTGGAATATTTTGCTTTTTCCTCTGTTACTATCACAGATCTGTCATTTGAGTACCAACAAAACGTCTCCACGGGTACTTTGCGTAAATCAAGAAATTCAAATTTTCGGAATTTTTTCCATTTTACTCTATTACTATCACAGATCTTTCATTTGAGTAGCAACAAAACGTCTCTACGAGCACTTTGCGTAAGTCAAGAAATCAAAATTTTAGGAATTTTTTTCTTTTTCCTCTGTTACTATGACAGATCTGTCATTTGAGTAACAACAAAACGTCTCTACGAGCACTGCGTAAATCAAGAAATTAAAATTTTCGTAATATTCTGCTTTTTCCTCTGTTACTATCACAGATCTGTCATTTGAGTAACAACAAAACGTCTCTATGAGTACTTTGCGTATATCAAGAAGTTAAAATTTTCTTAATATTCTGCTTTTTCCTCTGTTACTATCACAGATCTGTCATTTGAGTACCAACAAAACGTCTCTATGAGTACTTTGCGTAATTCAAGAAATTAAAATTTTCGGAATTTTCTCCATTTTACTCTATTACTATCACAGATCTTTCATTTGAGTAGCAACAAAACGTCTCTACGAGCACTTTGCGTAAGTCAAGAAATCAAAATTTTAGGAATTTTTATCTTTTTCTTCTGTTACTATTACAGATCTATCATTTGAGTAACAACAAAACGTCTGTCTCTACGAGCACTTTGTGTAAATCGTGAAATCAATATTTTCGGAATTTTTTCCATTTTACTCTATTACTATCACGGATCTTTGATTTGAGTAGCAACAGAACGTCTCTACGACCACTTTGCGTAAATCAAGAAATTAAAATTTTTGGAATATTTTGCTTTTTCCTCTGTTACTATCACAGATCTGTCATTTGAGTAACAACAAAACGTTTCTACGAGTACTTTGCGTATATCAAGAAATTAAAATTTTCGGAATATTTTGCTTTTTCCTCTGTTACTATCACAGATCTGTCATTTGAGTAACAACAAAACGTCTCTACGAGTACTTTGCGTATATCAAGAAATTAAAATTTTCGGAATATTTTGCTTTTTCCTCTGTTACTATCACAGATCTGTCATTTGAGTACCAACAAAACGTCTCGATGAGTAGTTTGCGTAAATCAAGAAATTAAAATTTTCGGATTTTTTTCCATTTTACTCTATTACTATCACAGATCTTTCATTTGAGTAGCAACCAAACGTCTCTACGAGCACTTTGCGTAAGTCAAGAAATCAAAATTTTAAGAATTTTTCTCTTTTTCCTCTGTTACTATGACAGATCTGTCATTTGAGTGACAACAAAACGTCTCTACGAGCACTTTGCGTAAATCGAAAAATCAAAATTTTCTTAATATTCTGCTTTTTCCTCTGTTACTATCACAGATCTGTCATTTGAGTACCAACAAAACGTCTCTATGAGTACTTTGCGTAATTCAAGAAATTAAAATTTTCGGAATTTTCTCCATTTTACTCTATTACTATCACAGATCTTTCATTTGAGTAGCAACAAAACGTCTCTACGAGCACTTTGCGTAAGTCAAGAAATCAAAATTTTAGGAATTTTTATCTTTTTCTTCTGTTACTATTACAGATCTATCATTTGAGTAACAACAAAACGTCTGTCTCTACGAGCACTTTGTGTAAATCGTGAAATCAATATTTTCGGAATTTTTTCCATTTTACTCTATTACTATCACGGATCTTTGATTTGAGTAGCAACAGAACGTCTCTACGACCACTTTGCGTAAATCAAGAAATTAAAATTTTTGGAATATTTTGCTTTTTCCTCTGTTACTATCACAGATCTGTCATTTGAGTAACAACAAAACGTTTCTACGAGTACTTTGCGTATATCAAGAAATTAAAATTTTCGGAATATTTTGCTTTTTCCTCTGTTACTATCACAGATCTGTCATTTGAGTAACAACAAAACGTCTCTACGAGTACTTTGCGTATATCAAGAAATTAAAATTTTCGGAATATTTTGCTTTTTCCTCTGTTACTATCACAGATCTGTCATTTGAGTACCATCAAAACGTCTCTATGAGTACTTTGCGTAAATCAAGAAATTAAAATTTTCGGAATTTTTTCGATTTTACTCTATTACTATCACAGATCTTTCATTTGAGTAGCAACCAAACGTCTCTACGAGCACTTTGCGTAAGTCAAGAAATCAAAATTTTAGGAATTTTTCTCTTTTTCCTCTGTTACTATGTCAGATCTGTCATTTGAGTAACAACAAAACATCTCTACGAGCACTTTGCGTAAATCGAAAAATCAAAATTTTCGGAATTTTTTCCATTTTACTCTATTACTATCACAGATCTTTCATTTGAGTAGCAACAGAACGTCTCTACGAGTACTTTGCGTAAATCAAGAAATTAAAATTTTTGGAATATTTTGCTTTTTCCTCTGTTACTATCACAGATCTGTCATTTGAGTAACAACAAAACGTCTCTACGAGTACTTTGCGTAAATCAAGAAAATAAAATTTTCGGAATATTTTGCTTTTTCTTCTGTTACTATCACAGATCTGGCATTTGAGTAGCAACAAAATGTCTCTACGACCACTTTGCGTAAATCAAGAAATTAAAATTTTCGGAATATTTTGCTTTTTCCTCTGTTACTATCACAGATCTGTCATTTGAGTACCAACAAAACGTCTCGATGAGTAGTTTGCGTAAATCAAGAAATTAAAATTTTCGGATTTTTTTCCATTTTACTCTATTACTATCACAGATCTTTCATTTGAGTAGCAACCAAACGTCTCTACGAGCACTTTGCGTAAGTCAAGAAATCAAAATTTTAAGAATTTTTCTCTTTTTCCTCTGTTACTATGACAGATCTGTCATTTGAGTAACAACAAAACGTCTCTACGAGCACTTTGCGTAAATCGAAAAATCAAAATTTTCGGAATTTTTTCCATTTTACTCTATTACTATCTCAGATCTTTCATTTGAGTAGCAACAGAACGTCTCTACGAGTACTTTGCGTAAATCAAGAAATTAAAATTTTTGGAATATTTTGCTTTTTCCTCTGTTACTATCACAGATCTGTCATTTGAGTAACAACAAAACGTCTCTACGAGTACTTTGCGTATATCAAGAAATTAAAATATTCGGAATATTTTGCTTTTTCCTCTGTTACTATCACAGATCTGTCATTTGAGTAACAACAAAACGTCTCTACGAGCACTGTGCGTAAATTGAGAAATTAAAATTTTCGGAATATTTTGCTTTTTCCTCTGTTACTATCACAGATCTGTCATTTGAGTACCACCAAAACGTCTCTATGAGTACTTTGCGTAAATCAAGAAATTAAAATTTTCGGAATTTTTTCCATTTTACTCTATTACTATCACAGATCTTTCATTTGAGTAGCAACCAAACGTCTCTACGAGCACTTTGCGTAAGTCAAGAAATCAAAATTTTAGGAATTTTTCTCTTTTTCCTCTGTTACTATGACAGATCTGTCATTTGAGTAACAACAAAACGTCTCTACGAGCACTTTGCGTAAATCGAAAAATCAAAATTTTCGGAATTTTTTCCATTTTACTCTATTACTATCACAGATCTTTCATTTGAGTAGCAACAGAACGTCTCTACGAGTACTTTGCGTAAATCAAGAAATTAAAATTTTTGGAATATTTTGCTTTTTCCTCTGTTACTATCACAGATCTGTCATTTGAGTAACAACAAAACGTCTCTACGAGTACTTTGCGTAAATCAAGAAATTAAAATTTTCGGAATATTTTGCTTTTTCCTCAGTTACTATCACAGATCTGTCATTTGAGTACCAACAGAACGTCTCTAGGAGTAGTTTGCGTAAATCAAGAAATTAAAATTTTCGGATTTTTTTCCATTTTACTCTATTACTATCACAGATCTTTCATTTGAGTAGCAACCAAACGTCTCTACGAGCACTTTGCGTAAGTCAAGAAATCAAAATTTTAAGAATTTTTCTCTTTTTCCTCTGTTACTATGACAGATCTGTCATTTGAGTAACAACAAAACGTCTCTACGAGCACTTTGCGTAAATCGAAAAATCAAAATTTTCGGAATTTTTTCCATTTTACTCTATTACTATCTCAGATCTTTCATTTGAGTAGCAACAGAACGTCTCTACGAGTACTTTGCGTAAATCAAGAAATTAAAATTTTTGGAATATTTTGCCTTTTCCTCTGTTACTATCACAGATCTGTCATTTGAGTAACAACAAAACGTTTCTACGAGTACTTTGCGTATATCAAGAAATTAAAATTTTCGGAATATTTTGTATTTTCCTCTGTTACTATCACAGATCTGTCATTTGAGTAACAACAAAACGTCTCTACGAGCACTGTGCGTAAATTGAGAAATAATTTTCGGAATATTTTGCTTTTTCCTCTGTTACTATCACAGATCTGTCATTTGAGTACCATCAAAACGTCTCTATGAGTACTTTGCGTAAATCAAGAAATTAAAATTTTCGGAATTTTTTCCATTTTACTCTATTACTATCACAGATCTTTCATTTGAGTAGCAACCAAACGTCTCTACGAGCACTTTGCGTAAGTCAAGAAATCAAAATTTTAGGAATTTTTCTCTTTTTCCTCTGTTACTATGACAGATCTGTCATTTGAGTAACAACAAAACGTCTCTACGAGCACTTTGACAGATCTGTCATTTGAGTAACAACAAAACGTCTCTACGAGCACTTTGCGTAAATCAAGAAATTAAAATTTTCGTAATATTCTGCTTTTTCCTCTGTTACTATCACAGATCTGTCATTTGAGTAACAACAAAACGTCTCTATGAGTACTTTGCGTATATCAAGAAGTTAAAATTTTCTTAATATTCTGCTTTTTCCTCTGTTACTATCACAGATCTGTCATTTGAGTACCAACAAAACGACTCTATGAGTACTTTGCGTAATTCAAGAAATTAAAATTTTCGGAATTTTCTCCATTTTACTCTATTACTATCACAGATCTTTCATTTGAGTAGCAACAAAACGTCTCTACGAGCACTTTGCGTAAGTCAAGAAATCAAAATTTTAGGAATTTTTATCTTTTTCTTCTGTTACTATTACAGATCTATCATTTGAGTAACAACAAAACGTCTGTCTCTACGAGCACTTTGTGTAAATCGTGAAATCAATATTTTCGGAATTTTTTCCATTTTACTCTATTACTATCACGGATCTTTGATTTGAGTAGCAACAGAACGTCTCTACGACCACTTTGCGTAAATCAAGAAATTAAAATTTTTGGAATATTTTGCTTTTTCCTCTGTTACTATCACAGATCTGTCATTTGAGTAACAACAAAACGTTTCTACGAGTACTTTGCGTATATCAAGAAATTAAAATTTTCGGAATATTTTGCTTTTTCCTCTGTTACTATCACAGATCTGTCATTTGAGTAACAACAAAACGTCTCTACGAGTACTTTGCGTATATCAAGAAATTAAAATTTTCGGAATATTTTGCTTTTTCCTCTGTTACTATCACAGATCTGTCATTTGAGTACCATCAAAACGTCTCTATGAGTACTTTGCGTAAATCAAGAAATTAAAATTTTCGGAATTTTTTCGATTTTACTCTATTACTATCACAGATCTTTCATTTGAGTAGCAACCAAACGTCTCTACGAGCACTTTGCGTAAGTCAAGAAATCAAAATTTAAGGAATTTTTCTCTTTTTCCTCTGTTACTATGACAGATCTGTCATTTGAGTAACAACAAAACGTCTCTACGAGCACTTTGCGTAAATCGAAAAATCAAAATTTTCGGAATTTTTTCCATTTTACTCTATTACTATCACAGATCTTTCATTTGAGTAGCAACAGAACGTCTCTACGAGTACTTTGCGTAAATCAAGAAATTAAAATTTTTGGAATATTTTGCTTTTTCCTCTGTTACTATCACAGATCTGTCATTTGAGTAACAACAAAACGTCTCTACGAGTACTTTGCGTAAATCAAGAAATTAAAATTTTCGGAATATTTTGCTTTTTCCTCAGTTACTATCACAGATCTGTCATTTGAGTACCAACAGAACGTCTCTAGGAGTAGTTTGCGTAAATCAAGAAATTAAAATTTTCGGATTTTTTTCCATTTTACTCTATTACTATCACAGATCTTTCATTTGAGTAGCAACCAAACGTCTCTACGAGCACTTTGCGTAAGTCAAGAAATCAAAATTTTAAGAATGTTTCTCTTTTTCCTCTGTTACTATGACAGATCTGTCATTTGAGTAACAACAAAACGTCTCTACGAGCACTTTGCGTAAATCGAAAAATCAAAATTTTCGGAATTTTTTCCATTTTACTCTATTACTATCTCAGATCTTTCATTTGAGTAGCAACAGAACGTCTCTACGAGTACTTTGCGTAAATCAAGAAATTAAAATTTTTGGAATATTTTGCCTTTTCCTCTGTTACTATCACAGATCTGTCATTTGAGTAACAACAAAACGTTTCTACGAGTACTTTGCGTATATCAAGAAATTAAAATTTTCGGAATATTTTGTATTTTCCTCTGTTACTATCACAGATCTGTCATTTGAGTAACAACAAAACGTCTCTACGAGCACTGTGCGTAAATTGAGAAATTATAATTTTCGGAATATTTTGCTTTTTCCTCTGTTACTATCACAGATCTGTCATTTGAGTACCATCAAAACGTCTCTATGAGTACTTTGCGTAAATCAAGAAATTAAAATTTTCGGAATTTTTTCCATTTTACTCTATTACTATCACAGATCTTTCATTTGAGTAGCAACCAAACGTCTCTACGAGCACTTTGCGTAAGTCAAGAAATCAAAATTTTAGGAATTTTTCTCTTTTTCCTCTGTTACTATGACAGATCTGTCATTTGAGTAACAACAAAACGTCTCTACGAGCACTTTGCGTAAATCGAAAAATCAAAATTTTCGGAATTTTTTCCATTTTACTCTATTACTATCACAGATCTTTCATTTGAGTATCAACAGAACTCTCAGTACTTTGCGTAATTCGATTAATTAATTAATGAGTACTTTGCGTAATTCAAGAAATTAAAATTTTCGGAATTTTCTCCATTTTACTCTATTACAATCACAGATCTTTCATTTGAGTAGCAACAAAACGTCTCTACGAGCACTTTGCGTAAGTCAAGAAATCAAAATTTTAGGAATTTTTATCTTTTTCTTCTGTTACTATTACAGATCTATCATTTGAGTAACAACAAAACGTCTGTCTCTACGAGCACTTTGTGTAAATCGTGAAATCAATATTTTCGGAATTTTTTCCATTTTACTCTATTACTATCACGGATCTTTGATTTGAGTAGCAACAGAACGTCTCTACGACCACTTTGCGTAAATCAAGAAATTAAAATTTTTGGAATATTTTGCTTTTTCCTCTGTTACTATCACAGATCTGTCATTTGAGTAACAACAAAACGTTTCTACGAGTACTTTGCGTATATCAAGAAATTAAAATTTTCGGAATATTTTGCTTTTTCCTCTGTTACTATCACAGATCTGTCATTTGAGTAACAACAAAACGTCTCTACGAGTACTTTGCGTATATCAAGAAATTAAAATTTTCGGAATATTTTGCTTTTTCCTCTGTTACTATCACAGATCTGTCATTTGAGTACCATCAAAACGTCTCTATGAGTACTTTGCGTAAATCAAGAAATTAAAATTTTCGGAATTTTTTCGATTTTACTCTATTACTATCACAGATCTTTCATTTGAGTAGCAACCAAACGTCTCTACGAGCACTTTGCGTAAGTCAAGAAATCAAAATTTTAGGAATTTTTCTCTTTTTCCTCTGTTACTATGACAGATCTGTCATTTGAGTAACAACAAAACATCTCTACGAGCACTTTGCGTAAATCGAAAAATCAAAATTTTCGGAATTTTTTCCATTTTACTCTATTACTATCACAGATCTTTCATTTGAGTAGCAACAGAACGTCTCTACGAGTACTTTGCGTAAATCAAGAAATTAAAATTTTTGGAATATTTTGCTTTTTCCTCTGTTATTATCACAGATCTGTCATTTGAGTAACAACAAAACGTCTCTACGAGTACTTTGCGTAAATCAAGAAAATAAAATTTTCGGAATATTTTGCTTTTTCTTCTGTTACTATCACAGATCTGGCATTTGAGTAGCAACAAAATGTCTCTACGACCACTTTGCGTAAATCAAGAAATTAAAATTTTCGGAATATTTTGCTTTTTCCTCTGTTACTATCACAGATCTGTCATTTGAGTACCAACAAAACGTCTCGATGAGTAGTTTGCGTAAATCAAGAAATTAAAATTTTCGGATTTTTTTCCATTTTACTCTATTACTATCACAGATCTTTCATTTGAGTAGCAACCAAACGTCTCTACGAGCACTTTGCGTACGTCAAGAAATCAAAATTTTAGGAATTTTTCTCTTTTTCCTGTTACTATGACAGATCTGTCATTTGAGTAACAACAAAACGTCTCTACGAGCACGTTGCGTAAATCGAAAAATCAAAATTTTCGGAATTTTTTCCATTTTACTCTATTACTATCACAGATCTTTCATTTGAGTAGCAACAGAACGTCTCTACGAGTACTTTGCGTAAATCAAGAAATTAAAATTTTTGGAATATTTTGCTTTTTCCTCTGTTACTATCACAGATCTGTCATTTGAGTAACAACAAAACGTCTGTACGAGTACTTTGCGTATATCAAGAAATTAAAATATTCGGAATATTTGGTTTTTCCTCTGTTACTATCACAGATCTGTCATTTGAGTAACAACAAAACGTCTCTACGAGCACTGTGCGTAAATTGAGAAATTAAAATTTTCGGAATATTTTGCTTTTTCCTCTGTTACTATCACAGATCTGTCATTTGAGTACCACCAAAACGTCTCTATGAGTACTTTGCGTAAATCAAGAAATTAAAATTTTCGGAATTTTTTCCATTTTACTCTATTACTATCACAGATCTTTCATTTGAGTAGCAACCAAACGTCTTTACGAGCACTTTGCGTAAGTCAAGAAATCAAAATTTTAGGAATTTTTCTCTTTTTCCTCTGTTACTATGACAGATCTGTCATTTGAGTAACAACAAAACGTCTCTACGAGCACTTTGCGTAAATCGAGAAATCAAAATTTTCGGAATTTTTTCCATTTTACTCTATTACTATCACAGATCTTTCATTTGAGTAGCAACAGAACGTCTCTACGAGTACTTTGCGTAAATCAAGAAATTAAAATTTTTGGAATATTTTGCTTTTTCCTCTGTTACTATCACAGATCTGTCATTTGAGTAACAACAAAACGTCTCTACGAGTACTTTGCGTAAATCAAGAAATTAAAATTTTCGGAATATTTTGCTTTTTCCTCAGTTACTATCACAGATCTGTCATTTGAGTACCAACAGAACGTCTCTAGGAGTAGTTTGCGTAAATCAAGAAATTAAAATTTTCGGATTTTTTTCCATTTTACTCTATTACTATCACAGATCTTTCATTTGAGTAGCAACCAAACGTCTCTACGAGCACTTTGCGTAAGTCAAGAAATCAAAATTTTAAGAATTTTTCTCTTTTTCCTCTGTTACTATGACAGATCTGTCATTTGAGTAACAACAAAACGTCTCTACGAGCACTTTGCGTAAATCGAAAAATCAAAATTTTCGGAATTTTTTCCATTTTACTCTATTACTATCTCAGATCTTTCATTTGAGTAGCAACAGAACGTCTCTACGAGTACTTTGCGTAAATCAAGAAATTAAAATTTTTGGAATATTTTGCCTTTTCCTCTGTTACTATCACAGATCTGTCATTTGAGTAACAACAAAACGTTTCTACGAGTACTTTGCGTATATCAAGAAATTAAAATTTTCGGAATATTTTGTATTTTCCTCTGTTACTATCACAGATCTGTCATTTGAGTAACAACAAAACGTCTCTACGAGCACTGTGCGTAAATTGAGAAATTATAATTTTCGGAATATTTTGCTTTTTCCTCTGTTACTATCACAGATCTGTCATTTGAGTACCATCAAAACGTCTCTATGAGTACTTTGCGTAAATCAAGAAATTAAAATTTTCGGAATTTTTTCCATTTTACTCTATTACTATCACAGATCTTTCATTTGAGTAGCAACCAAACGTCTCTACGAGCACTTTGCGTAAGTCAAGAAATCAAAATTTTAGGAATTTTTCTCTTTTTCCTCTGTTACTATGACAGATCTGTCATTTGAGTAACAACAAAACGTCTCTACGAGCACTTTGCGTAAATCGAAAAATCAAAATTTTCGGAATTTTTTCCATTTTACTCTATTACTATCACAGATCTTTCATTTGAGTAGCAACAAAACGTCTCTACGAGCACTTTGCGTAAGTCAAGAAATCAAAATTTTAGGAATTTTTTTCTTTTTCCTCTGTTACTATGACAGATCTGTCATTTGAGTAACAACAAAAAGTCTCTACGAGCACTTTGCGTAAATCAAGAAATTAAAATTTTCGTAATATTCTGCTTTTTCCTCTGTTACTATCACAGATCTGTCATTTGAGTAACAACAAAACGTCTCTATGAGTACTTTGCGTATATCAAGAAGTTAAAATTTTCTTAATATTCTGCTTTTTCCTCTGTTACTATCACAGATCTGTCATTTGAGTACCAACAAAACGTCTCTATGAGTACTTTGCGTAATTCAAGAAATTAAAATTTTCGGAATTTTCTCCATTTTACTCTATTACAATCACAGATCTTTCATTTGAGTAGCAACAAAACGTCTCTACGAGCACTTTGCGTAAGTCAAGAAATCAAAATTTTAGGAATTTTTATCTTTTTCTTCTGTTACTATTACAGATCTATCATTTGAGTAACAACAAAACGTCTGTCTCTACGAGCACTTTGTGTAAATCGTGAAATCAATATTTTCGGAATTTTTTCCATTTTACTCTATTACTATCACGGATCTTTGATTTGAGTAGCAACAGAACGTCTCTACGACCACTTTGCGTAAATCAAGAAATTAAAATTTTTGGAATATTTTGCTTTTTCCTCTGTTACTATCACAGATCTGTCATTTGAGTAACAACAAAACGTTTCTACGAGTACTTTGCGTATATCAAGAAATTAAAATTTTCGGAATATTTTGCTTTTTCCTCTGTTACTATCACAGATCTGTCATTTGAGTAACAACAAAACGTCTCTACGAGTACTTTGCGTATATCAAGAAATTAAAATTTTCGGAATATTTTGCTTTTTCCTCTGTTACTATCACAGATCTGTCATTTGAGTACCATCAAAACGTCTCTATGAGTACTTTGCGTAAATCAAGAAATTAAAATTTTCGGAATTTTTTCGATTTTACTCTATTACTATCACAGATCTTTCATTTGAGTAGCAACCAAACGTCTCTACGAGCACTTTGCGTAAGTCAAGAAATCAAAATTTTAGGAATTTTTCTCTTTTTCCTCTGTTACTATGACAGATCTGTCATTTGAGTAACAACAAAACATCTCTACGAGCACTTTGCGTAAATCGAAAAATCAAAATTTTCGGAATTTTTTCCATTTTACTCTATTACTATCACAGATCTTTCATTTGAGTAGCAACAGAACGTCTCTACGAGTACTTTGCGTAAATCAAGAAATTAAAATTTTTGGAATATTTTGCTTTTTCCTCTGTTATTATCACAGATCTGTCATTTGAGTAACAACAAAACGTCTCTACGAGTACTTTGCGTAAATCAAGAAAATAAAATTTTCGGAATATTTTGCTTTTTCTTCTGTTACTATCACAGATCTGGCATTTGAGTAGCAACAAAATGTATCTACGACCACTTTGCGTAAATCAAGAAATTAAAATTTTTGGAATATTTTGCTTTTTCCTCTGTTACTATCACAGATCTGTCATTTGAGTAACAACAAAACGTCTCTACGAGTACTTTGCGTAAATCAAGAAATTAAAATTTTCGGAATATTTTGCTTTTTCCTCAGTTACTATCACAGATCTGTCATTTGAGTACCAACAGAACGTCTCTAGGAGTAGTTTGCGTAAATCAAGAAATTAAAATTTTCGGATTTTTTTCCATTTTACTCTATTACTATCACAGATCTTTCATTTGAGTAGCAACCAAACGTCTCTACGAGCACTTTGCGTAAGTCAAGAAATCAAAATTTTAAGAATTTTTCTCTTTTTCCTCTGTTACTATGACAGATCTGTCATTTGAGTAACAACAAAACGTCTCTACGAGCACTTTGCGTAAATCGAAAAATCAAAATTTTCGGAATTTTTTCCATTTTACTCTATTACTATCTCAGATCTTTCATTTGAGTAGCAACAGAACGTCTCTACGAGTACTTTGCGTAAATCAAGAAATTAAAATTTTTGGAATATTTTGCCTTTTCCTCTGTTACTATCACAGATCTGTCATTTGAGTAACAACAAAACGTTTCTACGAGTACTTTGCGTATATCAAGAAATTAAAATTTTCGGAATATTTTGTATTTTCCTCTGTTACTATCACAGATCTGTCATTTGAGTAACAACAAAACGTCTCTACGAGCACTGTGCGTAAATTGAGAAATTATAATTTTCGGAATATTTTGCTTTTTCCTCTGTTACTATCACAGATCTGTCATTTGAGTACCATCAAAACGTCTCTATGAGTACTTTGCGTAAATCAAGAAATTAAAATTTTCGGAATTTTTTCCATTTTACTCTATTACTATCACAGATCTTTCATTTGAGTAGCAACCAAACGTCTCTACGAGCACTTTGCGTAAGTCAAGAAATCAAAATTTTAGGAATTTTTCTCTTTTTCCTCTGTTACTATGACAGATCTGTCATTTGAGTAACAACAAAACGTCTCTACGAGCACTTTGCGTAAATCGAAAAATCAAAATTTTCGGAATTTTTTCCATTTTACTCTATTACTATCACAGATCTTTCATTTGAGTATCAACAGAACGTCTCTACGAGTACTTTGCGTAAATCAAGAAATTAAAATTTTTGGAATATTTTGCTTTTTCCTCTGTTACTATCACAGATCTGTCATTTGAGTACCAACAAAACGTCTCCACGGGTACTTTGCGTAAATCAAGAAATTCAAATTTTCGGAATTTTTTCCATTTTACTCTATTACTATCACAGATCTTTCATTTGAGTAGCAACAAAACGTCTCTACGAGCACTTTGCGTAAGTCAAGAAATCAAAATTTTAGGAATTTTTTTCTTTTTCCTCTGTTACTATGACAGATCTGTCATTTGAGTAACAACAAAACGTCTCTACGAGCACTTTGCGTAAATCAAGAAATTAAAATTTTCGTAATATTCTGCTTTTTCCTCTGTTACTATCACAGATCTGTCATTTGAGTAACAACAAAACGTCTCTATGAGTACTTTGCATATATCAAGAAGTTAAAATTTTCTTAATATTCTGCTTTTTCCTCTGTTACTATCACAGATCTGTCATTTGAGTACCAACAAAACGTCTCTATGAGTACTTTGCGTAATTCAAGAAATTAAAATTTTCGGAATTTTCTCCATTTTACTCTATTACAATCACAGATCTTTCATTTGAGTAGCAACAAAACGTCTCTACGAGCACTTTGCGTAAGTCAAGAAATCAAAATTTTAGGAATTTTTATCTTTTTCTTCTGTTACTATTACAGATCTATCATTTGAGTAACAACAAAACGTCTGTCTCTACGAGCACTTTGTGTAAATCGTGAAATCAATATTTTCGGAATTTTTTCCATTTTACTCTATTACTATCACGGCTCTTTGATTTGAGTAGCAACAGAACGTCTCTACGACCACTTTGCGTAAATCAAGAAATTAAAATTTTTGGAATATTTTGCTTTTTCCTCTGTTACTATCACAGATCTGTCATTTGAGTAACAACAAAACGTTTCTACGAGTACTTTGCGTATATCAAGAAATTAAAATTTTCGGAATATTTTGCTTTTTCCTCTGTTACTATCACAGATCTGTCATTTGAGTAACAACAAAACGTCTCTACGAGTACTTTGCGTATATCAAGAAATTAAAATTTTCGGAATATTTTGCTTTTTCCTCTGTTACTATCACAGATCTGTCATTTGAGTACCATCAAAACGTCTCTATGAGTACTTTGCGTAAATCAAGAAATTAAAATTTTCGGAATTTTTTCGATTTTACTCTATTACTATCACAGATCTTTCATTTGAGTAGCAACCAAACGTCTCTACGAGCACTTTGCGTAAGTCAAGAAATCAAAATTTTAGGAATTTTTCTCTTTTTCCTCTGTTACTATGACAGATCTGTCATTTGAGTAACAACAAAACATCTCTACGAGCACTTTGCGTAAATCGAAAAATCAAAATTTTCGGAATTTTTTCCATTTTACTCTATTACTATCACAGATCTTTCATTTGAGTAGCAACAGAACGTCTCTACGAGTACTTTGCGTAAATCAAGAAAATAAAATTTTCGGAATATTTTGCTTTTTCTTCTGTTACTATCACAGATCTGGCATTTGAGTAGCAACAAAATGTCTCTACGACCACTTTGCGTAAATCAAGAAATTAAAATTTTCGGAATATTTTGCTTTTTCCTCAGTTACTATCACAGATCTGTCATTTGAGTACCAACAGAACGTCTCTAGGAGTAGTTTGCGTAAATCAAGAAATTAAAATTTTCGGATTTTTTTCCATTTTACTCTATTACTATCACAGATCTTTCATTTGAGTAGCAACCAAACGTCTCTACGAGCACTTTGCGTAAGTCAAGAAATCAAAATTTTAAGAATGTTTCTCTTTTTCCTCTGTTACTATGACAGATCTGTCATTTGAGTAACAACAAAACGTCTCTACGAGCACTTTGCGTAAATCGAAAAATCAAAATTTTCGGAATTTTTTCCATTTTACTCTATTACTATCTCAGATCTTTCATTTGAGTAGCAACAGAACGTCTCTACGAGTACTTTGCGTAAATCAAGAAATTAAAATTTTTGGAATATTTTGCCTTTTCCTCTGTTACTATCACAGATCTGTCATTTGAGTAACAACAAAACATCTCTACGAGCACTTTGCGTAAATCGAAAAATCAAAATTTTCGGATTTTTTTCCATTTTACTCTATTACTATCACAGATCTTTCATTTGAGTAGCAACCAAACGTCTCTACGAGCACTTTGCGTACGTCAAGAAATCAAAATTTTAGGAATTTTTCTCTTTTTCCTGTTACTATGACAGATCTGTCATTTGAGTAACAACAAAACGTCTCTACGAGCACGTTGCGTAAATCGAAAAATCAAAATTTTCGGAATTTTTTCCATTTTACTCTATTACTATCACAGATCTTTCATTTGAGTAGCAACAGAACGTCTCTACGAGTACTTTGCGTAAATCAAGAAATTAAAATTTTTGGAATATTTTGCTTTTTCCTCTGTTACTATCACAGATCTGTCATTTGAGTAACAACAAAACGTCTCTACGAGTACTTTGCGTATATCAAGAAATTAAAATATTCGGAATATTTTGCTTTTTCCTCTGTTACTATCACAGATCTGTCATTTGAGTAACAACAAAACGTCTCTTCGAGCACTGTGCGTAAATTGAGAAATTAAAATTTTCGGAATATTTTGCTTTTTCCTCTGTTACTATCACAGATCTGTCATTTGAGTACCACCAAAACGTCTCTATGAGTACTTTGCGTAAATCAAGAAATTAAAATTTTCGGAATTTTTTCCATTTTACTCTATTACTATCACAGATCTTTCATTTGAGTAGCAACCAAACGTCTCTACGAGCACTTTGCGTAAGTCAAGAAATCAAAATTTTAGGAATTTTTCTCTTTTTCCTCTGTTACTATGACAGATCTGTCATTTGAGTAACAACAAAACGTCTCTACGAGCACTTTGCGTAAATCGAAAAATCAAAATTTTCGGAATTTTTTCCATTTTATTCTATTACTATCACAGATCTTTCATTTGAGTAGCAACAGAACGTCTCTACGAGTACTTTGCGTAAATCAAGAAATTAAAATTTTTGGAATATTTTGCTTTTTCCTCTGTTACTATCACAGATCTGTCATTTGAGTAACAACAAAACGTCTCTACGAGTACTTTGCGTAAATCAAGAAATTAAAATTTTCGGAATATTTTGCTTTTTCCTCAGTTACTATCACAGATCTGTCATTTGAGTACCAACAGAACGTCTCTAGGAGTAGTTTGCGTAAATCAAGAAATTAAAATTTTCGGATTTTTTTCCATTTTACTCTATTACTATCACAGATCTTTCATTTGAGTAGCAACCAAACGTCTCTACGAGCACTTTGCGTAAGTCAAGAAATCAAAATTTTAAGAATGTTTCTCTTTTTCCTCTGTTACTATGACAGATCTGTCATTTGAGTAACAACAAAACGTCTCTACGAGCACTTTGCGTAAATCGAAAAATCAAAATTTTCGGAATTTTTTCCATTTTACTCTATTACTATCTCAGATCTTTCATTTGAGTAGCAACAGAACGTCTCTACGAGTACTTTGCGTAAATCAAGAAATTAAAATTTTTGGAATATTTTGCCTTTTCCTCTGTTACTATCACAGATCTGTCATTTGAGTAACAACAAAACGTTTCTACGAGTACATTGCGTATATCAAGAAATTAAAATTTTCGGAATATTTTGTATTTTCCTCTGTTACTATCACAGATCTGTCATTTGAGTAACAACAAAACGTCTCTACGAGCACTGTGCGTAAATTGAGAAATTATAATTTTCGGAATATTTTGCTTTTTCCTCTGTTACTATCACAGATCTGTCATTTGAGTACCATCAAAACGTCTCTATGAGTACTTTGCGTAAATCAAGAAATTAAAATTTTCGGAATTTTTTCCATTTTACTCTATTACTATCACAGATCTTTCATTTGAGTAGCAACCAAACGTCTCTACGAGCACTTTGCGTAAGTCAAGAAATCAAAATTTTAGGAATTTTTCTCTTTTTCCTCTGTTACTATGACAGATCTGTCATTTGAGTAACAACAAAACGTCTCTACGAGCACTTTGCGTAAATCGAAAAATCAAAATTTTCGGAATTTTTTCCATTTTACTCTATTACTATCACAGATCTTTCATTTGAGTAGCAACAAAACGTCTCTACGAGCACTTTGCGTAAGTCAAGAAATCAAAATTTTAGGAATTTTTTTCTTTTTCCTCTGTTACTATGACAGATCTGTCATTTGAGTAACAACAAAAAGTCTCTACGAGCACTTTGCGTAAATCAAGAAATTAAAATTTTCGTAATATTCTGCTTTTTCCTCTGTTACTATCACAGATCTGTCATTTGAGTAACAACAAAACGTCTCTATGAGTACTTTGCGTATATCAAGAAGTTAAAATTTTCTTAATATTCTGCTTTTTCCTCTGTTACTATCACAGATCTGTCATTTGAGTACCAACAAAACGTCTCTATGAGTACTTTGCGTAATTCAAGAAATTAAAATTTTCGGAATTTTCTCCATTTTACTCTATTACTATCACAGATCTTTCATTTGAGTAGCAACAAAACGTCTCTACGAGCACTTTGCGTAAGTCAAGAAATCAAAATTTTAGGAATTTTTATCTTTTTCTTCTGTTACTATTACAGATCTATCATTTGAGTAACAACAAAACGTCTGTCTCTACGAGCACTTTGTGTAAATCGAGAAATCAATATTTTCGGAATTTTTTCCATTTTACTCTATTACTATCACGGATCTTTGATTTGAGTAGCAACAGAACGTCTCTACGACCACTTTGCGTAAATCAAGAAATTAAAATTTTTGGAATATTTTGCTTTTTCCTCTGTTACTATCACAGATCTGTCATTTGAGTAACAACAAAACGTCTCTACGAGCACTTTGCGTAAATCGAAAAATCAAAATTTTCGGAATTTTTTCCATTTTACTCTATTACTATCACAGATCTTTCATTTGAGTATCAACAGAACGTCTCTACGAGTACTTTGCGTAAATCAAGAAATTAAAATTTTTGGAATATTTTGCTTTTTCCTCTGTTACTATCACAGATCTGTCATTTGAGTACCAACAAAACGTCTCCACGGGTACTTTGCGTAAATCAAGAAATTCAAATTTTCGGAATTTTTTCCATTTTACTCTATTACTATCACAGATCTTTCATTTGAGTAGCAACAAAACGTCTCTACGAGCACTTTGCGTAAGTCAAGAAATCAAAATTTTAGGAATTTTTTTCTTTTTCCTCTGTTACTATGACAGATCTGTCATTTGAGTAACAACAAAACGTCTCTACGAGCACTTTGCGTAAATCAAGAAATTAAAATTTTCGTAATATTCTGCTTTTTCCCCTGTTACTATCACAGATCTGTCATTTGAGTAACAACAAAACGTCTCTATGAGTACTTTGCATATATCAAGAAGTTAAAATTTTCTTAATATTCTGCTTTTTCCTCTGTTACTATCACAGATCTGTCATTTGAGTACCAACAAAACGTCTCTATGAGTACTTTGCGTAATTCAAGAAATTAAAATTTTCGGAATTTTCCCCATTTTACTCTATTACAATCACAGATCTTTCATTTGAGTAGCAACAAAACGTCTCTACGAGCACTTTGCGTAAGTCAAGAAATCAAAATTTTAGGAATTTTTATCTTTTTCTTCTGTTACTATTACAGATCTATCATTTGAGTAACAACAAAACGTCTGTCTCTACGAGCACTTTGTGTAAATCGTGAAATCAATATTTTCGGAATTTTTTCCATTTTACTCTATTACTATCACGGATCTTTGATTTGAGTAGCAACAGAACGTCTCTACGACCACTTTGCGTAAATCAAGAAATTAAAATTTTTGGAATATTTTGCTTTTTCCTCTGTTACTATCACAGATCTGTCATTTGAGTAACAACAAAACGTTTCTACGAGTACTTTGCGTATATCAAGAAATTAAAATTTTCGGAATATTTTGCTTTTTCCTCTGTTACTATCACAGATCTGTCATTTGAGTAACAACAAAACGTCTCTACGAGTACTTTGCGTATATGAAGAAATTAAAATTTTCGGAATATTTTGCTTTTTCCTCTGTTACTATCACAGATCTGTCATTTGAGTACCATCAAAACGTCTCTATGAGTACTTTGCGTAAATCAAGAAATTAAAATTTTCGGAATTTTTTCGATTTTACTCTATTACTATCACAGATCTTTCATTTGAGTAGCAACCAAACGTCTCTACGAGCACTTTGCGTAAGTCAAGAAATCAAAATTTTAGGAATTTTTCTCTTTTTCCTCTGTTACTATGACAGATCTGTCATTTGAGTAACAACAAAACATCTCTACGAGCACTTTGCGTAAATCGAAAAATCAAAATTTTCGGAATTTTTTCCATTTTACTCTATTACTATCACAGATCTTTCATTTGAGTAGCAACAGAACGTCTCTACGAGTACTTTGCGTAAATCAAGAAATTAAAATTTTTGGAATATTTTGCTTTTTCCTCTGTTATTATCACAGATCTGTCATTTGAGTAACAACAAAACGTCTCTACGAGTAGTTTGCGTAAATCAAGAAAATAAAATTTTCGGAATATTTTGCTTTTTCTTCTGTTACTATCACAGATCTGGCATTTGAGTAGCAACAAAATGTCTCTACGACCACTTTGCGTAAATCAAGAAATTAAAATTTTCGGAATATTTTGCTTTTTCCTCTGTTACTATCACAGATCTGTCATTTGAGTACCAACAAAACGTCTCGATGAGTAGTTTGCGTAAATCAAGAAATTAAAATTTTCGGATTTTTTTCCATTTTACTCTATTACTATCACAGATCTTTCATTTGAGTAGCAACCAAACGTCTCTACGAGCACTTTGCGTACGTCAAGAAATCAAAATTTTAGGAATTTTTCTCTTTTTCCTGTTACTATGACAGATCTGTCATTTGAGTAACAACAAAACGTCTCTACGAGCACGTTGCGTAAATCGAAAAATCAAAATTTTCGGAATTTTTTCCATTTTACTCTATTACTATCACAGATCTTTCATTTGAGTAGCAACAGAACGTCTCTACGAGTACTTTGCGTAAATCAAGAAATTAAAATTTTTGGAATATTTTGCTTTTTCCTCTGTTATTATCACAGATCTGTCATTTGAGTAACAACAAAACGTCTCTACGAGTAGTTTGCGTAAATCAAGAAAATAAAATTTTCGTAATATTCTGCTTTTTCCTCTGTTACTATCACAGATCTGTCATTTGAGTAACAACAAAACGTCTCTATGAGTACTTTGCGTATATCAAGAAGTTAAAATTTTCTTAATATTCTGCTTTTTCCTCTGTTACTATCACAGATCTGTCATTTGAGTACCAACAAAACGTCTCTATGAGTACTTTGCGTAATTCAAGAAATTAAAATTTTCGGAATTTTCTCCATTTTACTCTATTACTATCACAGATCTTTCATTTGAGTAGCAACAAAACGTCTCTACGAGCACTTTGCGTAAGTCAAGAAATCAAAATTTTAGGAATTTTTATCTTTTTCTTCTGTTACTATTACAGATCTATCATTTGAGTAACAACAAAACGTCTGTCTCTACGAGCACTTTGTGTAAATCGAGAAATCAATATTTTCGGAATTTTTTCCATTTTACTCTATTACTATCACGGATCTTTGATTTGAGTAGCAACAGAACGTCTCTACGACCACTTTGCGTAAATCAAGAAATTAAAATTTTTGGAATATTTTGCTTTTTCCTCTGTTACTATCACAGATCTGTCATTTGAGTAACAACAAAACGTCTCTACGAGCACTTTGCGTAAATCGAAAAATCAAAATTTTCGGAATTTTTTCCATTTTACTCTATTACTATCACAGATCTTTCATTTGAGTATCAACAGAACGTCTCTACGAGTACTTTGCGTAAATCAAGAAATTAAAATTTTTGGAATATTTTGCTTTTTCCTCTGTTACTATCACAGATCTGTCATTTGAGTACCAACAAAACGTCTCCACGGGTACTTTGCGTAAATCAAGAAATTCAAATTTTCGGAATTTTTTCCATTTTACTCTATTACTATCACAGATCTTTCATTTGAGTAGCAACAAAACGTCTCTACGAGCACTTTGCGTAAGTCAAGAAATCAAAATTTTAGGAATTTTTTTCTTTTTCCTCTGTTACTATGACAGATCTGTCATTTGAGTAACAACAAAACGTCTCTACGAGCACTTTGCGTAAATCAAGAAATTAAAATTTTCGTAATATTCTGCTTTTTCCCCTGTTACTATCACAGATCTGTCATTTGAGTAACAACAAAACGTCTCTATGAGTACTTTGCATATATCAAGAAGTTAAAATTTTCTTAATATTCTGCTTTTTCCTCTGTTACTATCACAGATCTGTCATTTGAGTACCAACAAAACGTCTCTATGAGTACTTTGCGTAATTCAAGAAATTAAAATTTTCGGAATTTTCCCCATTTTACTCTATTACAATCACAGATCTTTCATTTGAGTAGCAACAAAACGTCTCTACGACCACTTTGCGTAAGTCAAGAAATCAAAATTTTAGGAATTTTTATCTTTTTCTTCTGTTACTATTACAGATCTATCATTTGAGTAACAACAAAACGTCTGTCTCTACGAGCACTTTGTGTAAATCGTGAAATCAATATTTTCGGAATTTTTTCCATTTTACTCTATTACTATCACGGATCTTTGATTTGAGTAGCAACAGAACGTCTCTACGACCACTTTGCGTAAATCAAGAAATTAAAATTTTTGGAATATTTTGCTTTTTCCTCTGTTACTATCACAGATCTGTCATTTGAGTAACAACAAAACGTTTCTACGAGTACTTTGCGTATATCAAGAAATTAAAATTTTCGGAATATTTTGCTTTTTCCTCTGTTACTATCACAGATCTGTCATTTGAGTAACAACAAAACGTCTCTACGAGTACTTTGCGTATATGAAGAAATTAAAATTTTCGGAATATTTTGCTTTTTCCTCTGTTACTATCACAGATCTGTCATTTGAGTACCATCAAAACGTCTCTATGAGTACTTTGCGTAAATCAAGAAATTAAAATTTTCGGAATTTTTTCGATTTTACTCTATTACTATCACAGATCTTTCATTTGAGTAGCAACCAAACGTCTCTACGAGCACTTTGCGTAAGTCAAGAAATCAAAATTTTAGGAATTTTTCTCTTTTTCCTCTGTTACTATGACAGATCTGTCATTTGAGTAACAACAAAACATCTCTACGAGCACTTTGCGTAAATCGAAAAATCAAAATTTTCGGAATTTTTTCCATTTTACTCTATTACTATCACAGATCTTTCATTTGAGTAGCAACAGAACGTCTCTACGAGTACTTTGCGTAAATCAAGAAATTAAAATTTTTGGAATATTTTGCTTTTTCCTCTGTTATTATCACAGATCTGTCATTTGAGTAACAACAAAACGTCTCTACGAGTAGTTTGCGTAAATCAAGAAAATAAAATTTTCGGAATATTTTGCTTTTTCTTCTGTTACTATCACAGATCTGGCATTTGAGTAGCAACAAAATGTCTCTACGACCACTTTGCGTAAATCAAGAAATTAAAATTTTCGGAATATTTTGCTTTTTCCTCTGTTACTATCACAGATCTGTCATTTGAGTACCAACAAAACGTCTCGATGAGTAGTTTGCGTAAATCAAGAAATTAAAATTTTCGGATTTTTTTCCATTTTACTCTATTACTATCACAGATCTTTCATTTGAGTAGCAACCAAACGTCTCTACGAGCACTTTGCGTACGTCAAGAAATCAAAATTTTAGGAATTTTTCTCTTTTTCCTGTTACTATGACAGATCTGTCATTTGAGTAACAACAAAACGTCTCTACGAGCACGTTGCGTAAATCGAAAAATCAAAATTTTCGGAATTTTTTCCATTTTACTCTATTACTATCACAGATCTTTCATTTGAGTAGCAACAGAACGTCTCTACGAGTACTTTGCGTAAATCAAGAAATTAAAATTTTTGGAATATTTTGCTTTTTCCTCTGTTACTATCACAGATCTGTCATTTGAGTAACAACAAAACGTCTCTACGAGTACTTTGCGTATATCAAGAAATTAAAATATTCGGAATATTTTGCTTTTTCCTCTGTTACTATCACAGATCTGTCATTTGAGTAACAACAAAACGTCTCTTCGAGCACTGTGCGTAAATTGAGAAATTAAAATTTTCGGAATATTTTGCTTTTTCCTCTGTTACTATCACAGATCTGTCATTTGAGTACCACCAAAACGTCTCTATGAGTACTTTGCGTAAATCAAGAAATTAAAATTTTCGGAATTTTTTCCATTTTACTCTATTACTATCTCAGATCTTTCATTTGAGTAGCAACAGAACGTCTCTACGAGTACTTTGCGTAAATCAAGAAATTAAAATTTTTGGAATATTTTGCCTTTTCCTCTGTTACTATCACAGATCTCTCATTTGAGTAACAACAAAACGTTTCTACGAGTACTTTGCGTATATCAAGAAATTAAAATTTTCGGAATATTTTGTATTTTCCTCTGTTACTATCACAGATCTGTCATTTGAGTAACAACAAAACGTCTCTACGAGCACTGTGCGTAAATTGAGAAATTATAATTTTCGGAATATTTTGCTTTTTCCTCTGTTACTATCACAGATCTGTCATTTGAGTACCATCAAAACGTCTCTATGAGTACTTTGCGTAAATCAAGAAATTAAAATTTTCGGAATTTTTTCCATTTTACTCTATTACTATCACAGATCTTTCATTTGAGTAGCAACCAAACGTCTCTACGAGCACTTTGCGTAAGTCAAGAAATCAAAATTTTAGGAATTTTTCTCTTTTTCCTCTGTTACTATGACAGATCTGTCATTTGAGTAACAACAAAACGTCTCTACGAGCACTTTGCGTAAATCGAAAAATCAAAATTTTCGGAATTTTTTCCATTTTACTCTATTACTATCACAGATCTTTCATTTGAGTAGCAACAAAACGTCTCTACGAGCACTTTGCGTAAGTCAAGAAATCAAAATTTTAGGAATTTTTTTCTTTTTCCTCTGTTACTATGACAGATCTGTCATTTGAGTAACAACAAAAAGTCTCTACGAGCACTTTGCGTAAATCAAGAAATTAAAATTTTCGTAATATTCTGCTTTTTCCTCTGTTACTATCACAGATCTGTCATTTGAGTAACAACAAAACGTCTCTATGAGTACTTTGCGTATATCAAGAAGTTAAAATTTTCTTAATATTCTGCTTTTTCCTCTGTTACTATCACAGATCTGTCATTTGAGTACCAACAAAACGTCTCTATGAGTACTTTGCGTACGTCAAGAAATCAAAATTTTAGGAATATTTCTCTTTTTCCTGTTACTATGACAGATCTGTCATTTGAGTAACAACAAAACGTCTCTACGAGCACGTTGCGTAAATCGAAAAATCAAAATTTTCGGAATTTTTTCCATTTTACTCTATTACTATCACAGATCTTTCATTTGAGTAGCAACAGAACGTCTCTACGAGTACTTTGCGTAAATCAAGAACTTAAAATTTTTGGAATATTTTGCTTTTTCCTCTGTTACTATCACAGATCTGTCATTTGAGTAACAACAAAACGCCTCTACGAGTACTTTGCGTAAATCAAGAAATTAAAATTTTCGGAATATTTTGCTTTTTCCTCTGTTACTATCACAGATCTGTCATTTGAGTACCAACAAAACGTCTCTACGAGTACTTTGCGTAAATCAAGAAATTAAAATTTTCGGAATTTTTTCCATTTTACTCTATTACTATCACAGATCTGTCATTTGAGTAGCAACAGAACGTCTCTACGAGTACTTTGCGTAAATCAAGAACTTAAAATTTTTGGAATATTTTGCTTTTTCCTCTGTTACTATCACAGATCTGTCATTTGAGTACCAACAAAACGTCTCTACGAGTACTTTGCGTAAATCAAGAAATTAAAATTTTCGGAATTTTTTCCATTTTACTCTATTACTATCACAGATCTGTCATTTGAGTAACAACAAAACGTCTCTACGAGCACTTTGCGTAAATCAAGAAATTAAAATTTTCGGAATATTTTGCTTTTTCCTCTGTTACTATCACAGATCTGTCATTTGAGTACCAACAAAACGTCTCTACGAGTACTTTGCGTAAATCAAGAAATTAAAATTTTCGGAATTTTTTCCATTTTACTCTATTACTATCACAGATCTGTCATTTGAGTAACAACAAAACGTCTCTACGAGCACTTTGCGTAAATCAAGAAATTAAAATTTTCGGAATTTTTTCCATTTTACTCTATTACTATCACAGATCTGTCATTTGAGTACCAACAAAACGTCTCTACGAGTACTTTGCGTAAATCAAGAAATTAAAATTTTCGGAATTTTTTCCATTTTACTCTATTACTATCACAGATCTGTCATTTGAGTAACAACAAAACGTCTCTATGAGTACTTTGCGTATATCAAGAAGTTAAAATTTTCTTAATATTCTGCTTTTTCCTCTGTTACTAACACAGATCTGTCATTTGAGTACCAACAAAACGTCTCTATGAGTACTTTGCGTAGTTTAAGAAATTAAAATTTACAGAATTTTCTCCATTTTACTCTATTACTATCACAGATCTTTCATTTGAGTAGCAACAAAACGTCTCTACGAGCACTTTGCGTAAGTCAAGAAATCAAAATTTTAGGAATTTTTCTCCTTTTCCTCTGTTACTATGACAGATCTGTCATTTGAGTAACAACAAAACGTCTCTACGAGCACATTGCGTAAATCAAGAAATTAAAATTTTCGGAATATTCTGCTTTTTCCTCTGTTACTATCACAGATCTGTCATTTGAGTAACAACAAAACGTCTCTATGAGTACTTTGCGTATATCAAGAAGTTAAAATTTTCTTAATATTCTGCTTTTTCCTCTGTTACTATCACAGATCTGTCATTTGAGTACCAACAAAACGTCTCTATGAGTATTTTGCGTAATTCAAGAAATTAAAATTTTCGGAATTTTCTCCATTTACTCTATTACTATCACAGCTCTTTCATTTGAGTAGCAACAAAACGTCTCTACGAGCACTTTGCGTAAGTCAAGAAATCAAAATTTTAGGAATTTTTATCTTTTTCTTCTGTTACTATTACAGATCTATCATTTGAGTAACAACAAAACGTCTGTCTCTACGAGCACTTTGTGTAAATCGAGAAATCAATATTTTCGGAATTTTTTCCATTTTACTCTATTACTATCACGGATCTTTGATTTGAGTAGCAACAGAACGTCTCTACGACCACTTTGCGTAAATCAAGAAATTAAAATTTTTGGAATATTTTGCTTTTTCCTCTGTTACTATCACAGATCTGTCATTTGAGTAACAACAAAACGTTTCTACGAGTACCTTGCGTAAATCAAGAAATTAAAATTTTCGGAATATTTTCCTTTTTCCTCTGTTACTATCACAGATCTGTCATTTGAGTAACAACAAAACGTCTCTACGAGCACTTTGCGTAAATTGAGAAATTAAAATTTTCGGAATATTTTGCTTTTTCCTCTGTTACTATCACAGATCTGTCATTTGAGTACCACCAAAACGTCTCTATGAGTACTTTGCGTAAATCAAGAAATTAAAATTTTCGGAATTTTTTCCATTTTACTCTATTACTATCACAGATCTTTCATTTGAGTAGCAACCAAACGTCTCTACGAGCACTTTGCGTAAGTCAAGAAATCAAAATTTTAGGAATTTTTCTCTTTTTCCTCTGTTACTATGACAGATCTGTCATTTGAGTAACAACAAAACGTCTCTACGAGCACTTTGCGTAAATCGAAAAATCAAAATTTTCGGAATTTTTTCCATTTTACTCTATTACTATCACAGACCTTTCATTTGAGTAGCAACAGAACGTCTCTACGAGTACTTTGCGTAAATCAAGAAATTAAAATTTTTGGAATATTTTGCTTTTTCCTCTGTTACTATCACAGATCTGTCATTTGAGTAACAACAAAACGTCTCTACGAGTACTTTGCGTAAATCAAGAAATTAAAATTTTCGGAATATTTTGCTTTTTCCTCTGTTACTATCACAGATCTGTCATTTGAGTACCAACAGAACGTCTCTATGAGTAGTTTGCGTAAATCAAGAAATTAAAATTTTCGGATTTTTTTCCATTTTACTCTATTACTATCACAGATCTTTCATTTGAGTAGCAACCAAACGTCTCTACGAGCACTTTGCGTAAGTCAAGAAATCAAAATTTTAGGATTTTTTCTCTTTTTCCTCTGTTACTATGACAGATCTGTCATTTGAGTAACAACAAAACGTCTCTACGAGCACTTTGCGTAAATCAAGAAATTAAAATTTTCGTAATATTCTGCTTTTTCCCCTGTTACTATCACAGATCTGTCATTTGAGTAACAACAAAACGTCTCTATGAGTACTTTGCATATATCAAGAAGTTAAAATTTTCTTAATATTCTGCTTTTTCCTCTGTTACTATCACAGATCTGTCATTTGAGTACCAACAAAACGTCTCTATGAGTACTTTGCGTAATTCAAGAAATTAAAATTTTCGGAATTTTCCCCATTTTACTCTATTACAATCACAGATCTTTCATTTGAGTAGCAACAAAACGTCTCTACGAGCACTTTGCGTAAGTCAAGAAATCAAAATTTTAGGAATTTTTATCTTTTTCTTCTGTTACTATTACAGATCTATCATTTGAGTAACAACAAAACGTCTGTCTCTACGAGCACTTTGTGTAAATCGTGAAATCAATATTTTCGGAATTTTTTCCATTTTACTCTATTACTATCACGGATCTTTGATTTGAGTAGCAACAGAACGTCTCTACGACCACTTTGCGTAAATCAAGAAATTAAAATTTTTGGAATATTTTGCTTTTTCCTCTGTTACTATCACAGATCTGTCATTTGAGTAACAACAAAACGTTTCTACGAGTACTTTGCGTATATCAAGAAATTAAAATTTTCGGAATATTTTGCTTTTTCCTCTGTTACTATCACAGATCTGTCATTTGAGTAACAACAAAACGTCTCTACGAGTACTTTGCGTATATCAAGAAATTAAAATTTTCGGAATATTTTGCTTTTTCCTCTGTTACTATCACAGATCTGTCATTTGAGTACCATCAAAACGTCTCTATGAGTACTTTGCGTAAATCAAGAAATTAAAATTTTCGGAATTTTTTCGATTTTACTCTATTACTATCACAGATCTTTCATTTGAGTAGCAACCAAACGTCTCTACGAGCACTTTGCGTAAGTCAAGAAATCAAAATTTTAGGAATTTTTCTCTTTTTCCTCTGTTACTATGACAGATCTGTCATTTGAGTAACAACAAAACATCTCTACGAGCACTTTGCGTAAATCGAAAAATCAAAATTTTCGGAATTTTTTCCATTTTACTCTATTACTATCACAGATCTTTCATTTGAGTAGCAACAGAACGTCTCTACGAGTACTTTGCGTAAATCAAGAAATTAAAATTTTTGGAATATTTTGCTTTTTCCTCTGTTATTATCACAGATCTGTCATTTGAGTAACAACAAAACGTCTCTACGAGTAGTTTGCGTAAATCAAGAAAATAAAATTTTCGGAATATTTTGCTTTTTCTTCTGTTACTATCACAGATCTGGCATTTGAGTAGCAACAAAATGTCTCTACGACCACTTTGCGTAAATCAAGAAATTAAAATTTTCGGAATATTTTGCTTTTTCCTCTGTTACTATCACAGATCTGTCATTTGAGTACCAACAAAACGTCTCGATGAGTAGTTTGCGTAAATCAAGAAATTAAAATTTTCGGATTTTTTTCCATTTTACTCTATTACTATCACAGATCTTTCATTTGAGTAGCAACCAAACGTCTCTACGAGCACTTTGCGTACGTCAAGAAATCAAAATTTTAGGAATTTTTCTCTTTTTCCTGTTACTATGACAGATCTGTCATTTGAGTAACAACAAAACGTCTCTACGAGCACGTTGCGTAAATCGAAAAATCAAAATTTTCGGAATTTTTTCCATTTTACTCTATTACTATCACAGATCTTTCATTTGAGTAGCAACAGAACGTCTCTACGAGTACTTTGCGTAAATCAAGAAATTAAAATTTTTGGAATATTTTGCTTTTTCCTCTGTTACTATCACAGATCTGTCATTTGAGTAACAACAAAACGTCTCTACGAGTACTTTGCGTATATCAAGAAATTAAAATATTCGGAATATTTTGCTTTTTCCTCTGTTACTATCACAGATCTGTCATTTGAGTAACAACAAAACGTCTCTTCGAGCACTGTGCGTAAATTGAGAAATTAAAATTTTCGGAATATTTTGCTTTTTCCTCTGTTACTATCACAGATCTGTCATTTGAGTACCACCAAAACGTCTCTATGAGTACTTTGCGTAAATCAAGAAATTAAAATTTTCGGAATTTTTTCCATTTTACTCTATTACTATCACAGATCTTTCATTTGAGTAGCAACCAAACGTCTCTACGAGCACTTTGCGTAAGTCAAGAAATCAAAATTTTAGGAATTTTTCTCTTTTTCCTCTGTTACTATGACAGATCTGTCATTTGAGTAACAACAAAACGTCTCTACGAGTACTTTGCGTATATCAAGAAATTAAAATATTCGGAATATTTTGCTTTTTCCTCTGTTACTATCACAGATCTGTCATTTGAGTAACAACAAAACGTCTCTTCGAGCACTGTGCGTAAATTGAGAAATTAAAATTTTCGGAATATTTTGCTTTTTCCTCTGTTACTATCACAGATCTGTCATTTGAGTACCACCAAAACGTCTCTACGAGTACTTTGCGTAAATCAAGAAATTAAAATTTTTGGAATATTTTGCTTTTTCCTCTGTTACTATCACAGATCTGTCATTTGAGTAACAACAAAACGTCTCTACGAGTACTTTGCGTAAATCAAGAAATTAAAATTTTCGGAATATTTTGCTTTTTCCTCAGTTACTATCACAGATCTGTCATTTGAGTACCAACAGAACGTCTCTAGGAGTAGTTTGCGTAAATCAAGAAATTAAAATTTTCGGATTTTTTTCCATTTTACTCTATTACTATCACAGATCTTTCATTTGAGTAGCAACCAAACGTCTCTACGAGCACTTTGCGTAAGTCAAGAAATCAAAATTTTAAGAATGTTTCTCTTTTTCCTCTGTTACTATGACAGATCTGTCATTTGAGTAACAACAAAACGTCTCTACGAGCACTTTGCGTAAATCGAAAAATCAAAATTTTCGGAATTTTTTCCATTTTACTCTATTACTATCTCAGATCTTTCATTTGAGTAGCAACAGAACGTCTCTACGAGTACTTTGCGTAAATCAAGAAATTAAAATTTTTGGAATATTTTGCCTTTTCCTCTGTTACTATCACAGATCTCTCATTTGAGTAACAACAAAACGTTTCTACGAGTACTTTGCGTATATCAAGAAATTAAAATTTTCGGAATATTTTGTATTTTCCTCTGTTACTATCACAGATCTGTCATTTGAGTAACAACAAAACGTCTCTACGAGCACTGTGCGTAAATTGAGAAATTATAATTTTCGGAATATTTTGCTTTTTCCTCTGTTACTATCACAGATCTGTCATTTGAGTACCATCAAAACGTCTCTATGAGTACTTTGCGTAAATCAAGAAATTAAAATTTTCGGAATTTTTTCCATTTTACTCTATTACTATCACAGATCTTTCATTTGAGTAGCAACCAAACGTCTCTACGAGCACTTTGCGTAAGTCAAGAAATCAAAATTTTAGGAATTTTTCTCTTTTTCCTCTGTTACTATGACAGATCTGTCATTTGAGTAACAACAAAACGTCTCTACGAGCACTTTGCGTAAATCGAAAAATCAAAATTTTCGGAATTTTTTCCATTTTACTCTATTACTATCACAGATCTTTCATTTGAGTAGCAACAAAACGTCTCTACGAGCACTTTGCGTAAGTCAAGAAATCAAAATTTTAGGAATTTTTTTCTTTTTCCTCTGTTACTATGACAGATCTGTCATTTGAGTAACAACAAAAAGTCTCTACGAGCACTTTGCGTAAATCAAGAAATTAAAATTTTCGTAATATTCTGCTTTTTCCTCTGTTACTATCACAGATCTGTCATTTGAGTAACAACAAAACGTCTCTATGAGTACTTTGCGTATATCAAGAAGTTAAAATTTTCTTAATATTCTGCTTTTTCCTCTGTTACTATCACAGATCTGTCATTTGAGTACCAACAAAACGTCTCTATGAGTACTTTGCGTACGTCAAGAAATCAAAATTTTAGGAATATTTCTCTTTTTCCTGTTACTATGACAGATCTGTCATTTGAGTAACAACAAAACGTCTCTACGAGCACGTTGCGTAAATCGAAAAATCAAAATTTTCGGAATTTTTTCCATTTTACTCTATTACTATCACAGATCTTTCATTTGAGTAGCAACAGAACGTCTCTACGAGTACTTTGCGTAAATCAAGAACTTAAAATTTTTGGAATATTTTGCTTTTTCCTCTGTTACTATCACAGATCTGTCATTTGAGTAACAACAAAACGCCTCTACGAGTACTTTGCGTAAATCAAGAAATTAAAATTTTCGGAATATTTTGCTTTTTCCTCTGTTACTATCACAGATCTGTCATTTGAGTACCAACAAAACGTCTCTACGAGTACTTTGCGTAAATCAAGAAATTAAAATTTTCGGAATTTTTTCCATTTTACTCTATTACTATCACAGATCTGTCATTTGAGTAACAACAAAACGTCTCTACGAGCACTTTGCGTAAATCAAGAAATTAAAATTTTCGGAATATTCTGCTTTTTCTTCTGTTACTATCACAGATCTGTCATTTGAGTAACAACAAAACGTCTCTATGAGTACTTTGCGTATATCAAGAAGTTAAAATTTTCTTAATATTCTGCTTTTTCCTCTGTTACTAACACAGATCTGTCATTTGAGTACCAACAAAACGTCTCTATGAGTACTTTGCGTAGTTTAAGAAATTAAAATTTACAGAATTTTCTCCATTTTACTCTATTACTATCACAGATCTTTCATTTGAGTAGCAACAAAACGTCTCTACGAGCACTTTGCGTAAGTCAAGAAATCAAAATTTTAGGAATTTTTCTCCTTTTCCTCTGTTACTATGACAGATCTGTCATTTGAGTAACAACAAAACGTCTCTACGAGCACTTTGCGTAAATCAAGAAATTAAAATTTTCGGAATATTCTGCTTTTTCCTCTGTTACTATCACAGATCTGTCATTTGAGTAACAACAAAACGTCTCTATGAGTACTTTGCGTATATCAAGAAGTTAAAATTTTCTTAATATTCTGCTTTTTCCTCTGTTACTATCACAGATCTGTCATTTGAGTACCAACAAAACGTCTCTATGAGTATTTTGCGTAATTCAAGAAATTAAAATTTTCGGAATTTTCTCCATTTACTCTATTACTATCACAGCTCTTTCATTTGAGTAGCAACAAAACGTCTCTACGAGCACTTTGCGTAAGTCAAGAAATCAAAATTTTAGGAATTTTTATCTTTTTCTTCTGTTACTATTACAGATCTATCATTTGAGTAACAACAAAACGTCTGTCTCTACGAGCACTTTGTGTAAATCGAGAAATCAATATTTTCGGAATTTTTTCCATTTTACTCTATTACTATCACGGATCTTTGATTTGAGTAGCAACAGAACGTCTCTACGACCACTTTGCGTAAATCAAGAAATTAAAATTTTTGGAATATTTTGCTTTTTCCTCTGTTACTATCACAGATCTGTCATTTGAGTAACAACAAAACGTTTCTACGAGTACCTTGCGTAAATCAAGAAATTAAAATTTTCGGAATATTTTCCTTTTTCCTCTGTTACTATCACAGATCTGTCATTTGAGTAACAACAAAACGTCTCTACGAGCACTTTGCGTAAATTGAGAAATTAAAATTTTCGGAATATTTTGCTTTTTCCTCTGTTACTATCACAGATCTGTCATTTGAGTACCACCAAAACGTCTCTATGAGTACTTTGCGTAAATCAAGAAATTAAAATTTTCGGAATTTTTTCCATTTTACTCTATTACTATCACAGATCTTTCATTTGAGTAGCAACCAAACGTCTCTACGAGCACTTTGCGTAAGTCAAGAAATCAAAATTTTAGGAATTTTTCTCTTTTTCCTCTGTTACTATGACAGATCTGTCATTTGAGTAACAACAAAACGTCTCTACGAGCACTTTGCGTAAATCGAAAAATCAAAATTTTCGGAATTTTTTCCATTTTACTCTATTACTATCACAGACCTTTCATTTGAGTAGCAACAGAACGTCTCTACGAGTACTTTGCGTAAATCAAGAAATTAAAATTTTTGGAATATTTTGCTTTTTCCTCTGTTACTATCACAGATCTGTCATTTGAGTACCATCAAAACGTCTCTATGAGTACTTTGCGTAAATCAAGAAATTAAAATTTTCGGAATTTTTTCCATTTTACTCTATTACTATCACAGATCTTTCATTTGAGTAGCAACCAAACGTCTCTACGAGCACTTTGCGTAAGTCAAGAAATCAAAATTTTAGGAATTTTTCTCTTTTTCCTCTGTTACTATGACAGATCTGTCATTTGAGTAACAACAAAACGTCTCTACGAGCACTTTGCGTAAATCGAAAAATCAAAATTTTCGGAATTTTTTCCATTTTACTCTATTACTATCACAGATCTTTCATTTGAGTAGCAACAAAACGTCTCTACGAGCACTTTGCGTAAGTCAAGAAATCAAAATTTTAGGAATTTTTTTCTTTTTCCTCTGTTACTATGACAGATCTGTCATTTGAGTAACAACAAAAAGTCTCTACGAGCACTTTGCGTAAATCAAGAAATTAAAATTTTCGTAATATTCTGCTTTTTCCTCTGTTACTATCACAGATCTGTCATTTGAGTAACAACAAAACGTCTCTATGAGTACTTTGCGTATATCAAGAAGTTAAAATTTTCTTAATATTCTGCTTTTTCCTCTGTTACTATCACAGATCTGTCATTTGAGTACCAACAAAACGTCTCTATGAGTACTTTGCGTACGTCAAGAAATCAAAATTTTAGGAATATTTCTCTTTTTCCTGTTACTATGACAGATCTGTCATTTGAGTAACAACAAAACGTCTCTACGAGCACGTTGCGTAAATCGAAAAATCAAAATTTTCGGAATTTTTTCCATTTTACTCTATTACTATCACAGATCTTTCATTTGAGTAGCAACAGAACGTCTCTACGAGTACTTTGCGTAAATCAAGAACTTAAAATTTTTGGAATATTTTGCTTTTTCCTCTGTTACTATCACAGATCTGTCATTTGAGTAACAACAAAACGCCTCTACGAGTACTTTGCGTAAATCAAGAAATTAAAATTTTCGGAATATTTTGCTTTTTCCTCTGTTACTATCACAGATCTGTCATTTGAGTACCAACAAAACGTCTCTACGAGTACTTTGCGTAAATCAAGAAATTAAAATTTTCGGAATTTTTTCCATTTTACTCTATTACTATCACAGATCTGTCATTTGAGTAACAACAAAACGTCTCTACGAGCACTTTGCGTAAATCAAGAAATTAAAATTTTCGGAATATTCTGCTTTTTCTTCTGTTACTATCACAGATCTGTCATTTGAGTAACAACAAAACGTCTCTATGAGTACTTTGCGTATATCAAGAAGTTAAAATTTTCTTAATATTCTGCTTTTTCCTCTGTTACTAACACAGATCTGTCATTTGAGTACCAACAAAACGTCTCTATGAGTACTTTGCGTAGTTTAAGAAATTAAAATTTACAGAATTTTCTCCATTTTACTCTATTACTATCACAGATCTTTCATTTGAGTAGCAACAAAACGTCTCTACGAGCACTTTGCGTAAGTCAAGAAATCAAAATTTTAGGAATTTTTCTCCTTTTCCTCTGTTACTATGACAGATCTGTCATTTGAGTAACAACAAAACGTCTCTACGAGCACTTTGCGTAAATCAAGAAATTAAAATTTTCGGAATATTCTGCTTTTTCCTCTGTTACTATCACAGATCTGTCATTTGAGTAACAACAAAACGTCTCTATGAGTACTTTGCGTATATCAAGAAGTTAAAATTTTCTTAATATTCTGCTTTTTCCTCTGTTACTATCACAGATCTGTCATTTGAGTACCAACAAAACGTCTCTATGAGTATTTTGCGTAATTCAAGAAATTAAAATTTTCGGAATTTTCTCCATTTACTCTATTACTATCACAGCTCTTTCATTTGAGTAGCAACAAAACGTCTCTACGAGCACTTTGCGTAAGTCAAGAAATCAAAATTTTAGGAATTTTTATCTTTTTCTTCTGTTACTATTACAGATCTATCATTTGAGTAACAACAAAACGTCTGTCTCTACGAGCACTTTGTGTAAATCGAGAAATCAATATTTTCGGAATTTTTTCCATTTTACTCTATTACTATCACGGATCTTTGATTTGAGTAGCAACAGAACGTCTCTACGACCACTTTGCGTAAATCAAGAAATTAAAATTTTTGGAATATTTTGCTTTTTCCTCTGTTACTATCACAGATCTGTCATTTGAGTAACAACAAAACGTTTCTACGAGTACCTTGCGTAAATCAAGAAATTAAAATTTTCGGAATATTTTCCTTTTTCCTCTGTTACTATCACAGATCTGTCATTTGAGTAACAACAAAACGTCTCTACGAGCACTTTGCGTAAATTGAGAAATTAAAATTTTCGGAATATTTTGCTTTTTCCTCTGTTACTATCACAGATCTGTCATTTGAGTACCACCAAAACGTCTCTATGAGTACTTTGCGTAAATCAAGAAATTAAAATTTTCGGAATTTTTTCCATTTTACTCTATTACTATCACAGATCTTTCATTTGAGTAGCAACCAAACGTCTCTACGAGCACTTTGCGTAAGTCAAGAAATCAAAATTTTAGGAATTTTTCTCTTTTTCCTCTGTTACTATGACAGATCTGTCATTTGAGTAACAACAAAACGTCTCTACGAGCACTTTGCGTAAATCGAAAAATCAAAATTTTCGGAATTTTTTCCATTTTACTCTATTACTATCACAGACCTTTCATTTGAGTAGCAACAGAACGTCTCTACGAGTACTTTGCGTAAATCAAGAAATTAAAATTTTTGGAATATTTTGCTTTTTCCTCTGTTACTATCACAGATCTGTCATTTGAGTAACAACAAAACGTCTCTACGAGTACTTTGCGTAAATCAAGAAATTAAAATTTTCGGAATATTTTGCTTTTTCCTCTGTTACTATCACAGATCTGTCATTTGAGTACCAACAGAACGTCTCTATGAGTAGTTTGCGTAAATCAAGAAATTAAAATTTTCGGATTTTTTTCCATTTTACTCTATTACTATCACAGATCTTTCATTTGAGTAGCAACCAAACGTCTCTACGAGCACTTTGCGTAAGTCAAGAAATCAAAATTTTAGGATTTTTTCTCTTTTTCCTCTGTTACTATGACAGATCTGTCATTTGAGTAACAACAAAACGTCTCTACGAGCACTTTGCGTAAATCGAAAAATCAAAATTTTCGGAATTTTTTCCATTTTACTCTATTACTATCACATATCTTTCATTTGAGTAGCAACAGAACGTCTCTACGAGTACTTTGCGTAAATCAAGAAATTAAAATTTTTGGAATATTTTGCTTTTTCCTCTGTTACTATCACAGATCTGTCATTTGAGTAACAACAAAACGTCTCTACGAGCACTTTGCGTAAATCAAGAAATTAAAATTTTCGGAATATTCTGCTTTTTCCTCTGTTACTATCACAGATCTGTCATTTGAGTAACAACAAAACGTCTCTATGAGTACTTTGCGTATATCAAGAAGTTAAAATTTTCTTAATATTCTGCTTTTTCCTCTGTTACTATCACAGATCTGTCATTTGAGTACCAACAAAACGTCTCTATGAGTACTTTGCGTAATTCAAGAAATTAAAATTTTCGGAATTTTCTCCATTTTACTCTATTACTATCACAGATCTTTCATTTGAGTAGCAACAAAACGTCTCTACGAGCACTTTGCGTAAGTCAAGAAATCAAAATTTTAGGAATTTTTATCTTTTTCTTCTGTTACTATTACAGATCTATCATTTGAGTAACAACAAAACGTCTGCCTCTACGAGCACTTTGTGTAAATCGAGAAATCAATATTTTCGGAATTTTTTCCATTTTACTCTATTACTATCACGGATCTTTGATTTGAGTAGCAACAGAACGTCTCTACGACCACTTTGCGTAAATCAAGAAATTAAAATTTTTGGAATATTTTGCTTTTTCCTCTGTTACTATCACAGATCTGTCATTTGAGTACCAACAGAACGTCTCTATGAGTAGTTTGCGTAAATCAAGAAATTAAAATTTTCGGATTTTTTTCCATTTTACTCTATTACTATCACAGATCTTTCATTTGAGTAGCAACCAAACGTCTCTACGAGCACTTTGCGTAAGTCAAGAAATCAAAATTTTAGGATTTTTTCTCTTTTTCCTCTGTTACTATGACAGATCTGTCATTTGAGTAACAACAAAACGTCTCTACGAGCACTTTGCGTAAATCGAAAAATCAAAATTTTCAAATTTTCGGAATTTTTTCCATTTTACTCTATTACTATCACATATCTTTCATTTGAGTAGCAACAGAACGTCTCTACGAGTACTTTGCGTAAATCAAGAAATTAAAATTTTTGGAATATTTTGCTTTTTCCTCTGTTACTATCACAGATCTGTCATTTGAGTAACAACAAAACGTTTCTACGAGTACTTTGCGTATATCAAGAAATTAAAATTTTCGGAATATTTTGCTTTTTCCTCTGTTACTATCACAGATCTGTCATTTGAGTAACAACAAAACGTCTCTACGAGTACTTTGCGTATATCAAGAAATTAAAATTTTCGGAATATTTTGCTTTTTCCTCTGTTACTATCACAGATCTGTCATTTGAGTAACAACAAAACGTCTCTACGAGCACTTTGCGTAAATTGAGAAATTAAAATTTTCGGAATATTTTGCTTTTTCCTCTGTTACTATCACAGATCTGTCATTTGAGTACCACCAAAACGTCTCTATGAGTACTTTGCGTAAATCAAGAAATTAAAATTTTCGGAATTTTTTCCATTTTACTCTATTACTATCACAGATCTTCCATTTGAGTAGCAACCAAACGTCTCTACGAGCACTTTGCGTAAGTCAAGAAATCAAAATTTTAGGAATTTTTCTCTTTTTCCTCTGTTACTATGACAGATCTGTCATTTGAGTAACAACAAAACGTCTCTACGAGCACTTTGCGCAAATCGAAAAATCAAAATTTTCGGAATTTTTTCCATTTTACTCTATTACTATCACAGATCTTTCATTTGAGTAGCAACAGAACGTCTCTACGAGTACTTTGCGTAAATCAAGAAATTAAAATTTTTGGAATATTTTGCTTTTTCCTCTGTTACTATCACAGATCTGTCATTTGAGTAACAACAAAACGTCTCTACGAGTACTTTGCGTAAATCAAGAAATTAAAATTTTCGGAATATTTTGCTTTTTCCTCTGTTACTATCACAGATCTGTCATTTGAGTACCAACAGAACGTCACTATGAGTAGTTTGCGTAAATCAAGAAATTAAAATTTTCGGATTTTTTTCCATTTTACTCTATTACTATCACAGATCTTTCATTTGAGTAGCAACCAAACGTCTCTACGAGCACTTTGCGTAAGTCAAGAAATCAAAATTTTAGGAATTTTTCTCTTTTTCCTCTGTTACTATGACAGATCTGTCATTTGAGTAACAACAAAACGTCTCTACGAGCACTTTGCGTAAATCGAAAAATCAAAATTTTCGGAATTTTTTCCATTTTACTCTATTACTATCACATATCTTTCATTTGAGTAGCAACAGAACGTCTCTACGAGTACTTTGCGTAAATCAAGAAATTAAAATTTTTGGAATATTTTGCTTTTTCCTCTGTTACTATCACAGATCTGTCATTTGAGTAACAACAAAACGTCTCTACGAGCACTTTGCGTAAATCAAGAAATTAAAATTTTCGGAATATTCTGCTTTTTCCTCTGTTACTATCACAGATCTGTCATTTGAGTAACAACAAAACGTCTCTACGAGCACTTTGCGTAAATTGAGAAATTAAAATTTTCGGAATATTTTGCTTTTTCCTCTGTTACTATCACAGATCTGTCATTTGAGTACCACCAAAACGTCTCTATGAGTACTTTGCGTAAATCAAGAAATTAAAATTTTCGGATTTTTTTCCATTTTACTCTATTACTATCACAGATCTTTCATTTGAGTAGCAACCAAACGTCTCTACGAGCACTTTGCGTAAGTCAAGAAATCAAAATTTTAGGATTTTTTCTCTTTTTCCTCTGTTACTATGACAGATCTGTCATTTGAGTAACAACAAAACGTCTCTACGAGCACTTTGCGTAAATCGAAAAATCAAAATTTTCAAATTTTCGGAATTTTTTCCATTTTACTCTATTACTATCACATATCTTTCATTTGAGTAGCAACAGAACGTCTCTACGAGTACTTTGCGTAAATCAAGAAATTAAAATTTTTGGAATATTTTGCTTTTTCCTCTGTTACTATCACAGATCTGTCATTTGAGTAACAACAAAACGTTTCTACGAGTACTTTGCGTATATCAAGAAATTAAAATTTTCGGAATATTTTGCTTTTTCCTCTGTTACTATCACAGATCTGTCATTTGAGTAACAACAAAACGTCTCTACGAGTACTTTGCGTATATCAAAAATTAAAATTTTCGGAATATTTTGCTTTTTCCTCTGTTACTATCACAGATCTGTCATTTGAGTAACAACAAAACGTCTCTACGAGCACTTTGCGTAAATTGAGAAATTAAAATTTTCGGAATATTTTGCTTTTTCCTCTGTTACTATCACAGATCTGTCATTTGAGTACCACCAAAACATCTCTATGAGTACTTTGCGTAAATCAAGAAATTAAAATTTTCGGAATTTTTTCCATTTTACTCTATTAGTATCACAGATCTTCCATTTGAGTAGCAACCAAACGTCTCTACGAGCACTTTGCGTAAGTCAAGAAATCAAAATTTTAGGAATTTTTCTCTTTTTCCTCTGTTACTATGACAGATCTGTCATTTGAGTAACAACAAAACGTCTCTACGAGCACTTTGCGCAAATCGAAAAATCAAAATTTTCGGAATTTTTTCCATTTTACTCTATTACTATCACAGATCTTTCATTTGAGTAGCAACAGAACGTCTCTACGAGTACTTTGCGTAAATCAAGAAATTAAAATTTTTGGAATATTTTGCTTTTTCCTCTGTTACTATCACAGATCTGTCATTTGAGTAACAACAAAACGTCTCTACGAGTACTTTGCGTAAATCAAGAAATTAAAATTTTCGGAATATTTTGCTTTTTCCTCTGTTACTATCACAGATCTGTCATTTGAGTACCAACAGAACGTCACTATGAGTAGTTTGCGTAAATCAAGAAATTAAAATTTTCGGATTTTTTTCCATTTTACTCTATTACTATCACAGATCTTTCATTTGAGTAGCAACCAAACGTCTCTACGAGCACTTTGCGTAAGTCAAGAAATCAAAATTTTAGGAATTTTTCTCTTTTTCCTCTGTTACTATGACAGATCTGTCATTTGAGTAACAACAAAACGTCTCTACGAGCACTTTGCGTAAATCGAAAAATCAAAATTTTCGGAATTTTTTCCATTTTACTCTATTACTATCACATATCTTTCATTTGAGTAGCAACAGAACGTCTCTACGAGTACTTTGCGTAAATCAAGAAATTAAAATTTTTGGAATATTTTGCTTTTTCCTCTGTTACTATCACAGATCTGTCATTTGAGTAACAACAAAACGTCTCTACGAGTACTTTGCGTAAATCAAGAAATTAAAATTTTCGGAATATTTTGCTTTTTCCTCTGTTACTATCACAGATCTGTCATTTGAGTACCATCAAAACGTCTCTATGAGTACTTTGCGTAAATCAAGAAATTAAAATTTTCGGAATTTTTTCCATTTTACTCTATTACTATCACAGATCTTTCATTTGAGTAGCAACCAAACGTTTCTACGAGCACTTTGCGTAAGTCAAGAAATCAAAATTTTAAGAATTTTTCTCTTTTTCCTCTGTTACTATGACAGATCTGCCATTTGAGTAACAACAAAACGTCTCTACGAGCACTTTGCGTAAATCGAAAAATCAAAATTTTCGGAATTTTTTCCATTTTACTCTATTACTATCACAGATCTTTCATTTGAGTAGCAACAGAACGTCTCTACGAGTACTTTGCGTAAATCAAGAAATTAAAATTTTTGGAATATTTTGCCTTTTCCTCTGTTACTATCACAGATCTGTCATTTGAGTAACAACAAAACGTTTCTACGAGTACTTTGCGTATATCAAGAAATTAAAATTTTCGGAATATTTTGTATTTTCCTCTGTTACTATCAAAGATCTGTCATTTGAGTAACAACAAAACGTGTCTACGAGCACTGTGCGTAAATTGAGAAATTAAAATTTTCGGAATATTTTGCTTTTTCCTCTGTTACTATCACAGATCTGTCATTTGAGTACCATCAAAACGTCTCTATGAGTACTTTGCGTAAATCAAGAAATTAAAATTTTCGGAATTTTTTCCATTTTACTCTATTACTATCACAGATCTTTCATTTGAGTAGCAACCAAACGTTTCTACGAGCACTTTGCGTAAGTCAAGAAATCAAAATTTTAGGAATTTTTCTCTTTTTCCTCTGTTACTATGACAGATCTGTCATTTGAGTAACAACAAAACGTCTCTACGAGCACTTTGCGTAAATCGAAAAATCAAAATTTTCGGAATTTTTTCCATTTTACTCTATTACTATCACAGATCTTTCATTTGAGTAGCAACAGAACGTCTCTACGAGTACTTTGCGTAAATCAAGAAATTAAAATTTTTGGAATATTTTGCTTTTTCCTCTGTTACTATCACAGATCTGTCATTTGAGTAACAACAAAACGTATCTACGAGTACTTTGCGTAAATCAAGAAAATAAAATTTTCGGAATATTTTGCTTTTTCTTCTGTTACTATCACAGATCTGGCATTTGAGTAGCAACAAAATGTCTCTACGACCACTTTGCGTAAATCAAGAAATTAAAATTTTCGGAATATTTTGCTTTTTCCTCTGTTACTATCACAGATCTGTCATTTGAGTACCAACAAAACGTCTCGATGAGTAGTTTGCGTAAATCAAGAAATTAAAATTTTCGGATTTTTTTCCATTTTACTCTATTACTATCACAGATCTTTCATTTGAGTAGCAACCAAACGTCTCTACGAGCACTTTGCGTAAGTCAAGAAATCAAAATTTTAGGAATTTTTCTCTTTTTCCTCTGTTCCTATGACAGATCTGTCATTTGAGTAACAACAAAACGTCTCTACGAGCACTTTGCGTAAATCGAAAAATCAAAATTTTCGGAATTTTTTCCGTTTTATTCTATTACTATCACAGATCTTTCATTTGAGTAGCAACAGAACGTCTCTACGAGTACTTTGCGTAAATCAAGAACTTAAAATTTTTGGAATATTTTGCTTTTTCCTCTGTTACTATCACAGATCTGTCATTTGAGTAACAACAAACGTCTCTACGAGTACTTTGCGTAAATCAAGAAAATAAAATTTTCGAAATATTTTGCTTTTTCTTCTGTTACTATCACAGATCTGGCATTTGAGTAGCAACAAAATGTCTCTACGACCACTTTGCGTAAATCAAGAAATTAAAATTTTCGGAATATTTTGCTTTTTCCTCTGTTACTATCACAGATCTGTCATTTGAGTACCAACAAAACGTCTCGATGAGTAGTTTGCGTAAATCAAGAAATTAAAATTTTCGGATTTTTTTCCATTTTACTCTATTACTATCACAGATCTTTCATTTGAGTAGCAACCAAACGTCTCTACGAGCACTTTGCGTAAGTCAAGAAATCAAAATTTTAGGAATTTTTCTCTTTTTCCTCTGTTACTATGACAGATCTGTCATTTGAGTAACAACAAAACGTCTCTACGAGCACTTTGCGTAAATCGAAAAATCAAAATTTTCGGAATTTTTTCCATTTTACTCTATTACTATCACAGATCTTTCATTTGAGTAGCAACAGAACGTCTTTAAGAGTACTTTGCGTAAATCAAGAAATTAAAATTTTTGGAATATTTTGCCTTTTCCTCTGTTACTATCACAGATCTGTCATTTGAGTAACAACAAAACGTTTCTACGAGTACTTTGCGTATATCAAGAAATTAAAATTTTCGGAATATTTTGTATTTTCCTCTGTTACTATCACAGATCTGTCATTTGAGTAACAACAAAACGTCTCTACGAGCACTGTGCGTAAATTGAGAAATTAAAATTTTCGGAATATTTTGCTTTTTCCTCTGTTACTATCACAGATCTGTCATTTGAGTACCATCAAAACGTCTCTATGAGTACTTTGCGTAAATCAAGAAATTAAAATTTTCGGAATTTTTTCCATTTTACTCTATTACTATCACAGATCTTTCATTTGAGTAGCAACCAAACGTTTCTACGAGCACTTTGCGTAAGTCAAGAAATCAAAATTTTAGGAATTTTTCTCTTTTTCCTCTGTTACTATGACAGATCTGCCATTTGAGTAACAACAAAACGTCTCTACGAGCACTTTGCGTAAATCGAAAAATCAAAATTTTCGGAATTTTTTCCATTTTACTCTATTACTATCACAGATCTTTCATTTGAGTAGCAACAGAACGTCTCTACGAGTACTTTGCGTAAATCAAGAAATTAAAATTTATGGAATATTTTGCCTTTTCCTCTGTTACTATCACAGATCTGTCATTTGAGTAACAACAAAACGTTTCTACGAGTACTTTGCGTATATCAAGAAATTAAAATTTTCGGAATATTTTGTATTTTCCTCTGTTACTATCACAGATCTGTCATTTGAGTAACAACAAAACGTCTCTACGAGCACTGTGCGTAAATTGAGAAATTAAAATTTTCGGAATATTTTGCTTTTTCCTCTGTTACTATCACAGATCTGTCATTTGAGTACCATCAAAACGTCTCTATGAGTACTTTGCGTAAATCAAGAAATTAAAATTTTCGGAATTTTTTCCATTTTACTCTATTACTATCACAGATCTTTCATTTGAGTAGCAACCAAACGTCTCTACGAGCACTTTGCGTAAGTCAAGAAATCAAAATTTTAGGAATTTTTCTCTTTTTCCTCTGTTACTATGACAGATCTGTCATTTGAGTACCATCAAAACGTCTCTATGAGTACTTTGCGTAAATCAAGAAATTAAAATTTTCGGAATTTTTTCCATTTTACTCTATTACTATCACAGATCTTTCATTTGAGTAGCAACCAAACGTTTCTACGAGCACTTTGCGTAAGTCAAGAAATCAAAATTTTAGGAATTTTTCTCTTTTTCCTCTGTTACTATGACAGATCTGCCATTTGAGTAACAACAAAACGTCTCTACGAGCACTTTGCGTAAATCGAAAAATCAAAATTTTCGGAATTTTTTCCATTTTACTCTATTACTATCACAGATCTTTCATTTGAGTAGCAACAGAACGTCTCTACGAGTACTTTGCGTAAATCAAGAAATTAAAATTTTTGGAATATTTTGCCTTTTCCTCTGTTACTATCACAGATCTGTCATTTGAGTAACAACAAAACGTTTCTACGAGTACTTTGCGTATATCAAGAAATTAAAATTTTCGGAATATTTTGTATTTTCCTCTGTTACTATCACAGATCTGTCATTTGAGTAACAACAAAACGTCTCTACGAGCACTGTGCGTAAATTGAGAAATTAAAATTTTCGGAATATTTTGCTTTTTCCTCTGTTACTATCACAGATCTGTCATTTGAGTACCATCAAAACGTCTCTATGAGTACTTTGCGTAAATCAAGAAATTAAAATTTTCGGAATTTTTTCCATTTTACTCTATTACTATCACAGATCTTTCATTTGAGTAGCAACCAAACGTCTCTACGAGCACTTTGCGTAAGTCAAGAAATCAAAATTTTAGGAATTTTTCTCTTTTTCCTCTGTTACTATGACAGATCTGTCATTTGAGTAACAACAAAACGTCTCTACGAGCACTTTGCGTAAATCGAAAAATCAAAATTTTCGGAATTTTTTCCATTTTACTCTATTACTATCACAGATCTTTCATTTGAGTAGCAACAGAACGTCTCTACGAGTACTTTGCGTAAATCAAGAAATTAAAATTTTTGGAATATTTTGCTTTTTCCTCTGTTACTATCACAGATCTGTCATTTGAGTAACAACAAAACGTCTCTACGAGTACTTTGCGTAAATCAAGAAAATAAAATTTTCGGAATATTTTGCTTTTTCTTCTGTTACTATCACAGATCTGGCATTTGAGTAGCAACAAAATGTCTCTACGACCACTTTGCGTAAATCAAGAAATTAAAATTTTCGGTATATTTTGCTTTTTCCTCTGTTACTATCACAGATCTGTCATTTGAGTACCAACAAAACGTCTCGATGAGTAGTTTGCGTAAATCAAGAAATTAAAATTTTCGGATTTTTTTCCATTTTACTCTATTACTATCACAGATCTTTCATTTGAGTAGCAACCAAACGTCTCTACGAGCACTTTGCGTACGTCAAGAAATCAAAATTTTAGGAATTTTTCTCTTTTTCCTGTTACTATGACAGATCTGTCATTTGAGTAACAACAAAACGTCTCTACGAGCACGTTGCGTAAATCGAAAAATCAAAATTTTCGGAATTTTTTCCATTTTACTCTATTACTATCACAGATCTTTCATTTGAGTAGCAACAGAACGTCTCTACGAGTACTTTGCGTAAATCAAGAAATTAAAATTTTTGGAATATTTTGCTTTTTCCTCTGTTACTATCACAGATCTGTCATTTGAGTAACAACAAAACGTCTCTACGAGTACTTTGCGTATATCAAGAAATTAAAATATTCGGAATATTTTGCTTTTTCCTCTGTTACTATCACAGATCTGTCATTTGAGTAACAACAAAACGTCTCTTCGAGCACTGTGCGTAAATTGAGAAATTAAAATTTTCGGAATATTTTGCTTTTTCCTCTGTTACTATCACAGATCTGTCATTTGAGTACCACCAAAACGTCTCTATGAGTACTTTGCGTAAATCAAGAAATTAAAATTTTCGGAATTTTTTCCATTTTACTCTATTACTATCTCAGATCTTTCATTTGAGTAGCAACAGAGCGTCTCTACGAGTACTTTGCGTAAATCAAGAAATTAAAATTTTTGGAATATTTTGCCTTTTCCTCTGTTACTATCACAGATCTCTCATTTGAGTAACAACAAAACGTTTCTACGAGTACTTTGCGTATATCAAGAAATTAAAATTTTCGGAATATTTTGTATTTTCCTCTGTTACTATCACAGATCTGTCATTTGAGTAACAACAAAACGTCTCTACGAGCACTGTGCGTAAATTGAGAAATTATAATTTTCGGAATATTTTGCTTTTTCCTCTGTTACTATCACAGATCTGTCATTTGAGTACCATCAAAACGTCTCTATGAGTACTTTGCGTAAATCAAGAAATTAAAATTTTCGGAATTTTTTCCATTTTACTCTATTACTATCACAGATCTTTCATTTGAGTAGCAACCAAACGTCTCTACGAGCACTTTGCGTAAGTCAAGAAATCAAAATTTTAGGAATTTTTCTCTTTTTCCTCTGTTACTATGACAGATCTGTCATTTGAGTAACAACAAAACGTCTCTACGAGCACTTTGCGTAAATCGAAAAATCAAAATTTTCGGAATTTTTTCCATTTTACTCTATTACTATCACAGATCTTTCATTTGAGTAGCAACAAAACGTCTCTACGAGCACTTTGCGTAAGTCAAGAAATCAAAATTTTAGGAATTTTTTTCTTTTTCCTCTGTTACTATGACAGATCTGTCATTTGAGTAACAACAAAAAGTCTCTACGAGCACTTTGCGTAAATCAAGAAATTAAAATTTTCGTAATATTCTGCTTCTTCCTCTGTTACTATCACAGATCTGTCATTTGAGTAACAACAAAACGTCTCTATGAGTACTTTGCGTATATCAAGAAGTTAAAATTTTCTTAATATTCTGCTTTTTCCTCTGTTACTATCACAGATCTGTCATTTGAGTACCAACAAAACGTCTCTATGAGTACTTTGCGTACGTCAAGAAATCAAAATTTTAGGAATATTTCTCTTTTTCCTGTTACTATGACAGATCTGTCATTTGAGTAACAACAAAACGTCTCTACGAGCACGTTGCGTAAATCGAAAAATCAAAATTTTCGGAATTTTTTCCATTTTACTCTATTACTATCACAGATCTTTCATTTGAGTAGCAACAGAACGTCTCTACGAGTACTTTGCGTAAATCAAGAACTTAAAATTTTTGGAATATTTTGCTTTTTCCTCTGTTACTATCACAGATCTGTCATTTGAGTAACAACAAAACGCCTCTACGAGTACTTTGCGTAAATCAAGAAATTAAAATTTTCGGAATATTTTGCTTTTTCCTCTGTTACTATCACAGATCTGTCATTTGAGTACCAACAAAACGTCTCTACGAGTACTTTGCGTAAATCAAGAAATTAAAATTTTCGGAATTTTTTCCATTTTACTCTATTACTATCACAGATCTGTCATTTGAGTAACAACAAAACGTCTCTACGAGCACTTTGCGTAAATCAAGAAATTAAAATTTTCGGAATATTCTGCTTTTTCTTCTGTTACTATCACAGATCTGTCATTTGAGTAACAACAAAACGTCTCTATGAGTACTTTGCGTATATCAAGAAGTTAAAATTTTCTTAATATTCTGCTTTTTCCTCTGTTACTAACACAGATCTGTCATTTGAGTACCAACAAAACGTCTCTATGAGTACTTTGCGTAGTTTAAGAAATTAAAATTTACAGAATTTTCTCCATTTTACTCTATTACTATCACAGATCTTTCATTTGAGTAGCAACAAAACGTCTCTACGAGCACTTTGCGTAAGTCAAGAAATCAAAATTTTAGGAATTTTTCTCCTTTTCCTCTGTTACTATGACAGATCTGTCATTTGAGTAACAACAAAACGTCTCTACGAGCACTTTGCGTAAATCAAGAAATTAAAATTTTCGGAATATTCTGCTTTTTCCTCTGTTACTATCACAGATCTGTCATTTGAGTAACAACAAAACGTCTCTATGAGTACTTTGCGTATATCAAGAAGTTAAAATTTTCTTAATATTCTGCTTTTTCCTCTGTTACTATCACAGATCTGTCATTTGAGTACCAACAAAACGTCTCTATGAGTATTTTGCGTAATTCAAGAAATTAAAATTTTCGGAATTTTCTCCATTTACTCTATTACTATCACAGCTCTTTCATTTGAGTAGCAACAAAACGTCTCTACGAGCACTTTGCGTAAGTCAAGAAATCAAAATTTTAGGAATTTTTATCTTTTTCTTCTGTTACTATTACAGATCTATCATTTGAGTAACAACAAAACGTCTGTCTCTACGAGCACTTTGTGTAAATCGAGAAATCAATATTTTCGGAATTTTTTCCATTTTACTCTATTACTATCACGGATCTTTGATTTGAGTAGCAACAGAACGTCTCTACGACCACTTTGCGTAAATCAAGAAATTAAAATTTTTGGAATATTTTGCTTTTTCCTCTGTTACTATCACAGATCTGTCATTTGAGTAACAACAAAACGTTTCTACGAGTACCTTGCGTAAATCAAGAAATTAAAATTTTCGGAATATTTTCCTTTTTCCTCTGTTACTATCACAGATCTGTCATTTGAGTAACAACAAAACGTCTCTACGAGCACTTTGCGTAAATTGAGAAATTAAAATTTTCGGAATATTTTGCTTTTTCCTCTGTTACTATCACAGATCTGTCATTTGAGTACCACCAAAACGTCTCTATGAGTACTTTGCGTAAATCAAGAAATTAAAATTTTCGGAATTTTTTCCATTTTACTCTATTACTATCACAGATCTTTCATTTGAGTAGCAACCAAACGTCTCTACGAGCACTTTGCGTAAGTCAAGAAATCAAAATTTTAGGAATTTTTCTCTTTTTCCTCTGTTACTATGACAGATCTGTCATTTGAGTAACAACAAAACGTCTCTACGAGCACTTTGCGTAAATCGAAAAATCAAAATTTTCGGAATTTTTTCCATTTTACTCTATTACTATCACAGACCTTTCATTTGAGTAGCAACAGAACGTCTCTACGAGTACTTTGCGTAAATCAAGAAATTAAAATTTTTGGAATATTTTGCTTTTTCCTCTGTTACTATCACAGATCTGTCATTTGAGTAACAACAAAACGTCTCTACGAGTACTTTGCGTAAATCAAGAAATTAAAATTTTCGGAATATTTTGCTTTTTCCTCTGTTACTATCACAGATCTGTCATTTGAGTACCAACAGAACGTCTCTATGAGTAGTTTGCGTAAATCAAGAAATTAAAATTTTCGGATTTTTTTCCATTTTACTCTATTACTATCACAGATCTTTCATTTGAGTAGCAACCAAACGTCTCTACGAGCACTTTGCGTAAGTCAAGAAATCAAAATTTTAGGATTTTTTCTCTTTTTCCTCTGTTACTATGACAGATCTGTCATTTGAGTAACAACAAAACGTCTCTACGAGCACTTTGCGTAAATCAAGAAATTAAAATTTTCGTAATATTCTGCTTTTTCCCCTGTTACTATCACAGATCTGTCATTTGAGTAACAACAAAACGTCTCTATGAGTACTTTGCATATATCAAGAAGTTAAAATTTTCTTAATATTCTGCTTTTTCCTCTGTTACTATCACAGATCTGTCATTTGAGTACCAACAAAACGTCTCTATGAGTACTTTGCGTAATTCAAGAAATTAAAATTTTCGGAATTTTCCCCATTTTACTCTATTACAATCACAGATCTTTCATTTGAGTAGCAACAAAACGTCTCTACGAGCACTTTGCGTAAGTCAAGAAATCAAAATTTTAGGAATTTTTATCTTTTTCTTCTGTTACTATTACAGATCTATCATTTGAGTAACAACAAAACGTCTGTCTCTACGAGCACTTTGTGTAAATCGTGAAATCAATATTTTCGGAATTTTTTCCATTTTACTCTATTACTATCACGGATCTTTGATTTGAGTAGCAACAGAACGTCTCTACGACCACTTTGCGTAAATCAAGAAATTAAAATTTTTGGAATATTTTGCTTTTTCCTCTGTTACTATCACAGATCTGTCATTTGAGTAACAACAAAACGTCTCTACGAGTACTTTGCGTATATCAAGAAATTAAAATTTTCGGAATATTTTGCTTTTTCCTCTGTTACTATCACAGATCTGTCATTTGAGTACCATCAAAACGTCTCTATGAGTACTTTGCGTAAATCAAGAAATTAAAATTTTCGGAATTTTTTCGATTTTACTCTATTACTATCACAGATCTTTCATTTGAGTAGCAACCAAACGTCTCTACGAGCACTTTGCGTAAGTCAAGAAATCAAAATTTTAGGAATTTTTCTCTTTTTCCTCTGTTACTATGACAGATCTGTCATTTGAGTAACAACAAAACATCTCTACGAGCACTTTGCGTAAATCGAAAAATCAAAATTTTCGGAATTTTTTCCATTTTACTCTATTACTATCACAGATCTTTCATTTGAGTAGCAACAGAACGTCTCTACGAGTACTTTGCGTAAATCAAGAAATTAAAATTTTTGGAATATTTTGCTTTTTCCTCTGTTATTATCACAGATCTGTCATTTGAGTAACAACAAAACGTCTCTACGAGTAGTTTGCGTAAATCAAGAAAATAAAATTTTCGGAATATTTTGCTTTTTCTTCTGTTACTATCACAGATCTGGCATTTGAGTAGCAACAAAATGTCTCTACGACCACTTTGCGTAAATCAAGAAATTAAAATTTTCGGAATATTTTGCTTTTTCCTCTGTTACTATCACAGATCTGTCATTTGAGTACCAACAAAACGTCTCGATGAGTAGTTTGCGTAAATCAAGAAATTAAAATTTTCGGATTTTTTTCCATTTTACTCTATTACTATCACAGATCTTTCATTTGAGTAGCAACCAAACGTCTCTACGAGCACTTTGCGTACGTCAAGAAATCAAAATTTTAGGAATTTTTCTCTTTTTCCTGTTACTATGACAGATCTGTCATTTGAGTAACAACAAAACGTCTCTACGAGCACGTTGCGTAAATCGAAAAATCAAAATTTTCGGAATTTTTTCCATTTTACTCTATTACTATCACAGATCTTTCATTTGAGTAGCAACAGAACGTCTCTACGAGTACTTTGCGTAAATCAAGAAATTAAAATTTTTGGAATATTTTGCTTTTTCCTCTGTTACTATCACAGATCTGTCATTTGAGTAACAACAAAACGTCTCTACGAGTACTTTGCGTATATCAAGAAATTAAAATATTCGGAATATTTTGCTTTTTCCTCTGTTACTATCACAGATCTGTCATTTGAGTAACAACAAAACGTCTCTTCGAGCACTGTGCGTAAATTGAGAAATTAAAATTTTCGGAATATTTTGCTTTTTCCTCTGTTACTATCACAGATCTGTCATTTGAGTACCACCAAAACGTCTCTATGAGTACTTTGCGTAAATCAAGAAATTAAAATTTTCGGAATTTTTTCCATTTTACTCTATTACTATCACAGATCTTTCATTTGAGTAGCAACCAAACGTCTCTACGAGCACTTTGCGTAAGTCAAGAAATCAAAATTTTAGGAATTTTTCTCTTTTTCCTCTGTTACTATGACAGATCTGTCATTTGAGTAACAACAAAACGTCTCTACGAGTACTTTGCGTATATCAAGAAATTAAAATATTCGGAATATTTTGCTTTTTCCTCTGTTACTATCACAGATCTGTCATTTGAGTAACAACAAAACGTCTCTTCGAGCACTGTGCGTAAATTGAGAAATTAAAATTTTCGGAATATTTTGCTTTTTCCTCTGTTACTATCACAGATCTGTCATTTGAGTACCACCAAAACGTCTCTACGAGTACTTTGCGTAAATCAAGAAATTAAAATTTTTGGAATATTTTGCTTTTTCCTCTGTTACTATCACAGATCTGTCATTTGAGTAACAACAAAACGTCTCTACGAGTACTTTGCGTAAATCAAGAAATTAAAATTTTCGGAATATTTTGCTTTTTCCTCAGTTACTATCACAGATCTGTCATTTGAGTACCAACAGAACGTCTCTAGGAGTAGTTTGCGTAAATCAAGAAATTAAAATTTTCGGATTTTTTTCCATTTTACTCTATTACTATCACAGATCTTTCATTTGAGTAGCAACCAAACGTCTCTACGAGCACTTTGCGTAAGTCAAGAAATCAAAATTTTAAGAATGTTTCTCTTTTTCCTCTGTTACTATGACAGATCTGTCATTTGAGTAACAACAAAACGTCTCTACGAGCACTTTGCGTAAATCGAAAAATCAAAATTTTCGGAATTTTTTCCATTTTACTCTATTACTATCTCAGATCTTTCATTTGAGTAGCAACAGAACGTCTCTACGAGTACTTTGCGTAAATCAAGAAATTAAAATTTTTGGAATATTTTGCCTTTTCCTCTGTTACTATCACAGATCTCTCATTTGAGTAACAACAAAACGTTTCTACGAGTACTTTGCGTATATCAAGAAATTAAAATTTTCGGAATATTTTGTATTTTCCTCTGTTACTATCACAGATCTGTCATTTGAGTAACAACAAAACGTCTCTACGAGCACTGTGCGTAAATTGAGAAATTATAATTTTCGGAATATTTTGCTTTTTCCTCTGTTACTATCACAGATCTGTCATTTGAGTACCATCAAAACGTCTCTATGAGTACTTTGCGTAAATCAAGAAATTAAAATTTTCGGAATTTTTTCCATTTTACTCTATTACTATCACAGATCTTTCATTTGAGTAGCAACCAAACGTCTCTACGAGCACTTTGCGTAAGTCAAGAAATCAAAATTTTAGGAATTTTTCTCTTTTTCCTCTGTTACTATGACAGATCTGTCATTTGAGTAACAACAAAACGTCTCTACGAGCACTTTGCGTAAATCGAAAAATCAAAATTTTCGGAATTTTTTCCATTTTACTCTATTACTATCACAGATCTTTCATTTGAGTAGCAACAAAACGTCTCTACGAGCACTTTGCGTAAGTCAAGAAATCAAAATTTTAGGAATTTTTTTCTTTTTCCTCTGTTACTATGACAGATCTGTCATTTGAGTAACAACAAAAAGTCTCTACGAGCACTTTGCGTAAATCAAGAAATTAAAATTTTCGTAATATTCTGCTTTTTCCTCTGTTACTATCACAGATCTGTCATTTGAGTAACAACAAAACGTCTCTATGAGTACTTTGCGTATATCAAGAAGTTAAAATTTTCTTAATATTCTGCTTTTTCCTCTGTTACTATCACAGATCTGTCATTTGAGTACCAACAAAACGTCTCTATGAGTACTTTGCGTACGTCAAGAAATCAAAATTTTAGGAATATTTCTCTTTTTCCTGTTACTATGACAGATCTGTCATTTGAGTAACAACAAAACGTCTCTACGAGCACGTTGCGTAAATCGAAAAATCAAAATTTTCGGAATTTTTTCCATTTTACTCTATTACTATCACAGATCTTTCATTTGAGTAGCAACAGAACGTCTCTACGAGTACTTTGCGTAAATCAAGAACTTAAAATTTTTGGAATATTTTGCTTTTTCCTCTGTTACTATCACAGATCTGTCATTTGAGTAACAACAAAACGCCTCTACGAGTACTTTGCGTAAATCAAGAAATTAAAATTTTCGGAATATTTTGCTTTTTCCTCTGTTACTATCACAGATCTGTCATTTGAGTACCAACAAAACGTCTCTACGAGTACTTTGCGTAAATCAAGAAATTAAAATTTTCGGAATTTTTTCCATTTTACTCTATTACTATCACAGATCTGTCATTTGAGTAACAACAAAACGTCTCTACGAGCACTTTGCGTAAATCAAGAAATTAAAATTTTCGGAATATTCTGCTTTTTCTTCTGTTACTATCACAGATCTGTCATTTGAGTAACAACAAAACGTCTCTATGAGTACTTTGCGTATATCAAGAAGTTAAAATTTTCTTAATATTCTGCTTTTTCCTCTGTTACTAACACAGATCTGTCATTTGAGTACCAACAAAACGTCTCTATGAGTACTTTGCGTAGTTTAAGAAATTAAAATTTACAGAATTTTCTCCATTTTACTCTATTACTATCACAGATCTTTCATTTGAGTAGCAACAAAACGTCTCTACGAGCACTTTGCGTAAGTCAAGAAATCAAAATTTTAGGAATTTTTCTCCTTTTCCTCTGTTACTATGACAGATCTGTCATTTGAGTAACAACAAAACGTCTCTACGAGCACTTTGCGTAAATCAAGAAATTAAAATTTTCGGAATATTCTGCTTTTTCCTCTGTTACTATGACAGATCTGTCATTTGAGTAACAACAAAACGTCTCTATGAGTACTTTGCGTATATCAAGAAGTTAAAATTTTCTTAATATTCTGCTTTTTCCTCTGTTACTATCACAGATCTGTCATTTGAGTACCAACAAAACGTCTCTATGAGTATTTTGCGTAATTCAAGAAATTAAAATTTTCGGAATTTTCTCCATTTACTCTATTACTATCACAGCTCTTTCATTTGAGTAGCAACAAAACGTCTCTACGAGCACTTTGCGTAAGTCAAGAAATCAAAATTTTAGGAATTTTTATCTTTTTCTTCTGTTACTATTACAGATCTATCATTTGAGTAACAACAAAACGTCTGTCTCTACGAGCACTTTGTGTAAATCGAGAAATCAATATTTTCGGAATTTTTTCCATTTTACTCTATTACTATCACGGATCTTTGATTTGAGTAGCAACAGAACGTCTCTACGACCACTTTGCGTAAATCAAGAAATTAAAATTTTTGGAATATTTTGCTTTTTCCTCTGTTACTATCACAGATCTGTCATTTGAGTAACAACAAAACGTTTCTACGAGTACCTTGCGTAAATCAAGAAATTAAAATTTTCGGAATATTTTCCTTTTTCCTCTGTTACTATCACAGATCTGTCATTTGAGTAACAACAAAACGTCTCTACGAGCACTTTGCGTAAATTGAGAAATTAAAATTTTCGGAATATTTTGCTTTTTCCTCTGTTACTATCACAGATCTGTCATTTGAGTACCACCAAAACGTCTCTATGAGTACTTTGCGTAAATCAAGAAATTAAAATTTTCGGAATTTTTTCCATTTTACTCTATTACTATCACAGATCTTTCATTTGAGTAGCAACCAAACGTCTCTACGAGCACTTTGCGTAAGTCAAGAAATCAAAATTTTAGGAATTTTTCTCTTTTTCCTCTGTTACTATGACAGATCTGTCATTTGAGTAACAACAAAACGTCTCTACGAGCACTTTGCGTAAATCGAAAAATCAAAATTTTCGGAATTTTTTCCATTTTACTCTATTACTATCACAGACCTTTCATTTGAGTAGCAACAGAACGTCTCTACGAGTACTTTGCGTAAATCAAGAAATTAAAATTTTTGGAATATTTTGCTTTTTCCTCTGTTACTATCACAGATCTGTCATTTGAGTAACAACAAAACGTCTCTACGAGTACTTTGCGTAAATCAAGAAATTAAAATTTTCGGAATATTTTGCTTTTTCCTCTGTTACTATCACAGATCTGTCATTTGAGTACCAACAGAACGTCTCTATGAGTAGTTTGCGTAAATCAAGAAATTAAAATTTTCGGATTTTTTTCCATTTTACTCTATTACTATCACAGATCTTTCATTTGAGTAGCAACCAAACGTCTCTACGAGCACTTTGCGTAAGTCAAGAAATCAAAATTTTAGGATTTTTTCTCTTTTTCCTCTGTTACTATGACAGATCTGTCATTTGAGTAACAACAAAACGTCTCTACGAGCACTTTGCGTAAATCGAAAAATCAAAATTTTCGGAATTTTTTCCATTTTACTCTATTACTATCACATATCTTTCATTTGAGTAGCAACAGAACGTCTCTACGAGTACTTTGCGTAAATCAAGAAATTAAAATTTTTGGAATATTTTGCTTTTTCCTCTGTTACTATCACAGATCTGTCATTTGAGTAACAACAAAACGTCTCTACGAGCACTTTGCGTAAATCAAGAAATTAAAATTTTCGGAATATTCTGCTTTTTCCTCTGTTACTATCACAGATCTGTCATTTGAGTAACAACAAAACGTCTCTATGAGTACTTTGCGTATATCAAGAAGTTAAAATTTTCTTAATATTCTGCTTTTTCCTCTGTTACTATCACAGATCTGTCATTTGAGTACCAACAAAACGTCTCTATGAGTACTTTGCGTAATTCAAGAAATTAAAATTTTCGGAATTTTCTCCATTTTACTCTATTACTATCACAGATCTTTCATTTGAGTAGCAACAAAACGTCTCTACGAGCACTTTGCGTAAGTCAAGAAATCAAAATTTTAGGAATTTTTATCTTTTTCTTCTGTTACTATTACAGATCTATCATTTGAGTAACAACAAAACGTCTGCCTCTACGAGCACTTTGTGTAAATCGAGAAATCAATATTTTCGGAATTTTTTCCATTTTACTCTATTACTATCACGGATCTTTGATTTGAGTAGCAACAGAACGTCTCTACGACCACTTTGCGTAAATCAAGAAATTAAAATTTTTGGAATATTTTGCTTTTTCCTCTGTTACTATCACAGATCTGTCATTTGAGTACCAACAGAACGTCTCTATGAGTAGTTTGCGTAAATCAAGAAATTAAAATTTTCGGATTTTTTTCCATTTTACTCTATTACTATCACAGATCTTTCATTTGAGTAGCAACCAAACGTCTCTACGAGCACTTTGCGTAAGTCAAGAAATCAAAATTTTAGGATTTTTTCTCTTTTTCCTCTGTTACTATGACAGATCTGTCATTTGAGTAACAACAAAACGTCTCTACGAGCACTTTGCGTAAATCGAAAAATCAAAATTTTCAAATTTTCGGAATTTTTTCCATTTTACTCTATTACTATCACATATCTTTCATTTGAGTAGCAACAGAACGTCTCTACGAGTACTTTGCGTAAATCAAGAAATTAAAATTTTTGGAATATTTTGCTTTTTCCTCTGTTACTATCACAGATCTGTCATTTGAGTAACAACAAAACGTTTCTACGAGTACTTTGCGTATATCAAGAAATTAAAATTTTCGGAATATTTTGCTTTTTCCTCTGTTACTATCACAGATCTGTCATTTGAGTAACAACAAAACGTCTCTACGAGTACTTTGCGTATATCAAGAAATTAAAATTTTCGGAATATTTTGCTTTTTCCTCTGTTACTATCACAGATCTGTCATTTGAGTAACAACAAAACGTCTCTACGAGCACTTTGCGTAAATTGAGAAATTAAAATTTTCGGAATATTTTCCTTTTTCCTCTGTTACTATCACAGATCTGTCATTTGAGTACCACCAAAACGTCTCTATGAGTACTTTGCGTAAATCAAGAAATTAAAATTTTCGGAATTTTTTCCATTTTACTCTATTACTATCACAGATCTTCCATTTGAGTAGCAACCAAACGTCTCTACGAGCACTTTGCGTAAGTCAAGAAATCAAAATTTTAGGAATTTTTCTCTTTTTCCCCTGTTACTATGACAGATCTGTCATTTGAGTAACAACAAAACGTCTCTACGAGCACTTTGCGCAAATCGAAAAATCAAAATTTTCGGAATTTTTTCCATTTTACTCTATTACTATCACAGATCTTTCATTTGAGTAGCAACAGAACGTCTCTACGAGTACTTTGCGTAAATCAAGAAATTAAAATTTTTGGAATATTTTGCTTTTTCCTCTGTTACTATCACAGATCTGTCATTTGAGTAACAACAAAACGTCTCTACGAGTACTTTGCGTAAATCAAGAAATTAAAATTTTCGGAATATTTTGCTTTTTCCTCTGTTACTATCACAGATCTGTCATTTGAGTACCAACAGAACGTCACTATGAGTAGTTTGCGTAAATCAAGAAATTAAAATTTTCGGATTTTTTTCCATTTTACTCTATTACTATCACAGATCTTTCATTTGAGTAGCAACCAAACGTCTCTACGAGCACTTTGCGTAAGTCAAGAAATCAAAATTTTAGGAATTTTTCTCTTTTTCCTCTGTTACTATGACAGATCTGTCATTTGAGTAACAACACGTCTCTACGAGCACTTTGCGTAAATCGAAAAATCAAAATTTTCGGAATTTTTTCCATTTTACTCTATTACTATCACATATCTTTCATTTGAGTAGCAACAGAACGTCTCTACGAGTACTTTGCGTAAATCAAGAAATTAAAATTTTTGGAATATTTTGCTTTTTCCTCTGTTACTATCACAGATCTGTCATTTGAGTAACAACAAAACGTCTCTACGAGCACTTTGCGTAAATCAAGAAATTAAAATTTTCGGAATATTCTGCTTTTTCCTCTGTTACTATCACAGATCTGTCATTTGAGTAACAACAAAACGTCTCTATGAGTACTTTGCGTATATCAAGAAGTTAAAATTTTCTTAATATTCTGCTTTTTCCTCTGTTACTATCACAGATCTGTCATTTGAGTACCAACAAAACGTCTCTATGAGTACTTTGCGTAATTCAAGAAATTAAAATTTTCGGAATTTTCTCCATTTTACTCTATTACTATCACAGATCTTTCATTTGAGTAGCAACAAAACGTCTCTACGAGCACTTTGCGTAAGTCAAGAAATCAAAATTTTAGGAATTTTTATCTTTTTCTTCTGTTACTATTACAGATCTATCATTTGAGTAACAACAAAACGTCTGCCTCTACGAGCACTTTGTGTAAATCGAGAAATCAATATTTTCGGAATTTTTTCCATTTTACTCTATTACTATCACGGATCTTTGATTTGAGTAGCAACAGAACGTCTCTACGACCACTTTGCGTAAATCAAGAAATTAAAATTTTTGGAATATTTTGCTTTTTCCTCTGTTACTATCACAGATCTGTCATTTGAGTACCAACAGAACGTCTCTATGAGTAGTTTGCGTAAATCAAGAAATTAAAATTTTCCGATTTTTTTCCATTTTACTCTATTACTATCACAGATCTTTCATTTGAGTAGCAACCAAACGTCTCTACGAGCACTTTGCGTAAGTCAAGAAATCAAAATTTTAGGATTTTTTCTCTTTTTCCTCTGTTACTATGACAGATCTGTCATTTGAGTAACAACAAAACGTCTCTACGAGCACTTTGCGTAAATCGAAAAATCAAAATTTTCAAATTTTCGGAATTTTTTCCATTTTACTCTATTACTATCACATATCTTTCATTTGAGTAGCAACAGAACGTCTCTACGAGTACTTTGCGTAAATCAAGAAATTAAAATTTTTGGAATATTTTGCTTTTTCCTCTGTTACTATCACAGATCTGTCATTTGAGTAACAACAAAACGTTTCTACGAGTACTTTGCGTATATCAAGAAATTAAAATTTTCGGAATATTTTGCTTTTTCCTCTGTTACTATCACAGATCTGTCATTTGAGTAACAACAAAACGTCTCTACGAGTACTTTGCGTATATCAAGAAATTAAAATTTTCGGAATATTTTGCTTTTTCCTCTGTTACTATCACAGATCTGTCATTTGAGTAACAACAAAACGTCTCTACGAGCACTTTGCGTAAATTGAGAAATTAAAATTTTCGGAATATTTTGCTTTTTCCTCTGTTACTATCACAGATCTGTCATTTGAGTACCACCAAAACGTCTCTATGAGTACTTTGCGTAAATCAAGAAATTAAAATTTTCGGAATTTTTTCCATTTTACTCTATTACTATCACAGATCTTCCATTTGAGTAGCAACCAAACGTCTCTACGAGCACTTTGCGTAAGTCAAGAAATCAAAATTTTAGGAATTTTTCTCTTTTTCCTCTGTTACTATGACAGATCTGTCATTTGAGTAACAACAAAACGTCTCTACGAGCACTTTGCGCAAATCGAAAAATCAAAATTTTCGGAATTTTTTCCATTTTACTCTATTACTATCACAGATCTTTCATTTGAGTAGCAACAGAACGTCTCTACGAGTACTTTGCGTAAATCAAGAAATTAAAATTTTTGGAATATTTTGCTTTTTCCTCTGTTACTATCACAGATCTGTCATTTGAGTAACAACAAAACGTCTCTACGAGTACTTTGCGTAAATCAAGAAATTAAAATTTTCGGAATATTTTGCTTTTTCCTCTGTTACTATCACAGATCTGTCATTTGAGTACCAACAGAACGTCACTATGAGTAGTTTGCGTAAATCAAGAAATTAAAATTTTCGGTTTTTTTTCCATTTTACTCTATTACTATCACAGATCTTTCATTTGAGTAGCAACCAAACGTCTCTACGAGCACTTTGCGTAAGTCAAGAAATCAAAATTTTAGGAATTTTTCTCTTTTTCCTCTGTTACTATGACAGATCTGTCATTTGAGTAACAACAAAACGTCTCTACGAGCACTTTGCGTAAATCGAAAAATCAAAATTTTCGGAATTTTTTCCATTTTACTCTATTACTATCACATATCTTTCATTTGAGTAGCAACAGAACGTCTCTACGAGTACTTTGCGTAAATCAAGAAATTAAAATTTTTGGAATATTTTGCTTTTTCCTCTGTTACTATCACAGATCTGTCATTTGAGTAACAACAAAACGTCTCTACGAGCACTTTGCGTAAATCAAGAAATTAAAATTTTCGGAATATTCTGCTTTTTCCTCTGTTACTATCACAGATCTGTCATTTGAGTAACAACAAAACGTCTCTACGAGCACTTTGCGTAAATTGAGAAATTAAAATTTTCGGAATATTTTGCTTTTTCCTCTGTTACTATCACAGATCTGTCATTTGAGTACCACCAAAACGTCTCTATGAGTACTTTGCGTAAATCAAGAAATTAAAATTTTCGGATTTTTTTCCATTTTACTCTATTACTATCACAGATCTTTCATTTGAGTAGCAACCAAACGTCTCTACGAGCACTTTGCGTAAGTCAAGAAATCAAAATTTTAGGATTTTTTCTCTTTTTCCTCTGTTACTATGACAGATCTGTCATTTGAGTAACAACAAAACGTCTCTACGAGCACTTTGCGTAAATCGAAAAATCAAAATTTTCAAATTTTCGGAATTTTTTCCATTTTACTCTATTACTATCACATATCTTTCATTTGAGTAGCAACAGAACGTCTCTACGAGTACTTTGCGTAAATCAAGAAATTAAAATTTTTGGAATATTTTGCTTTTTCCTCTGTTAATATCACAGATCTGTCATTTGAGTAACAACAAAACGTTTCTACGAGTACTTTGCGTATATCAAGAAATTAAAATTTTCGGAATATTTTGCTTTTTCCTCTGTTACTATCACAGATCTGTCATTTGAGTAACAACAAAACGTCTCTACGAGTACTTTGCGTATATCAAGAAATTAAAATTTTCGGAATATTTTGCTTTTTCCTCTGTTACTATCACAGATCTGTCATTTGAGTAACAACAAAACGTCTCTACGAGCACTTTGCGTAAATTGAGAAATTAAAATTTTCGGAATATTTTGCTTTTTCCTCTGTTACTATCACAGATCTGTCATTTGAGTACCACCAAAACGTCTCTATGAGTACTTTGCGTAAATCAAGAAATTAAAATTTTCGGAATTTTTTCCATTTTACTCTATTACTATCACAGATCTTCCATTTGAGTAGCAACCAAACGTCTCTACGAGCACTTTGCGTAAGTCAAGAAATCAAAATTTTAGGAATTTTTCTCTTTTTCCTCTGTTACTATGACAGATCTGTCATTTGAGTAACAACAAAACGTCTCTACGAGCACTTTGCGCAAATCGAAAAATCAAAATTTTCGGAATTTTTTCCATTTTACTCTATTACTATCACAGATCTTTCATTTGAGTAGCAACAGAACGTCTCTACGAGTACTTTGCGTAAATCAAGAAATTAAAATTTTTGGAATATTTTGCTTTTTCCTCTGTTACTATCACAGATCTGTCATTTGAGTAACAACAAAACGTCTCTACGAGTACTTTGCGTAAATCAAGAAATTAAAATTTTCGGAATATTTTGCTTTTTCCTCTGTTACTATCACAGATCTGTCATTTGAGTACCAACAGAACGTCACTATGAGTAGTTTGCGTAAATCAAGAAATTAAAATTTTCGGATTTTTTTCCATTTTACTCTATTACTATCACAGATCTTTCATTTGAGTAGCAACCAAACGTCTCTACGAGCACTTTGCGTAAGTCAAGAAATCAAAATTTTAGGAATTTTTCTCTTTTTCCTCTGTTACTATGACAGATCTGTCATTTGAGTAACAACAAAACGTCTCTACGAGCACTTTGCGTAAATCGAAAAATCAAAATTTTCGGAATTTTTTCCATTTTACTCTATTACTATCACATATCTTTCATTTGAGTAGCAACAGAACGTCTCTACGAGTACTTTGCGTAAATCAAGAAATTAAAATTTTTGGAATATTTTGCTTTTTCCTCTGTTACTATCACAGATGTGTCATTTGAGTAACAACAAAACGTCTCTACGAGTACTTTGCGTAAATCAAGAAATTAAAATTTTCGGAATATTTTGCTTTTTCCTCTGTTACTATCACAGATCTGTCATTTGAGTACCATCAAAACGTCTCTATGAGTACTTTGCGTAAATCAAGAAATTAAAATTTTCGGAATTTTTTCCATTTTACTCTATTACTATCACAGATCTTTCATTTGAGTAGCAACCAAACGTTTCTACGAGCACTTTGCGTAAGTCAAGAAATCAAAATTTTAAGAATTTTTCTCTTTTTCCTCTGTTACTATGACAGATCTGCCATTTGAGTAACAACAAAACGTCTCTACGAGCACTTTGCGTAAATCGAAAAATCAAAATTTTCGGAATTTTTTCCATTTTACTCTATTACTATCACAGATCTTTCATTTGAGTAGCAACAGAACGTCTCTACGAGTACTTTGCGTAAATCAAGAAATTAAAATTTTTGGAATATTTTGCGTTTTCCTCTGTTACTATCACAGATCTGTCATTTGAGTAACAACAAAACGTTTCTACGAGTACTTTGCGTATATCAAGAAATTAAAATTTTCGGAATATTTTGTATTTTCCTCTGTTACTATCAAAGATCTGTCATTTGAGTAACAACAAAACGTGTCTACGAGCACTGTGCGTAAATTGAGAAATTAAAATTTTCGGAATATTTTGCTTTTTCCTCTGTTACTATCACAGATCTGTCATTTGAGTACCATCAAAACGTCTCTATGAGTACTTTGCGTAAATCAAGAAATTAAAATTTTCGGAATTTTTTCCATTTTACTCTATTACTATCACAGATCTTTCATTTGAGTAGCAACCAAACGTTTCTACGAGCACTTTGCGTAAGTCAAGAAATCAAAATTTTAGGAATTTTTCTCTTTTTCCTCTGTTCCTATGACAGATCTGTCATTTGAGTAACAACAAAACGTCTCTACGAGCACTTTGCGTAAATCGAAAAATCAAAATTTTCGGAATTTTTTCCGTTTTATTCTATTACTATCACAGATCTGTCATTTGAGTACCAACAGAACGTCTCTATGAGTAGTTTGCGTAATTCAAGAAATTAAAATTTTCGGATTTTTTTCCATTTTACTCTATTACTATCACAGATCTTTCATTTGAGTAGCAACCAAACGTCTCTACGAGCACTTTGCGTAAGTCAAGAAATCAAAATTTTAGGATTTTTTCTCTTTTTCCTCTGTTACTATGACAGATCTGTCATTTGAGTAACAACAAAACGTCTCTACGAGCACTTTGCGTAAATCGAAAAATCAAAATTTTCAAATTTTCGGAATTTTTTCCATTTTACTCTATTACTATCACATATCTTTCATTTGAGTAGCAACAGAACGTCTCTACGAGTACTTTGCGTAAATCAAGAAATTAAAATTTTTGGAATATTTTGCTTTTTCCTCTGTTACTATCACAGATCTGTCATTTGAGTAACAACAAAACGTTTCTACGAGTACTTTGCGTATATCAAGAAATTAAAATTTTCGGAATATTTTGCTTTTTCCTCTGTTACTATCACAGATCTGTCATTTGAGTAACAACAAAACGTCTCTACGAGTACTTTGCGTATATCAAGAAATTAAAATTTTCGGAATATTTTGCTTTTTCCTCTGTTACTATCACAGATCTGTCATTTGAGTAACAACAAAACGTCTCTACGAGCACTTTGCGTAAATTGAGAAATTAAAATTTTCGGAATATTTTGCTTTTTCCTCTGTTACTATCACAGATCTGTCATTTGAGTACCACCAAAACGTCTCTATGAGTACTTTGCGTAAATCAAGAAATTAAAATTTTCGGAATTTTTTCCATTTTACTCTATTACTATCACAGATCTTCCATTTGAGTAGCAACCAAACGTCTCTACGAGCACTTTGCGTAAGTCAAGAAATCAAAATTTTAGGAATTTTTCTCTTTTTCCTCTGTTACTATGACAGATCTGTCATTTGAGTAACAACAAAACGTCTCTACGAGCACTTTGCGCAAATCGAAAAATCAAAATTTTCGGAATTTTTTCCATTTTACTCTATTACTATCACAGATCTTTCATTTGAGTAGCAACAGAACGTCTCTACGAGTACTTTGCGTAAATCAAGAAATTAAAATTTTTGGAATATTTTGCTTTTTCCTCTGTTACTATCACAGATCTGTCATTTGAGTAACAACAAAACGTCTCTACGAGTACTTTGCGTAAATCAAGAAATTAAAATTTTCGGAATATTTTGCTTTTTCCTCTGTTACTATCACAGATCTGTCATTTGAGTACCAACAGAACGTCACTATGAGTAGTTTGCGTAAATCAAGAAATTAAAATTTTCGGATTTTTTTCCATTTTACTCTATTACTATCACAGATCTTTCATTTGAGTAGCAACCAAACGTCTCTACGAGCACTTTGCGTAAGTCAAGAAATCAAAATTTTAGGAATTTTTCTCTTTTTCCTCTGTTACTATGACAGATCTGTCATTTGAGTAACAACAAAACGTCTCTACGAGCACTTTGCGTAAATCGAAAAATCAAAATTTTCGGAATTTTTTCCATTTTACTCTATTACTATCACATATCTTTCATTTGAGTAGCAACAGAACGTCTCTACGAGTACTTTGCGTAAATCAAGAAATTAAAATTTTTGGAATATTTTGCTTTTTCCTCTGTTACTATCACAGATCTGTCATTTGAGTAACAACAAAACGTCTCTACGAGCACTTTGCGTAAATCAAGAAATTAAAATTTTCGGAATATTCTGCTTTTTCCTCTGTTACTATCACAGATCTGTCATTTGAGTAACAACAAAACGTCTCTACGAGCACTTTGCGTAAATTGAGAAATTAAAATTTTCGGAATATTTTGCTTTTTCCTCTGTTACTATCACAGATCTGTCATTTGAGTACCACCAAAACGTCTCTATGAGTACTTTGCGTAAATCAAGAAATTAAAATTTTCGGATTTTTTTCCATTTTACTCTATTACTATCACAGATCTTTCATTTGAGTAGCAACCAAACGTCTCTACGAGCACTTTGCGTAAGTCAAGAAATCAAAATTTTAGGATTTTTTCTCTTTTTCCTCTGTTACTATGACAGATCTGTCATTTGAGTAACAACAAAACGTCTCTACGAGCACTTTGCGTAAATCGAAAAATCAAAATTTTCAAATTTTCGGAATTTTTTCCATTTTACTCTATTACTATCACATATCTTTCATTTGAGTAGCAACAGAACGTCTCTACGAGTACTTTGCGTAAATCAAGAAATTAAAATTTTTGGAATATTTTGCTTTTTCCTCTGTTACTATCACAGATCTGTCATTTGAGTAACAACAAAACGTTTCTACGAGTACTTTGCGTATATCAAGAAATTAAAATTTTCGGAATATTTTGCTTTTTCCTCTGTTACTATCACAGATCTGTCATTTGAGTAACAACAAAACGTCTCTACGAGTACTTTGCGTATATCAAAAATTAAAATTTTCGGAATATTTTGCTTTTTCCTCTGTTACTATCACAGATCTGTCATTTGAGTAACAACAAAACGTCTCTACGAGCACTTTGCGTAAATTGAGAAATTAAAATTTTCGGAATATTTTGCTTTTTCCTCTGTTACTATCACAGATCTGTCATTTGAGTACCACCAAAACGTCTCTATGAGTACTTTGCGTAAATCAAGAAATTAAAATTTTCGGAATTTTTTCCATTTTACTCTATTACTATCACAGATCTTCCATTTGAGTAGCAACCAAACGTCTCTACGAGCACTTTGCGTAAGTCAAGAAATCAAAATTTTAGGAATTTTTCTCTTTTTCCTCTGTTACTATGACAGATCTGTCATTTGAGTAACAACAAAACGTCTCTACGAGCACTTTGCGCAAATCGAAAAATCAAAATTTTCGGAATTTTTTCCATTTTACTCTATTACTATCACAGATCTTTCATTTGAGTAGCAACAGAACGTCTCTACGAGTACTTTGCGTAAATCAAGAAATTAAAATTTTTGGAATATTTTGCTTTTTCCTCTGTTACTATCACAGATCTGTCATTTGAGTAACAACAAAACGTCTCTACGAGTACTTTGCGTAAATCAAGAAATTAAAATTTTCGGAATATTTTGCTTTTTCCTCTGTTACTATCACAGATCTGTCATTTGAGTACCAACAGAACGTCACTATGAGTAGTTTGCGTAAATCAAGAAATTAAAATTTTCGGATTTTTTTCCATTTTACTCTATTACTATCACAGATCTTTCATTTGAGTAGCAACCAAACGTCTCTACGAGCACTTTGCGTAAGTCAAGAAATCAAAATTTTAGGAATTTTTCTCTTTTTCCTCTGTTACTATGACAGATCTGTCATTTGAGTAACAACAAAACGTCTCTACGAGCACTTTGCGTAAATCGAAAAATCAAAATTTTCGGAATTTTTTCCATTTTACTCTATTACTATCACATATCTTTCATTTGAGTAGCAACAGAACGTCTCTACGAGTACTTTGCGTAAATCAAGAAATTAAAATTTTTGGAATATTTTGCTTTTTCCTCTGTTACTATCACAGATCTGTCATTTGAGTAACAACAAAACGTCTCTACGAGTACTTTGCGTAAATCAAGAAATTAAAATTTTCGGAATATTTTGCTTTTTCCTCTGTTACTATCACAGATCTGTCATTTGAGTACCATCAAAACGTCTCTATGAGTACTTTGCGTAAATCAAGAAATTAAAATTTTCGGAATTTTTTCCATTTTACTCTATTACTATCACAGATCTTTCATTTGAGTAGCAACCAAACGTTTCTACGAGCACTTTGCGTAAGTCAAGAAATCAAAATTTTAAGAATTTTTCTCTTTTTCCTCTGTTACTATGACAGATCTGCCATTTGAGTAACAACAAAACGTCTCTACGAGCACTTTGCGTAAATCGAAAAATCAAAATTTTCGGAATTTTTTCCATTTTACTCTATTACTATCACAGATCTTTCATTTGAGTAGCAACAGAACGTCTCTACGAGTACTTTGCGTAAATCAAGAAATTAAAATTTTTGGAATATTTTGCCTTTTCCTCTGTTACTATCACAGATCTGTCATTTGAGTAACAACAAAACGTTTCTACGAGTACTTTGCGTATATCAAGAAATTAAAATTTTCGGAATATTTTGTATTTTCCTCTGTTACTATCAAAGATCTGTCATTTGAGTAACAACAAAACGTGTCTACGAGCACTGTGCGTAAATTGAGAAATTAAAATTTTCGGAATATTTTGCTTTTTCCTCTGTTACTATCACAGATCTGTCATTTGAGTACCATCAAAACGTCTCTATGAGTACTTTGCGTAAATCAAGAAATTAAAATTTTCGGAATTTTTTCCATTTTACTCTATTACTATCACAGATCTTTCATTTGAGTAGCAACCAAACGTTTCTACGAGCACTTTGCGTAAGTCAAGAAATCAAAATTTTAGGAATTTTTCTCTTTTTCCTCTGTTACTATGACAGATCTGTCATTTGAGTAACAACAAAACGTCTCTACGAGCACTTTGCGTAAATCGAAAAATCAAAATTTTCGGAATTTTTTCCATTTTACTCTATTACTATCACAGATCTTTCATTTGAGTAGCAACAGAACGTCTCTACGAGTACTTTGCGTAAATCAAGAAATTAAAATTTTTGGAATATTTTGCTTTTTCCTCTGTTACTATCACAGATCTGTCATTTGAGTAACAACAAAACGTATCTACGAGTACTTTGCGTAAATCAAGAAAATAAAATTTTCGGAATATTTTGCTTTTTCTTCTGTTACTATCACAGATCTGGCATTTGAGTAGCAACAAAATGTCTCTACGACCACTTTGCGTAAATCAAGAAATTAAAATTTTCGGAATATTTTGCTTTTTCCTCTGTTACTATCACAGATCTGTCATTTGAGTACCAACAAAACGTCTCGATGAGTAGTTTGCGTAAATCAAGAAATTAAAATTTTCGGATTTTTTTCCATTTTACTCTATTACTATCACAGATCTTTCATTTGAGTAGCAACCAAACGTCTCTACGAGCACTTTGCGTAAGTCAAGAAATCAAAATTTTAGGAATTTTTCTCTTTTTCCTCTGTTCCTATGACAGATCTGTCATTTGAGTAACAACAAAACGTCTCTACGAGCACTTTGCGTAAATCGAAAAATCAAAATTTTCGGAATTTTTTCCGTTTTATTCTATTACTATCACAGATCTTTCATTTGAGTAGCAACAGAACGTCTCTACGAGTACTTTGCGTAAATCAAGAACTTAAAATTTTTGGAATATTTTGCTTTTTCCTCTGTTACTATCACAGATCTGTCATTTGAGTAACAACAAACGTCTCTACGAGTACTTTGCGTAAATCAAGAAAATAAAATTTTCGAAATATTTTGCTTTTTCTTCTGTTACTATCACAGATCTGGCATTTGAGTAGCAACAAAATGTCTCTACGACCACTTTGCGTAAATCAAGAAATTAAAATTTTCGGAATATTTTGCTTTTTCCTCTGTTACTATCACAGATCTGTCATTTGAGTACCAACAAAACGTCTCGATGAGTAGTTTGCGTAAATCAAGAAATTAAAATTTTCGGATTTTTTTCCATTTTACTCTATTACTATCACAGATCTTTCATTTGAGTAGCAACCAAACGTCTCTACGAGCACTTTGCGTAAGTCAAGAAATCAAAATGTTAGGAATTTTTCTCTTTTTCCTCTGTTACTATGACAGATCTGTCATTTGAGTAACAACAAAACGTCTCTACGAGCACTTTGCGTAAATCGAAAAATCAAAATTTTCGGAATTTTTTCCATTTTACTCTATTACTATCACAGATCTTTCATTTGAGTAGCAACAGAACGTCTTTAAGAGTACTTTGCGTAAATCAAGAAATTAAAATTTTTGGAATATTTTGCCTTTTCCTCTGTTACTATCACAGATCTGTCATTTGAGTAACAACAAAACGTTTCTACGAGTACTTTGCGTATATCAAGAAATTAAAATTTTCGGAATATTTTGTATTTTCCTCTGTTACTATCACAGATCTGTCATTTGAGTAACAACAAAACGTCTCTACGAGCACTGTGCGTAAATTGAGAAATTAAAATTTTCGGAATATTTTGCTTTTTCCTCTGTTACTATCACAGATCTGTCATTTGAGTACCATCAAAACGTCTCTATGAGTACTTTGCGTAAATCAAGAAATTAAAATTTTCGGAATTTTTTCCATTTTACTCTATTACTATCACAGATCTTTCATTTGAGTAGCAACCAAACGTTTCTACGAGCACTTTGCGTAAGTCAAGAAATCAAAATTTTAGGAATTTTTCTCTTTTTCCTCTGTTACTATGACAGATCTGCCATTTGAGTAACAACAAAACGTCTCTACGAGCACTTTGCGTAAATCGAAAAATCAAAATTTTCGGAATTTTTTCCATTTTACTCTATTACTATCACAGATCTTTCATTTGAGTAGCAACAGAACGTCTCTACGAGTACTTTGCGTAAATCAAGAAATTAAAATTTTTGGAATATTTTGCCTTTTCCTCTGTTACTATCACAGATCTGTCATTTGAGTAACAACAAAACGTTTCTACGAGTACTTTGCGTATATCAAGAAATTAAAATTTTCGGAATATTTTGTATTTTCCTCTGTTACTATCACAGATCTGTCATTTGAGTAACAACAAAACGTCTCTACGAGCACTGTGCGTAAATTGAGAAATTAAAATTTTCGGAATATTTTGCTTTTTCCTCTGTTACTATCACAGATCTGTCATTTGAGTACCATCAAAACGTCTCTATGAGTACTTTGCGTAAATCAAGAAATTAAAATTTTCGGAATTTTTTCCATTTTACTCTATTACTATCACAGATCTTTCATTTGAGTAGCAACCAAACGTCTCTACGAGCACTTTGCGTAAGTCAAGAAATCAAAATTTTAGGAATTTTTCTCTTTTTCCTCTGTTACTATGACAGATCTGTCATTTGAGTACCATCAAAACGTCTCTATGAGTACTTTGCGTAAATCAAGAAATTAAAATTTTCGGAATTTTTTCCATTTTACTCTATTACTATCACAGATCTTTCATTTGAGTAGCAACCAAACGTTTCTACGAGCACTTTGCGTAAGTCAAGAAATCAAAATTTTAGGAATTTTTCTCTTTTTCCTCTGTTACTATGACAGATCTGCCATTTGAGTAACAACAAAACGTCTCTACGAGCACTTTGCGTAAATCGAAAAATCAAAATTTTCGGAATTTTTTCCATTTTACTCTATTACTATCACAGATCTTTCATTTGAGTAGCAACAGAACGTCTCTACGAGTACTTTGCGTAAATCAAGAAATTAAAATTTTTGGAATATTTTGCCTTTTCCTCTGTTACTATCACAGATCTGTCATTTGAGTAACAACAAAACGTTTCTACGAGTACTTTGCGTATATCAAGAAATTAAAATTTTCGGAATATTTTGTATTTTCCTCTGTTACTATCACAGATCTGTCATTTGAGTAACAACAAAACGTCTCTACGAGCACTGTGCGTAAATTGAGAAATTAAAATTTTCGGAATATTTTGCTTTTTCCTCTGTTACTATCACAGATCTGTCATTTGAGTACCATCAAAACGTCTCTATGAGTACTTTGCGTAAATCAAGAAATTAAAATTTTCGGAATTTTTTCCATTTTACTCTATTACTATCACAGATCTTTCATTTGAGTAGCAACCAAACGTCTCTACGAGCACTTTGCGTAAGTCAAGAAATCAAAATTTTAGGAATTTTTCTCTTTTTCCTCTGTTACTATGACAGATCTGTCATTTGAGTAACAACAAAACGTCTCTACGAGCACTTTGCGTAAATCGAAAAATCAAAATTTTCGGAATTTTTTCCATTTTACTCTATTACTATCACAGATCTTTCATTTGAGTAGCAACAGAACGTCTCTACGAGTACTTTGCGTAAATCAAGAAATTAAAATTTTTGGAATATTTTGCTTTTTCCTCTGTTACTATCACAGATCTGTCATTTGAGTAACAACAAAACGTCTCTACGAGTACTTTGCGTAAATCAAGAAAATAAAATTTTCGGAATATTTTGCTTTTTCTTCTGTTACTATCACAGATCTGGCATTTGAGTAGCAACAAAATGTCTCTACGACCACTTTGCGTAAATCAAGAAATTAAAATTTTCGGTATATTTTGCTTTTTCCTCTGTTACTATCACAGATCTGTCATTTGAGTACCAACAAAACGTCTCGATGAGTAGTTTGCGTAAATCAAGAAATTAAAATTTTCGGATTTTTCCTCTGTTAAACTCTATTACTATCACAGATGTTTCATTTGAGTAGCAACCAAACGTCTCTACGAGCACTTTGCGTAAGTCAAGAAATCAAAATTTTAGGAATTTTTCTCTTTTTCCTCTGTTACTATGACAGATCTGTCATTTGAGTAACAACAAAACGTCTCTACGAGCACTTTGCGTAAATCGAAAAATCAAAAGTAAAATGGAAAAAATTCCGAAAATTTTGATTTTTCGATTTACGCAAAGTGCTCGTAGAGACGTTTTGTTGTTACTCAAATGACAGATCTGTCATAGTAACAGAGGAAAAAGAGAAAAATTCCTAAAATTTTGATTTCTTGACTTACGCAAAGTGCTCGTAGAGACGTTTGGTTGCTACTCAAATGAAAGATCTGTGATAGTAATAGAGTAAAATGGAAAAAAATCCGAAAATTTTAATTTCTTGATTTACGCAAACTACTCATCGAGACGTTTTGTTGGTACTCAAATGACAGATCTGTGATAGTAACAGAGGAAAAAGCAAAATATTCCAATAATTTTAATTTCTTGATTTACGCAAAGTACTCGTAGAGACGTTCTGTTGCTACTCAAATGAAAGATCTGTGATAGTAATAGATTAAAATGGAAAAAATTCCGAAAATTTTGATTTTTCGATTTACGCAAAGTGCTCGTAGACACGTTTTGTTGTTACTCAAATGACAAATCTGTCATAGTAACAGAGGAAAAAGAGAAAAATTCCTAAAATTTTGATTTCTTGACTTACGCAAAGTGCTCGTAGAGACGTTTGGTTGCTACTCAAATGAAAGATCTGTGATAGTAATAGAGTAAAATGGAAAAAATTCCGAAAATTTTAATTTCTTGATTTACGCAAAGTACTCATAGAGACGTTTTGATGGTACTCAAATGACAGATCTGTGATAGTAACAGAGGAAAAAGCAAAATATTCCGAAAATTTTAATTTCTCAATTTACGCACAGTGCTCTTAGAGACGTTTTGTTGTTACTCAAATGACAGATCTGTGATAGTAACAGAGGAAAATACAAAATATTCCGAAAATTTTAATTTCTTGTAATACGCAAAGTACTCGTAGAAACGTTTTGTTGTTACTCAAATGACAGATCTGTGATAGTAACAGAGGAAAAGGCAAAATATTCCAAAAATTTTAATTTCTTGATTTACGCAAAGTACTCTTAGAGACGTTCTGTTGCTACTCAAATGAAAGATCTGTGATAGTAATAGAGTAAAATGGAAAAAATTCCGAAAATTTTGATTTTTCGATTTACGCAGTGCTCGTAGAGACGTTTTGTTGTTACTCAAATGACAGATCTGTCATAGTAACAGAGGAAAAAGAGAAAAATTCCTAAAATTTTGATTTCTTGACTTACGCAAAGTGCTCGTAGAGACGTTTGGTTGCTACTCAAATGAAAGATCTGTGATAGTAATAGAGTAAAATGGAAAAAAATCCGAAAATTTTAATTTCTTGATTTACGCAAACTACTCATCGAGACGTTTTGTTGGTACTCAAATGACAGATCTGTGATAGTAACAGAGGAAAAAGCAAAATATTCCGAAAATTTTAATTTCTTGATTTACGCAAAGTGGTCGTAGAGACATTTTGTTGCTACTCAAATGCCAGATCTGTGATAGTAACAGAAGAAAAAGCAAAATATTTCGAAAATTTTATTTTCTTGATTTACGCAAAGTACTCGTAGAGACGTTTTGTTGTTACTCAAATGACAGATCTGTGATAGTAACAGAGGAAAAAGCAAAATATTCCAAAAATTTTAATTTCTTGATTTATGCAAAGTACTCGTAGAGACGTTCTGTTGCTACTCAAATGAAAGATCTGTGATAGTAATAGAATAAAATGGAAAAAAATCCGAAAATTTTGATTTTTCGATTTACGCAAAGTGCTCGTAGAGACGTTTTGTTGTTACTCAAATGACAGATCTGTCATAGTAACAGAGGAAAAAGAGAAAAATTCCTAAAATTTTGATTTCTTGACTTACGCAAAGTGCTTGTAGAGACGTTTGGTTGCTACTCAAATGAAAGATCTGTGATAGTAATAGAGTAAAATGGAAAAAATTCCGAAAATTTTAATTTCTTGATTTACGCAAAGTACTCATAGAGACGTTTTGATGGTACTCAAATGACAGATCTGTGATAGTAACAGAGGAAAAAGCAAAATATTCCGAAAATTTTAATTTCTCAATTTACGCACAGTGCTCGTAGAGACGTTTTGTTGTTACTCAAATGACAGATCTGTGATAGTAACAGAGGAAAAAGCAAAATATTCCAATAATTTTAATTTCTTGATTTACGCAAAGTACTCGTAGAGACGTTCTGTTGCTACTCAAATGAAAGATCTGTGATAGTAATAGATTAAAATGGAAAAAATTCCGAAAATTTTGATCTTTCGATTTACGCAAAGTGCTCGTAGAGGCGTTTTGTTGTTACTCAAATGACAAATCTGTCATAGTAACAGAGGAAAAAGAGAAAAATTCCTAAAATTTTGATTTCTTGACTTACGCAAAGTGCTCGTAGAGACGTTTGGTTGCTACTCAAATGAAAGATCTGTGATAGTAATAGAGTAAAATGGAAAAAATTCCGAAAATTTTAATTTCTTGATTTACGCAAAGTACTCATAGAGACGTTTTGATGGTACTCAAATGACAGATCTGTGATAGTAACAGAGGAAAAAGCAAAATATTCCGAAAATTTTAATTTCTCAATTTACGCACAGTGCTCGTAGAGACGTTTTGTTGTTACTCAAATGACAGATCTGTGATAGTAACAGAGGAAAATACAAAATATTCCGAAAATTTTATTTCTTGTAATACGCAAAGTACTCGTAGAAACGTTTTGTTGTTACTCAAATGACAGATCTGTGATAGTAACAGAGGAAAAGGCAAAATATTCCAAAAATTTTAATTTCTTGATTTACGCAAAGTACTCTTAGAGACGTTCTGTTGCTACTCAAATGAAAGATCTGTGATAGTAATAGAGTAAAATGGAAAAAATTCCGAAAATTTTGATTTTTCGATTTACGCAAAGTGCTCGTAGAGACGTTTTGTTGTTACTCAAATGACAGATCTGTCATAGTAACAGAGGAAAAAGAGAAAAATTCCTAAAATTTTGATTTCTTGACTTACGCAAAGTGCTCGTAGAGACGTTTGGTTGCTACTCAAATGAAAGATCTGTGATAGTAATAGAGTAAAATGGAAAAAAATCCGAAAATTTTAATTTCTTGATTTACGCAAACTACTCATCGAGACGTTTTGTTGGTACTCAAATGACAGATCTGTGATAGTAACAGAGGAAAAAGCAAAATATTCCGAAAATTTTAATTTCTTGATTTACGCAAAGTGGTCGTAGAGACATTTTGTTGCTACTCAAATGCCAGATCTGTGATAGTAACAGAAGAAAAAGCAAAATATTTCGAAAATTTTATTTTCTTGATTTACGCAAAGTACTCGTAGAGACATTTTGTTGTTACTCAAATGACAGATCTGTGATAGTAACAGAGGAAAAAGCAAAATATTCCAAAAATTTTAATTTCTTGATTTACGCAAAGTACTCGTAGAGACGTTCTGTTGCTACTCAAATGAAAGATCTGTGATAGTAATACAATAAAATGGAAAAAATTCCGAAAATTTTGATTTTTCGATTTACGCAAAGTGCTCGTAGAGACGTTTTGTTGTTACTCAAATGACAGATCTGTCATAGTAACAGAGGAAAAAGAGAAAAATTCCTAAAATTTTGATTTCTTGACTTACGCAAAGTGCTCGTAGAGACGTTTGGTTGCTACTCAAATGAAAGATCTGTGATAGTAATAGAGTAAAATGGAAAAAATTCCGAAAATTTTAATTTCTTGATTTACGCAAAGTACTCATAGAGACGTTTTGATGGTACTCAAATGACAGATCTGTGATAGTAACAGAGGAAAAAGCAAAATATTCCGAAAATTTTAATTTCTCAATTTACGCACAGTGCTCGTAGAGACGTTTTGTTGTTACTCAAATGACAGATCTGTGATAGTAACAGAGGAAAATACAAAATATTCCGAAAATTTTAATTCCTTGATATACGCAAAGTACTCGTAGAAACGTTTTGTTGTTACTCAAATGACAGATCTGTGATAGTAAAAGAGGAAAAGGCAAAATATTCCAAAAATTTTAATTTCTTGATTTACGCAAAGTACTCTTAGAGACGTTCTGTTGCTACGCAAATGAAAGATCTGTGATAGTAATAGAGTAAAATGGAAAAAATTCCGAAAATTTTGATTTTTCCATTTACGCAAAGTGCTCGTAGAGACATTTTGTTGTTACTCAAATGACAGATCTGTCATAGTAACAGAGGAAAAATAGAAAAATTCCTAAAATTTTGATTTCTTGACTTACGCAAAGTGCTCGTAGAGACGTTTGGTTGCTACTCAAATGAAAGATCTGTGATAGTAATAGAGTAAAATGGAAAAAAATCCGAAAATTTTAATTTCTTGATTTACGCAAACTACTCATCGAGACGTTTTGTTGGTACTCAAATGACAGATCTGTGATAGTAACAGAGGAAAAAGCAAAATATTCCGAAAATTTTAATTTCTTGATTTACGCAGTGGTCGTAGAGACATTTTGTTGCTACTCAAATGCCAGATCTGTGATAGTAATAGAGTAAAATGGAAAAAATTCCGAAAATTTTGATTTTTCGATTTACGCAAAGTGCTCGTAGAGACGTTTTGTTGTTACTCAAATGACAGATCTGTCATAGTAACAGAGGAAAAAGAGAAAAATTCCTAAAATTTTGATTTCTTGACTTACGCAAAGTGCTCGTAGAGACGTTTGGTTGCTGCTCAAATGAAAGATCTGTGATAGTAATAGAGTTTAACAGAGGAAAAATCCGAAAATTTTAATTTCTTGATTTACGCAAACTACTCATCGAGACGTTTTGTTGGTACTCAAATGACTGATCTGTGATAGTAACAGAGGAAAAAGCAAAATATTCCAAAAATTTTAATTTCTTGATTTACGCAAAGTACTCGTAGAGACGTTCTGTTGCTACTCAAATGAAAGATCTGTGATAGTAATAGAGTAAAATGGAAAAAAATCCGAAAATTTTGATTTTTCGATTTACGCAGTGCTCGTAGAGACGTTTTGTTGTTACTCAAATGACAGATCTGTCATAGTAACAGAGGAAAACGAGAAAAATTCCTAAAATTTTGATTTCTTGACTTACGCAAAGTGCTCGTAGAGACGTTTGGTTGCTACTCAAATGAAAGATCTGTGATAGTAATAGAGTAAAATGGAAAAAATTCCGAAAATTTTAATTTCTTGATTTACGCAAAGTACTCATAGAGACGTTTTGATGGTACTCAAATGACAGATCTGTGATAGTAACAGAGGAAAAAGCAAAATATTCCGAAAATTTTAATTTCTCAATTTACGCACAGTGCTCGTAGAGACGTTTTGTTGTTACTCAAATGACAGATCTGTGATAGTAACAGAGGAAAATACAAAATATTCCGAAAATTTTAATTTCTTGTAATACGCAAAGTACTCGTAGAAACGTTTTGTTGTTACTCAAATGACAGATCTGTGATAGTAACAGAGGAAAAGGCAAAATATTCCAAAAATTTTAATTTCTTGATTTACGCAAAGTACTCTTAGAGACGTTCTGTTGCTACTCAAATGAAAGATCTGTGATAGTAATAGAGTAAAATGAAAATTCCGAAAATTTTGATTTTTCGATTTACGCAAAGTGCTCGTAGAGACGTTTTGTTGTTACTCAAATGACAGATCTGTCATAGTAACAGAGGAAAAAGAGAAAAATTCCTAAAATTTTGATTTCTTGACTTACGCAAAGTGCTCGTAGAGACGTTTGGTTGCTACTCAAATGAAAGATCTGTGATATTAATAGAGTAAAATGGAAAAAAATCCGAAAATTTTAATTTCTTTATTTACGCAAACTACTCATCGAGACGTTTTGTTGGTACTCAAATGCCAGATCTGTGATAGTAACAGAAGAAAAAGCAAAATATTTCGAAAATTTTATTTTCTTGATTTACGCAAAGTACTCGTAGAGACGTTTTGTTGTTACTCAAATGACAGATCTGTGATAGTAACAGAGGAAAAAGCAAAATATTCCAAAAATTTTAATTTCTTGATTTACGCAAAGTACTCGTAGAGACGTTCTGTTGCTACTCAAATGAAAGATCTGTGATAGTAATAGAATAAAATGGAAAAAATTCCGAAAATTTTGATTTTTCGATTTACGCAAAGTGCTCGTAGAGACGTTTTGTTGTTACTCAAATGACAGATCTGTCATAGGAACAGAGGAAAAATAGAAAAATTCCTAAAATTTTGATTTCTTGACTTACGCAAAGTGCTCGTAGAGACGTTTGGTTGCTACTCAAATGAAAGATCTGTGATAGTAATAGAGTAAAATGGAAAAAAATCCGAAAATTTTAATTTCTTGATTTACGCAAACTACTCATCGAGACGTTTTGTTGGTACTCAAATGACAGATCTGTGATAGTAACAGAGGAAAAAGCAAAATATTCCGAAAATTTTAATTTCTTGATTTACGCAAAGTGGTCGTAGAGACATTTTGTTGCTACTCAAATGCCAGATCTGTGATAGTAATAGAGTAAAATGGAAAAAATTCCGAAAATTTTGATTTTTCGATTTACGCAAAGTGCTCGTAGAGACGTTTTGTTGTTACTCAAATGACAGATCTGTCATAGTAACAGAGGAAAAAGAGAAAAATTCCTAAAATTTTGATTTCTTGACTTACGCAAAGTGCTCGTAGAGACGTTTGGTTGCTAATCAAATGAAAGATCTGTGATAGTAATAGAGTTTAACAGAGGAAAAATCCGAAAATTTTAATTTCTTGATTTACGCAAACTACTCATCGAGACGTTTTGTCGGTACTCAAATGACTGATCTGTGATAGTAACAGAGGAAAAAGCAAAATATTCCAAAAATTTTAATTTCTTGATTTACGCAAAGTACTCGTAGAGACGTTCTGTTGCTACTCAAATGAAAGATCTGTGATAGTAATAGAGTAAAATGGAAAAAAATCCGAAAATTTTGATTTTTCGATTTACGCAGTGCTCGTAGAGACGTTTTGTTGTTACTCAAATGACAGATCTGTCATAGTAACAGAGGAAAACGAGAAAAATTCCTAAAATTTTGATTTCTTGACTTACGCAAAGTGCTCGTAGAGACGTTTGGTTGCTACTCAAATGAAAGATCTGTGATAGTAATAGAGTAAAATGGAAAAAATTCCGAAAATTTTAATTTCTTGATTTACGCAAAGTACTCATAGAGACGTTTTGATGGTACTCAAATGACAGATCTGTGATAGTAACAGAGGAAAAAGCAAAATATTCCGAAAATTTTAATTTCTCAATTTACGCACAGTGCTCGTAGAGACGTTTTGTTGTTACTCAAATGACAGATCTGTGATAGTAACAGAGGAAAATACAAAATATTCCGAAAATTTTAATTTCTTGTAATACGCAAAGTACTCGTAGAAACGTTTTGTTGTTACTCAAATGACAGATCTGTGATAGTAACAGAGGAAAAGGCAAAATATTCCAAAAATTTTAATTTCTTGATTTACGCAAAGTACTCTTAGAGACGTTCTGTTGCTACTCAAATGAAAGATCTGTGATAGTAATAGAGTAAAATGAAAATTCCGAAAATTTTGATTTTTCGATTTACGCAAAGTGCTCGTAGAGACGTTTTGTTGTTACTCAAATGACAGATCTGTCATAGTAACAGAGGAAAGAGAGAAAAATTCCTAAAATTTTGATTTCTTGACTTACGCAAAGTGCTCGTAGAGACGTTTGGTTGCTACTCAAATGAAAGATCTGTGATAGTAATAGAGTAAAATGGAAAAAAATCCGAAAATTTTAATTTCTTTATTTACGCAAACTACTCATCGAGACGTTTTGTTGGTACTCAAATGACAGATCTGTGATAGTAACAGAGGAAAAAGCAAAATATTCCGAAAATTTTAATTTCTTGATTTACGCAAAGTGGTCGTAGAGACATTTTGTTGCTACTCAAATGCCAGATCTGTGATAGTAACAGAAGAAAAAGCAAAATATTTCGAAAATTTTATTTTCTTGATTTACGCAAAGTACTCGTAGAGACGTTTTGTTGTTACTCAAATGACAGATCTGTGATAGTAACAGAGGAAAAAGCAAAATATTCCAAAAATTTTAATTTCTTGATTTACGCAAAGTACTCGTAGAGACGTTCTGTTGCTACTCAAATGAAAGATCTGTGATAGTAATAGAATAAAATGGAAAAAATTCCGAAAATTTTGATTTTTCGATTTACGCAAAGTGCTCGTAGAGACGTTTTGTTGTTACTCAAATGACAGATCTGTCATAGGAACAGAGGAAAAATAGAAAAATTCCTAAAATTTTGATTTCTTGACTTACGCAAAGTGCTCGTAGAGACGTTTGGTTGCTACTCAAATGAAAGATCTGTGATAGTAATAGAGTAAAATGGAAAAAAATCCGAAAATTTTAATTTCTTGATTTACGCAAACTACTCATCGAGACGTTTTGTTGGTACTCAAATGACAGATCTGTGATAGTAACAGAGGAAAAAGCAAAATATTCCGAAAATTTTAATTTCTTGATTTACGCAAAGTGGTCGTAAAGACATTTTGTTGCTACTCAAATGCCAGATCTGTGATAGTAACAGAAGAAAAAGCAAAATATTTCGAAAATTTTATTTTCTTGATTTACGCAAAGTACTCGTAGAGACGTTTTGTTGTTACTCAAATGACAGATCTGTGATAGTAACAGAGGAAAAAGCAAAATATTCCAAAAATTTTAATTTCTTGATTTACGCAAAGTACTCGTAGAGACGTTCTGTTGCTACTCAAATGAAAGATCTGTGATAGTAATAGAGTAAAATGGAAAAAATTTCGAAAATTTTGATTTTTCGATTTACGCAAAGTGCTCGTAGAGACGTTTTGTTGTTACTCAAATGACAGATCTGTCATAGTAACAGAGGAAAAAGAGAAAAATTCCTAAAATTTTGATTTCTTGACTTACGCAAAGTGCTCGTAGAAACGTTTGGTTGCTACTCAAATGAAAGATCTGTGATAGTAATAGAGTAAAATGGAAAAAATTCCGAAAATTTTAATTTCTTGATTTACGCAAAGTACTCATAGAGACGTTTTGATGGTACTCAAATGACAGATCTGTGATAGTAACAGAGGAAAAAGCAAAATATTCCGAAAATTTTAATTTCTCAATTTACGCACAGTGCTCGTAGAGACGTTTTGTTGTTACTCAAATGAAAGATCTGTGATAGTAATAGAGTAAATAGGAAAAAATTCCGAAAATTTTAATTTCTTGATTTACGCAAAGTACTCATAGAGACGTTTTGATGGTACTCAAATGACAGATCTGTGATAGTAACAGAGGAAAAAGCAAAATATTCCGAAAATTTTAATTTCTTGATTTACGCAAAGTGGTCGTAGAGACATTTTGTTGCTACTCAAATGCCAGATCTGTGATAGTAACAGAAGAAAAAGCAAAATATTTCGAAAATTTTATTTTCTTGATTTACGCAAAGTACTCGTAGAGACGTTTTGTTGTTACTCAAATGACAGATCTGTGATAGTAACAGAGGAAAAAGCAAAATATTCCAAAAATTTTAATTTCTTGATTTACGCAAAGTACTCGTAAAGACGTTCTGTTGCTACTCAAATGAAAGATCTGTGATAGTAATAGAATAAAAAGGAAAAAATTCCGAAAATTTTGATTTTTCGATTTACGCAAAGTGCTCGTAGAGACGTTTTGTTGTTACTCAAATGACAGATCTGTCATAGGAACAGAGGAAAAAGAGAAAAATTCCTAAAATTTTGATTTCTTGACTTACGCAAAGTGCTCGTAGAGACGTTTGGTTGCTACTCAAATGAAAGATCTGTGATAGTAATAGAGTAAAATGGAAAAAAATCCGAAAATTTTAATTTCTTGATTTACGCAAACTACTCATCGAGACGTTTTGTTGGTACTCAAATGACAGATCTGTGATAGTAACAGAGGAAAAAGCAAAATATTCCGAAAATTTTAATTTCTTGATTTACGCAAAGTGGTCGTAGAGACATTTTGTTGCTACTCAAATGCCAGATCTGTGATAGTAACAGAAGAAAAAGCAAAATATTTCGAAAATTTTATTTTCTTGATTTACGCAAAGTACTCGTAGAGACGTTTTGTTGTTACTCAAATGACAGATCTGTGATAGTAACAGAGGAAAAAGCAAAATATTCCAAAAATTTTAATTTCTTGATTTACGCAAAGTACTCGTAGAGACGTTCTGTTGCTACTCAAATGAAAGATCTGTGATAGTAATAGAGTAAAATGGAAAAAATTCCGAAAATTTTGATTTTTCGATTTACGCAAAGTGCTCGTAGAGACGTTTTGTTGTTACTCAAATGACAGATCTGTCATAGTAACAGAGGAAAAAGAGAAAAATTCCTAAAATTTTGATTTCTTGACTTACGCAAAGTGCTCGTAGAAACGTTTGGTTGCTACTCAAATGAAAGATGTGTGATAGTAATAGAGTAAAATGGAAAAAATTCCGAAAATTTTAATTTCTTGATTTACGCAAAGTACTCATAGAGACGTTTTGATGGTACTCAAATGACAGATCTGTGATAGTAACAGAGGAAAAAGCAAAATATTCCGAAAATTTTAATTTCTCAATTTACGCACAGTGCTCGTATAGACGTTTTGTTGTTACTCAAATGAAAGATCTGTGATAGTAATAGAGTAAAATGGAAAAAATTCCGAAAATTTTAATTTCTTGATTTACGCAAAGTACTCATAGAGACGTTTTGATGATACTCAAATGACAGATCTGTGATAGTAACAGAGGAAAAAGCAAAATATTCCGAAAATTTTAATTTCTCAATTTACGCACAGTGCTCGTAGAGACGTTTTGTTGTTACTCAAATGCCAGATCTGTGATAGTAACAGAAGAAAAAGCAAAATATTTCGAAAATTTTATTTTCTTGATTTACGCAAAGTACTCGTAGAGACGTTTTGTTGTTACTCAAATGACAGATCTGTGATAGTAACAGAGGAAAAAGCAAAATATTCCAAAAATTTTAATTTCTTGATTTACGCAAAGTACTCGTAAAGACGTTCTGTTGCTACTCAAATGAAAGATCTGTGATAGTAATAGAATAAAAAGGAAAAAATTCCGAAAATTTTGATTTTTCGATTTACGCAAAGTGCTCGTAGAGACGTTTTGTTGTTACTCAAATGACAGATCTGTCATAGGAACAGAGGAAAAAGAGAAAAATTCCTAAAATTTTGATTTCTTGACTTACGCAAAGTGCTCGTAGAGACGTTTGGTTGCTACTCAAATGAAAGATCTGTGATAGTAATAGAGTAAAATGGAAAAAAATCCGAAAATTTTAATTTCTTGATTTACGCAAACTACTCATCGAGACGTTTTGTTGGTACTCAAATGACAGATCTGTGATAGTAACAGAGGAAAAAGCAAAATATTCCGAAAATTTTAATTTCTTGATTTACGCAAAGTGGTCGTAGAGACATTTTGTTGCTACTCAAATGCCAGATCTGTGATAGTAACAGAAGAAAAAGCAAAATATTTCGAAAATTTTATTTTCTTGATTTACGCAAAGTACTCGTAGAGACGTTTTGTTGTTACTCAAATGACAGATCTGTGATAGTAACAGAGGAAAAAGCAAAATATTCCAAAAATTTTAATTTCTTGATTTACGCAAAGTACTCGTAGAGACGTTCTGTTGCTACTCAAATGAAAGATCTGTGATAGTAATAGAGTAAAATGGAAAAAATTCCGAAAATTTTGATTTTTCGATTTACGCAAAGTGCTCGTAGAGACGTTTTGTTGTTACTCAAATGACAGATCTGTCATAGTAACAGAGGAAAAAGAGAAAAATTCCTAAAATTTTGATTTCTTGACTTACGCAAAGTGCTCGTAGAAACGTTTGGTTGCTACTCAAATGAAAGATGTGTGATAGTAATAGAGTAAAATGGAAAAAATTCCGAAAATTTTAATTTCTTGATTTACGCAAAGTACTCATAGAGACGTTTTGATGGTACTCAAATGACAGATCTGTGATAGTAACAGAGGAAAAAGCAAAATATTCCGAAAATTTTAATTTCTCAATTTACGCACAGTGCTCGTATAGACGTTTTGTTGTTACTCAAATGAAAGATCTGTGATAGTAATAGAGTAAAATGGAAAAAATTCCGAAAATTTTAATTTCTTGATTTACGCAAAGTACTCATAGAGACGTTTTGATGATACTCAAATGACAGATCTGTGATAGTAACAGAGGAAAAAGCAAAATATTCCGAAAATTTTAATTTCTCAATTTACGCACAGTGCTCGTAGAGACGTTTTGTTGTTACTCAAATGACAGATCTGTGATAGTAACAGAGGAAAATACAAAATATTCCGAAAATTTTAATTCCTTGATATACGCAAAGTACTCGTAGAAACGTTTTGTTGTTACTCAAATGACAGATCTGTGATAGTAACAGAGGAAAAGGCAAAATATTCCAAAAATTTTAATTTCTTGATTTACGCAAAGTACTCTTAGAGACGTTCTGTTGCTACGCAAATGAAAGATCTGTGATAGTAATAGAGTAAAATGGAAAAAATTCCGAAAATTTTGATTTTTCCATTTACGCAAAGTGCTCGTAGAGATATTTTGTTGTTACTCAAATGACAGATCTGTCATAGTAACAGAGGAAAAAGAGAAAAATTCCTAAAATTTTGATTTCTTGACTTACGCAAAGTGCTCGTAGAGACGTTTGGTTGCTACTCAAATGAAAGATCTGTGATAGTAATAGAGTAAAATGGAAAAAAATCCGAAAATTTTAATTTCTTGATTTACGCAAACTACTCATCGAGACGTTTTGTTGGTACTCAAATGACAGATCTGTGATAGTAACAGAGGAAAAAGCAAAATATTCCGAAAATTTTAATTTCTTGATTTACGCAAAGTGGTCGTAGAGACATTTTGTTGCTACTCAAATGCCAGATCTGTGATAGTAATAGAGTAAAATGGAAAAAATTCCGAAAATTTTGATTTTTCGATTTACGCAAAGTGCTCGTAGAGACGTTTTGTTGTTACTCAAATGACAGATCTGTCATAGTAACAGAGGAAAAAGAGAAAAATTCCTAAAATTTTGATTTCTTGACTTACGCAAAGTGCTCGTAGAGACGTTTGGTTGCTACTCAAATGAAAGATCTGTGATAGTAATAGAGTTTAACAGAGGAAAAATCCGAAAATTTTAATTTCTTGATTTACGCAAACTACTCATCGAGACGTTTTGTTGGTACTCAAATGACTGATCTGTGATAGTAACAGAGGAAAAAGCAAAATATTCCAAAAATTTTAATTTCTTGATTTACGCAAAGTACTCGTAGAGACGTTCTGTTGCTACTCAAATGAAAGATCTGTGATAGTAATAGAGTAAAATGGAAAAAAATCCGAAAATTTTGATTTTTCGATTTACGCAGTGCTCGTAAAGACGTTTTGTTGTTACTCAAATGACAGATCTGTCATAGTAACAGAGGAAAAAGAGAAAAATTCCTAAAATTTTGATTTCTTGACTTACGCAAAGTGCTCGTAGAGACGTTTGGTTGCTACTCAAATGAAAGATCTGTGATAGTAATAGAGTAAAATGGAAAAAATTCCGAAAATTTTAATTTCTTGATTTACGCAAAGTACTCATACAGACGTTTTGATGGTACTCAAATGACAGATCTGTGATAGTAACAGAGGAAAAAGCAAAATATTCCGAAAATTTTAATTTCTCAATTTACGCACAGTGCTCGTAGAGACGTTTTGTTGTTACTCAAATGACAGATCTGTGATAGTAACAGAGGAAAATACAAAATATTCCGAAAATTTTAATTCCTTGATATACGCAAAGTACTCGTAGAAACGTTTTGTTGTTACTCAAATGACAGATCTGTGATAGTAACAGAGGAAAAGGCAAAATATTCCAAAAATTTTAATTTCTTGATTTACGCAAAGTACTCTTAGAGACGTTCTGTTGCTACGCAAATGAAAGATCTGTGATAGTAATAGAGTAAAATGGAAAAAATTCCGAAAATTTTGATTTTTCGATTTACGCAAAGTGCTCGTAGAGACGTTTTGTTGTTACTCAAATGACAGATCTGTCATAGTAACAGAGGAAAAAGAGAAAAATTCCTAAAATTTTGATTTCTTGACTTACGCAAAGTGCTTGTAGAGACGTTTGGTTGCTACTCAAATGAAAGATCTGTGATAGTAATAGAGTAAAATGGAAAAAATTCCGAAAATTTTAATTTCTTGATTTACGCAAAGTACTCATAGAGACGTTTTGATGGTACTCAAATGACAGATCTGTGATAGTAACAGAGGAAAAAGCAAAATATTCCGAAAATTTTAATTTCTCAATTTACGCACAGTGCTCGTAGAGACGTTTTGTTGTTACTCAAATGACAGATCTGTGATAGTAACAGAGGAAAAAGCAAAATATTCCAATAATTTTAATTTCTTGATTTACGCAAAGTACTCGTAGAGACGTTCTGTTGCTACTCAAATGAAAGATCTGTGATAGTAATAGATTAAAATGGAAAAAATTCCGAAAATTTTGATCTTTCGATTTACGCAAAGTGCTCGTAGAGACGTTTTGTTGTTACTCAAATGACAAATCTGTCATAGTAACAGAGGAAAAAGAGAAAAATTCCTAAAATTTTGATTTCTTGACTTACGCAAAGTGCTCGTAGAGACGTTTGGTTGCTACTCAAATGAAAGATCTGTGATAGTAATAGAGTAAAATGGAAAAAATTCCGAAAATTTTAATTTCTTGATTTACGCAAAGTACTCATAGAGACGTTTTGATGGTACTCAAATGACAGATCTGTGATAGTAACAGAGGAAAAAGCAAAATATTCCGAAAATTTTAATTTCTCAATTTACGCACAGTGCTCGTAGAGACGTTTTGTTGTTACTCAAATGACAGATCTGTGATAGTAACAGAGGAAAATACAAAATATTCCGAAAATTTTATTTCTTGTAATACGCAAAGTACTCGTAGAAACGTTTTGTTGTTACTCAAATGACAGATCTGTGATAGTAACAGAGGAAAAGGCAAAATATTCCAAAAATTTTAATTTCTTGATTTACGCAAAGTACTCTTAGAGACGTTCTGTTGCTACTCAAATGAAAGATCTGTGATAGTAATAGAGTAAAATGGAAAAAATTCCGAAAATTTTGATTTTTCGATTTACGCAAAGTGCTCGTAGAGACGTTTTGTTGTTACTCAAATGACAGATCTGTCATAGTAACAGAGGAAAAAGAGAAAAATTCCTAAAATTTTGATTTCTTGACTTACGCAAAGTGCTCGTAGAGACGTTTGGTTGCTACTCAAATGAAAGATCTGTGATAGTAATAGAGTAAAATGGAAAAAAATCCGAAAATTTTAATTTCTTGATTTACGCAAACTACTCATCGAGACGTTTTGTTGGTACTCAAATGACAGATCTGTGATAGTAACAGAGGAAAAAGCAAAATATTCCGAAAATTTTAATTTCTTGATTTACGCAAAGTGGTCGTAGAGACATTTTGTTGCTACTCAAATGCCAGATCTGTGATAGTAACAGAAGAAAAAGCAAAATATTTCGAAAATTTTATTTTCTTGATTTACGCAAAGTACTCGTAGAGACATTTTGTTGTTACTCAAATGACAGATCTGTGATAGTAACAGAGGAAAAAGCAAAATATTCCAAAAATTTTAATTTCTTGATTTACGCAAAGTACTCGTAGAGACGTTCTGTTGCTACTCAAATGAAAGATCTGTGATAGTAATACAATAAAATGGAAAAAATTCCGAAAATTTTGATTTTTCGATTTACGCAAAGTGCTCGTAGAGACGTTTTGTTGTTACTCAAATGACAGATCTGTCATAGTAACAGAGGAAAAAGAGAAAAATTCCTAAAATTTTGATTTCTTGACTTACGCAAAGTGCTCGTAGAGACGTTTGGTTGCTACTCAAATGAAAGATCTGTGATAGTAATAGAGTAAAATGGAAAAAATTCCGAAAATTTTAATTTCTTGATTTACGCAAAGTACTCATAGAGACGTTTTGATGGTACTCAAATGACAGATCTGTGATAGTAACAGAGGAAAAAGCAAAATATTCCGAAAATTTTAATTTCTCAATTTACGCACAGTGCTCGTAGAGACGTTTTGTTGTTACTCAAATGACAGATCTGTGATAGTAACAGAGGAAAATACAAAATATTCCGAAAATTTTAATTCCTTGATATACGCAAAGTACTCGTAGAAACGTTTTGTTGTTACTCAAATGACAGATCTGTGATAGTAAAAGAGGAAAAGGCAAAATATTCCAAAAATTTTAATTTCTTGATTTACGCAAAGTACTCTTAGAGACATTCTGTTGCTACGCAAATGAAAGATCTGTGATAGTAATAGAGTAAAATGGAAAAAATTCCGAAAATTTTGATTTTTCCATTTACGCAAAGTGCTCGTAGAGACATTTTGTTGTTACTCAAATGACAGATCTGTCATAGTAACAGAGGAAAAAGAGAAAAATTCCTAAAATTTTGATTTCTTGACTTACGCAAAGTGCTCGTAGAGACGTTTGGTTGCTACTCAAATGAAAGATCTGTGATAGTAATAGAGTAAAATGGAAAAAAATCCGAAAATTTTAATTTCTTGATTTACGCAAACTACTCATCGAGACGTTTTGTTGGTACTCAAATGACAGATCTGTGATAGTAACAGAGGAAAAAGCAAAATATTCCGAAAATTTTAATTTCTTGATTTACGCAAAGTGGTCGTAGAGACATTTTGTTGCTACTCAAATGCCAGATCTGTGATAGTAATAGAGTAAAATGGAAAAAATTCCGAAAATTTTGATTTTTCGATTTACGCAAAGTGCTCGTAGAGACGTTTTGTTGTTACTCAAATGACAGATCTGTCATAGTAACAGAGGAAAAAGAGAAAAATTCCTAAAATTTTGATTTCTTGACTTACGCAAAGTGCTCGTAGAGACGTTTGGTTGCTACTCAAATGAAAGATCTGTGATAGTAATAGAGTTTAACAGAGGAAAAATCCGAAAATTTTAATTTCTTGATTTACGCAAACTACTCATCGAGACGTTTTGTTGGTACTCAAATGACTGATCTGTGATAGTAACAGAGGAAAAAGCAAAATATTCCAAAAATTTTAATTTCTTGATTTACGCAAAGTACTCGTAGAGACGTTCTGTTGCTACTCAAATGAAAGATCTGTGATAGTAATAGAGTAAAATGGAAAAAAATCCGAAAATTTTGATTTTTCGATTTACGCAGTGCTCGTAAAGACGTTTTGTTGTTACTCAAATGACAGATCTGTCATAGTAACAGAGGAAAAAGAGAAAAATTCCTAAAATTTTGATTTCTTGACTTACGCAAAGTGCTCGTAGAGACGTTTGGTTGCTACTCAAATGAAAGATCTGTGATAGTAATAGAGTAAAATGGAAAAAATTCCGAAAATTTTAATTTCTTGATTTACGCAAAGTACTCATACAGACGTTTTGATGGTACTCAAATGACAGATCTGTGATAGTAACAGAGGAAAAAGCAAAATATTCCGAAAATTTTAATTTCTCAATTTACGCACAGTGCTCGTAGAGACGTTTTGTTGTTACTCAAATGACAGATCTGTGATAGTAACAGAGGAAAATACAAAATATTCCGAAAATTTTAATTCCTTGATATACGCAAAGTACTCGTAGAAACGTTTTGTTGTTACTCAAATGACAGATCTGTGATAGTAACAGAGGAAAAGGCAAAATATTCCAAAAATTTTAATTTCTTGATTTACGCAAAGTACTCTTAGAGACGTTCTGTTGCTACGCAAATGAAAGATCTGTGATAGTAATAGAGTAAAATGGAAAAAATTCCGAAAATTTTGATTTTTCGATTTACGCAAAGTGCTCGTAGAGACGTTTTGTTGTTACTCAAATGACAGATCTGTCATAGTAACAGAGGAAAAAGAGAAAAATTCCTAAAATTTTGATTTCTTGACTTACGCAAAGTGCTTGTAGAGACGTTTGGTTGCTACTCAAATGAAAGATCTGTGATAGTAATAGAGTAAAATGGAAAAAATTCCGAAAATTTTAATTTCTTGATTTACGCAAAGTACTCATAGAGACGTTTTGATGGTACTCAAATGACAGATCTGTGATAGTAACAGAGGAAAAAGCAAAATATTCCGAAAATTTTAATTTCTCAATTTACGCACAGTGCTCGTAGAGACGTTTTGTTGTTACTCAAATGACAGATCTGTGATAGTAACAGAGGAAAAAGCAAAATATTCCAATAATTTTAATTTCTTGATTTACGCAAAGTACTCGTAGAGACGTTCTGTTGCTACTCAAATGAAAGATCTGTGATAGTAATAGATTAAAATGGAAAAAATTCCGAAAATTTTGATCTTTCGATTTACGCAAAGTGCTCGTAGAGACGTTTTGTTGTTACTCAAATGACAAATCTGTCATAGTAACAGAGGAAAAAGAGAAAAATTCCTAAAATTTTGATTTCTTGACTTACGCAAAGTGCTCGTAGAGACGTTTGGTTGCTACTCAAATGAAAGATCTGTGATAGTAATAGAGTAAAATGGAAAAAATTCCGAAAATTTTAATTTCTTGATTTACGCAAAGTACTCATAGAGACGTTTTGATGGTACTCAAATGACAGATCTGTGATAGTAACAGAGGAAAAAGCAAAATATTCCGAAAATTTTAATTTCTCAATTTACGCACAGTGCTCGTAGAGACGTTTTGTTGTTACTCAAATGACAGATCTGTGATAGTAACAGAGGAAAATACAAAATATTCCGAAAATTTTATTTCTTGTAATACGCAAAGTACTCGTAGAAACGTTTTGTTGTTACTCAAATGACAGATCTGTGATAGTAACAGAGGAAAAGGCAAAATATTCCAAAAATTTTAATTTCTTGATTTACGCAAAGTACTCTTAGAGACGTTCTGTTGCTACTCAAATGAAAGATCTGTGATAGTAATAGAGTAAAATGGAAAAAATTCCGAAAATTTTGATTTTTCGATTTACGCAAAGTGCTCGTAGAGACGTTTTGTTGTTACTCAAATGACAGATCTGTCATAGTAACAGAGGAAAAAGAGAAAAATTCCTAAAATTTTGATTTCTTGACTTACGCAAAGTGCTCGTAGAGACGTTTGGTTGCTACTCAAATGAAAGATCTGTGATAGTAATAGAGTAAAATGGAAAAAAATCCGAAAATTTTAATTTCTTGATTTACGCAAACTACTCATCGAGACGTTTTGTTGGTACTCAAATGACAGATCTGTGATAGTAACAGAGGAAAAAGCAAAATATTCCGAAAATTTTAATTTCTTGATTTACGCAAAGTGGTCGTAGAGACATTTTGTTGCTACTCAAATGCCAGATCTGTGATAGTAACAGAAGAAAAAGCAAAATATTTCGAAAATTTTATTTTCTTGATTTACGCAAAGTACTCGTAGAGACATTTTGTTGTTACTCAAATGACAGATCTGTGATAGTAACAGAGGAAAAAGCAAAATATTCCAAAAATTTTAATTTCTTGATTTACGCAAAGTACTCGTAGAGACGTTCTGTTGCTACTCAAATGAAAGATCTGTGATAGTAATACAATAAAATGGAAAAAATTCCGAAAATTTTGATTTTTCGATTTACGCAAAGTGCTCGTAGAGACGTTTTGTTGTTACTCAAATGACAGATCTGTCATAGTAACAGAGGAAAAAGAGAAAAATTCCTAAAATTTTGATTTCTTGACTTACGCAAAGTGCTCGTAGAGACGTTTGGTTGCTACTCAAATGAAAGATCTGTGATAGTAATAGAGTAAAATGGAAAAAATTCCGAAAATTTTAATTTCTTGATTTACGCAAAGTACTCATAGAGACGTTTTGATGGTACTCAAATGACAGATCTGTGATAGTAACAGAGGAAAAAGCAAAATATTCCGAAAATTTTAATTTCTCAATTTACGCACAGTGCTCGTAGAGACGTTTTGTTGTTACTCAAATGACAGATCTGTGATAGTAACAGAGGAAAATACAAAATATTCCGAAAATTTTAATTCCTTGATATACGCAAAGTACTCGTAGAAACGTTTTGTTGTTACTCAAATGACAGATCTGTGATAGTAAAAGAGGAAAAGGCAAAATATTCCAAAAATTTTAATTTCTTGATTTACGCAAAGTACTCTTAGAGACGTTCTGTTGCTACGCAAATGAAAGATCTGTGATAGTAATAGAGTAAAATGGAAAAAATTCCGAAAATTTTGATTTTTCCATTTACGCAAAGTGCTCGTAGAGACATTTTGTTGTTACTCAAATGACAGATCTGTCATAGTAACAGAGGAAAAAGAGAAAAATTCCTAAAATTTTGATTTCTTGACTTACGCAAAGTGCTCGTAGAGACGTTTGGTTGCTACTCAAATGAAAGATCTGTGATAGTATTAGAGTAAAATGGAAAAAAATCCGAAAATTTTAATTTCTTGATTTACGCAAACTACTCATCGAGACGTTTTGTTGGTACTCAAATGACAGATCTGTGATAGTAACAGAGGAAAAAGCAAAATATTCCGAAAATTTTAATTTCTTGATTTACGCAAAGTGGTCGTAGAGACATTTTGTTGCTACTCAAATGCCAGATCTGTGATAGTAATAGAGTAAAATGGAAAAAATTCCGAAAATTTTGATTTTTCGATTTACGCAAAGTGCTCGTAGAGACGTTTTGTTGTTACTCAAATGACAGATCTGTCATAGTAACAGAGGAAAAAGAGAAAAATTCCTAAAATTTTGATTTCTTGACTTACGCAAAGTGCTCGTAGAGACGTTTGGTTGCTACTCAAATGAAAGATCTGTGATAGTAATAGAGTTTAACAGAGGAAAAATCCGAAAATTTTAATTTCTTGATTTACGCAAACTACTCATCGAGACGTTTTGTTGGTACTCAAATGACTGATCTGTGATAGTAACAGAGGAAAAAGCAAAATATTCCAAAAATTTTAATTTCTTGATTTACGCAAAGTACTCGTAGAGACGTTCTGTTGCTACTCAAATGAAAGATCTGTGATAGTAATAGAGTAAAATGGAAAAAAATCCGAAAATTTTGATTTTTCGATTTACGCAGTGCTCGTAGAGACGTTTTGTTGTTACTCAAATGACAGATCTGTCATAGTAACAGAGGAAAAAGAGAAAAATTCCTAAAATTTTGATTTCTTGACTTACGCAAAGTGCTCGTAGAGACGTTTGGTTGCTACTCAAATGAAAGATCTGTGATAGTAATAGAGTAAAATGGAAAAAATTCCGAAAATTTTAATTTCTTGATTTACGCAAAGTACTCATAGAGACGTTTTGATGGTACTCAAATGACAGATCTGTGATAGTAACAGAGGAAAAAGCAAAATATTCCGAAAATTTTAATTTCTCAATTTACGCACAGTGCTCGTAGAGACGTTTTGTTGTTACTCAAATGACAGATCTGTGATAGTAACAGAGGAAAATACAAAATATTCCGAAAATTTTAATTCCTTGATATACGCAAAGTACTCGTAGAAACGTTTTGTTGTTACTCAAATGACAGATCTGTGATAGTAACAGAGGAAAACGCAAAATATTCCAAAAATTTTAATTTCTTGATTTACGCAAAGTACTCTTAGAGACGTTCTGTTGCTACGCAAATGAAAGATCTGTGATAGTAATAGAGTAAAATGGAAAAAATTCCGAAAATTTTGATTTTTCCATTTACGCAAAGTGCTCGTAGAGACATTTTGTTGTTACTCAAATGACAGATCTGTCATAGTAACAGAGGAAAAATAGAAAAATTCCTAAAATTTTGATTTCTTGACTTACGCAAAGTGCTCGTAGAGACGTTTGGTTGCTACTCAAATGAAAGATCTGTGATAGTAATAGAGTAAAATGGAAAAAAATCCGAAAATTTTAATTTCTTGATTTACGCAAACTACTCATCGAGACGTTTTGTTGGTACTCAAATGACAGATCTGTGATAGTAACAGAGGAAAAAGCAAAATATTCCGAAAATTTTAATTTCTTGATTTACGCAAAGTGGTCGTAGAGACATTTTGTTGCTACTCAAATGCCAGATCTGTGATAGTAATAGAGTAAAATGGAAAAAATTCCGAAAATTTTGATTTTTCGATTTACGCAAAGTGCTCGTAGAGACGTTTTGTTGTTACTCAAATGACAGATCTGTCATAGTAACAGAGGAAAAAGAGAAAAATTCCTAAAATTTTGATTTCTTGACTTACGCAAAGTGCTCGTAGAGACGTTTGGTTGCTACTCAAATGAAAGATCTGTGATAGTAATAGAGTTTAACAGAGGAAAAATCCGAAAATTTTAATTTCTTGATTTACGCAAACTACTCATCGAGACGTTTTGTTGGTACTCAAATGACTGATCTGTGATAGTAACAGAGGAAAAAGCAAAATATTCCAAAAATTTTAATTTCTTGATTTACGCAAAGTACTCGTAGAGACGTTCTGTTGCTACTCAAATGAAAGATCTGTGATAGTAATAGAGTAAAATGGAAAAAATTTCGAAAATTTTGATTTTTCGATTTACGCAAAGTGCTCGTAGAGACGTTTTGTTGTTACTCAAATGACAGATCTGTCATAGTAACAGAGGAAAAAGAGAAAAATTCCTAAAATTTTGATTTCTTGACTTACGCAAAGTGCTCGTAGAAACGTTTGGTTGCTACTCAAATGAAAGATCTGTGATAGTAATAGAGTAAAATGGAAAAAATTCCGAAAATTTTAATTTCTTGATTTACGCAAAGTACTCATAGAGACGTTTTGATGGTACTCAAATGACAGATCTGTGATAGTAACAGAGGAAAAAGCAAAATATTCCGAAAATTTTAATTTCTCAATTTACGCACAGTGCTCGTAGAGACGTTTTGTTGTTACTCAAATGACAGATCTGTGATAGTAACAGAGGAAAATACAAAATATTCCGAAAATTTTATTTCTTGTAATACGCAAAGTACTCGTAGAAACGTTTTGTTGTTACTCAAATGACAGATCTGTGATAGTAACAGAGGAAAAGGCAAAATATTCCAAAAATTTTAATTTCTTGATTTACGCAAAGTACTCTTAGAGACGTTCTGTTGCTACTCAAATGAAAGATCTGTGATAGTAATAGAGTAAAATGGAAAAAATTCCGAAAATTTTGATTTTTCGATTTACGCAAAGTGCTCGTAGAGACGTTTTGTTGTTACTCAAATGACAGATCTGTCATAGTAACAGAGGAAAAAGAGAAAAATTCCTAAAATTTTGATTTCTTGACTTACGCAAAGTGCTCGTAGAGACGTTTGGTTGCTACTCAAATGAAAGATCTGTGATAGTAATAGAGTAAAATGGAAAAAAATCCGAAAATTTTAATTTCTTGATTTACGCAAACTACTCATCGAGACGTTTTGTTGGTACTCAAATGACAGATCTGTGATAGTAACAGAGGAAAAAGCAAAATATTCCGAAAATTTTAATTTCTTGATTTACGCAAAGTGGTCGTAGAGACATTTTGTTGCTACTCAAATGCCAGATCTGTGATAGTAACAGAAGAAAAAGCAAAATATTTCGAAAATTTTATTTTCTTGATTTACGCAAAGTACTCGTAGAGACATTTTGTTGTTACTCAAATGACAGATCTGTGATAGTAACAGAGGAAAAAGCAAAATATTCCAAAAATTTTAATTTCTTGATTTACGCAAAGTACTCGTAGAGACGTTCTGTTGCTACTCAAATGAAAGATCTGTGATAGTAATACAATAAAATGGAAAAAATTCCGAAAATTTTGATTTTTCGATTTACGCAAAGTGCTCGTAGAGACGTTTTGTTGTTACTCAAATGACAGATCTGTCATAGTAACAGAGGAAAAAGAGAAAAATTCCTAAAATTTTGATTTCTTGACTTACGCAAAGTGCTCGTAGAGACGTTTGGTTGCTACTCAAATGAAAGATCTGTGATAGTAATAGAGTAAAATGGAAAAAATTCCGAAAATTTTAATTTCTTGATTTACGCAAAGTACTCATAGAGACGTTTTGATGGTACTCAAATGACAGATCTGTGATAGTAACAGAGGAAAAAGCAAAATATTCCGAAAATTTTAATTTCTCAATTTACGCACAGTGCTCGTAGAGACGTTTTGTTGTTACTCAAATGACAGATCTGTGATAGTAACAGAGGAAAATACAAAATATTCCGAAAATTTTAATTCCTTGATATACGCAAAGTACTCGTAGAAACGTTTTGTTGTTACTCAAATGACAGATCTGTGATAGTAAAAGAGGAAAAGGCAAAATATTCCAAAAATTTTAATTTCTTGATTTACGCAAAGTACTCTTAGAGACGTTCTGTTGCTACACAAATGAAAGATCTGTGATAGTAATAGAGTAAAATGGAAAAAATTCCGAAAATTTTGATTTTTCCATTTACGCAAAGTGCTCGTAGAGACATTTTGTTGTTACTCAAATGACAGATCTGTCATAGTAACAGAGGAAAAAGAGAAAAATTCCTAAAATTTTGATTTCTTGACTTACGCAAAGTGCTCGTAGAGACGTTTGGTTGCTACTCAAATGAAAGATCTGTGATAGTAATAGAGTAAAATGGAAAAAAATCCGAAAATTTTAATTTCTTGATTTACGCAAACTACTCATCGAGACGTTTTGTTGGTACTCAAATGACAGATCTGTGATAGTAACAGAGGAAAAAGCAAAATATTCCGAAAATTTTAATTTCTTGATTTACGCAAAGTGGTCGTAGAGACATTTTGTTGCTACTCAAATGCCAGATCTGTGATAGTAATAGAGTAAAATGGAAAAAATTCCGAAAATTTTGATTTTTCGATTTACGCAAAGTGCTCGTAGAGACGTTTTGTTGTTACTCAAATGACAGATCTGTCATAGTAACAGAGGAAAAAGAGAAAAATTCCTAAAATTTTGATTTCTTGACTTACGCAAAGTGCTCGTAGAGACGTTTGGTTGCTACTCAAATGAAAGATCTGTGATAGTAATAGAGTTTAACAGAGGAAAAATCCGAAAATTTTAATTTCTTGATTTACGCAAACTACTCATCGAGACGTTTTGTTGGTACTCAAATGACTGATCTGTGATAGTAACAGAGGAAAAAGCAAAATATTCCAAAAATTTTAATTTCTTGATTTACGCAAAGTACTCGTAGAGACGTTCTGTTGCTACTCAAATGAAAGATCTGTGATAGTAATAGAGTAAAATGGAAAAAAATCCGAAAATTTTGATTTTTCGATTTACGCAGTGCTCGTAGAGACGTTTTGTTGTTACTCAAATGACAGATCTGTCATAGTAACAGAGGAAAAAGAGAAAAATTCCTAAAATTTTGATTTCTTGACTTACGCAAAGTGCTCGTAGAGACGTTTGGTTGCTACTCAAATGAAAGATCTGTGATAGTAATAGAGTAAAATGGAAAAAATTCCGAAAATTTTAATTTCTTGATTTACGCAAAGTACTCATAGAGACGTTTTGATGGTACTCAAATGACAGATCTGTGATAGTAACAGAGGAAAAAGCAAAATATTCCGAAAATTTTAATTTCTCAATTTACGCACAGTGCTCGTAGAGACGTTTTGTTGTTACTCAAATGACAGATCTGTGATAGTAACAGAGGAAAATACAAAATATTCCGAAAATTTTAATTCCTTGATATACGCAAAGTACTCGTAGAAACGTTTTGTTGTTACTCAAATGACAGATCTGTGATAGTAACAGAGGAAAAGGCAAAATATTCCAAAAATTTTAATTTCTTGATTTACGCAAAGTACTCTTAGAGACGTTCTGTTGCTACGCAAATGAAAGATCTGTGATAGTAATAGAGTAAAATGGAAAAAATTCCGAAAATTTTGATTTTTCCATTTACGCAAAGTGCTCGTAGAGACATTTTGTTGTTACTCAAATGACAGATCTGTCATAGTAACAGAGGAAAAATAGAAAAATTCCTAAAATTTTGATTTCTTGACTTACGCAAAGTGCTCGTAGAGACGTTTGGTTGCTACTCAAATGAAAGATCTGTGATAGTAATAGAGTAAAATGGAAAAAAATCCGAAAATTTTAATTTCTTGATTTACGCAAACTACTCATCGAGACGTTTTGTTGGTACTCAAATGACAGATCTGTGATAGTAACAGAGGAAAAAGCAAAATATTCCGAAAATTTTAATTTCTTGATTTACGCAAAGTGGTCGTAGAGACATTTTGTTGCTACTCAAATGCCAGATCTGTGATAGTAATAGAGTAAAATGGAAAAAATTCCGAAAATTTTGATTTTTCGATTTACGCAAAGTGCTCGTAGAGACGTTTTGTTGTTACTCAAATGACAGATCTGTCATAGTAACAGAGGAAAAAGAGAAAAATTCCTAAAATTTTGATTTCTTGACTTACGCAAAGTGCTCGTAGAGACGTTTGGTTGCTACTCAAATGAAAGATCTGTGATAGTAATAGAGTTTAACAGAGGAAAAATCCGAAAATTTTAATTTCTTGATTTACGCAAACTACTCATCGAGACGTTTTGTTGGTACTCAAATGACTGATCTGTGATAGTAACAGAGGAAAAAGCAAAATATTCCAAAAATTTTAATTTCTTGATTTACGCAAAGTACTCGTAGAGACGTTCTGTTGCTACTCAAATGAAAGATCTGTGATAGTAATAGAGTAAAATGGAAAAAAATCCGAAAATTTTGATTTTTCGATTTACGCAGTGCTCGTAGAGACGTTTTGTTGTTACTCAAATGACAGATCTGTCATAGTAACAGAGGAAAACGAGAAAAATTCCTAAAATTTTGATTTCTTGACTTACGCAAAGTGCTCGTAGAGACGTTTGGTTGCTACTCAAATGAAAGATCTGTGATAGTAATAGAGTAAAATGGAAAAAATTCCGAAAATTTTAATTTCTTGATTTACGCAAAGTACTCATAGAGACGTTTTGATGGTACTCAAATGACAGATCTGTGATAGTAACAGAGGAAAAAGCAAAATATTCCGAAAATTTTAATTTCTCAATTTACGCACAGTGCTCGTAGAGACGTTTTGTTGTTACTCAAATGACAGATCTGTGATAGTAACAGAGGAAAATACAAAATATTCCGAAAATTTTAATTTCTTGTAATACGCAAAGTACTCGTAGAAACGTTTTGTTGTTACTCAAATGACAGATCTGTGATAGTAACAGAGGAAAAGGCAAAATATTCCAAAAATTTTAATTTCTTGATTTACGCAAAGTACTCTTAGAGACGTTCTGTTGCTACTCAAATGAAAGATCTGTGATAGTAATAGAGTAAAATGAAAATTCCGAAAATTTTGATTTTTCGATTTACGCAAAGTGCTCGTAGAGACGTTTTGTTGTTACTCAAATGACAGATCTGTCATAGTAACAGAGGAAAAAGAGAAAAATTCCTAAAATTTTGATTTCTTGACTTACGCAAAGTGCTCGTAGAGACGTTTGGTTGCTACTCAAATGAAAGATCTGTGATAGTAATAGAGTAAAATGGAAAAAAATCCGAAAATTTTAATTTCTTGATTTACGCAAACTACTCATCGAGACGTTTTGTTGGTACTCAAATGACAGATCTGTGATAGTAACAGAGGAAAAAGCAAAATATTCCAAAAATTTTAATTTCTTGATTTACGCAAAGTACTCGTAGAGACGTTCTGTTGCTACTCAAATGAAAGATCTGTGATAGTAATAGAGTAAAATGGAAAAAATTCCGAAAATTTTGATTTTTCGATTTACGCAAAGTGCTCGTAGAGACGTTTTGTTGTTACTCAAATGACAGATCTGTCATAGTAACAGAGGAAAAAGAGAAAAATTCCTAAAATTTTGATTTCTTGACTTACGCAAAGTGCTCGTAGAAACGTTTGGTTGCTACTCAAATGAAAGATGTGTGATAGTAATAGAGTAAAATGGAAAAAATTCCGAAAATTTTAATTTCTTGATTTACGCAAAGTACTCATAGAGACGTTTTGATGGTACTGAAATGACAGATCTGTGATAGTAACAGAGGAAAAAGCAAAATATTCCGAAAATTTTAATTTCTCAATTTACGCACAGTGCTCGTATAGACGTTTTGTTGTTACTCAAATGAAAGATCTGTGATAGTAATAGAGTAAAATGGAAAAAATTCCGAAAATTTTAATTTCTTGATTTACGCAAAGTACTCATAGAGACGTTTTGATGGTACTCAAATGACAGATCTGTGATAGTAACAGAGGAAAAAGCAAAATATTCCGAAAATTTTAATTTCTTGATTTACGCAAAGTGGTCGTAGAGACATTTTGTTGCTACTCAAATGCCAGATCTGTGATAGTAACAGAAGAAAAAGCAAAATATTTCGAAAATTTTATTTTCTTGATTTACGCAAAGTACTCGTAGAGACGTTTTGTTTTTACTCAAATGACAGATCTGTGATAGTAACAGAGGAAAAAGCAAAATATTCCAAAAATTTTAATTTCTTGATTTACGCAAAGTACTCGTAGAGACGTTCTGTTGCTACTCAAATGAAAGATCTGTGATAGTAATAGAGTAAAATGGAAAAAATTCCGAAAATTTTGATTTTTCGATTTACGCAAAGTGCTCGTAGAGACGTTTTGTTGTTACTCAAATGACAGATCTGTCATAGTAACAGAGGAAAAAGAGAAAAATTCCTAAAATTTTGATTTCTTGACTTACGCAAAGTGCTCGTAGAAACGTTTGGTTGCTACTCAAATGAAAGATCTGTGATAGTAATAGAGTAAAATGGAAAAAATTCCGAAAATTTTAATTTCTTGATTTACGCAAAGTACTCATAGAGACGTTTTGATGGTACTCAAATGACAGATCTGTGATAGTAACAGAGGAAAAAGCAAAATATTCCGAAAATTTTAATTTCTCAATTTACGCACAGTGCTCGTAGAGACGTTTTGTTGTTACTCAAATGAAAGATCTGTGATAGTAATAGAGTAAAATGGAAAAAATTCCGAAAATTTTAATTTCTTGATTTACGCAAAGTACTCATAGAGACGTTTTGATGGTACTCAAATGACAGATCTGTGATAGTAACAGAGGAAAAAGCAAAATATTCCGAAAATTTTAATTTCTTGATTTACGCAAAGTGGTCGTAGAGACATTTTGTTGCTACTCAAATGCCAGATCTGTGATAGTAACAGAAGAAAAAGCAAAATATTTCGAAAATTTTATTTTCTTGATTTACGCAAAGTACTCGTAGAGACGTTTTGTTGTTACTCAAATGACAGATCTGTGATAGTAACAGAGGAAAAAGCAAAATATTCCAAAAATTTTAATTTCTTGATTTACGCAAAGTACTCGTAGAGACGTTCTGTTGCTACTCAAATGAAAGATCTGTGATAGTAATAGAATAAAATGGAAAAAATTCCGAAAATTTTGATTTTTCGATTTACGCAAAGTGCTCGTAGAGACGTTTTGTTGTTACTCAAATGACAGATCTGTCATAGGAACAGAGGAAAAAGAGAAAAATTCCTAAAATTTTGATTTCTTGACTTACGCAAAGTGCTCGTAGAGACGTTTGGTTGCTACTCAAATGAAAGATCTGTGATAGTAATAGAGTAAAATGGAAAAAAATCCGAAAATTTTAATTTCTTGATTTACGCAAACTACTCATCGAGACGTTTTGTTGGTACTCAAATGACAGATCTGTGATAGTAACAGAGGAAAAAGCAAAATATTCCGAAAATTTTAATTTCTTGATTTACGCAAAGTGGTCGTAGAGACATTTTGTTGCTACTCAAATGCCAGATCTGTGATAGTAACAGAAGAAAAAGCAAAATATTCCGAAAATTTTATTTTCTTGATTTACGCAAAGTACTCGTAGAGACATTTTGTTGCTACTCAAATGCCAGATCTGTGATAGTAACAGAAGAAAAAGCAAAATATTTCGAAAATTTTATTTTCTTGATTTACGCAAAGTACTCGTAGAGACGTTTTGTTGTTACTCAAATGACAGATCTGTGATAGTAACAGAGGAAAAAGCAAAATATTCCGAAAATTTTAATTTCTTGATTTACGCATAGTGGTCGTAGAGACATTTTGTTGCTACTCAAATGCCAGATCTGTGATAGTAACAGAAGAAAAAGCAAAATATTTCGAAAATTTTATTTTCTTGATTTACGCAAAGTACTCGTAGAGACGTTTGGTTGTTACTCAAATGACAGATCTGTGATAGTAAAAGAGGAAAAAGCAAAATATTCCAAAAATTTTAATTTCTTGATTTACGCAAAGTACTCGTAGAGACGTTCTGTTGCTACTCAAATGAAAGATCTGTGATAGTAATAGAGTAAAATGGAAAAAATTCCGAAAATTTTGATTTTTCGATTTACGCAAAGTGCTCGTAGAGACGTTTTGTTGTTACTCAAATGACAGATCTGTCATAGTAACAGAGGAAAAAGAGAAAAATTCCTAAAATTTTGATTTCTTGACTTACGCAAAGTGCTCGTAGAAACGTTTGGTTGCTACTCAAATGAAAGATCTGTGATAGTAATAGAGTAAAATGGAAAAAATTCCGAAAATTTTAATTTCTTGATTTACGCAAAGTACTCATAGAGACGTTTTGATGGTACTCAAATGACAGATCTGTGATAGTAACAGAGGAAAAAGCAAAATATTCCGAAAATTTTAATTTCTCAATTTACGCACAGTGCTCGTAGAGACGTTTTGTTGTTACTCAAATGAAAGATCTGTGATAGTAATAGAGTAAAATGGAAAAAATTCCGAAAATTTTAATTTCTTGATTTACGCAAAGTACTCATAGAGAGGTTTTGATGGTACTCAAATGACAGATTTGTGATAGTAACAGAGGAAAAAGCAAAATATTCCGAAAATTTTAATTTCTTGATTTACGCAAAGTGGTCGTAGAGACATTTTGTTGCTACTCAAATGCCAGATCTGTGATAGTAACAGAAGAAAAAGCAAAATATTTCGAAAATTTTATTTTCTTGATTTACGCAAAGTACTCGTAGAGACGTTTTGTTGTTACTCAAATGACAGATCAGTGATAGTAACAGAGGAAAAAGCAAAATATTCCAAAAATTTTAATTTCTTGATTTACGCAAAGTACTCGTAGAGACGTTCTGTTGCTACTCAAATGAAAGATCTGTGATAGTAATAGAGTAAAATGGAAAAAATTCCGAAAATTTTGATTTTTCGATTTACGCAAAGTGCTCGTAGAGACGTTTTGTTGTTACTCAAATGACAGATCTGTCATAGTAACAGAGGAAAAAGAGAAAAATTCCTAAAATTTTGATTTCTTGACTTACGCAAAGTGCTCGTAGAAACGTTTGGTTGCTACTCAAATGAAAGATCTGTGATAGTAATAGAGTAAAATGGAAAAAATTCCGAAAATTTTAATTTCTTGATTTACGCAAAGTACTCATAGAGACGTTTTGATGGTACTCAAATGACAGATCTGTGATAGTAACAGAGGAAAAAGCAAAATATTCCGAAAATTTTAATTTCTCAATTTACGCACAGTGCTCGTAGAGACGTTTTGTTGTTACTCAAATGAAAGATCTGTGATAGTAATAGAGTAAAATGGAAAAAATTCCGAAAATTTTAATTTCTTGATTTACGCAAAGTACTCATAGAGACGTTTTGATGGTACTCAAATGACAGATCTGTGATAGTAACAGAGGAAAAAGCAAAATATTCCGAAAATTTTAATTTCTCAATTTACGCACAGTGCTCGTATAGACGTTTTGTTGTTACTCAAATGAAAGATCTGTGATAGTAATAGAGTAAAATGGAAAAAATTCCGAAAATTTTAATTTCTTGATTTACGCAAAGTACTCATAGAGACGTTTTGATGGTACTCAAATGACAGATCTGTGATAGTAACAGAGGAAAAAGCAAAATATTCCGAAAATTTTAATTTCTTGATTTACGCAAAGTGGTCGTAGAGACATTTTGTTGCTACTCAAATGCCAGATCTGTGATAGTAACAGAAGAAAAAGCAAAATATTTCGAAAATTTTATTTTCTTGATTTACGCAAAGTACTCGTAGAGACGTTTTGTTGTTACTCAAATGACAGATCTGTGATAGTAACAGAGGAAAAAGCAAAATATTCCAAAAATTTTAATTTCTTGATTTACGCAAAGTACTCGTAGAGACGTTCTGTTGCTACTCAAATGAAAGATCTGTGATAGTAATAGAGTAAAATGGAAAAAATTCCGAAAATTTTGATTTTTCGATTTACGCAAAGTGCTCGTAGAGACGTTTTGTTGTTACTCAAATGACAGATCTGTCATAGTAACAGAGGAAAAAGAGAAAAATTCCTAAAATTTTGATTTCTTGACTTACGCAAAGTGCTGGTAGAAACGTTTGGTTGCTACTCAAATGAAAGATCTGTGATAGTAACAGAGGAAAAAGCAAAATATTCCGAAAATTTTAATTTCTCAATTTACGCACAGTGCTCGTATAGACGTTTTGTTGTTACTCAAATGAAAGATCTGTGATAGTAATAGAGTAAAATGGAAAAAATTCCGAAAATTTTAATTTCTTGATTTACGCAAAGTACTCATAGAGACGTTTTGATGGTACTCAAATGACAGATCTGTGATAGTAACAGAGGAAAAAGCAAAATATTCCGAAAATTTTAATTTCTTGATTTACGCAAAGTGGTCGTAGAGACATTTTGTTGCTACTCAAATGCCAGATCTGTGATAGTAACAGAAGAAAAAGCAAAATATTTCGAAAATTTTATTTTCTTGATTTACGCAAAGTACTCGTAGAGACGTTTTGTTGTTACTCAAATGACAGATCTGTGATAGTAACAGAGGAAAAAGCAAAATATTCCAAAAATTTTAATTTCTTGATTTACGCAAAGTACTCGTAGAGACGTTCTGTTGCTACTCAAATGAAAGATCTGTGATAGTAATAGAGTAAAATGGAAAAAATTCCGAAAATTTTGATTTTTCGATTTACGCAAAGTGCTCGTAGAGACGTTTTGTTGTTACTCAAATGACAGATCTGTCATAGTAACAGAGGAAAAAGAGAAAAATTCCTAAAATTTTGATTTCTTGACTTACGCAAAGTGCTCGTAGAAACGTTTGGTTGCTACTCAAATGAAAGATCTGTGATAGTAATAGAGTAAAATGGAAAAAATTCCGAAAATTTTAATTTCTTGATTTACGCAAAGTACTCATAGAGACGTTTTGATGGTACTCAAATGACAGATCTGTGATAGTAACAGAGGAAAAAGCAAAATATTCCGAAAATTTTAATTTCTCAATTTACGCACAGTGCTCGTAGAGACGTTTTGTTGTTACTCAAATGAAAGATCTGTGATAGTAATAGAGTAAAATGGAAAAAATTCCGAAAATTTTAATTTCTTGATTTACGCAAAGTACTCATAGAGACGTTTTGATGGTACTCAAATGACAGATCTGTGATAGTAACAGAGGAAAAAGCAAAATATTCCGAAAATTTTAATTTCTTGATTTACGCAAAGTGGTCGTAGAGACATTTTGTTGCTACTCAAATGCCAGATCTGTGATAGTAACAGAAGAAAAAGCAAAATATTTCGAAAATTTTATTTTCTTGATTTACGCAAAGTACTCGTAGAGACGTTTTGTTGTTACTCAAATGACAGATCTGTGATAGTAACAGAGGAAAAAGCAAAATATTCCAAAAATTTTAATTTCTTGATTTACGCAAAGTACTCGTAGAGACGTTCTGTTGCTACTCAAATGAAAGATCTGTGATAGTAATAGAATAAAATGGAAAAAATTCCGAAAATTTTGATTTTTCGATTTACGCAAAGTGCTCGTAGAGACGTTTTGTTGTTACTCAAATGACAGATCTGTCATAGTAACAGAGGAAAAAGAGAAAAATTCCTAAAATTTTGATTTCTTGACTTACGCAAAGTGCTCGTAGAGACGTTTGGTTGCTACTCAAATGAAAGATCTGTGATAGTAATAGAGTAAAATGGAAAAAAATCCGAAAATTTAAATTTCTTGATTTACGCAAACTACTCATCGAGACGTTTTGTTGGTACTCAAATGACAGATCTGTGATAGTAACAGAGGAAAAAGCAACGTATTCCGAAAATTTTAATTTCTTGATTTACGCAAAGTGGTCGTAGAGACATTTTGTTGCTACTCAAATGCCAGATCTGTGATAGTAACAGAAGAAAAAGCAAAATATTTCGAAAATTTTATTTTCTTGATTTACGCAAAGTACTCGTAGAGACGTTTTGTTGTTACTCAAATGACAGATCTGTGATAGTAACAGAGGAAAAAGCAAAATATTCCAAAAATTTTAATTTCTTGATTTACGCAAAGTACTCGTAGAGACGTTCTGTTGCTACTCAAATGAAAGATCTGTGATAGTAATAGAATAAAATGGAAAAAAATTCCGAAAATTTTGATTTTTCGATTTACGCAAAGTGCTCGTAGAGACGTTTTGTTGTTACTCAAATGACAGATCTGTCATAGGAACAGAGGAAAAAGAGAAAAATTCCTAAAATTTTGATTTCTTGACTTACGCAAAGTGCTCGTAGAGACGTTTGGTTGCTACTCAAATGAAAGATCTGTGGTAGTAATAGAGTAAAATGGAAAAAAATCCGAAAATTTTAATTTCTTGATTTACGCAAACTACTCATCGAGACGTTTTGTTGGTACTCAAATGACAGATCTGTGATAGTAACAGAGGAAAAAGCAAAATATTCCGAAAATTTTAATTTCTTGATTTACGCAAAGTGGTCGTAGAGACATTTTGTTGCTACTCAAATGCCAGATCTGTGATAGTAACAGAAGAAAAAGCAAAATATTTCGAAAATTTTATTTTCTTGATTTACGCAAAGTACTCGTAGAGACGTTTTGTTGTTACTCAAATGACAGATCTGTGATAGTAACAGAGGAAAAAGCAAAATATTCCAAAAATTTTAATTTCTTGATTTACGCAAAGTACTCGTAGAGACGTTCTGTTGCTACTCAAATGAAAGATCTGTGATAGTAATAGAGTAAAATGGAAAAAAATCCGAAAATTTTGATTTTTCGATTTACGCAAAGTGCTCGTAGAGACGTTTTGTTGTTACTCAAATGACAGATCTGTCATAGTAACAGAGGAAAAAGAGAAAAATTCCTAAAATTTTGATTTCTTGACTTACGCAAAGTGCTCGTAGAAACGTTTGGTTGCTACTCAAATGAAAGATCTGGGATAGTAACAGAGGAAAAAGCAAAATATTCCGAAAATTTTAATTTCTCAATTTACGCACAGTGCTCGTATAGACGTTTTGTTGTTACTCAAATGAAAGATCTGTGATAGTAATAGAGTAAAATGGAAAAAATTCCGAAAATTTTAATTTCTTGATTTACGCAAAGTACTCATAGAGACGTTTTGATGGTACTCAAATGACAGATCTGTGATAGTAACAGAGGAAAAAGCAAAATATTCCGAAAATTTTAATTTCTTGATGTACGCAAAGTGGTCGTAGAGACATTTTGTTGCTACTCAAATGCCAGATCTGTGATAGTAACAGAAGAAAAAGCAAAATATTTCGAAAATTTTATTTTCTTGATTTACGCAAAGTACTCGTAGAGACGTTTTGTTGTTACTCAAATGACAGATCAGTGATAGTAACAGAGGAAAAAGCAAAATATTCCAAAAATTTTAATTTCTTGATTTACGCAAAGTACTCGTAGAGACGTTCTGTTGCTACTCAAATGAAAGATCTGTGATAGTAATAGAGTAAAATGGAAAAAATTCCGAAAATTTTGATTTTTCGATTTACGCAAAGTGCTCGTAGAGACGTTTTGTTGTTACTCAAATGACAGATCTGTCATAGTAACAGAGGAAAAAGAGAAAAATTCCTAAAATTTTGATTTCTTGACTTACGCAAAGTGCTCGTAGAAACGTTTGGTTGCTACTCAAATGAAAGATCTGTGATAGTAATAGAGTAAAATGGAAAAAATTCCGAAAATTTTAATTTCTTGATTTACGCAAAGTACTCATAGAGACGTTTTGATGGTACTCAAATGACAGATCTGTGATAGTAACAGAGGAAAAAGCAAAATATTCCGAAAATTTTAATTTCTTGATTTACGCAAAGTGGTCGTAGAGACATTTTGTTGCTACTCAAATGCCAGATCTGTGATAGTAACAGAAGAAAAAGCAAAATATTTCGAAAATTTTATTTTCTTGATTTACGCAAAGTACTCGTAGAGACGTTTTGTTGTTACTCAAATGACAGATCTGTGATAGTAACAGAGGAAAAAGCAAAATATTCCAAAAATTTTAATTTCTTGATTTACGCAAAGTACTCGTAGAGACGTTCTGTTGCTACTCAAATGAAAGATCTGTGATAGTAATAGAGTAAAATGGAAAAAATTCCGAAAATTTTGATTTTTCGATTTACGCAAAGTGCTCGTAGAGACGTTTTGTTGTTACTCAAATGACAGATCTGTCATAGTAACAGAGGAAAAAGAGAAAAATTCCTAAAATTTTGATTTCTTGACTTACGCAAAGTGCTCGTAGAAACGTTTGGTTGCTACTCAAATGAAAGATCTGTGATAGTAACAGAGGAAAAAGCAAAATATTCCGAAAATTTTAATTTCTCAATTTACGCACAGTGCTCGTATAGACGTTTTGTTGTTACTCAAATGAAAGATCTGTGATAGTAATAGAGTAAAATGGAAAAAATTCCGAAAATTTTAATTTCTTGATTTACGCAAAGTACTCATAGAGACGTTTTGATGGTACTCAAATGACAGATCTGTGATAGTAACAGAGGAAAAAGCAAAATATTCCGAAAATTTTAATTTCTTGATTTACGCAAAGTGGTCGTAGAGACATTTTGTTGCTACTCAAATGCCAGATCTGTGATAGTAACAGAAGAAAAAGCAAAATATTTCGAAAATTTTATTTTCTTGATTTACGCAAAGTACTCGTAGAGACGTTTTGTTGTTACTCAAATGACAGATCTGTGATAGTAACAGAGGAAAAAGCAAAATATTCCAAAAATTTTAATTTCTTGATTTACGCAAAGTACTCGTAGAGACGTTCTGTTGCTACTCAAATGAAAGATCTGTGATAGTAATAGAGTAAAATGGAAAAAATTCCGAAAATTTTGATTTTTCGATTTACGCAAAGTGCTCGTAGAGACGTTTTGTTGTTACTCAAATGACAGATCTGTCATAGTAACAGAGGAAAAAGAGAAAAATTCCTAAAATTTTGATTTCTTGACTTACGCAAAGTGCTCGTAGAAACGTTTGGTTGCTACTCAAATGAAAGATCTGTGATAGTAATAGAGTAAAATGGAAAAAATTCCGAAAATTTTAATTTCTTGATTTACGCAAAGTACTCATAGAGACGTTTTGATGGTACTCAAATGACAGATCTGTGATAGTAACAGAGGAAAAAGCAAAATATTCCGAAAATTTTAATTTCTCAATTTACGCACAGTGCTCGTAGAGACGTTTTGTTGTTACTCAAATGAAAGATCTGTGATAGTAATAGAGTAAAATGGAAAAAATTCCGAAAATTTTAATTTCTTGATTTACGCAAAGTACTCATAGAGACGTTTTGATGGTACTCAAATGACAGATCTGTGATAGTAACAGAGGAAAAAGCAAAATATTCCGAAAATTTTAATTTCTTGATTTACGCAAAGTGGTCGTAGAGACATTTTGTTGCTACTCAAATGCCAGATCTGTGATAGTAACAGAAGAAAAAGCAAAATATTTCGAAAATTTTATTTTCTTGATTTACACAAAGTACTCGTAGAGACGTTTTGTTGTTACTCAAATGACAGATCTGTGATAGTAACAGAGGAAAAAGCAAAATATTCCAAAAATTTTAATTTCTTGATTTACGCAAAGTACTCGTAGAGACGTTCTGTTGCTACTCAAATGAAAGATCTGTGATAGTAATAGAATAAAATGGAAAAAATTCCGAAAATTTTGATTTTTCGATTTACGCAAAGTGCTCGTAGAGACGTTTTGTTGTTACTCAAATGACAGATCTGTCATAGTAACAGAGGAAAAAGAGAAAAATTCCTAAAATTTTGATTTCTTGACTTACGCAAAGTGCTCGTAGAGACGTTTGGTTGCTACTCAAATGAAAGATCTGTGATAGTAATAGAGTAAAATGGAAAAAAATCCGAAAATTTTAATTTCTTGATTTACGCAAACTACTCATCGAGACGTTTTGTTGGTACTCAAATGACAGATCTGTGATAGTAACAGAGGAAAAAGCAAAATATTCCGAAAATTTTAATTTCTTGATTTACGCAAAGTGGTCGTAGAGTCATTTTGTTGCTACTCAAATGCCAGATCTGTGATAGTAACAGAAGAAAAAGCAAAATATTTCGAAAATTTTATTTTCTTGATTTACGCAAAGTACTCGTAGAGACGTTTTGTTGTTACTCAAATGACAGATCTGTGATAGTAACAGAGGAAAAAGCAAAATATTCCAAAAATTTTAATTTCTTGATTTACGCAAAGTACTCGTAGAGACGTTCTGTTGCTACTCAAATGAAAGATCTGTGATAGTAATAGAATAAAATGGAAAAAAATTCCGAAAATTTTGATTTTTCGATTTACGCAAAGTGCTCGTAGAGACGTTTTGTTGTTACTCAAATGACAGATCTGTCATAGGAACAGAGGAAAAAGAGAAAAATTCCTAAAATTTTGATTTCTTGACTTACGCAAAGTGCTCGTAGAGACGTTTGGTTGCTACTCAAATGAAAGATCTGTGGTAGTAATAGAGTAAGATGGAAAAAAATCCGAAAATTTTAATTTCTTGATTTACGCAAACTACTCATCGAGACGTTTTGTTGGTACTCAAATGACAGATCTGTGATAGTAACAGAGGAAAAAGCAAAATATTCCGAAAATTTTAATTTCTTGATTTACGCAAAGTGGTCGTAGAGACATTTTGTTGCTACTCAAATGCCAGATCTGTGATAGTAACAGAAGAAAAAGCAAAATATTCCGAAAATTTTATTTTCTTGATTTACGCAAAGTACTCGTAGAGACGTTTTGTTGTTACTCAAATGACAGATCTGTGATAGTAACAGAGGAAAAAGCAAAATATTCCAAAAATTTTAATTTCTTGATTTACGCAAAGTACTCGTAGAGACGTTCTGTTGCTACTCAAATGAAAGATCTGTGATAGTAATAGAGTAAAATGGAAAAAATTCCGAAAATTTTGATTTTTCGATTTACGCAAAGTGCTCGTAGAGACGTTTTGTTGTTACTCAAATGACAGATCTGTCATAGTAACAGAGGAAAAAGAGAAAAATTCCTAAAATTTTGATTTCTTGACTTACGCAAAGTGCTCTTAGAAACGTTTGGTTGCTACTCAAATGAAAGATCTGTGATAGTAATAGAGTAAAATGGAAAAAATTCCGAAAATTTTAATTTCTTGATTTACGCAAAGTACTCGTAGAAACGTTTTGATGGTACTCAAATGACAGATATGTGATAGTAACAGAGGAAAAAGCAAAATATTCCGAAAATTTTAATTTCTCAATTTACGCACAGTGCTCGTAGAGACGTTTTGTTGTTACTCAAATGACAGATCTGTGATAGTAACAGAGGAAAATACAAAATATTCCGAAAATTTTAATTTCTTGATATACGCAAAGTACTCGTAGAAACGTTTTGTTGTTACTCAAATGACAGATCTGTGATAGTAACAGAGGAAAAGGCAAAATATTCCAAAAATTTTAATTTCTTGATTTACGCAAAGTGCTCGTAGAAACGTTTGGTTGCTACTCAAATGAAAGATCTGTGATAGTAATAGAGTAAAATGGAAAAAATTCCGAAAATTTTAATTTCTTGATTTACGCAAAGTACTCATAGAGACGTTTTGATGGTACTCAAATGACAGATCTGTGATAGTAACAGAGGAAAAAGCAAAATATTCCGAAAATTTTAATTTCTCAATTTACGCACAGTGCTCGTAGAGACGTTTTGTTGTTACTCAAATGAAAGATCTGTGATAGTAATAGAGTAAAATGGAAAAAATTCCGAAAATTTTAATTTCTTGATTTACGCAAAGTACTCATAGAGACGTTTTGATGGTACTCAAATGACAGATCTGTGATAGTAACAGAGGAAAAAGCAAAATATTCCGAAAATTTTAATTTCTTGATTTACGCAAAGTGGTCGTAGAGACATTTTGTTGCTACTCAAATGCCAGATCTGTGATAGTAACAGAAGAAAAAGCAAAATATTTCGAAAATTTTATTTTCTTGATTTACGCAAAGTACTCGTAGAGACGTTTTGTTGTTACTCAAATGACAGATCTGTGATAGTAACAGAGGAAAAAGCAAAATATTCCAAAAATTTTAATTTCTTGATTTACGCAAAGTACTCGTAGAGACGTTCTGTTGCTACTCAAATGAAAGATCTGTGATAGTAATAGAATAAAATGGAAAAAATTCCGAAAATTTTGATTTTTCGATTTACGCAAAGTGCTCGTAGAGACGTTTTGTTGTTACTCAAATGACAGATCTGTCATAGTAACAGAGGAAAAAGAGAAAAATTCCTAAAATTTTGATTTCTTGACTTACGCAAAGTGCTCGTAGAGACGTTTGGTTGCTACTCAAATGAAAGATCTGTGATAGTAATAGAGTAAAATGGAAAAAAATCCGAAAATTTAAATTTCTTGATTTACGCAAACTACTCATCGAGACGTTTTGTTGGTACTCAAATGACAGATCTGTGATAGTAACAGAGGAAAAAGCAAAATATTCCGAAAATTTTAATTTCTTGATTTACGCAAAGTGGTCGTAGAGACATTTTGTTGCTACTCAAATGCCAGATCTGTGATAGTAACAGAAGAAAAAGCAAAATATTTCGAAAATTTTATTTTCTTGATTTACGCAAAGTACTCGTAGAGACGTTTTGTTGTTACTCAAATGACAGATCTGTGATAGTAACAGAGGAAAAAGCAAAATATTCCAAAAATTTTAATTTCTTGATTTACGCAAAGTACTCGTAGAGACGTTCTGTTGCTACTCAAATGAAAGATCTGTGATAGTAATAGAATAAAATGGAAAAAAATTCCGAAAATTTTGATTTTTCGATTTACGCAAAGTGCTCGTAGAGACGTTTTGTTGTTACTCAAATGACAGATCTGTCATAGGAACAGAGGAAAAAGAGAAAAATTCCTAAAATTTTGATTTCTTGACTTACGCAAAGTGCTCGTAGAGACGTTTGGTTGCTACTCAAATGAAAGATCTGTGGTAGTAATAGAGTAAAATGGAAAAAAATCCGAAAATTTTAATTTCTTGATTTACGCAAACTACTCATCGAGACGTTTTGTTGGTACTCAAATGACAGATCTGTGATAGTAACAGAGGAAAAAGCAAAATATTCCGAAAATTTTAATTTCTTGATTTACGCAAAGTGGTCGTAGAGACATTTTGTTGCTACTCAAATGCCAGATCTGTGATAGTAACAGAAGAAAAAGCAAAATATTTCGAAAATTTTATTTTCTTGATTTACGCAAAGTACTCGTAGAGACGTTTTGTTGTTACTCAAATGACAGATCTGTGATAGTAACAGAGGAAAAAGCAAAATATTCCAAAAATTTTAATTTCTTGATTTACGCAAAGTACTCGTAGAGACGTTCTGTTGCTACTCAAATGAAAGATCTGTGATAGTAATAGAGTAAAATGGAAAAAATTCCGAAAATTTTGATTTTTCGATTTACGCAAAGTGCTCGTAGAGACGTTTTGTTGTTACTCAAATGACAGATCTGTCATAGTAACAGAGGAAAAAGAGAAAAATTCCTAAAATTTTGATTTCTTGACTTACGCAAAGTGCTCGTAGAAACGTTTGGTTGCTACTCAAATGAAAGATCTGGGATAGTAACAGAGGAAAAAGCAAAATATTCCGAAAATTTTAATTTCTCAATTTACGCACAGTGCTCGTATAGACGTTTTGTTGTTACTCAAATGAAAGATCTGTGATAGTAATAGAGTAAAATGGAAAAAATTCCGAAAATTTTAATTTCTTGATTTACGCAAAGTACTCATAGAGACGTTTTGATGGTACTCAAATGACAGATCTGTGATAGTAACAGAGGAAAAAGCAAAATATTCCGAAAATTTTAATTTCTTGATGTACGCAAAGTGGTCGTAGAGACATTTTGTTGCTACTCAAATGCCAGATCTGTGATAGTAACAGAAGAAAAAGCAAAATATTTCGAAAATTTTATTTTCTTGATTTACGCAAAGTACTCGTAGAGACGTTTTGTTGTTACTCAAATGACAGATCAGTGATAGTAACAGAGGAAAAAGCAAAATATTCCAAAAATTTTAATTTCTTGATTTACGCAAAGTACTCGTAGAGACGTTCTGTTGCTACTCAAATGAAAGATCTGTGATAGTAATAGAGTAAAATGGAAAAAATTCCGAAAATTTTGATTTTTCGATTTACGCAAAGTGCTCGTAGAGACGTTTTGTTGTTACTCAAATGACAGATCTGTCATAGTAACAGAGGAAAAAGAGAAAAATTCCTAAAATTTTGATTTCTTGACTTACGCAAAGTGCTCGTAGAAACGTTTGGTTGCTACTCAAATGAAAGATCTGTGATAGTAATAGAGTAAAATGGAAAAAATTCCGAAAATTTTAATTTCTTGATTTACGCAAAGTACTCATAGAGACGTTTTGATGGTACTCAAATGACAGATCTGTGATAGTAACAGAGGAAAAAGCAAAATATTCCGAAAATTTTAATTTCTTGATTTACGCAAAGTGGTCGTAGAGACATTTTGTTGCTACTCAAATGCCAGATCTGTGATAGTAACAGAAGAAAAAGCAAAATATTTCAAAAATTTTATTTTCTTGATTTACGCAAAGTACTCGTAGAGACGTTTTGTTGTTACTCAAATGACAGATCTGTGATAGTAACAGAGGAAAAAGCAAAATATTCCAAAAATTTTAATTTCTTGATTTACGCAAAGTACTCGTAGAGACGTTCTGTTGCTACTCAAATGAAAGATCTGTGATAGTAATAGAGTAAAATGGAAAAAATTCCGAAAATTTTGATTTTTCGATTTACGCAAAGTGCTCGTAGAGACGTTTTGTTGTTACTCAAATGACAGATCTGTCATAGTAACAGAGGAAAAAGAGAAAAATTCCTAAAATTTTGATTTCTTGACTTACGCAAAGTGCTCGTAGAAACGTTTGGTTGCTACTCAAATGAAAGATCTGTGATAGTAACAGAGGAAAAAGCAAAATATTCCGAAAATTTTAATTTCTCAATTTACGCACAGTGCTCGTATAGACGTTTTGTTGTTACTCAAATGAAAGATCTGTGATAGTAATAGAGTAAAATGGAAAAAATTCCGAAAATTTTAATTTCTTGATTTACGCAAAGTGGTCGTAGAGACATTTTGTTGCTACTCAAATGCCAGATCTGTGATAGTAACAGAAGAAAAAGCAAAATATTTCGAAAATTTTATTTTCTTGATTTACGCAAAGTACTCGTAGAGACGTTTTGTTGTTACTCAAATGACAGATCTGTGATAGTAACAGAGGAAAAAGCAAAATATTCCGAAAATTTTAATTTCTTGATTTACGCAAAGTGGTCGTAGAGACATTTTGTTGCTACTCAAATGCCAGATCTGTGATAGTAACAGAAGAAAAAGCAAAATATTTCGAAAATTTTATTTTCTTGATTTACGCAAAGTACTCGTAGAGACGTTTTGTTGTTACTCAAATGACAGATCTGTGATAGTAACAGAGGAAAAAGCAAAATATTCCAAAAATTTTAATTTCTTGATTTACGCAAAGTACTCGTAGAGACGTTCTGTTGCTACTCAAATGAAAGATCTGTGATAGTAATAGAGTAAAATGGAAAAAATTCCGAAAATTTTGATTTTTCGATTTACGCAAAGTGCTCGTAGAGACGTTTTGTTGTTACTCAAATGACAGATCTGTCATAGTAACAGAGGAAAAAGAGAAAAATTCCTAAAATTTTGATTTCTTGACTTACGCAAAGTGCTCGTAGAAACGTTTGGTTGCTACTCAAATGAAAGATCTGTGATAGTAATAGAGTAAAATGGAAAAAATTCCGAAAATTTTAATTTCTTGATTTACGCAAAGTACTCATAGAGACGTTTTGATGGTACTCAAATGACAGATCTGTGATAGTAACAGAGGAAAAAGCAAAATATTCCGAAAATTTTAATTTCTCAATTTACGCACAGTGCTCGTAGAGACGTTTTGTTGTTACTCAAATGAAAGATCTGTGATAGTAATAGAGTAAAATGGAAAAAATTCCGAAAATTTTAATTTCTTGATTTACGCAAAGTACTCATAGAGACGTTTTGATGGTACTCAAATGACAGATCTGTGATAGTAACAGAGGAAAAAGCAAAATATTCCGAAAATTTTAATTTCTTGATTTACGCAAAGTGGTCGTAGAGACATTTTGTTGCTACTCAAATGCCAGATCTGTGATAGTAACAGAAGAAAAAGCAAAATATTTCGAAAATTTTATTTTCTTGATTTACACAAAGTACTCGTAGAGACGTTTTGTTGTTACTCAAATGACAGATCTGTGATAGTAACAGAGGAAAAAGCAAAATATTCCAAAAATTTTAATTTCTTGATTTACGCAAAGTACTCGTAGAGACGTTCTGTTGCTACTCAAATGAAAGATCTGTGATAGTAATAGAATAAAATGGAAAAAATTCCGAAAATTTTGATTTTTCGATTTACGCAAAGTGCTCGTAGAGACGTTTTGTTGTTACTCAAATGACAGATCTGTCATAGTAACAGAGGAAAAAGAGAAAAATTCCTAAAATTTTGATTTCTTGACTTACGCAAAGTGCTCGTAGAGACGTTTGGTTGCTACTCAAATGAAAGATCTGTGATAGTAATAGAGTAAAATGGAAAAAAATCCGAAAATTTTAATTTCTTGATTTACGCAAACTACTCATCGAGACGTTTTGTTGGTACTCAAATGACAGATCTGTGATAGTAACAGAGGAAAAAGCAAAATATTCCGAAAATTTTAATTTCTTGATTTACGCAAAGTGGTCGTAGAGTCATTTTGTTGCTACTCAAATGCCAGATCTGTGATAGTAACAGAAGAAAAAGCAAAATATTTCGAAAATTTTATTTTCTTGATTTACGCAAAGTACTCGTAGAGACGTTTTGTTGTTACTCAAATGACAGATCTGTGATAGTAACAGAGGAAAAAGCAAAATATTCCAAAAATTTTAATTTCTTGATTTACGCAAAGTACTCGTAGAGACGTTCTGTTGCTACTCAAATGAAAGATCTGTGATAGTAATAGAATAAAATGGAAAAAAATTCCGAAAATTTTGATTTTTCGATTTACGCAAAGTGCTCGTAGAGACGTTTTGTTGTTACTCAAATGACAGATCTGTCATAGGAACAGAGGAAAAAGAGAAAAATTCCTAAAATTTTGATTTCTTGACTTACGCAAAGTGCTCGTAGAGACGTTTGGTTGCTACTCAAATGAAAGATCTGTGGTAGTAATAGAGTAAGATGGAAAAAAATCCGAAAATTTTAATTTCTTGATTTACGCAAACTACTCATCGAGACGTTTTGTTGGTACTCAAATGACAGATCTGTGATAGTAACAGAGGAAAAAGCAAAATATTCAGAAAATTTTAATTTCTTGATTTACGCAAAGTGGTCGTAGAGACATTTTGTTGCTACTCAAATGCCAGATCTGTGATAGTAACAGAAGAAAAAGCAAAATATTCCGAAAATTTTATTTTCTTGATTTACGCAAAGTACTCGTAGAGACGTTTTGTTGTTACTCAAATGACAGATCTGTGATAGTAACAGAGGAAAAAGCAAAATATTCCAAAAATTTTAATTTCTTGATTTACGCAAAGTACTCGTAGAGACGTTCTGTTGCTACTCAAATGAAAGATCTGTGATAGTAATAGAGTAAAATGGAAAAAATTCCGAAAATTTTGATTTTTCGATTTACGCAAAGTGCTCGTAGAGACGTTTTGTTGTTACTCAAATGACAGATCTGTCATAGTAACAGAGGAAAAAGAGAAAAATTCCTAAAATTTTGATTTCTTGACTTACGCAAAGTGCTCTTAGAAACGTTTGGTTGCTACTCAAATGAAAGATCTGTGATAGTAATAGAGTAAAATGGAAAAAATTCCGAAAATTTTAATTTCTTGATTTACGCAAAGTACTCGTAGAAACGTTTTGATGGTACTCAAATGACAGATATGTGATAGTAACAGAGGAAAAAGCAAAATATTCCGAAAATTTTAATTTCTCAATTTACGCACAGTGCTCGTAGAGACGTTTTGTTGTTACTCAAATGACAGATCTGTGATAGTAACAGAGGAAAATACAAAATATTCCGAAAATTTTAATTTCTTGATATACGCAAAGTACTCGTAGAAACGTTTTGTTGTTACTCAAATGACAGATCTGTGATAGTAACAGAGGAAAAGGCAAAATATTCCAAAAATTTTAATTTCTTGATTTACGCAAAGTGCTCGTAGAAACGTTTGGTTGCTACTCAAATGAAAGATCTGTGATAGTAATAGAGTAAAATGGAAAAAATTCCGAAAATTTTAATTTCTTGATTTACGCAAAGTACTCATAGAGACGTTTTGATGGTACTCAAATGACAGATCTGTGATAGTAACAGAGGAAAAAGCAAAATATTCCGAAAATTTTAATTTCTCAATTTACGCACAGTGCTCGTAGAGACGTTTTGTTGTTACTCAAATGAAAGATCTGTGATAGTAATAGAGTAAAATGGAAAAAATTCCGAAAATTTTAATTTCTTGATTTACGCAAAGTACTCATAGAGACGTTTTGATGGTACTCAAATGACAGATCTGTGATAGTAACAGAGGAAAAAGCAAAATATTCCGAAAATTTTAATTTCTTGATTTACGCAAAGTGGTCGTAGAGACATTTTGTTGCTACTCAAATGCCAGATCTGTGATAGTAACAGAAGAAAAAGCAAAATATTTCGAAAATTTTATTTTCTTGATTTACGCAAAGTACTCGTAGAGACGTTTTGTTGTTACTCAAATGACAGATCTGTGATAGTAACAGAGGAAAAAGCAAAATATTCCAAAAATTTTAATTTCTTGATTTACGCAAAGTACTCGTAGAGACGTTCTGTTGCTACTCAAATGAAAGATCTGTGATAGTAATAGAATAAAATGGAAAAAATTCCGAAAATTTTGATTTTTCGATTTACGCAAAGTGCTCGTAGAGACGTTTTGTTGTTACTCAAATGACAGATCTGTCATAGTAACAGAGGAAAAAGAGAAAAATTCCTAAAATTTTGATTTCTTGACTTACGCAAAGTGCTCGTAGAGACGTTTGGTTGCTACTCAAATGAAAGATCTGTGATAGTAATAGAGTAAAATGGAAAAAAATCCGAAAATTTAAATTTCTTGATTTACGCAAACTACTCATCGAGACGTTTTGTTGGTACTCAAATGACAGATCTGTGATAGTAACAGAGGAAAAAGCAAAATATTCCGAAAATTTTAATTTCTTGATTTACGCAAAGTGGTCGTAGAGACATTTTGTTGCTACTCAAATGCCAGATCTGTGATAGTAACAGAAGAAAAAGCAAAATATTTCGAAAATTTTATTTTCTTGATTTACGCAAAGTACTCGTAGAGACGTTTTGTTGTTACTCAAATGACAGATCTGTGATAGTAACAGAGGAAAAAGCAAAATATTCCAAAAATTTTAATTTCTTGATTTACGCAAAGTACTCGTAGAGACGTTCTGTTGCTACTCAAATGAAAGATCTGTGATAGTAATAGAATAAAATGGAAAAAAATTCCGAAAATTTTGATTTTTCGATTTACGCAAAGTGCTCGTAGAGACGTTTTGTTGTTACTCAAATGACAGATCTGTCATAGGAACAGAGGAAAAAGAGAAAAATTCCTAAAATTTTGATTTCTTGACTTACGCAAAGTGCTCGTAGAGACGTTTGGTTGCTACTCAAATGAAAGATCTGTGGTAGTAATAGAGTAAAATGGAAAAAAATCCGAAAATTTTAATTTCTTGATTTACGCAAACTACTCATCGAGACGTTTTGTTGGTACTCAAATGACAGATCTGTGATAGTAACAGAGGAAAAAGCAAAATATTCCGAAAATTTTAATTTCTTGATTTACGCAAAGTGGTCGTAGAGACATTTTGTTGCTACTCAAATGCCAGATCTGTGATAGTAACAGAAGAAAAAGCAAAATATTTCGAAAATTTTATTTTCTTGATTTACGCAAAGTACTCGTAGAGACGTTTTGTTGTTACTCAAATGACAGATCTGTGATAGTAACAGAGGAAAAAGCAAAATATTCCAAAAATTTTAATTTCTTGATTTACGCAAAGTACTCGTAGAGACGTTCTGTTGCTACTCAAATGAAAGATCTGTGATAGTAATAGAGTAAAATGGAAAAAATTCCGAAAATTTTGATTTTTCGATTTACGCAAAGTGCTCGTAGAGACGTTTTGTTGTTACTCAAATGACAGATCTGTCATAGTAACAGAGGAAAAAGAGAAAAATTCCTAAAATTTTGATTTCTTGACTTACGCAAAGTGCTCGTAGAAACGTTTGGTTGCTACTCAAATGAAAGATCTGGGATAGTAACAGAGGAAAAAGCAAAATATTCCGAAAATTTTAATTTCTCAATTTACGCACAGTGCTCGTATAGACGTTTTGTTGTTACTCAAATGAAAGATCTGTGATAGTAATAGAGTAAAATGGAAAAAATTCCGAAAATTTTAATTTCTTGATTTACGCAAAGTACTCATAGAGACGTTTTGATGGTACTCAAATGACAGATCTGTGATAGTAACAGAGGAAAAAGCAAAATATTCCGAAAATTTTAATTTCTTGATGTACGCAAAGTGGTCGTAGAGACATTTTGTTGCTACTCAAATGCCAGATCTGTGATAGTAACAGAAGAAAAAGCAAAATATTTCGAAAATTTTATTTTCTTGATTTACGCAAAGTACTCGTAGAGACGTTTTGTTGTTACTCAAATGACAGATCAGTGATAGTAACAGAGGAAAAAGCAAAATATTCCAAAAATTTTAATTTCTTGATTTACGCAAAGTACTCGTAGAGACGTTCTGTTGCTACTCAAATGAAAGATCTGTGATAGTAATAGAGTAAAATGGAAAAAATTCCGAAAATTTTGATTTTTCGATTTACGCAAAGTGCTCGTAGAGACGTTTTGTTGTTACTCAAATGACAGATCTGTCATAGTAACAGAGGAAAAAGAGAAAAATTCCTAAAATTTTGATTTCTTGACTTACGCAAAGTGCTCGTAGAAACGTTTGGTTGCTACTCAAATGAAAGATCTGTGATAGTAATAGAGTAAAATGGAAAAAATTCCGAAAATTTTAATTTCTTGATTTACGCAAAGTACTCATAGAGACGTTTTGATGGTACTCAAATGACAGATCTGTGATAGTAACAGAGGAAAAAGCAAAATATTCCGAAAATTTTAATTTCTTGATTTACGCAAAGTGGTCGTAGAGACATTTTGTTGCTACTCAAATGCCAGATCTGTGATAGTAACAGAAGAAAAAGCAAAATATTTCGAAAATTTTATTTTCTTGATTTACGCAAAGTACTCGTAGAGACGTTTTGTTGTTACTCAAATGACAGATCTGTGATAGTAACAGAGGAAAAAGCAAAATATTCCAAAAATTTTAATTTCTTGATTTACGCAAAGTACTCGTAGAGACGTTCTGTTGCTACTCAAATGAAAGATCTGTGATAGTAATAGAGTAAAATGGAAAAAATTCCGAAAATTTTGATTTTTCGATTTACGCAAAGTGCTCGTAGAGACGTTTTGTTGTTACTCAAATGACAGATCTGTCATAGTAACAGAGGAAAAAGAGAAAAATTCCTAAAATTTTGATTTCTTGACTTACGCAAAGTGCTCGTAGAAACGTTTGGTTGCTACTCAAATGAAAGATCTGTGATAGTAACAGAGGAAAAAGCAAAATATTCCGAAAATTTTAATTTCTCAATTTACGCACAGTGCTCGTATAGACGTTTTGTTGTTACTCAAATGAAAGATCTGTGATAGTAATAGAGTAAAATGGAAAAAATTCCGAAAATTTTAATTTCTTGATTTACGCAAAGTACTCATAGAGACGTTTTGATGGTACTCAAATGACAGATCTGTGATAGTAACAGAGGAAAAAGCAAAATATTCCGAAAATTTTAATTTCTTGATTTACGCAAAGTGGTCGTAGAGACATTTTGTTGCTACTCAAATGCCAGATCTGTGATAGTAACAGAAGAAAAAGCAAAATATTTCGAAAATTTTATTTTCTTGATTTACGCAAAGTACTCGTAGAGACGTTTTGTTGTTACTCAAATGACAGATCTGTGATAGTAACAGAGGAAAAAGCAAAATATTCCAAAAATTTTAATTTCTTGATTTACGCAAAGTACTCGTAGAGACGTTCTGTTGCTACTCAAATGAAAGATCTGTGATAGTAATAGAGTAAAATGGAAAAAATTCCGAAAATTTTGATTTTTCGATTTACGCAAAGTGCTCGTAGAGACGTTTTGTTGTTACTCAAATGACAGATCTGTCATAGTAACAGAGGAAAAAGAGAAAAATTCCTAAAATTTTGATTTCTTGACTTACGCAAAGTGCTCGTAGAAACGTTTGGTTGCTACTCAAATGAAAGATCTGTGATAGTAATAGAGTAAAATGGAAAAAATTCCGAAAATTTTAATTTCTTGATTTACGCAAAGTACTCATAGAGACGTTTTGATGGTACTCAAATGACAGATCTGTGATAGTAACAGAGGAAAAAGCAAAATATTCCGAAAATTTTAATTTCTCAATTTACGCACAGTGCTCGTAGAGACGTTTTGTTGTTACTCAAATGAAAGATCTGTGATAGTAATAGAGTAAAATGGAAAAAATTCCGAAAATTTTAATTTCTTGATTTACGCAAAGTACTCATAGAGACGTTTTGATGGTACTCAAATGACAGATCTGTGATAGTAACAGAGGAAAAAGCAAAATATTCCGAAAATTTTAATTTCTTGATTTACGCAAAGTGGTCGTAGAGACATTTTGTTGCTACTCAAATGCCAGATCTGTGATAGTAACAGAAGAAAAAGCAAAATATTTCGAAAATTTTATTTTCTTGATTTACACAAAGTACTCGTAGAGACGTTTTGTTGTTACTCAAATGACAGATCTGTGATAGTAACAGAGGAAAAAGCAAAATATTCCAAAAATTTTAATTTCTTGATTTACGCAAAGTACTCGTAGAGACGTTCTGTTGCTACTCAAATGAAAGATCTGTGATAGTAATAGAATAAAATGGAAAAAATTCCGAAAATTTTGATTTTTCGATTTACGCAAAGTGCTCGTAGAGACGTTTTGTTGTTACTCAAATGACAGATCTGTCATAGTAACAGAGGAAAAAGAGAAAAATTCCTAAAATTTTGATTTCTTGACTTACGCAAAGTGCTCGTAGAGACGTTTGGTTGCTACTCAAATGAAAGATCTGTGATAGTAATAGAGTAAAATGGAAAAAAATCCGAAAATTTTAATTTCTTGATTTACGCAAACTACTCATCGAGACGTTTTGTTGGTACTCAAATGACAGATCTGTGATAGTAACAGAGGAAAAAGCAAAATATTCCGAAAATTTTAATTTCTTGATTTACGCAAAGTGGTCGTAGAGTCATTTTGTTGCTACTCAAATGCCAGATCTGTGATAGTAACAGAAGAAAAAGCAAAATATTTCGAAAATTTTATTTTCTTGATTTACGCAAAGTACTCGTAGAGACGTTTTGTTGTTACTCAAATGACAGATCTGTGATAGTAACAGAGGAAAAAGCAAAATATTCCAAAAATTTTAATTTCTTGATTTACGCAAAGTACTCGTAGAGACGTTCTGTTGCTACTCAAATGAAAGATCTGTGATAGTAATAGAATAAAATGGAAAAAAATTCCGAAAATTTTGATTTTTCGATTTACGCAAAGTGCTCGTAGAGACGTTTTGTTGTTACTCAAATGACAGATCTGTCATAGGAACAGAGGAAAAAGAGAAAAATTCCTAAAATTTTGATTTCTTGACTTACGCAAAGTGCTCGTAGAGACGTTTGGTTGCTACTCAAATGAAAGATCTGTGGTAGTAATAGAGTAAGATGGAAAAAAATCCGAAAATTTTAATTTCTTGATTTACGCAAACTACTCATCGAGACGTTTTGTTGGTACTCAAATGACAGATCTGTGATAGTAACAGAGGAAAAAGCAAAATATTCCGAAAATTTTAATTTCTTGATTTACGCAAAGTGGTCGTAGAGACATTTTGTTGCTACTCAAATGCCAGATCTGTGATAGTAACAGAAGAAAAAGCAAAATATTCCGAAAATTTTATTTTCTTGATTTACGCAAAGTACTCGTAGAGACGTTTTGTTGTTACTCAAATGACAGATCTGTGATAGTAACAGAGGAAAAAGCAAAATATTCCAAAAATTTTAATTTCTTGATTTACGCAAAGTACTCGTAGAGACGTTCTGTTGCTACTCAAATGAAAGATCTGTGATAGTAATAGAGTAAAATGGAAAAAATTCCGAAAATTTTGATTTTTCGATTTACGCAAAGTGCTCGTAGAGACGTTTTGTTGTTACTCAAATGACAGATCTGTCATAGTAACAGAGGAAAAAGAGAAAAATTCCTAAAATTTTGATTTCTTGACTTACGCAAAGTGCTCTTAGAAACGTTTGGTTGCTACTCAAATGAAAGATCTGTGATAGTAATAGAGTAAAATGGAAAAAATTCCGAAAATTTTAATTTCTTGATTTACGCAAAGTACTCGTAGAAACGTTTTGATGGTACTCAAATGACAGATATGTGATAGTAACAGAGGAAAAAGCAAAATATTCCGAAAATTTTAATTTCTCAATTTACGCACAGTGCTCGTAGAGACGTTTTGTTGTTACTCAAATGACAGATCTGTGATAGTAACAGAGGAAAATACAAAATATTCCGAAAATTTTAATTTCTTGATATACGCAAAGTACTCGTAGAAACGTTTTGTTGTTACTCAAATGACAGATCTGTGATAGTAACAGAGGAAAAGGCAAAATATTCCAAAAATTTTAATTTCTTGATTTACGCAAAGTACTCGTAGAGACGTTCTGTTGCTACTCAAATGAAAGATCTGTGATAGTAATAGAGTAAAATGGAAAAAATTCCGAAAATTTTGATTTTTCGATTTACGCAAAGTGCTCGTAGAGACGTTTTGTTGTTACTCAAATGACAGATCTGTCATAGTAACAGAGGAAAAAGAGAAAAATTCCTAAAATTTTGATTTCTTGACTTACGCAAAGTGCTCGTAGAAACGTTTGGTTGCTACTCAAATGAAAGATCTGTGATAGTAATAGAGTAAAATGGAAAAAATTCCGAAAATTTTAATTTCTTGATTTACGCAAAGTACTCATAGAGACGTTTTGATGGTACTCAAATGACAGATCTGTGATAGTAACAGAGGAAAAAGCAAAATATTCCGAAAATTTTAATTTCTCAATTTACGCACAGTGCTCGTAGAGACGTTTTGTTGTTACTCAAATGAAAGATCTGTGATAGTAATAGAGTAAAATGGAAAAAATTCCGAAAATTTTAATTTCTTGATTTACGCAAAGTACTCATAGAGACGTTTTGATGGTACTCAAATGACAGATCTGTGATAGTAACAGAGGAAAAAGCAAAATATTCCGAAAATTTTAATTTCTCAATTTACGCACAGTGCTCGTATAGACGTTTTGTTGTTACTCAAATGAAAGATCTGTGATAGTAATAGAGTAAAATGGAAAAAATTCCGAAAATTTTAATTTCTTGATTTACGCAAAGTACTCATAGAGACGTTTTGATGGTACTCAAATGACAGATCTGTGATAGTAACAGAGGAAAAAGCAAAATATTCCGAAAATTTTAATTTCTTGATTTACGCAAAGTGGTCGTAGAGACATTTTGTTGCTACTCAAATGCCAGATCTGTGATAGTAACAGAAGAAAAAGCAAAATATTTCGAAAATTTTATTTTCTTGATTTACGCAAAGTACTCGTAGAGACGTTTTGTTGTTACTCAAATGACAGATCTGTGATAGTAACAGAGGAAAAAGCAAAATATTCCAAAAATTTTAATTTCTTGATTTACGCAAAGTACTCGTAGAGACGTTCTGTTGCTACTCAAATGAAAGATCTGTGATAGTAATAGAGTAAAATGGAAAAAATTCCGAAAATTTTGATTTTTCGATTTACGCAAAGTGCTCGTAGAGACGTTTTGTTGTTACTCAAATGACAGATCTGTCATAGTAACAGAGGAAAAAGAGAAAAATTCCTAAAATTTTGATTTCTTGACTTACGCAAAGTGCTCGTAGAAACGTTTGGTTGCTACTCAAATGAAAGATCTGTGATAGTAACAGAGGAAAAAGCAAAATATTCCGAAAATTTTAATTTCTCAATTTACGCACAGTGCTCGTATAGACGTTTTGTTGTTACTCAAATGAAAGATCTGTGATAGTAATAGAGTAAAATGGAAAAAATTCCGAAAATTTTAATTTCTTGATTTACGCAAAGTACTCATAGAGACGTTTTGATGGTACTCAAATGACAGATCTGTGATAGTAACAGAGGAAAAAGCAAAATATTCCGAAAATTTTAATTTCTTGATTTACGCAAAGTGGTCGTAGAGACATTTTGTTGCTACTCAAATGCCAGATCTGTGATAGTAACAGAAGAAAAAGCAAAATATTTCGAAAATTTTATTTTCTTGATTTACGCAAAGTACTCGTAGAGACGTTTTGTTGTTACTCAAATGACAGATCTGTGATAGTAACAGAGGAAAAAGCAAAATATTCCAAAAATTTTAATTTCTTGATTTACGCAAAGTACTCGTAGAGACGTTCTGTTGCTACTCAAATGAAAGATCTGTGATAGTAATAGAGTAAAATGGAAAAAATTCCGAAAATTTTGATTTTTCGATTTACGCAAAGTGCTCGTAGAGACGTTTTGTTGTTACTCAAATGACAGATCTGTCATAGTAACCGAGGAAAAAGAGAAAAATTCCTAAAATTTTGATTTCTTGACTTACGCAAAGTGCTCGTAGAAACGTTTGGTTGCTACTCAAATGAAAGATCTGTGATAGTAATAGAGTAAAATGGAAAAAATTCCGAAAATTTTAATTTCTTGATTTACGCAAAGTACTCATAGAGACGTTTTGATGGTACTCAAATGACAGATCTGTGATAGTAACAGAGGAAAAAGCAAAATATTCCGAAAATTTTAATTTCTCAATTTACGCACAGTGCTCGTAGAGACGTTTTGTTGTTACTCAAATGAAAGATCTGTGATAGTAATAGAGTAAAATGGAAAAAATTCCGAAAATTTTAATTTCTTGATTTACGCAAAGTACTCATAGAGACGTTTTGATGGTACTCAAATGACAGATCTGTGATAGTAACAGAGGAAAAAGCAAAATATTCCGAAAATTTTAATTTCTTCATTTACGCAAAGTGGTCGTAGAGACATTTTGTTGCTACTCAAATGCCAGATCTGTGATAGTAACAGAAGAAAAAGCAAAATATTTCGAAAATTTTATTTTCTTGATTTACGCAAAGTACTCGTAGAGACGTTTTGTTGTTACTCAAATGACAGATCTGTGATAGTAACAGAGGAAAAAGCAAAATATTCCAAAAATTTTAATTTCTTGATTTACGCAAAGTACTCGTAGAGACGTTCTGTTACTACTCAAATGAAAGATCTGTGATAGTAATAGAATAAAATGGAAAAAATTCCGAAAATTTTGATTTTTCGATTTACGCAAAGTGCTCGTAGAGACGTTTTGTTGTTACTCAAATGACAGATCTGTCATAGTAACAGAGGAAAAAGAGAAAAATTCCTAAAATTTTGATTTCTTGACTTACGCAAAGTGCTCGTAGAGACGTTTGGTTGCTACTCAAATGAAAGATCTGTGATAGTAATAGAGTAAAATGGAAAAAAATCCGAAAATTTTAATTTCTTGATTTACGCAAACTACTCATCGAGACGTTTTGTTGGTACTCAAATGACAGATCTGTGATAGTAACAGAGGAAAAAGCAAAATATTCCGAAAATTTTAATTTCTTGATTTACGCAAAGTGGTCGTAGAGACATTTTGTTGCTACTCAAATGCCAGATCTGTGATAGTAACAGAAGAAAAAGCAAAATATTCCGAAAATTTTATTTTCTTGATTTACGCAAAGTACTCGTAGAGACGTTTTGTTGTTACTCAAATGACAGATCTGTGATAGTAACAGAGGAAAAAGCAAAATATTCCAAAAATTTTAATTTCTTGATTTACGCAAAGTACTCGTAGAGACGTTCTGTTGCTACTCAAATGAAAGATCTGTGATAGTAATAGAGTAAAATGGAAAAAATTCCGAAAATTTTGATTTTTCGATTTACGCAAAGTGCTCGTAGAGACGTTTTGTTGTTACTCAAATGACAGATCTGTCATAGTAACAGAGGAAAAAGAGAAAAATTCCTAAAATTTTGATTTCTTGACTTACGCAAAGTGCTCTTAGAAACGTTTGGTTGCTACTCAAATGAAAGATCTGTGATAGTAATAGAGTAAAATGGAAAAAATTCCGAAAATTTTAATTTCTTGATTTACGCAAAGTACTCGTAGAAACGTTTTGATGGTACTCAAATGACAGATATGTGATAGTAACAGAGGAAAAAGCAAAATATTCCGAAAATTTTAATTTCTCAATTTACGCACAGTGCTCGTAGAGACGTTTTGTTGTTACTCAAATGACAGATCTGTGATAGTAACAGAGGAAAATACAAAATATTCCGAAAATTTTAATTTCTTGATATACGCAAAGTACTCGTAGAAACGTTTTGTTGTTACTCAAATGACAGATCTGTGATAGTAACAGAGGAAAAGGCAAAATATTCCAAAAATTTTAATTTCTTGATTTACGCAAAGTACTCGTAGAGACGTTCTGTTGCTACTCAAATGAAAGATCTGTGATAGTAATAGAGTAAAATGGAAAAAATTCCGAAAATTTTGATTTTTCGATTTACGCATAGTGCTCGTAGAGACGTTTTGTTGTTACTCAAATGACAGATCTGTCATAGTAACAGAGGAAAAAGAGAAAAATTCCTAAAATTTTGATTTCTTGACTTACGCAAAGTGCTCGTAGAGACGTTTGGTTGCTACTCAAATGAAAGATCTGTGATAGTAATAGAGTAAAATGGAAAAAATTCCGAAAATTTTGATTTTTCGATTTACGCAAAGTGCTCGTAGAGACGTTTTGTTGTTACTCAAATGACAGATCTGTGATAGTAACAGAGGAAAAAGCAAAATATTCCAAAAATTTTAATTTCTTGATTTACGCAAAGTACTCGTAGAGACGTTCTGTTGCTACTCAAATGAAAGATCTGTGATAGTAATAGAATAAAATGGAAAAAAATTCCGAAAATTTTGATTTTTCGATTTACGCAAAGTGCTCGTAGAGACGTTTTGTTGTTACTCAAATGACAGATCTGTCATAGGAACAGAGGAAAAAGAGAAAAATTCCTAAAATTTTGATTTCTTGACTTACGCAAAGTGCTCGTAGAGACGTTTGGTTGCTACTCAAATGAAAGATCTGTGGTAGTAATAGAGTAAGATGGAAAAAAATCCGAAAATTTTAATTTCTTGATTTACGCAAACTACTCATCGAGACGTTTTGTTGGTACTCAAATGACAGATCTGTGATAGTAACAGAGGAAAAAGCAAAATATTCCGAAAATTTTAATTTCTTGATTTACGCAAAGTGGTCGTAGAGACATTTTGTTGCTACTCAAATGCCAGATCTGTGATAGTAACAGAAGAAAAAGCAAAATATTCCGAAAATTTTATTTTCTTGATTTACGCAAAGTACTCGTAGAGACGTTTTGTTGTTACTCAAATGACAGATCTGTGATAGTAACAGAGGAAAAAGCAAAATATTCCAAAAATTTTAATTTCTTGATTTACGCAAAGTACTCGTAGAGACGTTCTGTTGCTACTCAAATGAAAGATCTGTGATAGTAATAGAGTAAAATGGAAAAAATTCCGAAAATTTTGATTTTTCGATTTACGCAAAGTGCTCGTAGAGACGTTTTGTTGTTACTCAAATGACAGATCTGTCATAGTAACAGAGGAAAAAGAGAAAAATTCCTAAAATTTTGATTTCATGACTTACGCAAAGTGCTCTTAGAAACGTTTGGTTGCTACTCAAATGAAAGATCTGTGATAGTAATAGAGTAAAATGGAAAAAATTCCGAAAATTTTAATTTCTTGATTTACGCAAAGTACTCGTAGAAACGTTTTGATGGTACTCAAATGACAGATATGTGATAGTAACAGAGGAAAAAGCAAAATATTCCGAAAATTTTAATTTCTCAATTTACGCACAGTGCTCGTAGAGACGTTTTGTTGTTACTCAAATGACAGATCTGTGATAGTAACAGAGGAAAATACAAAATATTCCGAAAATTTTAATTTCTTGATATACGCAAAGTACTCGTAGAAACGTTTTGTTGTTACTCAAATGACAGATCTGTGATAGTAACAGAGGAAAAGGCAAAATATTCCAAAAATTTTAATTTCTTGATTTACGCAAAGTACTCATAGAGACGTTCTGTTGCTACTCAAATGAAAGATCTGTGATAGTAATAGAGTAAAATGGAAAAAATTCCGAAAATTTTGATTTTTCGATTTACGCAAAGTGCTCGTAGAGACGTTTTGTTGTTACTCAAATGACAGATCTGTCATAGTAACAGAGGAAAAAGAGAAAAATTCCTAAAATTTTGATTTCTTGACTTACGCAAAGTGCTCGTAGAAACGTTTGGTTGCTACTCAAATGAAAGATCTGTGATAGTAATAGAGTAAAATGGAAAAAATTCCGAAAATTTTAATTTCTTGATTTACGCAAAGTACTCATAGAGACGTTTTGATGGTACTCAAATGACAGATCTGTGATAGTAACAGAGGAAAAAGCAAAATATTCCGAAAATTTTAATTTCTCAATTTACGCACAGTGCTCGTAGAGACGTTTTGTTGTTACTCAAATGAAAGATCTGTGATAGTAATAGAGTAAAATGGAAAAAATTCCGAAAATTTTAATTTCTTGATTTACGCAAAGTACTCATAGAGACGTTTTGATGGTACTCAAATGACAGATCTGTGATAGTAACAGAGGAAAAAGCAAAATATTCCGAAAATTTTAATTTCTCAATTTACGCACAGTGCTCGTATAGACGTTTTGTTGTTACTCAAATGAAAGATCTGTGATAGTAATAGAGTAAAATGGAAAAAATTCCGAAAATTTTAATTTCTTGATTTACGCAAAGTACTCATAGAGACGTTTTGATGGTACTCAAATGACAGATCTGTGATAGTAACAGAGGAAAAAGCAAAATATTCCGAAAATTTTAATTTCTTGATTTACGCAAAGTGGTCGTAGAGACATTTTGTTGCTACTCAAATGCCAGATCTGTGATAGTAACAGAAGAAAAAGCAAAATATTTCGAAAATTTTATTTTCTTGATTTACGCAAAGTACTCGTAGAGACGTTTTGTTGTTACTCAAATGACAGATCTGTGATAGTAACAGAGGAAAAAGCAAAATATTCCAAAAATTTTAATTTCTTGATTTACGCAAAGTACTCGTAGAGACGTTCTGTTGCTACTCAAATGAAAGATCTGTGATAGTAATAGAGTAAAATGGAAAAAATTCCGAAAATTTTGATTTTTCGATTTACGCAAAGTGCTCGTAGAGACGTTTTGTTGTTACTCAAATGACAGATCTGTCATAGTAACCGAGGAAAAAGAGAAAAATTCCTAAAATTTTGATTTCTTGACTTACGCAAAGTGCTCGTAGAAACGTTTGGTTGCTACTCAAATGAAAGATCTGTGATAGTAATAGAGTAAAATGGAAAAAATTCCGAAAATTTTAATTTCTTGATTTACGCAAAGTACTCATAGAGACGTTTTGATGGTACTCAAATGACAGATCTGTGATAGTAACAGAGGAAAAAGCAAAATATTCCGAAAATTTTAATTTCTCAATTTACGCACAGTGCTCGTAGAGACGTTTTGTTGTTACTCAAATGAAAGATCTGTGATAGTAATAGAGTAAAATGGAAAAAATTCCGAAAATTTTAATTTCTTGATTTACGCAAAGTACTCATAGAGACGTTTTGATGGTACTCAAATGACAGATCTGTGATAGTAACAGAGGAAAAAGCAAAATATACCGAAAATTTTAATTTCTTCATTTACGCAAAGTGGTCGTAGAGACATTTTGTTGCTACTCAAATGCCAGATCTGTGATAGTAACAGAAGAAAAAGCAAAATATTTCGAAAATTTTATTTTCTTGATTTACGCAAAGTACTCGTAGAGACGTTTTGTTGTTACTCAAATGACAGATCTGTGATAGTAACAGAGGAAAAAGCAAAATATTCCAAAAATTTTAATTTCTTGATTTACGCAAAGTACTCGTAGAGACGTTCTGTTGCTACTCAAATGAAAGATCTGTGATAGTAATAGAATAAAATGGAAAAAATTCCGAAAATTTTGTTTTTTCGATTTACGCAAAGTGCTCGTAGAGACGTTTTGTTGTTACTCAAATGACAGATCTGTCATAGTAACAGAGGAAAAAGAGAAAAATTCCTAAAATTTTGATTTCTTGACTTACGCAAAGTGCTCGTAGAGACGTTTGGTTGCTACTCAAATGAAAGATCTGTGATAGTAATAGAGTAAAATGGAAAAAAATCCGAAAATTTTAATTTCTTGATTTACGCAAACTACTCATCGAGACGTTTTGTTGGTACTCAAATGACAGATCTGTGATAGTAACAGAGGAAAAAGCAAAATATTCCGAAAATTTTAATTTCTTGATTTACGCAAAGTGGTCGTAGAGACATTTTGTTGCTACTCAAATGCCAGATCTGTGATAGTAACAGAAGAAAAAGCAAAATATTCCGAAAATTTTATTTTCTTGATTTACGCAAAGTACTCGTAGAGACGTTTTGTTGTTACTCAAATGACAGATCTGTGATAGTAACAGAGGAAAAAGCAAAATATTCCAAAAATTTTAATTTCTTGATTTACGCAAAGTACTCGTAGAGACGTTCTGTTGCTACTCAAATGAAAGATCTGTGATAGTAATAGAGTAAAATGGAAAAAATTCCGAAAATTTTGATTTTTCGATTTACGCAAAGTGCTCGTAGAGACGTTTTGTTGTTACTCAAATGACAGATCTGTCATAGTAACAGAGGAAAAAGAGAAAAATTCCTAAAATTTTGATTTCTTGACTTACGCAAAGTGCTCTTAGAAACGTTTGGTTGCTACTCAAATGAAAGATCTGTGATAGTAATAGAGTAAAATGGAAAAAATTCCGAAAATTTTAATTTCTTGATTTACGCAAAGTACTCGTAGAAACGTTTTGATGGTACTCAAATGACAGATATGTGATAGTAACAGAGGAAAAAGCAAAATATTCCGAAAATTTTAATTTCTCAATTTACGCACAGTGCTCGTAGAGACGTTTTGTTGTTACTCAAATGGCAGATCTGTGATAGTAACAGAGGAAAATACAAAATATTCCGAAAATTTTAATTTCTTGATATACGCAAAGTACTCGTAGAAACGTTTTGTTGTTACTCAAATGACAGATCTGTGATAGTAACAGAGGAAAAGGCAAAATATTCCAAAAATTTTAATTTCTTGATTTACGCAAAGTACTCGTAGAGACGTTCTGTTGCTACTCAAATGAAAGATCTGTGATAGTAATAGAGTAAAATGGAAAAAATTCCGAAAATTTTGATTTTTCGATTTACGCATAGTGCTCGTAGAGACGTTTTGTTACTCAAATGACAGATCTGTCATAGTAACAGAGGAAAAAGAGAAAAATTCCTAAAATTTTGATTTCTTGACTTACGCAAAGTGCTCGTAGAGACGTTTGGTTGCTACTCAAATGAAAGATCTGTGATAGTAATAGAGTAAAATGGAAAAAAATCCGAAAATTTTTATTTCTTGATTTACGCAAACTACTCATAGAGACGTTCTGTTGGTACTCAAATGACAGATCTGTGATAGTAACAGAGGAAAAAGCAAAATATTCCGAAAATTTTAATTTCTCAATTTACGCACAGTGCTCGTAGAGACGTTTTGTTGTTACTCAAATGAAAGATCTGTGATAGTAATAGAGTAAAATGGAAAAAATTCCGAAAATTTTAATTTCTTGATTTACGCAAAGTACTCATAGAGACGTTTTGATGGTACTCAAATGACAGATCTGTGATAGTAACAGAGGAAAAAGCAAAATATTCCAAAAATTTTAATTTCTTGATTTACGCAAAGTACTCGTAGAGACGTTCTGTTGCTACTCAAATGAAAGATCTGTGATAGTAATAGAATAAAATGGAAAAAATTCCGAAAATTTTGTTTTTTCGATTTACGCAAAGTGCTCGTAGAGACGTTTTGTTGTTACTCAAATGACAGATCTGTCATAGTAACAGAGGAAAAAGAGAAAAATTCCTAAAATTTTGATTTCTTGACTTACGCAAAGTGCTCGTAGAGACGTTTGGTTGCTACTCAAATGAAAGATCTGTGATAGTAATAGAGTAAAATGGAAAAAAATCCGAAAATTTTAATTTCTTGATTTACGCAAACTACTCATCGAGACGTTTTGTTGGTACTCAAATGACAGATCTGTGATAGTAACAGAGGAAAAAGCAAAATATTCCGAAAATTTTAATTTCTTGATTTACGCAAAGTGGTCGTAGAGACATTTTGTTGCTACTCAAATGCCAGATCTGTGATAGTAACAGAAGAAAAAGCAAAATATTCCGAAAATTTTATTTTCTTGATTTACGCAAAGTACTCGTAGAGACGTTTTGTTGTTACTCAAATGACAGATCTGTGATAGTAACAGAGGAAAAAGCAAAATATTCCAAAAATTTTAATTTCTTGATTTACGCAAAGTACTCGTAGAGACGTTCTGTTGCTACTCAAATGAAAGATCTGTGATAGTAATAGAGTAAAATGGAAAAAATTCCGAAAATTTTGATTTTTCGATTTACGCAAAGTGCTCGTAGAGACGTTTTGTTGTTACTCAAATGACAGATCTGTCATAGTAACAGAGGAAAAAGAGAAAAATTCCTAAAATTTTGATTTCTTGACTTACGCAAAGTGCTCTTAGAAACGTTTGGTTGCTACTCAAATGAAAGATCTGTGATAGTAATAGAGTAAAATGGAAAAAATTCCGAAAATTTTAATTTCTTGATTTACGCAAAGTACTCGTAGAAACGTTTTGATGGTACTCAAATGACAGATATGTGATAGTAACAGAGGAAAAAGCAAAATATTCCGAAAATTTTAATTTCTCAATTTACGCACAGTGCTCGTAGAGACGTTTTGTTGTTACTCAAATGACAGATCTGTGATAGTAACAGAGGAAAATACAAAATATTCCGAAAATTTTAATTTCTTGATATACGCAAAGTACTCGTAGAAACGTTTTGTTGTTACTCAAATGACAGATCTGTGATAGTAACAGAGGAAAAGGCAAAATATTCCAAAAATTTTAATTTCTTGATTTACGCAAAGTACTCGTAGAGACGTTCTGTTGCTACTCAAATGAAAGATCTGTGATAGTAATAGAGTAAAATGGAAAAAATTCCGAAAATTTTGATTTTTCGATTTACGCATAGTGCTCGTAGAGACGTTTTGTTGTTACTCAAATGACAGATCTGTCATAGTAACAGAGGAAAAAGAGAAAAATTCCTAAAATTTTGATTTCTTGACTTACGCAAAGTGCTCGTAGAGACGTTTGGTTGCTACTCAAATGAAAGATCTGTGATAGTAATAGAGTAAAATGGAAAAAAATCCGAAAATTTTTATTTCTTGATTTACGCAAACTACTCATAGAGACGTTCTGTTGGTACTCAAATGACAGATCTGTGATAGTAACAGAGGAAAAAGCAAAATATTCCGAAAATTTTAATTTCTCAATTTACGCACAGTGCTCGTAGAGACGTTTTGTTGTCACTCAAATGAAAGATCTGTGATAGTAATAGAGTAAAATGGAAAAAATTCCGAAAATTTTAATTTCTTGATTTACGCAAAGTACTCATAGAGACGTTTTGATGGTACTCAAATGACAGATCTGTGATAGTAACAGAGGAAAAAGCAAAATATTCCGAAAATTTTAATTTCTTGATTTACGCAAAGTGGTCGTAGAGACATTTTGTTGCTACTCAAATGCCAGATCTGTGATAGTAACAGAAGAAAAAGCAAAATATTTCGAAAATTTTATTTTCTTGATTTACGCAAAGTACTCGTAGAGACGTTTTGTTGTTACTCAAATGAAAGATCTGTGATAGTAATAGAATAAAATGGAAAAAATTCCGAAAATTTTGATTTTTCGATTTACGCAAAGTGCTCGTAGAGACGTTTTGTTGTTACTCAAATGACAGATCTGTCATAGGAACAGAGGAAAAAGAGAAAAATTCCTAAAATTTTGATTTCTTGACTTACGCAAAGTGCTCGTAGAGACGTTTGGTTGCTACTCAAATGAAAGATCTGTGATAGTAATAGAGTAAAATGGAAAAAAATCCGAAAATTTTAATTTCTTGATTTACGCAAACTACTCATCGAGACGTTTTGTTGGTACTCAAATGACAGATCTGTGATAGTAACAGAGGAAAAAGCAAAATATTCCGAAAATTTTAATTTCTTGATTTACGCAAAGTGGTCGTAGAGACATTTTGTTGCTACTCAAATGCCAGATCTGTGATAGTAACAGAAGAAAAAGCAAAATATTCCGAAAATTTTATTTTCTTGATTTACGCAAAGTACTCGTAGAGACATTTTGTTGCTACTCAAATGCCAGATCTGTGATAGTAACAGAAGAAAAAGCAAAATATTTCGAAAATTTTATTTTCTTGATTTACGCAAAGTACTCGTAGAGACGTTTTGTTGTTACTCAAATGACAGATCTGTGATAGTAACAGAGGAAAAAGCAAAATATTCCGAAAATTTTAATTTCTTGATTTACGCAAAGTGGTCGTAGAGACATTTTGTTGCTACTCAAATGCCAGATCTGTGATAGTAACAGAAGAAAAAGCAAAATATTTCGAAAATTTTATTTTCTTGATTTACGCAAAGTACTCGTAGAGACGTTTTGTTGTTACTCAAATGACAGATCTGTGATAGTAACAGAGGAAAAAGCAAAATATTCCAAAAATTTTAATTTCTTGATTTACGCAAAGTACTCGTAGAGACGTTTTGTTGTTACTCAAATGACAGATCTGTCATAGTAACAGAGGAAAAAGAGAAAAATTCCTAAAATTTTGATTTCTTGACTTACGCAAAGTGCTCGTAGAAACGTTTGGTTGCTACTCAAATGAAAGATCTGTGATAGTAATAGAGTAAAATGGAAAAAATTCCGAAAATTTTAATTTCTTGATTTACGCAAAGTACTCATAGAGACGTTTTGATGGTACTCAAATGACAGATCTGTGATAGTAACAGAGGAAAAAGCAAAATATTCCGAAAATTTTAATTTCTCAATTTACGCACAGTGCTCGTAGAGACGTTTTGTTGTTACTCAAATGACAGATCTGTCATAGGAACAGAGGAAAAGGAGAAAAATTCCTAAAATTTTGATTTCTTGACTTACGCAAAGTGCTCGTAGAGACGTTTGGTTGCTACTCAAATGAAAGATCTGTGATAGTAATAGAGTAAAATGGAAAAAAATCCGAAAATTTTAATTTCTTGATTTACGCAAACTACTCATCGAGACGTTTTGTTGGTACTCAAATGACAGATCTGTGATAGTAACAGAGGAAAAAGCAAAATATTCCGAAAATTTTAATTTCTTGATTTACGCAAAGTGGTCGTAGAGACATTTTGTTGCTACTCAAATGCCAGATCTGTGATAGTAACAGAAGAAAAAGCAAAATATTTCGAAAATTTTATTTTCTTGATTTACGCAAAGTACTCGTAGAGACGTTTTGTTGTTACTCAAATGACAGATCTGTGATAGTAACAGAGGAAAAAGCAAAATATTCCAAAAATTTTAATTTCTTGATTTACGCAAAGTACTCGTAGAGACGTTCTGTTGCTACTCAAATGAAAGATCTGTGATAGTAATAGAGTAAAATGGAAAAAATTCCGAAAATTTTGATTTTTCGATTTACGCAAAGTGCTCGTAGAGACGTTTTGTTGTTACTCAAATGACAGATCTGTCATAGTAACAGAGGAAAAAGAGAAAAATTCCTAAAATTTTGATTTCTTGACTTACGCAAAGTGCTCGTAGAAACGTTTGGTTGCTACTCAAATGAAAGATCTGTGATAGTAATAGAGTAAAATGGAAAAAATTCCGAAAATTTTAATTTCTTGATTTACGCAAAGTACTCATAGAGACGTTTTGATGGTACTCAAATGACAGATCTGTGATAGTAACAGAGGAAAAAGCAAAATATTCCGAAAATTTTAATTTCTCAATTTACGCACAGTGCTCGTAGAGACGTTTTGTTGTTACTCAAATGAAAGATCTGTGATAGTAATAGAGTAAAATGGAAAAAATTCCGAAAATTTTAATTTCTTGATTTACGCAAAGTACTCATAGAGACGTTTTGATGGTACTCAAATGACAGATCTGTGATAGTAACAGAGGAAAAAGCAAAATATTCCGAAAATTTTAATTTCTTGATTTACGCAAAGTGGTCGTAGAGACATTTTGTTGCAACTCAAATGCCAGATCTGTGATAGTAACAGAAGAAAAAGCAAAATATTTCGAAAATTTTATTTTCTTGATTTACGCAAAGTACTCGTAGAGACGTTTTGTTGTTACTCAAATGACAGATCTGTGATAGTAACAGAGGAAAAGGCAAAATATTCCAAAAATTTTAATTTCTTGATTTACGCAAAGTACTCGTAGAGACGTTCTGTTGCTACTCAAATGAAAGATCTGTGATAGTAATAGAGTAAAATGGAAAAAATTCCGAAAATTTTGATTTTTCGATATACGCAAAGTGCTCGTAGAGACGTTTTGTTGTTACTCAAATGACAGATCTGTCATAGTAACAGAGGAAAAAGAGAAAAATTCCTAAAATTTTGATTTCTTGACTTACGCAAAGTGCTCGTAGAAACGTTTGGTTGCTACTCAAATGAAAGATCTGTGATAGTAATAGAGTAAAATGGAAAAAATTCCGAAAATTTTAATTTCTTGATTTACGCAAAGTACTCATAGAGACGTTTTGATGGTACTCAAATGACAGATCTGTGATAGTAACAGAGGAAAAAGCAAAATATTCCGAAAATTTTAATTTCTCAATTTACGCACAGTGCTCGTAGAGACGTTTTGTTGTTACTCAAATGAAAGATCTGTGATAGTAATAGAGTAAAATGGAAAAAATTCCGAAAATTTTAATTTCTTGATTTACGCAAAGTACTCATAGAGACGTTTTGATGGTACTCAAATGACAGATCTGTGATAGTAACAGAGGAAAAAGCAAAATATTCCGAAAATTTTAATTTCTTGATTTACGCAAAGTGGTCGTAGAGACATTTTGTTGCTACTCAAATGCCAGATCTGTGATAGTAACAGAAGAAAAAGCAAAATATTTCGAAAATTTTATTTTCTTGATTTACGCAAAGTACTCGTAGAGACGTTTTGTTGTTACTCAAATGAAAGATCTGTGATAGTAATAGAATAAAATGGAAAAAATTCCGAAAATTTTGATTTTTCGATTTACGCAAAGTGCTCGTAGAGACGTTTTGTTGTTACTCAAATGACAGATCTGTCATAGGAACAGAGGAAAAAGAGAAAAATTCCTAAAATTTTGATTTCTTGACTTACGCAAAGTGCTCGTAGAGACGTTTGGTTGCTACTCAAATGAAAGATCTGTGATAGTAATAGAGTAAAATGGAAAAAAATCCGAAAATTTTAATTTCTTGATTTACGCAAACTACTCATCGAGACGTTTTGTTGGTACTCAAATGACAGATCTGTGATAGTAACAGAGGAAAAAGCAAAATATTCCGAAAATTTTAATTTCTTGATTTACGCAAAGTGGTCGTAGAGACATTTTGTTGCTACTCAAATGCCAGATCTGTGATAGTAACAGAAGAAAAAGCAAAATATTCCGAAAATTTTATTTTCTTGATTTACGCAAAGTACTCGTAGAGACATTTTGTTGCTACTCAAATGCCAGATCTGTGATAGTAACAGAAGAAAAAGCAAAATATTTCGAAAATTTTATTTTCTTGATTTACGCAAAGTACTCGTAGAGACGTTTTGTTGTTACTCAAATGACAGATCTGTGATAGTAACAGAGGAAAAAGCAAAATATTCCGAAAATTTTAATTTCTTGATTTACGCAAAGTGGTCGTAGAGATATTTTGTTGCTACTCAAATGCCAGATCTGTGATAGTAACAGAAGAAAAAGCAAAATATTTCGAAAATTTTATTTTCTTGATTTACGCAAAGTACTCGTAGAGACGTTTTGTTGTTACTCAAATGACAGATCTGTGATAGTAACAGAGGAAAAAGCAAAATATTCCAAAAATTTTAATTTCTTGATTTACGCAAAGTACTCGTAGAGACGTTCTGTTGCTACTCAAATGAAAGATCTGTGATAGTAATAGAGTAAAATGGAAAAAATTCCGAAAATTTTGATTTTTCGATTTACGCAAAGTGCTCGTAGAGACGTTTTGTTGTTACTCAAATGACAGATCTGTCATAGTAACAGAGGAAAAAGAGAAAAATTCCTAAAATTTTGATTTCTTGACTTACGCAAAGTGCTCGTAGAAACGTTTGGTTGCTACTCAAATGAAAGATCTGTGATAGTAATAGAGTAAAATGGAAAAAATTCCGAAAATTTTAATTTCTTGATTTACGCAAAGTACTCATAGAGACGTTTTGATGGTACTCAAATGACAGATCTGTGATAGTAACAGAGGAAAAAGCAAAATATTCCGAAAATTTTAATTTCTCAATTTACGCACAGTGCTCGTAGAGACGTTTTGTTGTTACTCAAATGAAAGATCTGTGATAGTAATAGAGTAAAATGGAAAAAATTCCGAAAATTTTAATTTCTTGATTTACGCAAAGTACTCATAGAGACGTTTTGATGGTACTCAAATGACAGATCTGTGATAGTAACAGAGGAAAAAGCAAAATATTCCGAAAATTTTAATTTCTTGATTTACGCAAAGTGGTCGTAGAGACATTTTGTTGCTACTCAAATGCCAGATCTGTGATAGTAACAGAAGAAAAAGCAAAATATTTCGAAAATTTTGTTTTCTTGATTTACGCAAAGTACTCGTAGAGACGTTTTGTTGTTACTCAAATGACAGATCTGTGATAGTAACAGAGGAAAAAGCAAAATATTCAAAAAATTTTAATTTCTTGATTTACGCAAAGTACTCGTAGAGACGTTCTGTTGCTACTCAAATGAAAGATCTGTGATAGTAATAGAATAAAATGGAAAAAATTCCGAAAATTTTGATTTTTCGATTTACGCAAAGTGCTCGTAGAGACGTTTTGTTGTTACTCAAATGACAGATCTGTCATAGGAACAGAGGAAAAAGAGAAAAATTCCTAAAATTTTGATTTCTTGACTTACGCAAAGTGCTCGTAGAGACGTTTGGTTGCTACTCAAATGAAAGATCTGTGATAGTAATAGAGTAAAATGGAAAAAAATCCGAAAATTTTAATTTCTTGATTTACGCAAACTACTCATCGAGACGTTTTGTTGGTACTCAAATGACAGATCTGTGATAGTAACAGAGGAAAAAGCAAAATATTCCGAAAATTTTAATTTCTTGATTTACGCAAAGTGGTCGTAGAGACATTTTGTTGCTACTCAAATGCCAGATCTGTGATAGTAACAGAAGAAAAAGCAAAATATTCCGAAAATTTTATTTTCTTGATTTACGCAAAGTACTCGTAGAGACGTTTTGTTGTTACTCAAATGACAGATCTGTGATAGTAACAGAGGAAAAAGCAAAATATTCCAAAAATTTTAATTTCTTGATTTACGCAAAGTACTCGTAGAGACGTTCTGTTGCTACTCAAATGAAAGATCTGTGATAGTAATAGAGTAAAATGGAAAAAATTCCGAAAATTTTGATTTTTCGATTTACGCAAAGTGCTCGTAGAGACGTTTTGTTGTTACTCAAATGACAGATCTGTCATAGTAACAGAGGAAAAAGAGAAAAATTCCTAAAATTTTGATTTCTTGACTTACGCAAAGTGCTCGTAGAAACGTTTGGTTGCTACTCAAATGAAAGATCTGTGATAGTAATAGAGTAAAATGGAAAAAATTCCGAAAATTTTAATTTCTTGATTTACGCAAAGTACTCATAGAGACGTTTTGATGGTACTCAAATGACAGATCTGTGATAGTAACAGAGGAAAAAGCAAAATATTCCGAAAATTTTAATTTCTCAATTTACGCACAGTGCTCGTAGAGACGTTTTGTTGTTACTCAAATGAAAGATCTGTGATAGTAATAGAGTAAAATGGAAAAAATTCCGAAAATTTTAATTTCTTGATTTACGCAAAGTACTCATAGAGACGTTTTGATGGTACTCAAATGACAGATCTGTGATAGTAACAGAGGAAAAAGCAAAATATTCCGAAAATTTTAATTTCTTGATTTACGCAAAGTGGTCGTAGAGACATTTTGTTGCTACTCAAATGCCAGATCTGTGATAGTAACAGAAGAAAAAGCAAAATATTTCGAAAATTTTATTTTCTTGATTTACGCAAAGTACTCGTAGAGACGTTTTGTTGTTACTCAAATGACAGATCTGTGATAGTAACAGAGGAAAAGGCAAAATATTCCAAAAATTTTAATTTCTTGATTTACGCAAAGTACTCATAGAGACGTTTTGATGGTACTCAAATGACAGATCTGTGATAGTAACAGAGGAAAAAGCAAAATATTCCGAAAATTTTAATTTCTTGATTTACGCAAAGTGGTCGTAGAGACATTTTGTTGCTACTCAAATGCCAGATCTGTGATAGTAACAGAAGAAAAAGCAAAATATTTCGAAAATTTTATTTTCTTGATTTACGCAAAGTACTCGTAGAGACGTTTTGTTGTTACTCAAATGACAGATCTGTGATAGTAACAGAGGAAAAAGCAAAATATTCCAAAAATTTTAATTTCTTGATTTACGCAAAGTACTCGTAGAGACGTTCTGTTGCTACTCAAATGAAAGATCTGTGATAGTAATAGAATAAAATGGAAAAAATTCCGAAAATTTTGATTTTTCGATTTACGCAAAGTGCTCGTAGAGACGTTTTGTTGTTACTCAAATGACAGATCTGTCATAGGAACAGAGGAAAAAGAGAAAAATTCCTAAAATTTTGATTTCTTGACTTACGCAAAGTGCTCGTAGAGACGTTTGGTTGCTACTCAAATGAAAGATCTGTGATAGTAATAGAGTAAAATGGAAAAAAATCCGAAAATTTTAATTTCTTGATTTACGCAAACTACTCATCGAGACGTTTTGTTGGTACTCAAATGACAGATCTGTGATAGTAACAGAGGAAAAAGCAAAATATTCCGAAAATTTTAATTTCTTGATTTACGCAAAGTGGTCGTAGAGACATTTTGTTGCTACTCAAATGCCAGATCTGTGATAGTAACAGAAGAAAAAGCAAAATATTTCGAAAATTTTATTTTCTTGATTTACGCAAAGTACTCGTAGAGACGTTTTGTTGTTACTCAAATGACAGATCTGTGATAGTAACAGAGGAAAAAGCAAAATATTCCAAAAATTTTAATTTCTTGATTTACGCAAAGTACTCGTAGAGACGTTCTGTTGCTACTCAAATGAAAGATCTGTGATAGTAATAGAGTAAAATGGAAAAAATTCCGAAAATTTTGATTTTTCGATTTACGCAAAGTGCTCGTAGAGACGTTTTGTTGTTACTCAAATGACAGATCTGTCATAGTAACAGAGGAAAAAGAGAAAAATTCCTAAAATTTTGATTTCTTGACTTACGCAAAGTGCTCGTAGAAACGTTTGGTTGCTACTCAAATGAAAGATCTGTGATAGTAATAGAGTAAAATGGAAAAAATTCCGAAAATTTTAATTTCTTGATTTACGCAAAGTACTCATAGAGACGTTTTGATGGTACTCAAATGACAGATCTGTGATAGTAACAGAGGAAAAAGCAAAATATTCCGAAAATTTTAATTTCTCAATTTACGCACAGTGCTCGTAGAGACGTTTTGTTGTTACTCAAATGAAAGATCTGTGATAGTAATAGAGTAAAATGGAAAAAATTCCGAAAATTTTATTTTCTTGATTTACGCAAAGTACTCATAGAGAGGTTTTGATGGTACTCAAATGACAGATCTGTGATAGTAACAGAGGAAAAAGCAAAATATTCCGAAAATTTTAATTTCTTGATTTACGCAAAGTGGTCGTAGAGACATTTTGTTGCTACTCAAATGCCAGATCTGTGATAGTAACAGAAGAAAAAGCAAAATATTTCGAAAATTTTATTTTCTTGATTTACGCAAAGTACTCGTAGAGACGTTTTGTTGTTACTCAAATGACAGATCAGTGATAGCAACAGAGGAAAAAGCAAAATATTCCAAAAATTTTAATTTCTTGATTTACGCAAAGTACTCGTAGAGACGTTCTGTTGCTACTCAAATGAAAGATCTGTGATAGTAATAGAGTAAAATGGAAAAAATTCCGAAAATTTTGATTTTTCGATTTACGCAAAGTGCTCGTAGAGACGTTTTGTTGTTACTCAAATGACAGATCTGTCATAGTAACAGAGGAAAAAGAGAAAAATTCCTAAAATTTTGATTTCTTGACTTACGCAAAGTGCTCGTAGAAACGTTTGGTTGCTACTCAAATGAAAGATCTGTGATAGTAATAGAGTAAAATGGAAAAAATTCCGAAAATTTTAATTTCTTGATTTACGCAAAGTACTCATAGAGACGTTTTGATGGTACTCAAATGACAGATCTGTGATAGTAACAGAGGAAAAGGCAAAATATTCCAAAAATTTTAATTTCTTGATTTACGCAAAGTACTCGTAGAGACGTTCTGTTGCTACTCAAATGAAAGATCTGTGATAGTAATAGAGTAAAATGGAAAAAATTCCGAAAATTTTGATTTTTCGATATACGCAAAGTGCTCGTAGAGACGTTTTGTTGTTACTCAAATGACAGATCTGTCATAGTAACAGAGGAAAAAGAGAAAAATTCCTAAAATTTTGATTTCTTGACTTACGCAAAGTGCTCGTAGAAACGTTTGGTTGCTACTCAAATGAAAGATCTGTGATAGTAATAGAGTAAAATGGAAAAAATTCCGAAAATTTTAATTTCTTGATTTACGCAAAGTACTCATAGAGACGTTTTGATGGTAGTCAAATGACAGATCTGTGATAGTAACAGAGGAAAAAGCAAAATATTCCGAAAATTTTAATTTCTCAATTTACGCACAGTGCTCGTAGAGACGTTTTGTTGTTACTCAAATGAAAGATCTGTGATAGTAATAGAGTAAAATGGAAAAAATTCCGAAAATTTTAATTTCTTGATTTACGCAAAGTACTCATAGAGACGTTTTGATGGTACTCAAATGACAGATCTGTGATAGTAACAGAGGAAAAAGCAAAATATTCCGAAAATTTTAATTTCTTGATTTACGCAAAGTGGTCGTAGAGACATTTTGTTGCTACTCAAATGCCAGATCTGTGATAGTAACAGAAGAAAAAGCAAAATATTTCGAAAATTTTATTTTCTTGATTTACGCAAAGTACTCGTAGAGACGTTTTGTTGTTACTCAAATGACAGATCTGTGATAGTAACAGAGGAAAAAGCAAAATATTCCAAAAATTTTAATTTCTTGATTTACGCAAAGTACTCGTAGAGACGTTCTGTTGCTACTCAAATGAAAGATCTGTGATAGTAATAGAATAAAATGGAAAAAATTCCGAAAATTTTGATTTTTCGATTTACGCAAAGTGCTCGTAGAGACGTTTTGTTGTTACTCAAATGACAGATCTGTCATAGGAACAGAGGAAAAAGAGAAAAATTCCTAAAATTTTGATTTCTTGACTTACGCAAAGTGCTCGTAGAGACGTTTGGTTGCTACTCAAATGAAAGATCTGTGATAGTAATAGAGTAAAATGGAAAAAAATCCGAAAATTTTAATTTCTTGATTTACGCAAACTACTCATCGAGACGTTTTGTTGGTACTCAAATGACAGATCTGTGATAGTAACAGAGGAAAAAGCAAAATATTCCGAAAATTTTAATTTCTTGATTTACGCAAAGTGGTCGTAGAGACATTTTGTTGCTACTCAAATGCCAGATCTGTGATAGTAACAGAAGAAAAAGCAAAATATTCCAAAAATTTTATTTTCTTGATTTACGCAAAGTACTCGTAGAGACATTTTGTTGCTACTCAAATGCCAGATCTGTGATAGTAACAGAAGAAAAAGCAAAATATTTCGAAAATTTTATTTTCTTGATTTACGCAAAGTACTCGTAGAGACGTTTTGTTGTTACTCAAATGACAGATCTGTGATAGTAACAGAGGAAAAAGCAAAATATTCCGAAAATTTTAATTTCTTGATTTACGCAAAGTGGTCGTAGAGACATTTTGTTGCTACTCAAATGCCAGATCTGTGATAGTAACAGAAGAAAAAGCAAAATATTTCGAAAATTTTATTTTCTTGATTTACGCAAAGTACTCGTAGAGACGTTTTGTTGTTACTCAAATGACAGATCTGTGATAGTAACAGAGGAAAAAGCAAAATATTCCAAAAATTTTAATTTCTTGATTTACGCAAAGTACTCGTAGAGACGTTCTGTTGCTACTCAAATGAAAGATCTGTGATAGTAATAGAGTAAAATGGAAAAAATTCCGAAAATTTTGATTTTTCGATTTACGCAAAGTGCTCGTAGAGACGTTTTGTTGTTACTCAAATGACAGATCTGTCATAGTAACAGAGGAAAAAGAGAAAAATTCCTAAAATTTTGATTTCTTGACTTACGCAAAGTGCTCGTAGAAACGTTTGGTTGCTACTCAAATGAAAGATCTGTGATAGTAATAGAGTAAAATGGAAAAAATTCCGAAAATTTTAATTTCTTGATTTACGCAAAGTACTCATAGAGACGTTTTGATGGTACTCAAATGACAGATCTGTGATAGTAACAGAGGAAAAAGCAAAATATTCCGAAAATTTTAATTTCTCAATTTACGCACAGTGCTCGTAGAGACGTTTTGTTGTTACTCAAATGAAAGATCTGTGATAGTAATAGAGTAAAATGGAAAAAATTCCGAAAATTTTAATTTCTTGATTTACGCAAAGTACTCATAGAGAGGTTTTGATGGTACTCAAATGACAGATCTGTGATAGTAACAGAGGAAAAAGCAAAATATTCCGAAAATTTTAATTTCTTGATTTACGCAAAGTGGTCGTAGAGACATTTTGTTGCTACTCAAATGCCAGATCTGTGATAGTAACAGAAGAAAAAGCAAAATATTTCGAAAATTTTATTTTCTTGATTTACGCAAAGTACTCGTAGAGACGTTTTGTTGTTACTCAAATGACAGATCTGTGATAGTAACAGAGGAAAAAGCAAAATATTCCAAAAATTTTAATTTCTTGATTTACGCAAAGTACTCGTAGAGACGTTCTGTTGCTACTCAAATGAAAGATCTGTGATAGTAATAGAGTAAAATGGAAAAAATTCCGAAAATTTTGATTTTTCGATTTACGCAAAGTGCTCGTAGAGACGTTTTGTTGTTACTCAAATGACAGATCTGTCATAGTAACAGAGGAAAAAGAGAAAAATTCCTAAAATTTTGATTTCTTGACTTACGCAAAGTGCTCGTAGAAACGTTTGGTTGCTACTCAAATGAAAGATCTGTGATAGTAATAGAGTAAAATGGAAAAAATTCCGAAAATTTTAATTTCTTGATTTACGCAAAGTACTCATAGAGACGTTTTGATGGTACTCAAATGACAGATCTGTGATAGTAACAGAGGAAAAAGCAAAATATTCCGAAAATTTTAATTTCTCAATTTACGCACAGTGCTCGTAGAGACGTTTTGTTGTTACTCAAATGAAAGATCTGTGATAGTAATAGAGTAAAATGGAAAAAATTCCGAAAATTTTAATTTCTTGATTTACGCAAAGTACTCATAGAGAGGTTTTGATGGTACTCAAATGACAGATCTGTGATAGTAACAGAGGAAAAAGCAAAATATTCCGAAAATTTTAATTTCTTGATTTACGCAAAGTGGTCGTAGAGACATTTTGTTGCTACTCAAATGCCAGATCTGTGATAGTAACAGAAGAAAAAGCAAAATATTTCGAAAATTTTATTTTCTTGATTTACGCAAAGTACTCGTAGAGACGTTTTGTTGTTACTCAAATGACAGATCTGTCATAGTAACAGAGGAAAAAGAGAAAAATTCCTAAAATTTTGATTTCTTGACTTACGCAAAGTGCTCGTAGAAACGTTTGGTTGCTACTCAAATGAAAGATCTGTGATAGTAATAGAGTAAAATGGAAAAAATTCCGAAAATTTTAATTTCTTGATTTACGCAAAGTACTCATAGAGACGTTTTGATGGTACTCAAATGACAGATCTGTGATAGTAACAGAGGAAAAAGCAAAATATTCCGAAAATTTTAATTTCTCAATTTACGCACAGTGCTCGTAGAGACGTTTTGTTGTTACTCAAATGAAAGATCTGTGATAGTAATAGAGTAAAATGGAAAAAATTCCGAAAATTTTAATTTCTTGATTTACGCAAAGTACTCATAGAGAGGTTTTGATGGTACTCAAATGACAGATCTGTGATAGTAACAGAGGAAAAAGCAAAATATTCCGAAAATTTTAATTTCTTGATTTACGCAAAGTGGTCGTAGAGACATTTTGTTGCTACTCAAATGCCAGATCTGTGATAGTAACAGAAGAAAAAGCAAAATATTTCGAAAATTTTATTTTCTTGATTTACGCAAAGTACTCGTAGAGACGTTTTGTTGTTACTCAAATGACAGATCAGTGATAGCAACAGAGGAAAAAGCAAAATATTCCAAAAATTTTAATTTCTTGATTTACGCAAAGTACTCGTAGAGACGTTCTGTTGCTACTCAAGTGAAAGATCTGTGATAGTAATAGAGTAAAATGGAAAAAATTCCGAAAATTTTGATTTTTCGATTTACGCAAAGTGCTCGTAGAGACGTTTTGTTGTTACTCAAATGACAGATCTGTCATAGTAACAGAGGAAAAAGAGAAAAATTCCTAAAATTTTGATTTCTTGACTTACGCAAAGTGCTCGTAGAAACGTTTGGTTGCTACTCAAATGAAAGATCTGTGATAGTAATAGAGTAAAATGGAAAAAATTCCGAAAATTTTAATTTCTTGATTTACGCAAAGTACTCATAGAGACGTTTTGATGGTACTCAAATGACAGATCTGTGATAGTAACAGAGGAAAAGGCAAAATATTCCAAAAATTTTAATTTCTTGATTTACGCAAAGTACTCGTAGAGACGTTCTGTTGCTACTCAAATGAAAGATCTGTGATAGTAATAGAGTAAAATGGAAAAAATTCCGAAAATTTTGATTTTTCGATATACGCAAAGTGCTCGTAGAGACGTTTTGTTGTTACTCAAATGACAGATCTGTCATAGTAACAGAGGAAAAAGAGAAAAATTCCTAAAATTTTGATTTCTTGACTTACGCAAAGTGCTCGTAGAAACGTTTGGTTGCTACTCAAATGAAAGATCTGTGATAGTAATAGAGTAAAATGGAAAAAATTCCGAAAATTTTAATTTCTTGATTTACGCAAAGTACTCATAGAGACGTTTTGATGGTACTCAAATGACAGATCTGTGATAGTAACAGAGGAAAAAGCAAAATATTCCGAAAATTTTAATTTCTCAATTTACGCACAGTGCTCGTAGAGACGTTTTGTTGTTACTCAAATGAAAGATCTGTGATAGTAATAGAGTAAAATGGAAAAAATTCCGAAAATTTTAATTTCTTGATTTACGCAAAGTACTCATAGAGACGTTTTGATGGTACTCAAATGACAGATCTGTGATAGTAACAGAGGAAAAAGCAAAATATTCCGAAAATTTTAATTTCTTGATTTACGCAAAGTGGTCGTAGAGACATTTTGTTGCTACTCAAATGCCAGATCTGTGATAGTAACAGAAGAAAAAGCAAAATATTTCGAAAATTTTATTTTCTTGATTTACGCAAAGTACTCGTAGAGACGTTTTGTTGTTACTCAAATGACAGATCTGTGATAGTAACAGAGGAAAAAGCAAAATATTCCAAAAATTTTAATTTCTTGATTTACGCAAAGTACTCGTAGAGACGTTCTGTTGCTACTCAAATGAAAGATCTGTGATAGTAATAGAATAAAATGGAAAAAATTCCGAAAATTTTGATTTTTCGATTTACGCAAAGTGCTCGTAGAGACGTTTTGTTGTTACTCAAATGACAGATCTGTCATAGGAACAGAGGAAAAAGAGAAAAATTCCTAAAATTTTGATTTCTTGACTTACGCAAAGTGCTCGTAGAGACGTTTGGTTGCTACTCAAATGAAAGATCTGTGATAGTAATAGAGTAAAATGGAAAAAAATCCGAAAATTTTAATTTCTTGATTTACGCAAACTACTCATCGAGACGTTTTGTTGGTACTCAAATGACAGATCTGTGATAGTAACAGAGGAAAAAGCAAAATATTCCGAAAATTTTAATTTCTTGATTTACGCAAAGTGGTCGTAGAGACATTTTGTTGCTACTCAAATGCCAGATCTGTGATAGTAACAGAAGAAAAAGCAAAATATTCCAAAAATTTTATTTTCTTGATTTACGCAAAGTACTCGTAGAGACATTTTGTTGCTACTCAAATGCCAGATCTGTGATAGTAACAGAAGAAAAAGCAAAATATTTCGAAAATTTTATTTTCTTGATTTACGCAAAGTACTCGTAGAGACGTTTTGTTGTTACTCAAATGACAGATCTGTGATAGTAACAGAGGAAAAAGCAAAATATTCCGAAAATTTTAATTTCTTGATTTACGCAAAGTGGTCGTAGAGACATTTTGTTGCTACTCAAATGCCAGATCTGTGATAGTAACAGAAGAAAAAGCAAAATATTTCGAAAATTTTATTTTCTTGATTTACGCAAAGTACTCGTAGAGACGTTTTGTTGTTACTCAAATGACAGATCTGTGATAGTAACAGAGGAAAAAGCAAAATATTCCAAAAATTTTAATTTCTTGATTTACGCAAAGTACTCGTAGAGACGTTCTGTTGCTACTCAAATGAAAGATCTGTGATAGTAATAGAGTAAAATGGAAAAAATTCCGAAAATTTTGATTTTTCGATTTACGCAAAGTGCTCGTAGAGACGTTTTGTTGTTACTCAAATGACAGATCTGTCATAGTAACAGAGGAAAAAGAGAAAAATTCCTAAAATTTTGATTTCTTGACTTACGCAAAGTGCTCGTAGAAACGTTTGGTTGCTACTCAAATGAAAGATCTGTGATAGTAATAGAGTAAAATGGAAAAAATTCCGAAAATTTTAATTTCTTGATTTACGCAAAGTACTCATAGAGACGTTTTGATGGTACTCAAATGACAGATCTGTGATAGTAACAGAGGAAAAAGCAAAATATTCCGAAAATTTTAATTTCTCAATTTACGCACAGTGCTCGTAGAGACGTTTTGTTGTTACTCAAATGAAAGATCTGTGATAGTAATAGAGTAAAATGGAAAAAATTCCGAAAATTTTAATTTCTTGATTTACGCAAAGTACTCATAGAGAGGTTTTGATGGTACTCAAATGACAGATCTGTGATAGTAACAGAGGAAAAAGCAAAATATTCCGAAAATTTTAATTTCTTGATTTACGCAAAGTGGTCGTAGAGACATTTTGTTGCTACTCAAATGCCAGATCTGTGATAGTAACAGAAGAAAAAGCAAAATATTTCGAAAATTTTATTTTCTTGATTTACGCAAAGTATTCGTAGAGACGTTTTGTTGTTACTCAAATGACAGATCAGTGATAGCAACAGAGGAAAAAGCAAAATATTCCAAAAATTTTAATTTCTTGATTTACGCAAAGTACTCGTAGAGACGTTCTGTTGTTACTCAAATGAAAGATCTGTGATAGTAATAGAGTAAAATGGAAAAAATTCCGAAAATTTTGATTTTTCGATTTACGCAAAGTGCTCGTAGAGACGTTTTGTTGTTACTCAAATGACAGATCTGTCATAGTAACAGAGGAAAAAGAGAAAAATTCCTAAAATTTTGATTTCTTGACTTACGCAAAGTGCTCGTAGAAACGTTTGGTTGCTACTCAAATGAAAGATCTGTGATAGTAATAGAGTAAAATGGAAAAAATTCCGAAAATTTTAATTTCTTGATTTACGCAAAGTACTCATAGAGACGTTTTGATGGTACTCAAATGACAGATCTGTGATAGTAACAGAGCAAAAAGCAAAATATTCCGAAAATTTTAATTTCTCAATTTACGCACAGTGCTCGTAGAGACGTTTTGTTGTTACTCAAATGAAAGATCTGTGATAGTAATAGAGTAAAATGGAAAAAATTCCGAAAATTTTAATTTCTTGATTTACGCAAAGTACTCATAGAGACGTTTTGATGGTACTCAAATGACAGATCTGTGATAGTAACAGAGGAAAAAGCAAAATATTCCAAAAATTTTAATTTCTTGATTTACGCAAAGTGGTCGTAGAGACATTTTGTTGCTACTCAAATGCCAGATCTGTGATAGTAACAGAAGAAAAAGCAAAATATTTCGAAAATTTTATTTTCTTGATTTACGCAAAGTACTCGTAGAGACGTTTTGTTGTTACTCAAATGACAGATCTGTGATAGTAACAGAGGAAAAAGCAAAATATTCCAAAAATTTTAATTTCTTGATTTACGCAAAGTACTCGTAGAGACGTTCTGTTGCTACTCAAATGAAAGATCTGTGATAGTAATAGAATAAAATGGAAAAAATTCCGAAAATTTTGATTTTTCGATTTACGCAAAGTGCTCGTAGAGACGTTTTGTTGTTACTCAAATGACAGATCTGTCATAGGAACAGAGGAAAAAGAGAAAAATTCCTAAAATTTTGATTTCTTGACTTACGCAAAGTGCTCGTAGAGACGTTTGGTTGCTACTCAAATGAAAGATCTGTGATAGTAATAGAGTAAAATGGAAAAAAATCCGAAAATTTTAATTTCTTGATTTACGCAAACTACTCATCGAGACGTTTTGTTGGTACTCAAATGACAGATCTGTTATAGTAACAGAGGAAAAAGCAAAATATTCCGAAAATTTTAATTTCTTGATTTACGCAAAGTGGTCGTAGAGACATTTTGTTGCTACTCAAATGCCAGATCTGTGATAGTAACAGAAGAAAAAGCAAAATATTTCGAAAATTTTATTTTCTTGATTTACGCAAAGTACTCGTAGAGACGTTTTGTTGTTACTCAAATGACAGATCTGTGATAGTAACAGAGGAAAAAGCAAAATATTCCAAAAATTTTAATTTCTTGATTTACGCAAAGTACTCGTAGAGACGTTCTGTTGCTACTCAAATGAAAGATCTGTGATAGTAATAGAGTAAAATGGAAAAAATTCCGAAAATTTTGATTTTTCGATTTACGCAAAGTGCTCGTAGAGACGTTTTGTTGTTACTCAAATGACAGATCTGTCATAGTAACAGAGGAAAAAGAGAAAAATTCCTAAAATTTTGATTTCTTGACTTATGCAAAGTGCTCGTAGAAACGTTTGGTTGCTACTCAAATGAAAGATCTGTGATAGTAATAGAGTAAAATGGAAAAAATTCCGAAAATTTTAATTTCTTGATTTACGCAAAGTACTCATAGAGACGTTTTGATGGTACTCAAATGACAGATCTGTGATAGTAACAGAGGAAAAAGCAAAATATTCCGAAAATTTTAATTTCTCAATTTACGCACAGTGCTCGTAGAGACGTTTTGTTGTTACTCAAATGAAAGATCTGTGATAGTAATAGAGTAAAATGGAAAAAAATCCGAAAATTTTAATTTCTTTATTTACGCAAAGTACTCATAGAGACGTTTTGATGGTACTCAAATGACAGATCTGTGATAGTAACAGAGGAAAAAGCAAAATATTCCGAAAATTTTAATTTCTTGATTTACGCAAAGTGGTCGTAGAGACATTTTGTTGCTACTCAAATGACAGATCTGTGATAGTAACAGAGGAAAAAGCAAAATATTCCAAAAATTTTAATTTCTTGATTTACGCAAAGTACTCGTAGAGACGTTCTGTTGCTACTCAAATGAAAGATCTGTGATAGTAATAGAGTAAAATGGAAAAAATTCCGAAAATTTTGATTTTTCAATTTACGCAAAGTGCTCGTAGAGACGTTTTGTTGTTACTCAAATGACAGATCTGTCATAGTAACAGAGGAAAAAGAGAGAAATTCCTAAAATTTTGATTTCTTGACTTACGCAAAGTGCTCGTAGAAACGTTTGGTTGCTACTCAAATGAAAGATCTGTGATAGTAATAGAGTAAAATGGAAAAAATTCCGAAAATTTTAATTTCTTGATTTACGCAAAGTACTCATAGAGACGTTTTGATGGTACTCAAATGACAGATCTGTGATAGTAACAGAGGAAAAAGCAAAATATTCCGAAAATTTTAATTTCTCAATTTACGCACAGTGCTCGTAGAGACGTTTTGTTGTTACTCAAATGAAAGATCTGTGATAGTAATAGAGTAAAATGGAAAAAATTCCGAAAATTTTAATTTCTTGATTTACGCAAAGTACTCATAGAGACGTTTTGATGGTACTCAAATGACAGATCTGTGATAGTAACAGAGGAAAAAGCAAAATATTCCGAAAATTTTAATTTCTTGATTTACGCAAAGTGGTCGTAGAGACATTTTGTTGCTACTCAAATGCCAGATCTGTGATAGTAACAGAAGAAAAAGCAAAATATTTCGAAAATTTTATTTTCTTGATTTACGCAAAGTACTCGTAGAGACGTTTTGTTGTTACTCAAATGACAGATCTGTGATAGTAACAGAGGAAAAAGCAAAATATTCCAAAAATTTTAATTTCTTGATTTACGCAAAGTACTCGTAGAGACGTTCTGTTGCTACTCAAATGAAAGATCTGTGATAGTAATAGAATAAAATGGAAAAAATTCCGAAAATTTTGATTTTTCGATTTACGCAAAGTGCTCGTAGAGACGTTTTGTTGTTACTCAAATGACAGATCTGTCATAGGAACAGAGGAAAAAGAGAAAAATTCCTAAAATTTTGATTTCTTGACTTACGCAAAGTGCTCGTAGAGACGTTTGGTTGCTACTCAAATGAAAGATCTATGATAGTAATAGAGTAAAATGGAAAAAAATCCGAAAATTTTAATTTCTTGATTTACGCAAACTACTCATCGAGACGTTTTGTTGGTACTCAAATGACAGATCTGTGATAGTAACAGAGGAAAAAGCAAAATATTCCGAAAATTTTAATTTCTTGATTTACGCAAAGTGGTCGTAGAGACATTTTGTTGCTACTCAAATGGCTGATCTGTGATAGTAACAGAAGAAAAAGCAAAATATTCCGAAAATTTTATTTTCTTGATTTACGCAAAGCACTCGTAGAGACGTTTTGTTGTTACTCAAATGACAGATCTGTGATAGTAACAGAGGAAAAAGCAAAATATTCCAAAAATTTTAATTTCTTGATTTACGCAAAGTACTCGTAGAGACGTTCTGTTGCTACTCAAATGAAAGATCTGTGATAGTAATAGAGTAAAATGGAAAAAATTCCGAAAATTTTGATTTTTCGATTTACGCAAAGTGCTCGTAGAGACGTTTTGTTGTTACTCAAATGACAGATCTGTCATAGTAACAGAGGAAAAAGAGAAAAATTCCTAAAATTTTGATTTCTTGACTTACGCAAAGTGCTCGTAGAAACGTTTGGTTGCTACTCAAATGAAAGATCTGTGATAGTAATAGAGTAAAATGGAAAAAATTCCGAAAATTTTAATTTCTTGATTTACGCAAAGTACTCATAGAGACGTTTTGATGGTACTCAAATGACAGATCTGTGATAGTAACAGAGGAAAAAGCAAAATATTCCGAAAATTTTAATTTCTCAATTTACGCACAGTGCTCGTAGAGACGTTTTGTTGTTACTCAAATGACAGATCTGTGATAGTAACAGAGGAAAAAGCAAAATATTCCAAAAATTTTAATTTCTTGATTTACGCAAAGTACTCGTAGAGACGTTCTGTTGCTACTCAAATGAAAGATCTGTGATAGTAATAGAGTAAAATGGAAAAAATTCCGAAAATTTTGATTTTTCGATTTACGCAAAGTGCTCGTAGAGACGTTTTGTTGTTACTCAAATGACAGATCTGTCATAGTAACAGAGGAAAAAGAGAAAAATTCCTAAAATTTTGATTTCTTGACTTACGCAAAGTGCTCGTAGTAACGTTTGGTTGCTACTCAAATGAAAGATCTGTGATAGTAATAGAGTAAAATGGAAAAAATTCCGAAAATTTTAATTTCTTGATTTACGCAAAGTACTCATAGAGACGTTTTGATGGTACTCAAATGACAGATCTGTGATAGTAACAGAGGAAAAAGCAAAATATTCCGAAAATTTTAATTTCTAAATTTACGCACAGTGCTCGTAGAGACGTTTTGTTGTTACTCAAATGAAAGATCTGTGATAGTAATAGAGTAAAATGGAAAAAATTCCGAAAATTTTAATTTCTTGATTTACGCAAAGTACTCATAGAGACGTTTTGGTGGTACTCAAATGACAGATCTGTGATAGTAACAGAGGAAAAAGCAAAATATTCCGAAAATTTTAATTTCTTGATTTACGCAAAGTGGTCGTAGAGACATTTTGTTGCTACTCAAATGCCAGATCTGTGATAGTAACAGAAGAAAAAGCAAAATATTTCGAAAATTTTATTTTCTTGATTTACGCAAAGTACTCGTAGAGACGTTTTGTTGTTACTCAAATGACAGATCTGTGATAGTAACAGAGGAAAAAGCAAAATATTCCAAAAATTTTAATTTCTTGATTTACGCAAAGTACTCGTAGAGACGTTCTGTTGCTACTCAAATGAAAGATCTGTGATAGTAATAGAGTAAAATGGAAAAAATTCCGAAAATTTTGATTTTTCGATTTACGCAAAGTGCTCGTAGAGACGTTTTGTTGTTACTCAAATGACAGATCTGTCATAGTAACAGAGGAAAAAGAGAAAAATTCCTAAAATTTTGATTTCTTGACTTACGCAAAGTGCTCGTAGAAACGTTTGGTTGCTACTCAAATGAAAGATCTGTGATAGTAATAGAGTAAAATGGAAAAAATTCCGAAAATTTTAATTTCTTGATTTACGCAAAGTACTCATAGAGACGTTTTGATGGTCCTCAAATGACAGATCTGTGATAGTAACAGAGGAAAAAGCAAAATATTCCGAAAATTTTAATTTCTCAATTTACGCACAGTGCTCGTAGAGACGTTTTGTTGTTACTCAAATGAAAGATCTGTGATAGTAATAGAGTAAAATGGAAAAAATTCCGAAAATTTTAATTTCTTGATTTACGCAAAGTACTCATAGAGACGTTTTGATGGTACTCAAATGACAGATCTGTGATAGTAACAGAGGAAAAAGCAAAATATTCCGAAAATTTTAATTTCTTGATATACGCAAAGTGGTCGTAGAGACATTTTGTTGCTACTCAAATGCCAGATCTGTGATAGTAACAGAAGAAAAAGCAAAATATTTCGAAAATTTTATTTTCTTGATTTACGCAAAGTACTCGTAGAGACGTTTTGTTGTTACTCAAATGACAGATCTGTGATAGTAACAGAGGAAAAAGCAAAATATTCCAAAAATTTTAATTTCTTGATTTACGCAAAGTACTCGTAGAGACGTTCTGTTGCTACTCAAATGAAAGATCTGTGATAGTAATAGAATAAAATGGAAAAAATTCCGAAAATTTTGATTTTTCGATTTACGCAAAGTGCTCGTAGAGACGTTTTATTGTTACTCAAATGACAGATCTGTCATAGGAACAGAGGAAAAAGAGAAAAATTCCTAAAATTTTGATTTCTTGACTTACGCAAAGTGCTCGTAGAGACGTTTGGTTGCTACTCAAATGAAAGATCTGTGATAGTAATAGAGTAAAATGGAAAAAAATCCGAAAATTTTAATTTCTTGATTTACGCAAACTACTCATCGAGACGTTTTGTTGGTACTCAAATGACAGATCTGTGATAGTAACAGAGGAAAAAGCAAAATATTCCGAAAATTTTATTTTCTTGATTTACGCAAAGTACTCGTAGAGACGTTTTATTGTTACTCAAATGACAGATCTGTGATAGTAATAGAGGAAAAAGCAAAATATTCCAAAAATTTTAATTTCTTGATTTACGCAAAGTACTCGTAGAGACGTTTTGTTGTTACTCAAATGACAGATCTGTCATAGTAACAGAGGAAAAAGAGAAAAATTCCTAAAATTTTGATTTCTTGACTTACGCAAAGTGCTCGTAGAAACGTTTGGTTGCTACTCAAATGAAAGATCTGTGATAGTAATAGAGTAAAATGGAAAAAATTCCGAAAATTTTGATTTTTCGATTTACACAAAGTGCTCGTAGAGACGTTTTGTTGTTACTCAAATGACAGATCTGTCATAGTAACAGAGGAAAAAGAGAAAAATTCCTAAAATTTTTATTTCTTGACTTACGCAAAGTGCTCGTAGAAACGTTTGGTTGCTACTCAAATGAAAGATCTGTGATAGTAATAGAGTAAAATGGAAAAAATTCCGAAAATTTTAATTTCTTGATTTACGCAAAGTACTCATAGAGACGTTTTGATGGTACTCAAATGACAGATCTGTGATAGTAACAGAGGAAAAAGCAAAATATTCCGAAAATTTTAATTTCTCAATTTACGCACAGTGCTCGTAGAGACGTTTTGTTGTTACTCAAATGACAGATCTGTGATAGTAACAGAGGAAAATACAAAATATTCCGAAAATTTTAATTTCTTGATATACGCAAAGTACTCGTAGAAACGTTTTGTTGTTACTCAAATGACAGATCTGTGATAGTAACAGAGGAAAAGGCAAAATATTCCAAAAATTTTAATTTCTTGATTTACGCAAAGTACTCGTAGAGACGTTCTGTTGCTACTCAAATGAAAGATCTGTGATAGTAATAGAGTAAAATGGAAAAAATTCCAAAAATTTTGATTTTTCGATTTACGCAAAGTGCTCGTAGAGACGTTTTGTTGTTACTCAAATGGCAGATCTGTCATAGTAACAGAGGAAAAAGAGAAAAATTCCTAAAATTTTGATTTCTTGACTTACGCAAAGTGCTCGTAGAAACGTTTGGTTGCTACTCAAATGAAAGATCTGTGATAGTAATAGAGTAAAATGGAAAAAATTCCGAAAATTTTAATTTCTTGATTTACGCAAAGTACTCATAGAGACGTTTTGATGGTACTCAAATGACAGATCTGTGATAGTAACAGAGGAAAAAGCAAAATATTCCGAAAATTTTAATTTCTCAATTTACGCACAGTGCTCGTAGAGACGTTTTGTTGTTACTCAAATGACAGATCTGTGATAGTAACAGAGGAAAATACAAAATATTCCGAAAATTTTAATTTCTTGATATACCCAAAGTACTCGTAGAAACGTTTTGTTGTTACTCAAATGACAGATCTGTGATAGTAACAGAGGAAAAGGCAAAATATTCCAAAAATTTTAATTTCTTGATTTACGCAAAGTACTCGTAGAGACGTTCTGTTGCTACTCAAATGAAAGATCTGTGATAGTAATAGAGTAAAATGGAAAAAATTCCGAAAATTTTGATTTTTCGATTTACGCAAAGTGCTCGTAGAGACGTTTTGTTGTTACTCAAATGACAGATCTGTCATAGTAACAGAGGAAAAAGAGAAAAATTCCTAAAATTTTGATTTCTTGACTTACGCAAAGTGCTCGTAGAAACGTTTGGTTGCTACTCAAATGAAAGATCTGTGATAGTAATAGAGTAAAGTAAAGTAAAGTACTCATAGAGACGTTTTGATGGTTCTCAAATGACAGATCTGTGATAGTAACAGAGGAAAAAGCAAAATATTCCGAAAATTTTAATTTCTCAATTTACGCACAGTGCTCGTAGAAACGTTTTGTTGTTACTCAAATGAAAGATCTGTGATAGTAATAGAGTAAAATGGAAAAAATTCCGAAAATTTTAATTTCTTGATTTACGCAAAGTACTCATAGAGACGTTTTGATGGTACTCAAATGACAGATCTGTGATAGTAACAGAGGAAAAAGCAAAATATTCCGAAAATTTTAATTTCTTGATTTACGCAAAGTGGTCGTAGAGACATTTTGTTGCTACTCAAATGCCAGATCTGTGATAGTAACAGAAGAAAAAGCAAAATATTTCGAAAATTTTATTTTCTTGATTTACGCAAAGTACTCTTAGAGACGTTTTGTTGTTACTCAAATGACAGATCTGTGATAGTAACAGAGGAAAAAGCAAAATATTCCAAAAATTTTAATTTCTTGATTTACGCAAAGTACTCGTAGAGACGTTCTGTTGCTACTCAAATGAAAGATCTGTGATAGTAATAGAATAAAATGGAAAAAATTCCGAAAATTTTGATTTTTCGATTTACGCAAAGTGCTCGTAGAGACGTTTTATTGTTACTCAAATGACAGATCTGTCATAGGAACAGAGGAAAAAGAGAAAAATTCCTAAAATTTTGATTTCTTGACTTACGCAAAGTGCTCGTAGAGACGTTTGGTTGCTACCCAAATGAAAGATCTGTGATAGTAATAGAGTAAAATGGAAAAAAATCCGAAAATTTTAATTTCTTGATTTACGCAAACTACTCATCGAGACGTTTTGTTGGTACTCAAATGACAGATCTGTGATAGTAACAGAGGAAAAAGCAAAATATTCCGAAAATTTTATTTTCTTGATTTACGCAAAGTACTCGTAGAGACGTTTTATTGTTACTCAAATGACAGATCTGTGATAGTAATAGAGGAAAAAGCAAAATATTCCAAAAATTTTAATTTCTTGATTTACGCAAAGTACTCGTAGAGACGTTTTGTTGTTACTCAAATGACAGATCTGTCATAGTAACAGAGGAAAAAGAGAAAAATTCCTAAAATTTTGATTTCTTGACTTACGCAAAGTGCTCGTAGAAACGTTTGGTTGCTACTCAAATGAAAGATCTGTGATAGTAATAGAGTAAAATGGAAAAAATTCCGAAAATTTAGATTTTTCGATTTACGCAAAGTGCTCGTAGAGACGTTTTGTTGTTACTCAAATGACAGATCTGTCATAGTAACAGAGGAAAAAGAGAAAAATTCCTAAAATTTTGATTTCTTGACTTACGCAAAGTGCTCGTAGAAACGTTTGGTTGCTACTCAAATGAAAGATCTGTGATAGTAATAGAGTAAAATGGAAAAAATTCCGAAAATTTTAATTTCTTGATTTACGCAAAGTACTCATAGAGACGTTTTGATGGTACTCAAATGACAGATCTGTGATAGTAACAGAGGAAAAAGCAAAATATTCCGAAAATTTTAATTTCTCAATTTACGCACAGTGCTCGTAGAGACGTTTTGTTGTTACTCAAATGACAGATCTGTGATAGTAACAGAGGAAAATACAAAATATTCCGAAAATTTTAATTTCTTGATATACGCAAAGTACTCGTAGAAACGTTTTGTTGTTACTCAAATGACAGATCTGTGATAGTAACAGAGGAAAAGGCAAAATATTCCAAAAATTTTAATTTCTTGATTTACGCAAAGTACTCGTAGAGACGTTCTGTTGCTACTCAAATGAAAGATCTGTGATAGTAATAGAGTAAAATGGAAAAAATTCCAAAAATTTTGATTTTTCGATTTACGCAAAGTGCTCGTAGAGACGTTTTGTTGTTACTCAAATGGCAGATCTGTCATAGTAACAGAGGAAAAAGAGAAAAATTCCTAAAATTTTGATTTCTTGACTTACGCAAAGTGCTCGTAGAAACGTTTGGTTGCTACTCAAATGAAAGATCTGTGATAGTAATAGAGTAAAATGGAAAAAATTCCGAAAATTTTAATTTCTTGATTTACGCAAAGTACTCATAGAGACGTTTTGATGGTACTCAAATGACAGATCTGTGATAGTAACAGAGGAAAAAGCAAAATATTCCGAAAATTTTAATTTCTCAATTTACGCACAGTGCTCGTAGAGACGTTTTGTTGTTACTCAAATGACAGATCTGTCATAGTAACAGAGGAAAAAGAGAAAAATTCCTAAAATTTTGATTTCTTGACTTACGCAAAGTGCTCGTAGAAACGTTTGGTTGCTACTCAAATGAAAGATCTGTGATAGTAATAGAGTAAAATGGAAAAAATTCCGAAAATTTTAATTTCTTGATTTACGCAAAGTACTCATAGAGACGTTTTGATGGTACTCAAATGACAGATCTGTGATAGTAACAGAGGAAAATACAAAATATTCCGAAAATTTTAATTTCTTGATATACGCAAAGTACTCGTAGAAACGTTTTGTTGTTACTCAACTGACAGATCTGTGATAGTAACAGAGGAAAAGGCAAAATATTCCAAAAATTTTAATTTCTTGATTTACGCAAAGTACTCGTAGAGACGTTCTGTTGCTACTCAAATGAAAGATCTGTGATAGTAATAGAGTAAAATAGAAAAAATTCCGAAAATTTTGATTTTTCGATTTACGCATAGTGCTCGTAGAGACGTTTTGTTGTTACTCAAATGACAGATCTGTCATAGTAACAGAGGAAAAAGAGAAAAATTCCTAAAATTTTGATTTCTTGACTTACGCAAAGTGCTCGTAGAGACGTTTGGTTGCTACTCAAATGAAAGATCTGTGATAGTAATAGAGTAAAATGGAAAAAAATCCGAAAATTTTTATTTCTTGATTTACGCAAACTACTCATAGAGACGTTCTGTTGGTACTCAAATGACAGATCTGTGATAGTAACAGAGGAAAAAGCAAAATATTCCGAAAATTTTAATTTCTCAATTTACGCACAGTGCTCGTAGAGACGTTTTGTTGTTACTCAAATGACAGATCTGTGATAGTAACAGAGGAAAATACAAAATATTCCGAAAATTTTAATTTCTTGATATACGCAAAGTACTCGTAGAAACGTTTTGTTGTTACTCAAATGACAGATCTGTGATAGTAACACAGGAAAAGGCAAAATATTCCAAAAATTTTAATTTCTTGATTTACGCAAAGTACTCGTAGAGACGTTCTGTTGCTACTCAAATGAAAGATCTGTGATAGTAATAGAGTAAAATGGAAAAAATTCCAAAAATTTTGATTTTTCGATTTACGCAAAGTGCTCGTAGAGACGTTTTGTTGTTACTCAAATGGCAGATCTGTCATAGTAACAGAGGAAAAAGAGAAAAATTCCTAAAATTTTGATTTCTTGACTTACGCAAAGTGCTCGTAGAAACGTTTGGTTGCTACTCAAATGAAAGATCTGTGATAGTAATAGAGTAAAATGGAAAAAATTCCGAAAATTTTAATTTCTTGATTTACGCAAAGTACTCATAGAGACGTTTTGATGGTACTCAAATGACAGATCTGTGATAGTAACAGAGGAAAAAGCAAAATATTCCGAAAATTTTAATTTCTCAATTTACGCACAGTGCTCGTAGAGACGTTTTGTTGTTACTCAAATGACAGATCTGTCATAGTAACAGAGGAAAAAGAGAAAAATTCCTAAAATTTTGATTTCTTGACTTACGCAAAGTGCTCGTAGAAACGTTTGGTTGCTACTCAAATGAAAGATCTGTGATAGTAATAGAGTAAAATGGAAAAAATTCCGAAAATTTTAATTTCTTGATTTACGCAAAGTACTCATAGAGACGTTTTGATGGTACTCAAATGACAGATCTGTGATAGTAACAGAGGAAAATACAAAATATTCCGAAAATTTTAATTTCTTGATATACGCAAAGTACTCGTAGAAACGTTTTGTTGTTACTCAACTGACAGATCTGTGATAGTAACAGAGGAAAAGGCAAAATATTCCAAAAATTTTAATTTCTTGATTTACGCAAAGTACTCGTAGAGACGTTCTGTTGCTACTCAAATGAAAGATCTGTGATAGTAATAGAGTAAAATAGAAAAAATTCCGAAAATTTTGATTTTTCGATTTACGCATAGTGCTCGTAGAGACGTTTTGTTGTTACTCAAATGACAGATCTGTCATAGTAACAGAGGAAAAAGAGAAAAATTCCTAAAATTTTGATTTCTTGACTTACGCAAAGTGCTCGTAGAGACGTTTGGTTGCTACTCAAATGAAAGATCTGTGATAGTAATAGAGTAAAATGGAAAAAAATCCGAAAATTTTTATTTCTTGATTTACGCAAACTACTCATAGAGACGTTCTGTTGGTACTCAAATGACAGATCTGTGATAGTAACAGAGGAAAAAGCAAAATATTCCGAAAATTTTAATTTCTCAATTTACGCAAAGTGCTCGTAGAGACGTTTTGTTGTTACTCAAATGACAGATCTGTGATAGTAACAGAGGAAAAAGCAAAATATTCCGAAAATTTTAATTTCTTGATATACGCAAAGTACTCGTAGAGACGTTTTGTTGTTACTCAAATGACAGATCTGTGATAGTAACAGAGGAAAAAGCAAAATATTCCGAAAATTTTAATTTCTTGATATACGCAAAGTACTCGTAGAAACGTTTTGTTGTTACTCAAATGACAGATCTGTGATAGTAACAGAGGAAAAAGCAAAATATTCCAAAAATTTTCATTTCTTGATTTACGCAAAGTGGTCGTAGAGACGTTCTGTTGCTACTCAAATCAAAGATCCGTGATAGTAATAGAGTATAATGGAAAAAATTCCGAAAATATTGATTTCTCGATTTACACAAAGTGCTCGTAGAGACAGACGTTTTGTTGTTACTCAAATGATAGATCTGTAATAGTAACAGAAGAAAAAGATAAAAATTCCTAAAATTTTGATTTCTTGACTTACGCAAAGTGCTCGTAGAGACGTTTTGTTGCTACTCAAATGAAAGATCTGTGATAGTAATAGAGTAAAATGGAGAAAATTCCGAAAATTTTAATTTCTTGAATTACGCAAAGTACTCATAGAGACGTTTTGTTGGTACTCAAATGACAGATCTGTGATAGTAACAGAGGAAAAAGCAGAATATTAAGAAAATTTTAACTTCTTGATATACGCAAAGTACTCATAGAGACGTTTTGTTGTTACTCAAATGACAGATCTGTGATAGTAACAGAGGAAAAAGCAGAATATTCCGAAAATTTTAATTTCTTGATTTACGCAAAGTGCTCGTAGAGACGTTTTGTTGTTACTCAAATGACAGATCTGTGATAGTAACAGAGGAAAAAGCAAAATATTCCAAAAAATTTAATTTCTTGATTTACGCAAAGTACTCGTAGAGACGTTCTGTTGCTACTCAAATGAAAGATATGTGATAGTAATAGAGTAAAATGGAAAAAATTCCGAAAATTTTGATTTTTTGATTTACGCAAAGTGCTCGTAGAGACGTTTTGTTGTTACTCAAATGACAGATCTGTCATAGTAACAGAGGAAAAAGATAAAAATTCCTAAAATTTTGATTTCTTGACTTACGCAAAGTGCTCGTAGAGACGTTTGGTTGCTACTCAAATGAAAGATCTGTGATAGTAATAGAGTAAAATGGAGAAAATTCCGAAAATTTTAATTTCTTGAATTACGCAAAGTACTCATAGAGACGTTTTGTTGGTACTCACATGACAGATCTGTGATAGTAACAGAGGAAAAAGCAGAATATTAAGAAATTTTAACTTCTTGATATACGCAAAGTACTCATAGAGACGTTTTGTTGTTACTCAAATGACAGATCTGTGATAGTAACAGAGGAAAAAGCAGAATATTCCGAAAATTTTAATTTCTTGATTTACGCAAAGTGCTCGTAGAGACGTTTTGTTGTTACTCAAATGACAGATCTGTGATAGTAACAGAGGAAAAAGCAAAATATTCCAAAAATTTTAATTTCTTGATTTACGCAAAGTACTCGTAGAGACGTTGTGTTGCTACTCAAATGAAAGATATGTGATAGTAATAGAGTTAAATGGAAAAAATTCCGAAAATTTTGATTTTTCGATTTACGCAAAGTGCTCGTAGAGACGTTTTGTTGTTACTCAAATGACAGATCTGTCATAGTAACAGAGGAAAAAGAGAAAAAATCCTAAAATTTTGATTTCTTGACTTACGCAAAGTGCTCGTAGAGACGTTTGGTTGCTACTCAAATGAAAGATCTGTGATAGTAATAGAGTAAAATGGAAAAAAATCCGAAAATTTTAATTTCTTGATTTACGCAAACTACTCATAGAGACGTTCTGTTGGTACTCAAATGACAGATCTGTGATAGTAACAGAGGAAAAAGCAAAATATTCCGAAAATTTTAATTTCTTGATTTACGCAAAGTACTCGTAGAGACGTTTTGTTGTTACTCAAATGACAGATCTGTGATAGTAACAGAGGAAAAAGCAAAATATTCCAAAAATTTTAATTTCTTGATTTACGCAAAGTACTCGTAGAGACGTTCTGTTGCTACTCAAATGAAAGATCTGTGATAGTAATAGAGTAAAATGGAAAAAATTCCGAAAATTTTGATTTTTCGATTTACGCAAAGTGCTCGTAGAGACGTTTTGTTGTTACTCAAATGACAGATCTGTCATAGTAACAGAGGAAAAAGAGAAAAATTCCTAAAATTTTGATTTCTTGACTTACGCAAAGTGCTCGTAGAGACGTTTGGTTGCTACTCAAATGAAAGATCTGTGATAGTAATAGAGTAAAATGGAAAAAATTCCGAAAATTTTAATTTCTTGATTTACGCAAAGTCCTCATAGAGACGTTTTGGTGGTACTCAAATGACAGATCTGTGATAGTAACAGAGGAAAAAGCAAAATATTCCGAAAATTTTAATTTCTCAATTTACGCAAAGTGCTCGTAGAGACGTTTTGTTGTTACTCAAATGACAGATCTGTGATAGTAACAGAGGAAAAAGCAAAATATTCCGAAAATTTTAATTTCTTGATATACGCAAAGTACTCGTAGAGACGTTTTGTTGTTACTCAAATGACAGATCTGTGATAGTAACAGAGGAAAAAGCAAAATATCCCGAAAATTTTAATTTCTTGATATACGCAAAGTACTCGTAGAAACGTTTTGTTGTTACTCAAATGACAGATCTGTGATAGTAACAGAGGAAAAAGCAAAATATTCCAAAAATTTTAATTTCTTGATTTGCGCAAAGTGGTCGTAGAGACGTTCTGTTGCTACTCAAATCAAAGATCCGTGATAGTAATGGAGTAAAATGGAAAAAATTCCGAAAATATTGATTTCTCGATTTACACAAAGTGCTCGTAGAGACAGACGTTTTGTTGTTACTCAAATGATAGATCTGTAATAGTAACAGAAGAAAAAGATAAAAATTCCTAAAATTTTGATTTCTTGACTTACGCAAAGTGCTCGTAGAGACGTTTTGTTGCTACTCAAATGAAAGATATGTGATAGTAATAGAGTTAAATGGAAAAAATTCCGAAAATTTTGATATTTCGATTTACGCAAAGTGCTCGTAGAGACGTTTTGTTGTTACTCAAATGACAGATCTGTGATAGTAACAGAGGAAAAAGCAAAATATTCCGAAAATTTTAATTTCTTGATATAGGCAAAGTACTCGTAGAGACGTTTTGTTGTTACTCAAATGACAGATCTGTGATAGTAACAGAGGAAAAAGCAAAATATTCCGAAAATTTTAATTTCTTGATATACGCAAAGTACTCGTAGAAACGTTTTGTTGTTACTCAAATGACAGATCTGTGATAGTAACAGAGGAAAAAGCAAAATATTCCAAAAATTTTAATTTCTTGATTTACGCAAAGTGGTCGTAGAGACGTTCTGTTGCTACTCAAATCAAAGATCCGTGATAGTAATAGAGTAAAATGGAAAAAATTCCGAAAATATTGATTTCTCGATTTACACAAAGTGCTCGTAGAGACAGACGTTTTGTTGTTACTCAAATGATAGATCTGTAATAGTAACAGAAGAAAAAGATAAAAATTCCTAAAATTTTGATTTCTTGACTTACGCAAAGTGCTCGTAGAGACGTTTTGTTGCTACTCAAATGAAAGATCTGTGATAGTAATAGAGTAAAATGGAGAAAATTCCGAAAATTTTAATTTCTTGAATTACGCAAAGTACTCGTAGAGACGTTTTGTTGTTACTCAAAATTCCTAAAATTTTGATTTCTTGACTTACGCAAAGTGCTCGTAGAGACGTTTGGTTGCTACTCAAATGAAAGATCTGTGATAGTAATAGAGTAAAATGGAGAAAATTCCGAAAATTTTAATTCCTTGAATTACGCAAAGTACTCATAGAGACGTTTTGTTGGTACTCACATGACAGATCTGTGATAGTAACAGAGGAAAAAGCAGAATATTAAGAAAATTTTAACTTCTTGATATACGCAAAGTACTCATAGAGACGTTTTGTTGTTACTCAAATGACAGATCTGTGATAGTAACAGAGGAAAAAGCAGAATATTCCGAAAATTTTAATTTCTTGATTTACGCAAAGTGCTCGTAGAGACGTTTTGTTGTTACTCAAATGACAGATCTGTCATAGTAACAGAGGAAAAAGAGAAAAATTCCTAAAATTTTGATTTCTTGACTTACGCAAAGTGCTCGTAGAGACCTTTGGTTGCTACTCAAATGAAAGATCTGTGATAGTAATAGAGTAAAATGGAAAAAATTCCGAAAATTTTAATTTCTTGATTTACGCAAAGTACTCATAGAGACGTTTTGGTGGTACTCAAATGACAGATCTGTGATAGTAACAGAGGAAAAAGCAAAATATTCCGAAAATTTTAATTTCTCAATTTACGCAAAGTGCTCGTAGAGACGTTTTGTTGTTACTCAAATGACAGATCTGCGATAGTAACAGAGGAAAAAGCAAAATATTCCGAAAATTTTAATTTCTTTATATACGCAAAGTACTCGTAGAGACGTTTTGTTGTTACTCAAATGACAGATCTGTGATAGTAACAGAGGAAAAAGCAAAATATTCCGAAAATTTTAATTTCTTGATATACGCAAAGTACTCGTAGAAACGTTTTGTTGTTACTCAAATGACAGATCTGTGATAGTAACAGAGGAAAAAGCAAAATATTCCAAAAATTTTAATTTCTTGATTTACGCAAAGTGGTCGTAGAGACGTTCTGTTGCTACTCAAATCAAAGATCCGTGATAGTAACAGAGGAAAAAGCAAAATATTCCGAAAATTTTAATTTCTTGATTTACGCAAAGTACTCGTAGAGACGTTTTGTTGTTACTCAAATGACAGATCTGTGATAGTAACAGAGGAAAAAGCAAAATATTCCAAAAATTTTAATTTCTTGATTTACGCAATGTACTCGTAGAGACGTTCTGTTGCTACTCAAATGAAAGATCTGTGATAGTAATAGAGTAAAATGGAAAAAATTCCGAAAATTTTGATTTTTCGATTTACGCAAAGTGCTCGTAGAGACGTTTTGTTGTTACTCAAATGACAGATCTGTCATAGTAACAGAGGAAAAAGAGAAAAATTCCTAAAATTTTGATTTCTTGACTTACGCAAAGTGCTCGTAGAGACGTTTGGTTGCTACTCAAATGAAAGATCTGTGATAGTAATAGAGTAAAATGGAAAAAATTCCGAAAATTTTAATTTCTTGATTTACGCGAAGTACTCATAGAGACGTTTTGGTGGTACTCAAATGACAGATCTGTGATAGTAACAGAGGAAAAAGCAAAATATTCCGAAAATTTTAATTTCTTGATATACGCAAAGTACTCGTAGAGACGTTTTGTTGTTACTCAAATTACAGATCTGTGATAGTAACAGAGGAAAAAGCAAAATATTCCGAAAATTTTATTTCTTGATATACGCAAAGTACTCGTAGAAACGTTTTGTTGTTACTCAAATGACAGATCTGTGATAGTAACAGAGGAAAAAGCAAAATATTCCAAAAATTTTAATTTCTTGATTTATGCAAAGTGGTCGTAGAGACGTTCTGTTGCTACTCAAATCAAAGATCCGTGATAGTAATAGAGTAAAATGGAAAAAAATCCGAAAATATTGATTTCTCGATTTACACAAAGTGCTCGTAGAGACAGACGTTTTGTTGTTACTCAAATGATAGATCTGTAATAGTAACAGACGAAAAAGATAAAAATTCCTAAAATTTTGATTTCTTGACTTACGCAAAGTGCTCGTAGAGACGTTTTGTTGCTACTCAAATGAAAGATCTGTGATAGTAATGGAGTAAAATGGAGAAAATTCCGAAAATTTTAATTTCTTGAATTACGCAAAGTACTCATAGAGACGTTTTGTTGGTACTCAAATGACAGATCTGTGATAGTAACAGAGGAAAAAGCAGAATATTAAGAAAATTTTAACTTCTTGATATACGCAAAGTACTCATAGAGACGTTTTGTTGTTACTCAAATGACAGATCTGTGATAGTAACAGAGGAAAAAGCAAAATATTCCGAAAATTTTAATTTCTTGATTTACGCAAAGTGGTCGTAGAGACATTTTGTTGCTACTCAAATGCCAGATCTATGATAGTAACAGAAGAAAAAGCAAAATATTTCGGAAATTTTATTTTCTTGATTTACGCAAAGTACTCGTAGAGACGTTTTGTTGTTACTCAAATGACAGATCTGTGATAGTAACAGAGGAAAAAGCAAAATATTCCAAAAATTTTAATTTCTTGATTTACGCAAAGTACTCGTAGAGACGTTCTGTTGCTACTCAAATGAAAGATCTGTGATAGTGATAGAATAAAATGGAAAAAATTCCGAAAATTTTGATTTTTCGATTTACGCAAAGTGCTCGTAGAGACGTTTTGTTGTTACTCAAATGACAGTTCTGTCATAGTAACAGAGGAAAAAGAGAAAAATTCCTAAAATTTTGATTTCTTGACTTACGCAAAGTGCTCGTAGAGGCGTTTGGTTGCTACTCAAATGAAAGATCTGTGATAGTAATAGAGTAAAATGGAAAAAAATCCGAAAATTTTAATTTCTTGATTTACGCAAAGTACTCGTAGAGACGTTTTGTTGTTACTCAAATGACAGATCTGTGATAGTAACAGAGGAAAAAGCAAAATATTCCAAAAATTTTAATTTCTTGATTTACGCAAAGTACTCGTAGAGACGTTCTGTTGCTACTCAAATGAAAGATCTGTGATAGTGATAGAATAAAATGGAAAAAATTCCGAAAATTTTGATTTTTCGATTTACGCAAAGTGCTCGTAGAGACGTTTTGTTGTTACTCAAATGACAGTTCTGTCATAGTAACAGAGGAAAAAGAGAAAAATTCCTAAAATTTTGATTTCTTGACTTACGCAAAGTGCTCGTAGAGGCGTTTGGTTGCTACTCAAATGAAAGATCTGTGATAGTAATAGAGTAAAATGGAAAAAAATCCGAAAATTTTAATTTCTTGATTTACGCAAACTACTCATAGAGACGTTCTGTTGGTACTCAAATGACAGATCTGTGATAGTAACAGAGGAAAAAGCAAAATATTCCGAAAATTTTAATTTCTCAATTTACGCAAAGTGCTCGTAGAGACGTTTTGTTGTTACTCAAATGACAGATCTGTGATAGTAACAGAGGAAAAAGCAAAATATTCCGAAAATTTTAATTTCTTGATATACGCAAAGTACTCGTAGAGACGTTTTGTTGTTACTCAAATGACAGATCTGTGATAGTAACAGAGGAAAAAGCAAAATATTCCGAAAATTTTAATTTCTTGATATACGCAAAGTACTCGTAGAAACGTTTTGTTGTTACTCAAATGACAGATCTGTGATAGTAACAGAGGAAAAAGCAAAATATTCCAAAAATTTTAATTTCTTGATTTATGCAAAGTGGTCGTAGAGACGTTCTGTTGCTACTCAAATCAAAGATCCGTGATAGTAATAGAGTAAAATGGAAAAAATTCCGAAAATATTGATTTCTCGATTTACACAAAGTGCTCGTAGAGACAGACGTTTTGTTGTTACTCAAATGATAGATCTGTAATAGTAACAGACGAAAAAGATAAAAATTCCTAAAATTTTGATTTCTTGACTTACGCAAAGTGCTCGTAGAGACGTTTTGTTGCTACTCAAATGAAAGATCTGTGATAGTAATGGAGTAAAATGGAGAAAATTCCGAAAATTTTAATTTCTTGAATTACGCAAAGTACTCATAGAGACGTTTTGTTGGTACTCAAATGACAGATCTGTGATAGTAACAGAGGAAAAAGCAGAATATTAAGAAAATTTTAACTTCTTGATATACGCAAAGTACTCATAGAGACGTTTTGTTGTTACTCAAATGACAGATCTGTGATAGTAACAGAGGAAAAAGCAAAATATTCCGAAAATTTTATTTTCTTGATTTACGCAAAGTGGTCGTAGAGACATTTTGTTGCTACTCAAATGCCAGATCTGTGATAGTAACAGAAGAAAAAGCAAAATATTTCGGAAATTTTATTTTCTTGATTTACGCAAAGTACTCGTAGAGACGTTTTGTTGTTACTCAAATGACAGATCTGTGATAGTAACAGAGGAAAAAGCAAAATATTCCAAAAATTTTAATTTCTTGATTTACACAAAGTACTCGTAGAGACGTTCTGTTGCTACTCAAATGAAAGATCTGTGATAGTAATAGAATAAAATGGAAAAAATTCCGAAAATTTTGATTTTTCGATTTACGCAAAGTGCTCGTAGAGACGTTTTGTTGTTACTCAAATGACAGTTCTGTCATAGTAACAGAGGAAAAAGAGAAAAATTCCTAAAATTTTGATTTCTTGACTTACGCAAAGTGCTCGTAGAGGCGTTTGGTTGCTTCTCAAATGAAAGATCTGTGATAGTAATAGAGTAAAATGGAAAAAAATCCGAAAATTTTAATTTCTTGATTTACGCAAACTACTCATAGAGACGTTCTGTTGGTACTCAAATGACAGATCTGTGATAGTAACAGAGGAAAAAGCAAAATATTCCGAAAATTTTAATTTCTCAATTTACGCAAAGTGCTCGTAGAGACGTTTTGTTGTTACTCAAATGACAGATCTGTGATAGTAACAGAGGAAAAAGCAAAATATTCCGAAAATTTTAATTTCTTGATATACGCAAAGTACTCGTAGAGACGTTTTGTTGTTACTCAAATGACAGATCTGTGATAGTAACAGAGGAAAAAGCAAAATATTCCGAAAATTTTAATTTCTTGATATACGCAAAGTACTCGTAGAGACGTTTTGTTGTTACTCAAATGACAGATCTGTGATAGTAACAGAGGAAAAAGCAAAATATTCCGAAAATTTTAATTTCTTGATATACGCAAAGTACTCGTAGAAACGTTTTGTTGTTACTCAAATGACAGATCTGTGATAGTAACAGAGGAAAAAGCAAAATATTCCAAAAATTTTAATTTCTTGATTTATGCAAAGTGGTCGTAGAGACGTTCTGTTGCTACTCAAATCAAAGATCCGTGATAGTAATAGAGTAAAATGGAAAAAATTCCGAAAATATTGATTTCTCGATTTACACAAAGTGCTCGTAGAGACAGACGTTTTGTTGTTACTCAAATGATAGATCTGTAATAGTAACAGACGAAAAAGATAAAAATTCCTAAAATTTTGATTTCTTGACTTACGCAAAGTGCTCGTAGAGACGTTTTGTTGATACTCAAATGAAAGATCTGTGATAGTAATGGAGTAAAATGGAGAAAATTCCGAAAATTTTAATTTCTTGAATTACGCAAAGTACTCATAGAGACGTTTTGTTGGTACTCAAATGACAGATCTGTGATAGTAACAGAGGAAAAAGCAGAATATTAAAAAAATTTTAACTTCTTGATATACGCAAAGTACTCATAGAGACGTTTTGTTGTTACTCAAATGACAGATCTGTGATAGTAACAGAGGAAAAAGCAAAATATTCCGAAAATTTTAATTTCTTGATTTACGCAAAGTGGTCGTAGAGACATTTTGTTGCTACTCAAATGCCAGATCTGTGATAGTAACAGAAGAAAAAGCAAAATATTTCGGAAATTTTATTTTCTTGATTTACGCAAAGTACTCGTAGAGACGTTTTGTTGTTACTCAAATGACAGATCTGTGATAGTAACAGAGGAAAAAGCAAAATATTCCAAAAATTTTAATTTCTTGATTTACGCAAAGTACTCGTAGAGACGTTCTGTTGCTACTCAAATGAAAGATCTGTGATAGTAATAGAATAAAATGGAAAAAATTCCGAAAATTTTGATTTTTCGATTTACGCAAAGTGCTCGTAGAGACGTTTTGTTGTTACTCAAATGACAGTTCTGTCATAGTAACAGAGGAAAAAGAGAAAAATTCCTAAAATTTTGATTTCTTGACTTACGCAAAGTGCTCGTAGAGGCGTTTGGTTGCTACTCAAATGAAAGATCTGTGATAGTAATAGAGTAAAATGGAAAAAAATCCGAAAATTTTAATTTCTTGATTTACGCAAACTACTCATAGAGACGTTCTGTTGGTACTCAAATGACAGATCTGTGATAGTAACAGAGGAAAAAGCAAAATATTCCGAAAATTTTAATTTCTCAATTTACGCAAAGTGCTCGTAGAGACGTTTTGTTGTTACTCAAATGACAGATCTGTGATAGTAACAGAGGAAAAAGCAAAATATTCCGAAAATTTTAATTTCTTGATATACGCAAAGTACTCGTAGAGACGTTTTGTTGTTACTCAAATGACAGATCTGTGATAGTAACAGAGGAAAAAGCAAAATATTCCGAAAATTTTAATTTCTTGATATACGCAAAGTACTCGTAGAAACGTTTTGTTGTTACTCAAATGACAGATCTGTGATAGTAACAGAGGAAAAAGCAAAATATTCCAAAAATTTTAATTTCTTGATTTACGCAAAGTGGTCGTAGAGACGTTCTGTTGCTACTCAAATCAAAGATCCGTGATAGTAATAGAGTAAAATGGAAAAAATTCCGAAAATATTGATTTCTCGATTTACACAAAGTGCTCGTAGAGACAGACGGTTTGTTGTTACTCAAATGATAGATCTGTAATAGTAACAGAAGAAAAAGATAAAAATTCCTAAAATTTTGATTTCTTGACTTACGCAAAGTGCTCGTAGAGACGTTTTGTTGCTACTCAAATGAAAGATCTGTGATTGTAATAGAGTAAAATGGAGAAAATTCCGAAAATTTTAATTTCTTGAATTACGCAAAGTACTCATAGAGACGTTTTGTTGGTACTCAAATGACAGATCTGTGATAGTAACAGAGGAAAAAGCAGAATATTCCGAAAATTTTAATTTCTTGATTTACGCAAAGTGCTCGTAGAGACGTTTTGTTGTTACTCAAATGACAGATCTGTGATAGTAACAGAGGAAAAAGCAAAATATTCCAAAAATTTTTATTTCTTGATTTACGCAAAGTACTCGTAGAGACGTTGTGTTGCTACTCAAATGAATGATATGTGATAGTAATAGAGTTAAATGGAAAAAATTCCGAAAATTTTGATTCTTCGATTTACGCAAAGTGCTCGTAGAGACGTTTTGTTGTTACTCAAATGACAGATCTGTCATAGTAACAGAGGAAAAAGAGAAAAAATCCTAAAATTTTGATTTCTTGACTTACGCAAAGTGCTCGTAGAGACGTTTGGTTGCTACTCAAATGAAAGATCTGTGATAGTAATAGAGTAAAATGGAAAAAAATCCGAAAATTTTAATTTCTTGATTTACGCAAACTACTCATAGAGACGTTCTGTTGGTACTCAAATGACAGATCTGTGATAGTAACAGAGGAAAAAGCAAAATATTCCGAAAATTTTAATTTCTTGATTTACGCAAAGTACTCGTAGAGACGTTTTGTTGTTACTCAAATGACAGATCTGTGATAGTAACAGAGGAAAAAGCAAAATATTCCAAAAATTTTAATTTCTTGATTTACGCAAAGTACTCGTAGAGACGTTCTGTTGCTACTCAAATGAAAGATCTGTGATAGTAATAGAGTAAAATGGAAAAAATTCCGAAAATTTTGATTTTTCGATTTACGCAAAGTGCTCGTAGAGACGTTTTGTTGTTACTCAAATGACAGATCTGTCATAGTAACAGAGGAAAAAGAGAAAAATTCCTAAAATTTTGATTTCTTGACTTACGCAAAGTGCTCGTAGAGGCGTTTGGTTGCTACTCAAATGAAAGATCTGTGATAGTAATAGAGTAAAATGGAAAAAAATCCGAAAATTTTAATTTCTTGATTTACGCAAACTACTCATAGAGACGTTCTGTTGGTACTCAAATGACAGATCTGTGATAGTAACAGAGGAAAAAGCAAAATATTCCGAAAATTTTAATTTCTCAATTTACGCAAAGTGCTCGTAGAGACGTTTTGTTGTTACTCAAATGACAGATCTGTGATAGTAACGGAGGAAAAAGCAAAATATTCCGAAAATTTTAATTTCTTGATATACGCAAAGTACTCGTAGAGACGTTTTGTTGTTACTCAAATGACAGATCTGTGATAGTAACAGAGGAAAAAGCAAAATATTCCGAAAATTTTAATTTCTTGATATACGCAAAGTACTCGTAGAAACGTTTTGTTGTTACTCAAATGACAGATCTGTGATAGTAACAGAGGAAAAAGCAAAATATTCCAAAAATTTTAATTTCTTGATTTACGCAAAGTGGTCGTAGAGACGTTCTGTTGCTACTCAAATCAAAGATCCGTGATAGTAATAGAGTAAAATGGAAAAAATTCCGAAAATATTGATTTCTCGATTTACACAAAGTGCTCGTAGAGACAGACGGTTTGTTGTTACTCAAATGATAGATCTGTAATAGTAACAGAAGAAAAAGATAAAAATTCCTAAAATTTTGATTTCTTGACTTACGCAAAGTGCTCGTAGAGACGTTTTGTTGCTACTCAAATGAAAGATCTGTGATAGTAATAGAGTAAAATGGAGAAAATTCCGAAAATTTTAATTTCTTGAATTACGCAAAGTACTCATAGAGACGTTTTGTTGGTACTCAAATGACAGATCTGTGATAGTAACAGAGGAAAAAGCAGAATATTCCGAAAATTTTAATTTCTTGATTTACGCAAAGTGCTCGTAGAGACGTTTTGTTGTTACTCAAATGACAGATCTGTGATAGTAACAGAGGAAAAAGCAAAATATTCCAAAAATTTTTATTTCTTGATTTACGCAAAGTACTCGTAGAGACGTTGTGTTGCTACTCAAATGAAAGATATGTGATAGTAATAGAGTTAAATGGAAAAAATTCCGAAAATTTTGATTCTTCGATTTACGCAAAGTGCTCGTAGAGACGTTTTGTTGTTACTCAAATGACAGATCTGTCATAGTAACAGAGGAAAAAGAGAAAAAATCCTAAAATTTTGATTTCTTGACTTACGCAAAGTGCTCGTAGAGACGTTTGGTTGCTACTCAAATGAAAGATCTGTGATAGTAATAGAGTAAAATGGAAAAAAATCCGAAAATTTTAATTTCTTGATTTACGCAAACTACTCATAGAGACGTTCTGTTGGTACTCAAATGACAGATCTGTGATAGTAACAGAGGAAAAAGCAAAATATTCCGAAAATTTTAATTTCTTGATTTACGCAAAGTACTCGTAGAGACGTTTTGTTGTTACTCAAATGACAGATCTGTGATAGTAACAGAGGAAAAAGCAAAATATTCCAAAAATTTTAATTTCTTGATTTACGCAAAGTACTCGTAGAGACGTTCTGTTGCTACTCAAATGAAAGATCTGTGATAGTAATAGAGTAAAATGGAAAAAATTCCGAAAATTTTGATTTTTCGATTTACGCAAAGTGCTCGTAGAGACGTTTTGTTGTTACTCAAATGACAGATCTGTCATAGTAACAGAGGAAAAAGAGAAAAATTCCTAAAATTTTGATTTCTTGACTTACGCAAAGTGCTCGTAGAGACGTTTGGTTGCTACTCAAATGAAAGATCTGTGATAGTAATAGAGTAAAATGGAAAAAATTCCGAAAATTTTAATTTCTTGATTTACGCAAAGTACTCATAGAGACGTTTTGGTGGTACTCAAATGACAGATCTGTGATAGTAACAGAGGAAAAAGCAAAATATTCCGAAAATTTTAATTTCTCAATTTACGCAAAGTGCTCGTAGAGACGTTTTGTTGTTACTCAAATGACAGATCTGTGATAGTAACAGAGGAAAAAGCAAAATATTCCGAAAATTTTAATTTCTTGATATACGCAAAGTACTCGTAGAGACGTTTTGTTGTTACTCAAATGACAGATCTGTGATAGTAACAGAGGAAAAAGCAAAATATTCCGAAAATTTTAATTTCTTGATATACGCAAAGTACTCGTAGAAACGTGTTGTTGTTACTCAAATGACAGATCTGTGATAGTAACAGAGGAAAAAGCAAAATATTCCAAAAATTTTAATTTCTTGATTTACGCAAAGTGGTCGTAGAGACGTTCTGTTGCTACTCAAATCAAAGATCCGTGATAGTAATAGAGTAAAATGGAAAAAATTCCGAAAATATTGATTTCTCGATTTACACAAAGTGCTCGTAGAGACAGACGTTTTGTTGTTACTCAAATGATAGATCTGTAATAGTAACAGAAGAAAAAGATAAAAATTCCTAAAATTTTGATTTCTTGACTTACGCAAAGTGCTCGTAGAGACGTTTTGTTGCTACTCAAATGAAAGATCTGTGATAGTAATAGAGTAAAATGGAGAAAATTCAGAAAATTTTAATTTCTTGAATTACGCAAAGTACTCATAGAGACGTTTTGTTGGTACTCAAATGACAGATCTGTGATAGTAACAGAGGAAAAAGCAGAATATTAAGAAAATTTTAACTTCTTGATATACGCAAAGTACTCATAGAGACGTTTTGTTGGTACTCAAATGACAGATCTGTGATAGTAACAGAGGAAAAAGCAAAATATTCCGAAAATTTTAATTTCTTGATTTACGCAAAGTGGTCGTAGAGACATTTTGTTGCTACTCAAATGCCAGATCTGTGATAGTAACAGAAGAAAAAGCAAAATATTCCGAAAATTTTATTTTCTTGATTTACGCAAAGTACTCGTAGAGACGTTTTGTTGTTACTCAAATGACAGATCTGTGATAGTAACAGAGGAAAAAGCAAAATATTCCAAAAATTTTAATTTCTTGATTCACGCAAAGTACTCGTAGAGACGTTCTGTTGCTACTCAAATGAAAGATCTGTGATAGTAATAGAGTAAAATGGAAAAAATTCCGAAAATTTTGATTTTTCGATTTACGCAAAGTGCTCGTAGAGACGTTTTGTTGTTACTCAAATGACAGATCTGTCATAGTAACAGAGGAAAAAGAGAAAAATTCCTAAAATTTTGATTTCTTGACTTACGCAAAGTGCTCGTAGAAACGTTTGGTTGCTACTCAAATGAAAGATCTGTGATAGTAATAGAGTAAAATGGAAAAAATTCCGAAAATTTTAATTTCTTGATTTACGCAAAGTACTCATAGAGACGTTTTGATGGTACTCAAATGACAGATCTGTGATAGTAACAGAGGAAAAAGCAAAATATTCCGAAAATTTTAATTTCTCAATTTACGCACAGTGCTCCTAGAGACGTTTTGTTGTTACTCAAATGACAGATCTGTGATAGTAACAGAGGAAAATACAAAATATTCCGAAAATTTTAATTTCTTGATATACGCAAAGTACTCGTAGAAACGTTTTGTTGTTACTCAAATGACAGATCTGTGATAGTAACAGAGGAAAAGGCAAAATATTCCAAAAATTTTAATTTCTTGATTTACGCAAAGTACTCGTAGAGACGTTCTGTTGCTACTCAAATGAAAGATCTGTGATAGTAATAGAGTAAAATGGAAAAAATTCCGAAAATTTTGATTTTTCGATTTACGCAAAGTGCTCGTAGAGACGTTTTGTTGTTACTCAAATGGCAGATCTGTCATAGTAACAGAGGAAAAAGAGAAAAATTCCTAAAATTTTGATTTCTTGACTTACGCAAAGTGCTCGTAGAAACGTTTGGTTGCTACTCAAATGAAAGATCTGTGATAGTAATAGAGTAAAATGGAAAAAATTCCGAAAATTTTAATTTCTTGATTTACGCAAAGTACTCATAGAGACGTTTTGATGGTACTCAAATGACCGATCTGTGACAGTAACAGAGGAAAAAGCAAAATATTCCGAAAATTTTAATTTCTCAATTTACGCACAGTGCTCGTAGAGACGTTTTGTTGTTACTCAAATGACAGATCTGTGATAGTAACAGAGGAAAAAGCAAAATATTCCAAAAATTTTAATTTCTTGATTTACGCAAAGTGGTCGTAGAGACGTTCTGTTGCTACTCAAATCAAAGATCCGTGATAGTAATAGAGTAAAATGGAAAAAATTCCGAAAATATTGATTTCTCGATTTACACAAAGTGCTCGTAGAGACAGACGTTTTGTTGTTACTCAAATGATAGATCTGTAATAGTAACAGAGGAAAAAGCAGAATATTCCGAAAATTTTAATTTCTTGATTTACGCAAAGTGCTCGTAGAGACGTTTTGTTGTTACTCAAATGACAGATCTGTGATAGTAACAGAGGAAAAAGCAGAATATTAAGAAAATTTTAACTTCTTGATATACGCAAAGTACTCATAGAGACGTTTTGTTGTTACTCAAATGACAGATCTGTGATAGTAACAGAGGAAAAAGCAGAATATTCCGAAAATTTTAATTTCTTGATTTACGCAAAGTGCTCGTAGAGACGTTTTGTTGTTACTCAAATGACAGATCTGTGATAGTAACAGAGGAAAAAGCAAAATATTCCAAAAATTTTAATTTCTTGATTTACGCAAAGTACTCGTAGAGACGTTCTGTTGCTACTCAAATGAAAGATATGTGATAGTAATAGAGTAAAATGGAAAAAATTCCGAAAATTTTGATTTTTCGATTTACGCAAAGTGCTCGTAGAGACGTTTTGTTGTTACTCAAATGACAGATCTGTCATAGTAACATAGGAAAAAGATAAAAATTCCTAAAATTTTGATTTCTTGACTTACGCAAAGTGCTCGTAGAGACGTGTGGTTGCTACTCAAATGAAAGATCTGTGATAGTAATAGAGTAAAATGGAGAAAATTCCGAAAATTTTAATTTCTTGAATTACGCAAAGTACTCAGAGACGTTTTGTTGGTACTCAAATGACAGATCTGTGATAGTAACAGAGGAAAAAGCAGAATATTAAGAAAATTTTAACTTCTTGATATACGCAAAGTACTCATAGAGACGTTTTGTTGTTACTCAAATGACAGATCTGTGATAGTAACAGAGGAAAAAGCAGAATATTCCGAAAATTTTAATTTCTTGATTTACGCAAAGTGCTCGTAGAGACGTTTTGTTGTTACTCAAATGACAGATCTGTGATAGTAACAGAGGAAAAAGCAAAATATTCCAAAAATTTTAATTTCTTGATTTACGCAAAGTACTCGTCGAGACGTTGTGTTGCTACTCAAATGAAAGATATGTGATAGTAATAGAGTTAAATGGAAAAAATTCCGCAAATTTTGATTTTTCGATTTACGCAAAGTGCTCGTAGAGACGTTTTGTTGTTACTCAAATGACAGATCTGTCATAGTAACAGAGGAAAAAGAGAAAAAATCCTAAAATTTTGATTTCTTGACTTACGCAAAGTGCTCGTAGAGACGTTTGGTTGCTACTCAAATGAAAGATCTGTGATAGTAATAGAGTAAAATGGAAAAAAATCCGAAAATTTTAATTTCTTGATTTACGCAAACTACTCATAGAGACGTTCTGTTGGTACTCAAATGACAGATCTGTGATAGTAACAGAGGAAAAAGCAAAATATTCCGAAAATTTTAATTTCTTGATTTACGCAAAGTACTCGTAGAGACGTTTTGTTGTTACTCAAATGACAGATCTGTGATAGTAACAGAGGAAAAAGCAAAATATTCCAAAAATTTTAATTTCTTGATTTACGCAAAGTACTCGTAGAGACGTTCTGTTGCTACTCAAATGAAAGATCTGTGATAGTAATAGGGTAAAATGGAAAAAATTCCGAAAATTTTGATTTTTCGATTTACGCAAAGTGCTCGTAGAGACGTTTTGTTGTTACTCAAATGACAGATCTGTCATAGGAACAGAGGAAAAAGAGAAAAATTCCTAAAATTTTGATTTCTTGACTTACGCAAAGTGCTCGTAGAGACGTTTGGTTGCTACTCAAATGAAAGATCTGTGATAGTAATAGAGTAAAATGGAAAAAATTCCGAAAATTTTAATTTCTTGATTTACGCAAAGTACTCATAGAGACGTTTTGGTGGTACTCAAATGACAGATCTGTGATAGTAACAGAGGAAAAAGCAAAATATTCCGAAAATTTAAATTTCTTGATATACGCAAAGTACTCGTAGAGACGTTTTGTTGTTACTCAAATGACAGATCTGTGATAGTAACAGAGGAAAAAGCAAAATATTCCGAAAATTTTAATTTCTTGATATACGCAAAGTACTCGTAGAAACGTTTTGTTGTTACTCAAATGACAGATCTGTGATAGTAACAGAGGAAAAAGCAAAATATTCCGAAAATTTTAATTTCTTGATTTACGCAAAGTGGTCGTAGAGACATTTTGTTGCTACTCAAATGCCAGATCTGTGATAGTAACAGAAGAAAAAGCAAAATATTTCGAAAATTTTATTTTCTTGATTTACGCAAAGTACTCGTAGAGACGTTTTGTTGTTACTCAAATGACAGATCTGTGATAGTAACAGAGGAAAAAGCAAAATATTCCAAAAATTTAAATTTCTTGATTTACACAAAGTACTCGTAGAGACGTTCTGTTGCTACTCAAATGAAAGGTCTGTGATAGTAATAGAATAAAATGGAAAAAATTCCGAAAATTTTGATTTTGCGATTTACGCAAAGTGCTCGTAGAGACGTTTTGTTGTTACTCAAATGACAGATCTGTCATAGGAACAGAGGAAAAAGAGAAAAATTCCTAAAATTTTGATTTCTTGACTTACGCAAAGTGCTCGTAGAGACGTTTGGTTGCTACTCAAATGAAAGATCTGTGATAGTAATAGAGTAAAATGGAAAAAATTCCGAAAATATTGATTTCTCGATTTACACAAAGTGCTCGTAGAGACAGACGTTTTGTTGTTACTCAAATGATAGATCTGTAATAGTAACAGAGGAAAAAGCAGAATATTCCGAAAATTTTAATTTCTTGATTTACGCAAAGTGCTCGTAGAGACGTTTTGTTGTTACTCAAATGACAGATCTGTGATAGTAACAGAGGAAAAAGCAGAATATTAAGAAAAATTTAACTTCTTGATATACGCAAAGTACTCATAGAGACGTTTTGTTGTTACTCAAATGACAGATCTGTGATAGTAACAGAGGAAAAAGCAGAATATTCCGAAAATTTTAATTTCTTGATTTACGCAAAGTGCTCGTAGAGACGTTTTGTTGTTACTCAAATGACAGATCTGTGATAGTAACAGAGGAAAAAGCAAAATATTCCAAAAATTTTAATTTCTTGATTTACGCAAAGTACTCGTAGAGACGTTCTGTTGCTACTCAAATGAAAGATATGTGATAGTAATAGAGTAAAATGGAAAAAATTCCGAAAATTTTGATTTTTCGATTTACGCAAAGTGCTCGTAGAGACGTTTTGTTGTTACTCAAATGACAGATCTGTCATAGTAACATAGGAAAAAGATAAAAATTCCTAAAATTTTGATTTCTTGACTTACGCAAAGTGCTCGTAGAGACGTGTGGTTGCTACTCAAATGAAAGATCTGTGATAGTAATAGAGTAAAATGGAGAAAATTCCGAAAATTTTAATTTCTTGAATTACGCAAAGTACTCAGAGACGTTTTGTTGGTACTCAAATGACAGATCTGTGATAGTAACAGAGGAAAAAGCAGAATATTAAGAAAATTTTAACTTCTTGATATACGCAAAGTACTCATAGAGACTTTTGTTGTTACTCAAATGACAGATCTGTGATAGTAACAGAGGAAAAAGCAGAATATTCCGAAAATTTTAATTTCTTGATTTACGCAAAGTGCTCGTAGAGACGTTTTGTTGTTACTCAAATGAAAGATCTGTGATAGTAATAGGGTAAAATGGAAAAAATTCCGAAAATTTTGATTTTTCGATTTACGCAAAGTGCTCGTAGAGACGTTTTGTTGTTACTCAAATGACAGATCTGTCATAGGAACAGAGGAAAAAGAGAAAAATTCCTAAAATTTTGATTTCTTGACTTACGCAAAGTGCTCGTAGAGACGTTTGGTTGCTACTCAAATGAAAGATCTGTGATAGTAATAGAGTAAAATGGAAAAAATTCCGAAAATTTTAATTTCTTGATTTACGCAAAGTACTCATAGAGACGTTTTGGTGGTACTCAAATGACAGATCTGTGATAGTAACAGAGGAAAAAGCAAAATATTCCGAAAATTTTAATTTCTTGATATACGCAAAGTACTCGTAGAGACGTTTTGTTGTTACTCAAATGACAGATCTGTGATAGTAACAGAGGAAAAAGCAAAATATTCCGAAAATTTTAATTTCTTGATATACGCAAAGTACTCGTAGAAACGTTTTGTTGTTACTCAAATGACAGATCTGTGATAGTAACAGAGGAAAAAGCAAAATATTCCGAAAATTTTAATTTCTTGATTTACGCAAAGTGGTCGTAGAGACATTTTGTTGCTACTCAAATGCCAGATCTGTGATAGTAACAGAAGAAAAAGCAAAATATTTCGAAAATTTTAATTTCTTGATTTACGCAAAGTACTCGTAGAGACGTTTTGTTGTTACTCAAATGACAGATCTGTGATAGTAACAGAGGAAAAAGCAAAATATTCCAAAAATTTTAATTTCTTGATTTACGCAAAGTACTCGTAGAGACGTTCTGTTGCTACTCAAATGAAAGATCTGTGATAGTAATAGAGTAAAATGGAAAAAATTCCGAAAATTTTGATTTTTCGATTTACGCAAAGTGCTCGTAGAGACGTTTTGTTGTTACTCAAATGACATATCTGTCATAGTAACAGAGGAAAAAGAGAAAAATTCCTAAAATTTTGATTTCTTGACTTACGCAAAGTGCTCGTAGAAACGTTTGGTTGCTACTCAAATGAAAGATCTGTGATAGTAATAGAGTAAAATGGAAAAAATTCCGAAAATTTTAATTTCTTGATTTACGCAAAGTACTCATAGAGACGTTTTGATGGTACTCAAATGACAGATCTGTGATAGTAACAGAGGAAAAAGCAAAATATTCCGAAAATTTTAATTTCTCAATTTACGCACAGTGCTCCTAGAGACGTTTTGTTGTTACTCAAATGACAGATCTGTGATAGTAACAGAGGAAAATACAAAATATTCCGAAAATTTTAATTTCTTGATATACGCAAAGTACTCGTAGAAACGTTTTGTTGTTACTCAAATGACAGATCTGTGATAGTAACAGAGGAAAAGGCAAAATATTCCAAAAATTTTAATTTCTTGATTTACGCAAAGTACTCGTAGAGACGTTCTGTTGCTACTCAAATGAAAGATCTGTGATAGTAATAGAGTAAAATGGAAAAAATTCCGAAAATTTTGATTTTTCGATTTACGCAAAGTGCTCGTAGAGACGTTTTGTTGTTACTCAAATGGCAGATCTGTCATAGTAACAGAGGAAAAAGAGAAAAATTCCTAAAATTTTGATTTCTTGACTTACGCAAAGTGCTCGTAGAAACGTTTGGTTGCTACTCAAATGAAAGATCTGTGATAGTAATAGAGTAAAATGGAAAAAAATTCCGAAAATTTTAATTTCTTGATTTACGCAAAGTACTCATAGAGACGTTTTGATGGTACTCAAATGACAGATCTGTGATAGTAACAGAGGAAAAAGCAAAATATTCCGAAAATTTTAATTTCTCAATTTACGCACAGTGCTCGTAGAGACGTTTTGTTGTTACTCAAATGACAGATCTGTGATAGTAACAGAGGAAAAAGCAAAATATTCCAAAAATTTTAATTTCTTGATTTACGCAAAGTGCTCGTAGAGACGTTTTGTTGCTACTCAAATGAAAGATCTGTGATAGTAATAGAGTAAAATGGAGAAAATTCCGAAAATTTTAATTTCTTGAATTACGCAAAGTACTCATAGAGACGTTTTGTTGGTACTCAAATGACAGATCTGTGATAGTAACAGAGGAAAAAGCAGAATATTAAGAAAATTTTAACTTCTTGATATACGCAAAGTACTCATAGAGACGTTTTGTTGTTACTCAAATGACAGATCTGTGATAGTAACAGAGGAAAAAGCAGAATATTCCGAAAATTTTAATTTCTTGATTTACGCAAAGTGCTCGTAGAGACGTTTTGTTGTTACTCAAATGACAGATCTGTGATAGTAACAGAGGAAAAAGCAAAATATTCCAAAAATTTTAATTTCTTGATTTACGCAAAGTACTCGTCGAGACGTTGTGTTGCTACTCAAATGAAAGATATGTGATAGTAATAGAGTTAAAAGGAAAAAATTCCGCAAATTTTGATTTTTCGATTTACGCAAAGTGCTCGTAGAGACGTTTTTTTGTTACTCAAATGACAGATCTGTCATAGTAACAGAGGAAAAAGAGAAAAAATCCTAAAATTTTGATTTCTTGACTTACGCAAAGTGCTCGTAGAGACGTTTGGTTGCTACTCAAATGAAAGATCTGTGATAGTAATAGAGTAAAATGGAAAAAAATCCGAAAATTTTAATTTCTTGATTTACGCAAACTACTCATAGAGACGTTCTGTTGGTACTCAAATGACAGATCTGTGATAGTAACAGAGGAAAAAGCAAAATATTCCGAAAATTTTAATTTCTTGATTTACGCAAAGTACTCGTAGAGACGTTTTGTTGTTACTCAAATGACAGATCTGTGATAGTAACAGAGGAAAAAGCAAAATATTCCAAAAATTTTAATTTCTTGATTTACGCAAAGTACTCGTAGAGACGTTCTGTTGCTACTCAAATGAAAGATCTGTGATAGTAATAGGGTAAAATGGAAAAAATTCCGAAAATTTTGATTTTTCGATTTACGCAAAGTGCTCGTAGAGACGTTTTGTTGTTACTCAAATGACAGATCTGTCATAGTAACAGAGGAAAAAGAGAAAAATTCCTAAAATTTTGATTTCTTGACTTACGCAAAGTGCTCGTAGAGACGTTTAGTTGCTACTCAAATGAAAGATCTGTGATAGTAATAGAGTAAAATGGAAAAAATTCCGAAAATTTTAATTTCTTGATTTACGCAAAGTACTCATAGAGACGTTTTGGTGGTACTCAAATGACAGATCTGTGATAGTAACAGAGGAAAAAGCAAAATATTCCGAAAATTTTAATTTCTTGATATACGCAAAGTACTCGTAGAGACGTTTTGTTGTTACTCAAATGACAGATCTGTGATAGTAACAGAGGAAAAAGCAAAATATTCCGAAAATTTTAATTTCTTGATTTACGCAAAGTGGTCGTAGAGACATTTTGTTGCTACTCAAATGCCAGATCTGTGATAGTAACAGAAGAAAAAGCAAAATATTTCGAAAATTTTATTTTCTTGATTTACGCAAAGTACTCGTAGAGACGTTTTGTTGTTACTCAAATGACAGATCTGTGATAGTAACAGAGGAAAAAGCAAAATATTCCAAAAATTTTAATTTCTTGATTTACGCAAAGTACTCGTAGAGACGTTCTGTTGCTACTCAAATGAAAGGTCTGTGATAGTAATAGAATAAAATGGAAAAAATTCCGAAAATTTTGATTTTGCGATTTACGCAAAGTGCTCGTAGAGACGTTTTGTTGTTACTCAAATGACAGATCTGTCATAGGAACAGAGGAAAAAGAGAAAAATTCCTAAAATTTTGATTTCTTGACTTACGCAAAGTGCTCGTAGAGACGTTTGGTTGCTACTCAAATGAAAGATCTGTGATAGTAATAGAGTAAAATGGAAAAAAATCCGAAAATTTTAATTTCTTGATTTACGCAAACTACTCATCGAGACGTTTTGTTGGTACTCAAATGACAGATCTGTGATAGTAACAGAGGAAAAAGCAAAATATTCCGAATATTTTAATTTCTTGATTTACGCAAAGTGGTCGTAGAGACATTTTGTTGCTACTCAAATGCCAGATCTGTGATAGTAACAGAAGAAAAAGCAAAATATTCCGAAAATTTTATTTTCTTGATTTACGCAAAGTACTCGTAGAGACGTTTTGTTGTTACTCAAATGACAGATCTGTGATAGTAACAGAGGAAAAAGCAAAATATTCCAAAAATTTTAATTACTTGATTTACGCAAAGTACTCGTAGAGACGTTCTGTTGCTACTCAAATGAAAGATCTGTGATAGTAATAGAGTAAAATGGAAAAAATTCCGAAAATTTTGATTTTTCGATTTACGCAAAGTGCTCGTAGAGACGTTTTGTTGTTACTCAAATGGCAGATCTGTCATAGTAACAGAGGAAAAAGAGAAAAATTCCTAAAATTTTGATTTCTTGACTTACGCAAAGTGCTCGTAGAAACGTTTGGTTGCTACTCAAATGAAAGATCTGTGATAGTAATAGAGTAAAATGGAAAAAATTCCGAAAATTTTAATTTCTTGATTTACGCAAAGTACTCATAGAGACGTTTTGATGGTACTCAAATGACAGATCTGTGATAGTAACAGAGGAAAAAGCAAAATATTCCGAAAATTTTAATTTCTCAATTTACGCACAGTGCTCGTAGAGACGTTTTGTTGTTACTCAAATGACAGATCTGTGATAGTAACAGAGGAAAAAGCAAAATATTCCAAAAATTTTAATTTCTTGATTTACGCAAAGTGGTCGTAGAGACGTTCTGTTGCTACTCAAATCAAAGATCCGTGATAGTAATAGAGTAAAATGGAAAAAATTCCGAAAATATTGATTTCTCGATTTACACAAAGTGCTCGTAGAGACAGACGTTTTGTTGTTACTCAAATGATAGATCTGTAATAGTAACAGAAGAAAAAGATAAAAATTCCTAAAATTTTGATTTCTTGACTTACGCAAAGTGCTCGTAGAGACGTTTTGTTGCTACTCAAATGAAAGATCTGTGATAGTAATAGAGTAAAATGGAGAAAATTCCGAAAATTTTAATTTCTTGAATTACGCAAAGTACTCATAGAGACGTTTTGTTGGTACTCAAATGACAGATCTGTGATTGTAACAGAGGAAAAAGCAGAATATTAAGAAAATTTTAACTTCTTGATATACGCAAAGTACTCATAGAGACGTTTTGTTGTTACTCAAATGACAGATCTGTGATAGTAACAGAGGAAAAAGCAGAATATTCCGAAAACTTTAATTTCTTGATTTACGCAAAGTGCTCGTAGAGACGTTTTGTTGTTACTCAAATGACAGATCTGTGATAGTAACAGAGGAAAAAGCAAAATATTCCGAAAATTTTAATTTCTTGATTTACGCAAAGTACTCGTAGAGACGTTCTGTTGCTACTCAAATGAAAGATATGTGATAGTAATAGAGTAAAATGGAAAAAATTCCGAAAATTTTGATTTTTCGATTTACGCAAAGTGCTCGTAGAGACGTTTTGTTGTTACTCAAATGACAGATCTGTCATAGTAACAGAGGAAAAAGATAAAAATTCCTAAAATTTTGATTTCTTGACTTACGCAAAGTGCTCGTAGAGACGTTTGGTTGCTACTCAAATGAAAGATCTGTGATAGTAATAGAGTAAAATGGAGAAAATTCCGAAAATTTTGATTTCTTGAATTACGCAAAGTACTCATAGAGACGTTTTGTTGGTACTCAAATGACAGATCTGTGATAGTAACAGAGGAAAAAGCAGAATATTAAGAAAATTTTAACTTCTTGATATACGCAAAGTACTCATAGAGACGTTTTGTTGTTACTCAAATGACAGATCTGTGATAGTAACAGAGGAAAAAGCAGAATATTCCGAAAATTTTAATTTCTTGATTTACGCAAAGTGCTCGTAGAGACGTTTTGTTGTTACTCAAATGACAGATCTGTGATAGTAACAGAGGAAAAAGCAAAATATTCCAAAAATTTTAATTTCTTGATTTACGCAAAGTACTCGTCGAGACGTTGTGTTGCTACTCAAATGAAAGATATGTGATAGTAATAGAGTTAAATGGAAAAAATACCGCAAATTTTGATTTTTCGATTTACGCAAAGTGCTCGTAGAGACGTTTTGTTGTTACTCAAATGACAGATCTGTCATAGTAACAGAGGAAAAAGAGAAAAAATCCTAAAATTTTGATTTCTTGACTTACGCAAAGTGCTCGTAGAGACGTTTGGTTGCTACTCAAATGAAAGATCTGTGATAGTAATAGAGTAAAATGGAAAAAAATCCGAAAATTTTAATTTCTTGATTTACGCAAACTACTCATAGAGACGTTCTGTTGGTACTCAAATGACAGATCTGTGATAGTAACAGAGGAAAAAGCAAAATATTCCGAAAATTTTAATTTCTTGATTTACGCAAAGTACTCGTAGAGACGTTTTGTTGTTACTCAAATGACAGATCTGTGATAGTAACAGAGGAAAAAGCAAAATATTCCAAAAATTTTAATTTCTTGATTTACGCAAAGTACTCGTAGAGACGTTCTGTTGCTACTCAAATGAAAGATCTGTGATAGTAATAGGGTAAAATGGAAAAAATTCCGAAAATTTTGATTTTTCGATTTACGCAAAGTGCTCGTAGAGACGTTTTGTTGTTACTCAAATGACAGATCTGTCATAGTAACAGAGGAAAAAGAGAAAAATTCCTAAAATTTTGATTTCTTGACTTACGCAAAGTGCTCGTAGAGACGTTTGGTTGCTACTCAAATGAAAGATCTGTGATAGTAATAGAGTAAAATGGAAAAAATTCCGAAAATTTTAATTTCTTGATTTACGCAAAGTACTCATAGAGACGTTGTGGTGGTACTCAAATGACAGATCTGTGATAGTAACAGAGGAAAAAGCAAAATATTCCGAAAATTTTAATTTCTCAATTTACGCAAAGTGCTCGTAGAGACGTTTTGTTGTTACTCAAATGACAGATCTGTGATAGTAACAGAGGAAAAAGCAAAATATTCCGAAAATTTTAATTTCTTGATATACGCAAAGTACTCGTAGAAACGTTTTGTTGTTACTCAAATGACAGATCTGTGATAGTAACAGAGGAAAAAGCAAAATATTCCAAAAATTTTAATTTCTTGATTTACGCAAAGTGGTCGTAGAGACGTTCTGTTGCTACTCAAATCAAAGATCCGTGATAGTAATGGAGTAAAATGGAAAAAATTCCGAAAATATTGATTTCTCGATTTACACAAAGTGCTCGTAGAGACAGACGTTTTGTTGTTACTCAAATGATAGATCTGTAATAGTAACAGAAGAAAAAGATAAAAATTCCTAAAATTTTGATTTCTTGACTTACGCAAAGTGCTCGTAGAGACGTTTTGTTGATACTCAAATGAAAGATATGTGATAGTAATAGAGTAAAATGGAAAAAATTCCGAAAATTTTGATTTTTCGATTTACGCATAGTGCTCGTAGAGACGTTTTGTTGTTACTCAAATGACAGATCTGTCATAGTAACAGAGGAAAAAGAGAAAAATTCCTAAAATTTTGATTTCTTGACTTACGCAAAGTGCTCGTAGAGACGTTTGGTTGCTACTCAAATGAAAGATCTGTGATAGTAATAGAGTAAAATGGAAAAAAATCCGAAAATTTTAATTTCTTGATTTACGCAAACTACTCATAGAGACGTTCTGTTGGTACTCAAATGACAGATCTGTGATAGTAACAGAGGAAAAAGCAAAATATTCCGAAAATTTTAATTTCTTGATTTACGCAAAGTACTCGTAGAGACGTTTTGTTGTTACTCAAATGACAGATCTGTGATAGTAACAGAGGAAAAAGCAAAATATTCCAAAAATTTTAATTTCTTGATTTACGCAAAGTACTCGTAGAGACGTTCTGTTGCTACTCAAATGAAAGATATGTGATAGTAATAGAGTAAAATGGAAAAAATTCCGAAAATTTTGATTTTTCGATTTACGCAAAGTGCTCGTAGAGACGTTTTGTTGTTACTCAAATGACAGATCTGTCATAGTAACAGAGGAAAAAGAGAAAAATTCCTAAAATTTTGATTTCTTGACTTACGCAAAGTGCTCGTAGAGACGTTTGGTTGCTACTCAAATGAAAGATCTGTGATAGTAATAGAGTAAAATGGAAAAAAATCCGAAAATTTTAATTTCTTGATTTACGCAAACTACTCATAGAGACGTTCTGTTGGTACTCAAATGACAGATCTGTGATAGTAACAGAGGAAAAAGCAAAATATTCCGAAAATTTTAATTTCTCAATTTACGCAAAGTGCTCGTAGAGACGTTTTGTTGTTACTCAAATGACAGATCTGTGATAGTAACAGAGGAAAAAGCAAAATATTCCGAAAATTTTAATTTCTTGATATACGCAAAGTGCTCGTAGAGACGTTTTGTTGCTACTCAAATGAAAGATCTGTGATAGTAATAGAGTAAAATGGAGAAAATTCCGAAAATTTTAATTTCTTGAATTACGCAAAGTACTCATAGAGACGTTTTGTTGGTACTCAAATGACAGATCTGTGATAGTAACAGAGGAAAAAGCAGAATATTAAGAAAATTTTAACTTCTTGATATACGCAAAGTACTCATAGAGACGTTTTGTTGTTACTCAAATGACAGATCTGTGATAGTAACAGAGGAAAAAGCAGAATATTCCGAAAATTTTAATTTCTTGATTTACGCAAAGTGCTCGTAGAGACGTTTTGTTGTTACTCAAATGACAGATCTGTGATAGTAACAGAGGAAAAAGCAAAATATTCCAAAAATTTTAATTTCTTGATTTACGCAAAGTACTCGTCGAGACGTTGTGTTGCTACTCAAATGAAAGATATGTGATAGTAATAGAGTTAAATGGAAAAAATTCCGCAAATTTTGATTTTTCGATTTACGCAAAGTGCTCGTAGAGACGTTTTTTTGTTACTCAAATGACAGATCTGTCATAGTAACAGAGGAAAAAGAGAAAAAATCCTAAAATTTTGATTTCTTGACTTACGCAAAGTGCTCGTAGAGACGTTTGGTTGCTACTCAAATGAAAGATCTGTGATAGTAATAGAGTAAAATGGAAAAAAATCCGAAAATTTTAATTTCTTGATTTACGCAAACTACTCATAGAGACGTTCTGTTGGTACTCAAATGGCAGATCTGTGATAGTAACAGAGGAAAAAGCAAAATATTCCGAAAATTTTAATTTCTTGATTTACGCAAAGTACTCGTAGAGACGTTTTGTTGTTACTCAAATGACAGATCTGTGATAGTAACAGAGGAAAAAGCAAAATATTCCAAAAATTTTAATTTCTTGATTTACGCAAAGTACTCGTAGAGACGTTCTGTTGCTACTCAAATGAAAGATCTGTGATAGTAATAGGGTAAAATGGAAAAAATTCCGAAAATATTGATTTCTCGATTTACACAAAGTGCTCGTAGAGACAGACGTTTTGTTGTTACTCAAATGATAGATCTGTAATAGTAACAGAAGAAAAAGATAAAAATTCCTAAAATTTTGATTTCTTGACTTACGCAAAATGCTCGTAGAGACGTTTTGTTGCTACTCAAATGAAAGATCTGTGATAGTAATAGAGTAAAATGGAGAAAATTCCGAAAATTTTAATTTCTTGAATTACGCAAAGTACTCATAGAGACGTTTTGTTGGTACTCAAATGACAGATCTGTGATAGTAACAGAGGAAAAAGCAGAATATTAAGAAAATTTTAACTTCTTGATATACGCAAAGTACTCATAGAGACGTTTTGTTGTTACTCAAATGACAGATCTGTGATAGTAACAGAGGAAAAAGCAGAATATTCCGAAAACTTTAATTTCTTGATTTACGCAAAGTGCTCGTAGAGACGTTTTGTTGTTACTCAAATGACAGATCTGTGATAGTAACAGAGGAAAAAGCAAAATATTCCGAAAATTTTAATTTCTTGATTTACGCAAAGTACTCGTAGAGACGTTCTGTTGCTACTCAAATGAAAGATATGTGATAGTAATAGAGTAAAATGGAAAAAATTCCGGAAATTTTGATTTTTCGATTTACGCAAAGTGCTCGTAGAGACGTTTTGTTGTTACTCAAATGACAGATCTGTCATAGTAACAGAGGAAAAAGATAAAAATTCCTAAAATTTTGATTTCTTGACTTACGCAAAGTGCTCGTAGAGACGTTTGGTTGCTACTCAAATGAAAGATCTGTGATAGTAATAGAGTAAAATGGAGAAAATTCCGAAAATTTTAATTTCTTGAATTACGCAAAGTACTCATAGAGACGTTTTGTTGGTACTCAAATGACAGATCTGTGATAGTAACAGAGGAAAAAGCAGAATATTAAGAAAATTTTAACTTCTTGATATACGCAAAGTACTCATAGAGACGTTTTGTTGTTACTCAAATGACAGATCTGTGATAGTAACAGAGGAAAAAGCAGAATATTCCGAAAATTTTAATTTCTTGATTTACGCAAAGTGCTCGTAGAGACGTTTTGTTGTTACTCAAATGACAGATCTGTGATAGTAACAGAGGAAAAAGCAAAATATTCCAAAAATTTTAATTTCTTGATTTACGCAAAGTACTCGTCGAGACGTTGTGTTGCTACTCAAATGAAAGATATGTGATAGTAATAGAGTTAAATGGAAAAAATACCGCAAATTTTGATTTTTCGATTTACGCAAAGTGCTCGTAGAGACGTTTTGTTGTTACTCAAATGACAGATCTGTCATAGTAACAGAGGAAAAAGAGAAAAAATCCTAAAATTTTGATTTCTTGACTTACGCAAAGTGCTCGTAGAGACGTTTGGTTGCTACTCAAATCAAAGATCTGTGATAGTAATAGAGTAAAATGGAAAAAAATCCGAAAATTTTAATTTCTTGATTTACGCAAACTACTCATAGAGACGTTCTGTTGGTACTCAAATGACAGATCTGTGATAGTAACAGAGGAAAAAGCAAAATATTCCGAAAATTTTAATTTCTTGATTTACGCAAAGTACTCGTAGAGACGTTTTGTTGTTACTCAAATGACAGATCTGTGATAGTAACAGAGGAAAAAGCAAAATATTCCAAAAATTTTAATTTCTTGATTTACGCAAAGTACTCGTAGAGACGTTCTGTTGCTACTCAAATGAAAGATCTGTGATAGTAATAGGGTAAAATGGAAAAAATTCCGAAAATTTTGATTTTTCGATTTACGCAAAGTGCTCGTAGAGACGTTTTGTTGTTACTCAAATGACAGATCTGTCATAGTAACAGAGGAAAAAGAGAAAAATTCCTAAAATTTTGATTTCTTGACTTACGCAAAGTGCTCGTAGAGACGTTTGGTTGCTACTCAAATGAAAGATCTGTGATAGTAATAGAGTAAAATGGAAAAAATTCCGAAAATTTTAATTTCTTGATTTACGCAAAGTACTCATAGAGACGTTTTGGTGGTACTCAAATGACAGATCTGTGATAGTAACAGAGGAAAAAGCAAAATATTCCGAAAATTTTAATTTCTCAATTTACGCAAAGTGCTCGTAGAGACGTTTTGTTGTTACTCAAATGACAGATCTGTGATAGTAACAGAGGAAAAAGCAAAATATTCCGAAAATTTTAATTTCTTGATATACGCAAAGTACTCGTAGAAACGTTTTGTTGTTACTCAAATGACAGATCTGTGATAGTAACAGAGGAAAAAGCAAAATATTCCAAAAATTTTAATTTCTTGATTTACGCAAAGTGGTCGTAGAGACGTTCTGTTGCTACTCAAATCAAAGATCCGTGATAGTAATGGAGTAAAATGGAAAAAATTCCGAAAATATTGATTTCTCGATTTACACAAAGTGCTCGTAGAGACAGACGTTTTGTTGTTACTCAAATGATAGATCTGTAATAGTAACAGAAGAAAAAGATAAAAATTCCTAAAATTTTGATTTCTTGACTTACGCAAAGTGCTCGTAGAGACGTTTTGTTGATTCTCAAATGAAAGATATGTGATAGTAATAGAGTAAAATGGAAAAAATTCCGAAAATTTTGATTTTTCTATTTACGCATAGTGCTCGTAGAGACGTTTTGTTGTTACTCAAATGACAGATCTGTCATAGTAACAGAGGAAAAAGAGAAAAATTCCTAAAATTTTGATTTCTTGACTTACGCAAAGTGCTCGTAGAGACGTTTGGTTGCTACTCAAATGAAAGATCTGTGATAGTAATAGAGTAAAATGGAAAAAAATCCGAAAATTTTAATTTCTTGATTTACGCAAACTACTCATAGAGACGTTCTGTTGGTACTCAAATGACAGATCTGTGATAGTAACAGAGGAAAAAGCAAAATATTCCGAAAATTTTAATTTCTTGATTTACGCAAAGTACTCGTAGAGACGTTTTGTTGTTACTCAAATGACAGATCTGTGATAGTAACAGAGGAAAAAGCAAAATATTCCAAAAATTTTAATTTCTTGATTTACGCAAAGTACTCGTAGAGACGTTCTGTTGCTACTCAAATGAAAGATATGTGATAGTAATAGAGTAAAATGGAAAAAATTCCGAAAATTTTGATTTTTCGATTTACGCAAAGTGCTCGTAGAGACGTTTTGTTGTTACTCAAATGACAGATCTGTCATAGTAACAGAGGAAAAAGAGAAAAATTCCTAAAATTTTGATTTCTTGACTTACGCAAAGTGCTCGTAGAGACGTTTGGTTGCTACTCAAATGAAAGATCTGTGATAGTAATAGAGTAAAATGGAAAAAAATCCGAAAATTTTAATTTCTTGATTTACGCAAACTACTCATAGAGACGTTCTGTTGGTACTCAAATGACAGATCTGTGATAGTAACAGAGGAAAAAGCAAAATATTCCGAAAATTTTAATTTCTCAATTTACGCAAAGTGCTCGTAGAGACGTTTTGTTGTTACTCAAATGACAGATCTGTGATAGTAACAGAGGAAAAAGCAAAATATTCCGAAAATTTTAATTTCTTGATATACGCAAAGTACTCGTAGAAACGTTTTGTTGTTACTCAAATGACAGATCTGTGATAGTAACAGAGGAAAAAGCAAAATATTCCAAAAATTTTAATTTCTTGAGTTACACAAAGTGGTCGTAGAGACGTTCTGTTGCTACTCAAATCAAAGAACCGTGATAGTAATAGAGTAAAATGGAAAAAATTCCGAAAATATTGATTTCTCGATTTACACAAAGTGCTCGTAGAGACAGACGTTTTGTTGTTACTCAAATGATAGATCTGTAATAGTAACAGAAGAAAAAGATAAAAATTCCTAAAATTTTGATTTCTTGACTTACGCAAAGTGATCGTAGAGACGTTTTGTTGCTACTCAAATGAAAGATCTGTGATAGTAATAGAGTAAAATGGAGAAAATTCCGAAAATTTTAATTTCTTGAATTACGCAAAGTACTCATAGAGACGTTTTGTTGGTACTCAAATGACAGATCTGTGATAGTAACAGAGGAAAAAGCAGAATATTAAGAAAATTTTAACTTCTTGATATACGCAAAGTACTCATAGAGACGTTTTGTTGTTACTCAAATGACAGATCCGTGATAGTAACAGAGGAAAAAGCAGAATATTCCGAAAATTTTAATTTCTTGATTTACGCAAAGTGCTCGTAGAGACGTTTTGTTGTTACTCAAATGACAGATCTGTCATAGTAACAGAGGAAAAAGAGAAAAATTCCTAAAATTTTGATTTCTTGACTTACGCAAAGTGCTCGTAGAGACGTTTTGTTGCTACTCAAATGAAAGATCTGTGATAGTAATAGAGTAAAATGGAAAAAATTCCGAAAATTTTAATTTCTTGATTTACGCAAAGTACTCGTAGAGACGTTTTGTTGTTACTCAAATAACAGATCTGTGATAGTAACAGAGGAAAAAGCAAAATATTCCGAAAATTTTAATTTCTTGATATACGCAAAGTATTCGTAGAGATGTTTTGTTGTTACTCAAATGACAGATCTGTGATAGTAACAGAGGAAAAAGCAAAATATTCCGAAAATTTTAATTTCTTGAATTACGCAAAGTACTCATAGAGACGTTTTGTTGGTACTCAAATGACAGATCTGTGATAGTAACAGAGGAAAAAGCAGAATATTAAGAAAATTTTAACTTCTTGATATACGCAAAGTACTCATAGAGACGTTTTGTTGTTACTCAAATGACAGATCTGTGATAGTAACAGAGGAAAAAGCAGAATATTCCGAAAATTTTAATTTCTTGATTTACGCAAAGTGCTCGTAGAGACGTTTTGTTGTTACTCAAATGACAGATCTGTCATAGTAACAGAGGAAAAAGAGAAAAATTCCTAAAATTTTGATTTCTTGACTTACGCAAAGTGCTCGTAGAGATGTTTTGTTGCTACTCAAATGAAAGATCTGTGATAGTAATAGAGTAAAATGGAAAAAATTCCGAAAATTTTAATTTCTTGATTTACGCAAAGTACTCGTAGAGACGTTTTGTTGGTACTCAAATGACAGATCTGTGATAGTAACAGAGGAAAAAGCAAAATATTCCGAAAATTTTAATTTCTTGATTTACGCAAAGTACTCGTAGAGGCGTTTTGTTGTTACTCAAATGACAGATCTGTGATAGTAACAGAGGAAAAAGCAAAATATTCCGAAAATTTTAATTTCTCAATTTACGCAAAGTGCTCGTAGAGACGTTTTGTTGTTACTCAAATGAAAGATCTGTGATAGTAATAGAATAAAATGGAAAAAATCCGAAAATATTGATTTCTCGATTTACACAAAGTGCTCGTAGAGACAGACGTTTTGTTGTTACTCAAATGATAGATCTGTAATAGTAACAGAAGAAAAAGATAAAAATTCCTAAAATTTTGATTTCTTGACTTACGCAAAGTGCTCGTAGAGACGTTTTGTTGATTCTCAAATGAAAGATATGTGATAGTAATAGAGTAAAATGGAAAAAATTCCGAAAATTTTGATTTTTCTATTTACGCATAGTGCTCGTAGAGACGTTTTGTTGTTACTCAAATGACAGATCTGTCATAGTAACAGAGGAAAAAGAGAAAAATTCCTAAAATTTTGATTTCTTGACTTACGCAAAGTGCTCGTAGAGACGTTTGGTTGCTACTCAAATGAAAGATCTGTGATAGTAATAGAGTAAAATGGAAAAAAATCCGAAAATTTTAATTTCTTGATTTACGCAAACTACTCATAGAGACGTTCTGTTGGTACTCAAATGACAGATCTGTGATAGTAACAGAGGAAAAAGCAAAATATTCCGAAAATTTTAATTTCTTGATTTACGCAAAGTACTCGTAGAGACGTTTTGTTGTTACTCAAATGACAGATCTGTGATAGTAACAGAGGAAAAAGCAAAATATTCCAAAAATTTTAATTTCTTGATTTACGCAAAGTACTCGTAGAGACGTTCTGTTGCTACTCAAATGAAAGATATGTGATAGTAATAGAGTAAAATGGAAAAAATTCCGAAAATTTTGATTTTTCGATTTACGCAAAGTGCTCGTAGAGACGTTTTGTTGTTACTCAAATGACAGATCTGTCATAGTAACAGAGGAAAAAGAGAAAAATTCCTAAAATTTTGATTTCTTGACTTACGCAAAGTGCTCGTAGAGACGTTTGGTTGCTACTCAAATGAAAGATCTGTGATAGTAATAGAGTAAAATGGAAAAAAATCCGAAAATTTTAATTTCTTGATTTACGCAAACTACTCATAGAGACGTTCTGTTGGTACTCAAATGACAGATCTGTGATAGTAACAGAGGAAAAAGCAAAATATTCCGAAAATTTTAATTTCTCAATTTACGCAAAGTGCTCGTAGAGACGTTTTGTTGTTACTCAAATGACAGATCTGTGATAGTAACAGAGGAAAAAGCAAAATATTCCGAAAATTTTAATTTCTTGATATACGCAAAGTACTCGTAGAAACGTTTTGTTGTTACTCAAATGACAGATCTGTGATAGTAACAGAGGAAAAAGCAAAATATTCCAAAAATTTTAATTTCTTGAGTTACACAAAGTGGTCGTAGAGACGTTCTGTTGCTACTCAAATCAAAGAACCGTGATAGTAATAGAGTAAAATGGAAAAAATTCCGAAAATATTGATTTCTCGATTTACACAAAGTGCTCGTAGAGACAGACGTTTTGTTGTTACTCAAATGATAGATCTGTAATAGTAACAGAAGAAAAAGATAAAAATTCCTAAAATTTTGATTTCTTGACTTACGCAAAGTGATCGTAGAGACGTTTTGTTGCTACTCAAATGAAAGATCTGTGATAGTAATAGAGTAAAATGGAGAAAATTCCGAAAATTTTAATTTCTTGAATTACGCAAAGTGCTCGTAGAGACGTTTTGTTGTTACTCAAATGACAGATCTGTCATAGTAACAGAGGAAAAAGAGAAAAATTCCTAAAATTTTGATTTCTTGACTTACGCAAAGTGCTCGTAGAGACGTTTTGTTGCTACTCAAATGAAAGATCTGTGATAGTAATAGAGTAAAATGGAAAAAATTCCGAAAATTTTAATTTCTTGATTTACGCAAAGTACTCGTAGAGACGTTTTGTTGTTACTCAAATAACAGATCTGTGATAGTAACAGAGGAAAAAGCAAAATATTCCGAAAATTTTAATTTCTTGATATACGCAAAGTATTCGTAGAGATGTTTTGTTGTTACTCAAATGACAGATCTGTGATAGTAACAGAGGAAAAAGCAAAATATTCCGAAAATTTTAATTTCTTGAATTACGCAAAGTACTCATAGAGACGTTTTGTTGGTACTCAAATGACAGATCTGTGATAGTAACAGAGGAAAAAGCAGAATATTAAGAAAATTTTAACTTCTTGATATACGCAAAGTACTCATAGAGACGTTTTGTTGTTACTCAAATGACAGATCTGTGATAGTAACAGAGGAAAAAGCAGAATATTCCGAAAATTTTAATTTCTTGATTTACGCAAAGTGCTCGTAGAGACGTTTTGTTGTTACTCAAATGACAGATCTGTCATAGTAACAGAGGAAAAAGAGAAAAATTCCTAAAATTTTGATTTCTTGACTTACGCAAAGTGCTCGTAGAGATGTTTTGTTGCTACTCAAATGAAAGATCTGTGATAGTAATAGAGTAAAATGGAAAAAATTCCGAAAATTTTAATTTCTTGATTTACGCAAAGTACTCGTAGAGACGTTTTGTTGGTACTCAAATGACAGATCTGTGATAGTAACAGAGGAAAAAGCAAAATATTCCGAAAATTTTAATTTCTTGATTTACGCAAAGTACTCGTAGAGGCGTTTTGTTGTTACTCAAATGACAGATCTGTGATAGTAACAGAGGAAAAAGCAAAATATTCCGAAAATTTTAATTTCTCAATTTACGCAAAGTGCTCGTAGAGACGTTTTGTTGTTACTCAAATGAAAGATCTGTGATAGTAATAGAATAAAATGGAAAAAATCCGAAAATTTTAATTTCTTGATTTACGCAAACTACTCGTAGAGACGTTCTGTTGCTACTCAAATGAAAGATCTGTGATAGTAATAGAGTAAAATGGAAAAAATTCGGAAAATTTTGATTTTTCGATTTACGCAAAGTGCTCGTAGAGACGTTTTGTTGTTACTCAAATGACAGATCTGTCATAGTAACAGAGGAAAAAGAGAAAAATTCCTAAAATTTTGATTTCTTGACTTACGCAAAGTGCTCGTAGAGACGTTTGGTTGCTACTCAAATGAAAGATCTGTGATAGTAATAGAGTTTAACAGAGGAAAAATCCGCAAATTTTAATTTCTTGATTTACGCAAACTACTCATCGAGACGTTTTGGTGGTACTCAAATGACAGATCTGTGATAGTAACAGAGGAAAAAGCAAAATATTCCGAAAATTTTAATTTCTCAATTTACGCACAGTGCTCGTAGAGACGTTTTGTTGTTACTCAAATGACAGATCTGTGATAGTAACAGAGGAAAATACAAAATATTCCGAAAATTTTAATTTCTTGATATACGCAAAGTGCTCGTAGAGACGTTTTGTTGTTACTCAAATGACAGATCTGTCATAGGAACAGAGGAAAAAGAGAAAAATTCCTAAAATTTTGATTTCTTGACTTACGCAAAGTGCTCGTAGAGACGTTTGGTTGCTACTCAAATGAAAGATCTGTGATAGTAATAGAGTAAAATGGAAAAAAATCCGAAAATTTTAATTTCTTGATTTACGCAAACTACTCATCGAGACGTTTTGTTGGTACTCAAATGACAGATCTGTGATAGTAACAGAGGAAAATACAAAATATTCCGAAAATTTTAATTTCTTGATATACGCAAAGTGCTCGTAGAGACGTTTTGTTGTTACTCAAATGACAGATCTGTCATAGGAACAGAGGAAAAAGAGAAAAATTCCTAAAATTTTGATTTCTTGACTTACGCAAAGTGCTCGTAGAGACGTTTTGTTGTTACTCAAATGACAGATCTGTGATAGTAACAGAGGAAAATACAAAATATTCCGAAAATTTTAATTTCTTGATATACGCAAAGTGCTCGTAGAGACGTTTTGTTGTTACTCAAATGACAGATCTGTCATAGGAACAGAGGAAAAAGAGAAAAATTCCTAAAATTTTGATTTCTTGACTTACGCAAAGTGCTCGTAGAGACGTTTGGTTGCTACTCAAATGAAAGATCTGTGATAGTAATAGAGTAAAATGGAAAAAAATCCGAAAATTTTAATTTCTTGATTTACGCAAACTACTCATCGAGACGTTTTGTTGGTACTCAAATGACAGATCTGTGATAGTAACAGAGGAAAAAGCAAAATATTCCAAAAATTTTAATTTCTTGATTTACGCAAAGTGGTCGTAGAGACGTTCTGTTGCTACTCAAATCAAAGATCCGTGATAGTAATGGAGTAAAATGGAAAAAATTCCGAAAATATTGATTTCTCGATTTACACAAAGTGCTCGTAGAGACAGACGTTTTGTTGTTACTCAAATGATAGATCTGTAATAGTAACAGAAGAAAAAGATAAAAATTCCTAAAATTTTGATTTCTTGACTTACGCAAAGTGCTCGTAGAGACGTTTTGTTGATACTCAAATGAAAGATATGTGATAGTAATAGAGTAAAATGGAAAAAATTCCGAAAATTTTGATTTTTCGATTTACGCATAGTGCTCGTAGAGACGTTTTGTTGTTACTCAAATGACAGATCTGTCATAGTAACAGAGGAAAAAGAGAAAAATTCCTAAAATTTTGATTTCTTGACTTACGCAAAGTGCTCGTAGAGACGTTTGGTTGCTACTCAAATGAAAGATCTGTGATAGTAATAGAGTAAAATGGAAAAAAATCCGAAAATTTTAATTTCTTGATTTACGCAAACTACTCATAGAGACGTTCTGTTGGTACTCAAATGACAGATCTGTGATAGTAACAGAGGAAAAAGCAAAATATTCCGAAAATTTTAATTTCTTGATTTACGCAAAGTACTCGTAGAGACGTTTTGTTGTTACTCAAATGACAGATCTGTGATAGTAACAGAGGAAAAAGCAAAATATTCCAAAAATTTTAATTTCTTGATTTACGCAAAGTACTCGTAGAGACGTTCTGTTGCTACTCAAATGAAAGATATGTGATAGTAATAGAGTAAAATGGAAAAAATTCCGAAAATTTTGATTTTTCGATTTACGCAAAGTGCTCGTAGAGACGTTTTGTTGTTACTCAAATGACAGATCTGTCATAGTAACAGAGGAAAAAGAGAAAAATTCCTAAAATTTTGATTTCTTGACTTACGCAAAGTGCTCGTAGAGACGTTTGGTTGCTACTCAAATGAAAGATCTGTGATAGTAATAGAGTAAAATGGAAAAAAATCCGAAAATTTTAATTTCTTGATTTACGCAAACTACTCATAGAGACGTTCTGTTGGTACTCAAATGACAGATCTGTGATAGTAACAGAGGAAAAAGCAAAATATTCCGAAAATTTTAATTTCTCAATTTACGCAAAGTGCTCGTAGAGACGTTTTGTTGTTACTCAAATGACAGATCTGTGATAGTAACAGAGGAAAAAGCAAAATATTCCGAAAATTTTAATTTCTTGATATACGCAAAGTACTCGTAGAAACGTTTTGTTGTTACTCAAATGACAGATCTGTGATAGTAACAGAGGAAAAAGCAAAATATTCCAAAAATTTTAATTTCTTGAGTTACACAAAGTGGTCGTAGAGACGTTCTGTTGCTACTCAAATCAAAGATCCGTGATAGTAATAGAGTAAAATGGAAAAAATTCCGAAAATATTGATTTCTCGATTTACACAAAGTGCTCGTAGAGACAGACGTTTTGTTGTTACTCAAATGATAGATCTGTAATAGTAACAGAAGAAAAAGATAAAAATTCCTAAAATTTTGATTTCTTGACTTACGCAAAGTGCTCGTAGAGACGTTTTGTTGCTACTCAAATGAAAGATCTGTGATAGTAATAGAGTAAAATGGAGAAAATTCCGAAAATTTTAATTTCTTGAATTACGCAAAGTACTCATAGAGACGTTTTGTTGGTACTCAAATGACAGATCTGTGATAGTAACAGAGGAAAAAGCAGAATATTAAGAAAATTTTAACTTCTTGATATACGCAAAGTACTCATAGAGACGTTTTGTTGTTACTCAAATGACAGATCTGTGATAGTAACAGAGGAAAAAGCAGAATATTCCGAAAATTTTAATTTCTTGATTTACGCAAAGTGCTCGTAGAGACGTTTTGTTGTTACTCAAATGACAGATCTGTCATAGTAACAGAGGAAAAAGAGAAAAATTCCTAAAATTTTGATTTCTTGACTTACGCAAAGTGCTCGGAGAGACGTTTTGTTGCTACTCAAATGAAAGATCTGTGATAGTAATAGAGTAAAATGGAAAAAATTCCGAAAATTTTAATTTCTTGATTTACGCAAAGTACTCGTAGAGACGTTTTGTTGTTACTCAAATAACAGATCTGTGATAGTAACAGAGGAAAAAGCAAAATATTCCGAAAATTTTAATTTCTTGATATACGCAAAGTATTCGTAGAGATGTTTTGTTGTTACTCAAATGACAGATCTGTGATAGTAACAGAGGAAAAAGCAGAATATTAAGAAAATTTTAACTTCTTGATATACGCAAAGTACTCATAGAGACGTTTTGTTGTTACTCAAATGACAGATCTGTGATAGTAACAGAGGAAAAAGCAGAATATTCCGAAAATTTTAATTTCTTGATTTACGCAAAGTGCTCGTAGAGACGTTTTGTTGTTACTCAAATGACAGATCTGTCATAGTAACAGAGGAAAAAGAGAAAAATTCCTAAAATTTTGATTTCTTGACTTACGCAAAGTGCTCGTAGAGATGTTTTGTTGCTACTCAAATGAAAGATCTGTGATAGTAATAGAGTAAAATGGAAAAAATTCCGAAAATTTTAATTTCTTGATTTACGCAAAGTACTCGTAGAGACGTTTTGTTGGTACTCAAATGACAGATCTGTGATAGTAACAGAGGAAAAAGCAAAATATTCCGAAAATTTTAATTTCTTGATTTACGCAAAGTACTCGTAGAGGCGTTTTACTGTTACTCAAATGACAGATCTGTGATAGTAACAGAGGAAAAAGCAAAATATTCCGAAAATTTTAATTTCTCAATTTACGCAAAGTGCTCGTAGAGACGTTTTGTTGTTACTCAAATGAAAGATCTGTGATAGTAATAGAATAAAATGGAAAAAATCCGAAAATTTTAATTTCTTGATTTACGCAAACTACTCGTAGAGACGTTCTGTTGCTACTCAAATGAAAGATCTGTGATAGTAATAGAGTAAAATGGAAAAAATTCCGAAAATTTTGATTTTTCGATTTACGCAAAGTGCTCGTAGAGACGTTTTGTTGTTACTCAAATGACAGATCTGTCATAGTAACAGAGGAAAAAGAGAAAAATTCCTAAAATTTTGATTTCTTGACTTACGCAAAGTGCTCGTAGAGACGTTTGGTTGCTACTCAAATGAAAGATCTGTGATAGTAATAGAGTAAAATGGAAAAAAATCCGAAAATTTTAATTTCTTGATTTACGCAAACTACTCATAGAGACGTTCTGTTGGTACTCAAATGACAGATCTGTGATAGTAACAGAGGAAAAAGCAAAATATTCCGAAAATTTTAATTTCTCAATTTACGCAAAGTGCTCGTAGAGACGTTTTGTTGTTACTCAAATGACAGATCTGTGATAGTAACAGAGGAAAAAGCAAAATATTCCGAAAATTTTAATTTCTTGATATACGCAAAGTGCTCGTAGAGACGTTTTGTTGCTACTCAAATGAAAGATCTGTGATAGTAATAGAGTAAAATGGAGAAAATTCCGAAAATTTTAATTTCTTGAATTACGCAAAGTACTCATAGAGACGTTTTGTTGGTACTCAAATGACAGATCTGTGATAGTAACAGAGGAAAAAGCAGAATATTAAGAAAATTTTAACTTCTTGATATACGCAAAGTACTCATAGAGACGTTTTGTTGTTACTCAAATGACAGATCTGTGATAGTAACAGAGGAAAAAGCAGAATATTCCGAAAATTTTAATTTCTTGATTTACGCAAAGTGCTCGTAGAGACGTTTTGTTGTTACTCAAATGACAGATCTGTGATAGTAACAGAGGAAAAAGCAAAATATTCCAAAAATTTTAATTTCTTGATTTACGCAAAGTACTCGTCGAGACGTTGTGTTGCTACTCAAATGAAAGATATGTGATAGTAATAGAGTTAAATGGAAAAAATTCCGCAAATTTTGATTTTTCGATTTACGCAAAGTGCTCGTAGAGACGTTTTTTTGTTACTCAAATGACAGATCTGTCATAGTAACAGAGGAAAAAGAGAAAAAATCCTAAAATTTTGATTTCTTGACTTACGCAAAGTGCTCGTAGAGACGTTTGGTTGCTACTCAAATGAAAGATCTGTGATAGTAATAGAGTAAAATGGAAAAAAATCCGAAAATTTTAATTTCTTGATTTACGCAAACTACTCATAGAGACGTTCTGTTGGTACTCAAATGACAGATCTGTGATAGTAACAGAGGAAAAAGCAAAATATTCCGAAAATTTTAATTTCTTGATTTACGCAAAGTACTCGTAGAGACGTTTTGTTGTTACTCAAATGACAGATCTGTGATAGTAACAGAGGAAAAAGCAAAATATTCCAAAAATTTTAATTTCTTGATTTACCCAAAGTACTCGTAGAGACGTTCTGTTGCTACTCAAATGAAAGATCTGTGATAGTAATAGGGTAAAATGGAAAAAATTCCGAAAATTTTGATTTTTCGATTTACGCAAAGTGCTCGTAGAGACGTTTTGTTGTTACTCAAATGACAGATCTGTCATAGTAACAGAGGAAAAAGAGAAAAATTCCTAAAATTTTGATTTCTTGACTTACGCAAAGTGCTCGTAGAGACGTTTAGTTGCTACTCAAATGAAAGATCTGTGATAGTAATAGAGTAAAATGGAAAAAATTCCGAAAATTTTAATTTCTTGATTTACGCAAAGTACTCATAGAGACGTTTTGGTGGTACTCAAATGACAGATCTGTGATAGTAACAGAGGAAAAAGCAAAATATTCCGAAAATTTTAATTTCTTGATATACGCAAAGTACTCGTAGAGACGTTTTGTTGTTACTCAAATGACAGATCTGTGATAGTAACAGAGGAAAAAGCAAAATATTCCGAAAATTTTAATTTCTTGATTTACGCAAAGTGGTCGTAGAGACATTTTGTTGCTACTCAAATGCCAGATCTGTGATAGTAACAGAAGAAAAAGCAAAATATTTCGAAAATTTTATTTTCTTGATTTACGCAAAGTACTCGTAGAGACGTTTTGTTGTTACTCAAATGACAGATCTGTGATAGTAACAGAGGAAAAAGCAAAATATTCCAAAAATTTTAATTTCTTGATTTACGCAAAGTACTCGTAGAGACGTTCTGTTGCTACTCAAATGAAAGGTCTGTGATAGTAATAGAATAAAATGGAAAAAATTCCGAAAATTTTGATTTTGCGATTTACGCAAAGTGCTCGTAGAGACGTTTTGTTGTTACTCAAATGACAGATCTGTCATAGGAACAGAGGAAAAAGAGAAAAATTCCTAAAATTTTGATTTCTTGACTTACGCAAAGTGCTCGTAGAGACGTTTGGTTGCTACTCAAATGAAAGATCTGTGATAGTAATAGAGTAAAATGGAAAAAAATCCGAAAATTTTAATTTCTTGATTTACGCAAACTACTCATCGAGACGTTTTGTTGGTACTCAAATGACAGATCTGTGATAGTAACAGAGGAAAAAGCAAAATATTCCGAATATTTTAATTTCTTGATTTACGCAAAGTGGTCGTAGAGACATTTTGTTGCTACTCAAATGCCAGATCTGTGATAGTAACAGAAGAAAAAGCAAAATATTCCGAAAATTTTATTTTCTTGATTTACGCAAAGTACTCGTAGAGACGTTTTGTTGTTACTCAAATGACAGATCTGTGATAGTAACAGAGGAAAAAGCAAAATATTCCAAAAATTTTAATTACTTGATTTACGCAAAGTACTCGTAGAGACGTTCTGTTGCTACTCAAATGAAAGATCTGTGATAGTAATAGAGTAAAATGGAAAAAATTCCGAAAATTTTGATTTTTCGATTTACGCAAAGTGCTCGTAGAGACGTTTTGTTGTTACTCAAATGGCAGATCTGTCATAGTAACAGAGGAAAAAGAGAAAAATTCCTAAAATTTTGATTTCTTGACTTACGCAAAGTGCTCGTAGAAACGTTTGGTTGCTACTCAAATGAAAGATCTGTGATAGTAATAGAGTAAAATGGAAAAAATTCCGAAAATTTTAATTTCTTGATTTACGCAAAGTACTCATAGAGACGTTTTGATGGTACTCAAATGACAGATCTGTGATAGTAACAGAGGAAAAAGCAAAATATTCCGAAAATTTTAATTTCTCAATTTACGCACAGTGCTCGTAGAGACGTTTTGTTGTTACTCAAATGACAGATCTGTGATAGTAACAGAGGAAAAAGCAAAATATTCCAAAAATTTTAATTTCTTGATTTACGCAAAGTGGTCGTAGAGACGTTCTGTTGCTACTCAAATCAAAGATCCGTGATAGTAATAGAGTAAAATGGAAAAAATTCCGAAAATATTGATTTCTCGATTTACACAAAGTGCTCGTAGAGACAGACGTTTTGTTGTTACTCAAATGATAGATCTGTAATAGTAACAGAAGAAAAAGATAAAAATTCCTAAAATTTTGATTTCTTGACTTACGCAAAGTGCTCGTAGAGACGTTTTGTTGCTACTCAAATGAAAGATCTGTGATAGTAATAGAGTAAAATGGAGAAAATTCCGAAAATTTTAATTTCTTGAATTACGCAAAGTACTCATAGAGACGTTTTGTTGGTACTCAAATGACAGATCTGTGATAGTAACAGAGGAAAAAGCAGAATATTAAGAAAATTTTAACTTCTTGATATACGCAAAGTACTCATAGAGACGTTTTGTTGTTACTCAAATGACAGATCTGTGATAGTAACAGAGGAAAAAGCAGAATATTCCGAAAACTTTAATTTCTTGATTTACGCAAAGTGCTCGTAGAGACGTTTTGTTGTTACTCAAATGACAGATCTGTGATAGTAACAGAGGAAAAAGCAAAATATTCCGAAAATTTTAATTTCTTGATTTACGCAAAGTACTCGTAGAGACGTTCTGTTGCTACTCAAATGAAAGATATGTGATAGTAATAGAGTAAAATGGAAAAAATTCCGGAAATTTTGATTTTTCGATTTACGCAAAGTGCTCGTAGAGACGTTTTGTTGTTACTCAAATGACAGATCTGTCATAGTAACAGAGGAAAAAGATAAAAATTCCTAAAATTTTGATTTCTTGACTTACGCAAAGTGCTCGTAGAGACGTTTGGTTGCTACTCAAATGAAAGATCTGTGATAGTAATAGAGTAAAATGGAGAAAATTCCGAAAATTTTAATTTCTTGAATTACGCAAAGTACTCATAGAGACGTTTTGTTGGTACTCAAATGACAGATCTGTGATAGTAACAGAGGAAAAAGCAGAATATTAAGAAAATTTTAACTTCTTGATATACGCAAAGTACTCATAGAGACGTTTTGTTGTTACTCAAATGACAGATCTGTGATAGTAACAGAGGAAAAAGCAGAATATTCCGAAAATTTTAATTTCTTGATTTACGCAAAGTGCTCGTAGAGACGTTTTGTTGTTACTCAAATGACAGATCTGTGATAGTAACAGAGGAAAAAGCAAAATATTCCAAAAATTTTAATTTCTTGATTTACGCAAAGTACTCGTCGAGACGTTGTGTTGCTACTCAAATGAAAGATATGTGATAGTAATAGAGTTAAATGGAAAAAATACCGCAAATTTTGATTTTTCGATTTACGCAAAGTGCTCGTAGAGACGTTTTGTTGTTACTCAAATGACAGATCTGTCATAGTAACAGAGGAAAAAGAGAAAAAATCCTAAAATTTTGATTTCTTGACTTACGCAAAGTGCTCGTAGAGACGTTTGGTTGCTACTCAAATGAAAGATCTGTGATAGTAATAGAGTAAAATGGAAAAAAATCCGAAAATTTTAATTTCTTGATTTACGCAAACTACTCATAGAGACGTTCTGTTGGTACTCAAATGACAGATCTGTGATAGTAACAGAGGAAAAAGCAAAATATTCCGAAAATTTTAATTTCTTGATTTACGCAAAGTACTCGTAGAGACGTTTTGTTGTTACTCAAATGACAGATCTGTGATAGTAACAGAGGAAAAAGCAAAATATTCCAAAAATTTTAATTTCTTGATTTACGCAAAGTACTCGTAGAGACGTTCTGTTGCTACTCAAATGAAAGATCTGTGATAGTAATAGGGTAAAATGGAAAAAATTCCGAAAATTTTGATTTTTCGATTTACGCAAAGTGCTCGTAGAGACGTTTTGTTGTTACTCAAATGACAGATCTGTCATAGTAACAGAGGAAAAAGAGAAAAATTCCTAAAATTTTGATTTCTTGACTTACGCAAAGTGCTCGTAGAGACGTTTGGTTGCTACTCAAATGAAAGATCTGTGATAGTAATAGAGTAAAATGGAAAAAATTCCGAAAATTTTAATTTCTTGATTTACGCAAAGTACTCATAGAGACGTTTTGGTGGTACTCAAATGACAGATCTGTGATAGTAACAGAGGAAAAAGCAAAATATTCCGAAAATTTTAATTTCTCAATTTACGCAAAGTGCTCGTAGAGACGTTTTGTTGTTACTCAAATGACAGATCTGTGATAGTAACAGAGGAAAAAGCAAAATATTCCGAAAATTTTAATTTCTTGATATACGCAAAGTACTCGTAGAAACGTTTTGTTGTTACTCAAATGACAGATCTGTGATAGTAACAGAGGAAAAAGCAAAATATTCCAAAAATTTTAATTACTTGATTTACGCAAAGTACTCGTAGAGACGTTCTGTTGCTACTCAAATGAAAGATCTGTGATAGTAATAGAGTAAAATGGAAAAAATTCCGAAAATTTTGATTTTTCGATTTACGCAAAGTGCTCGTAGAGACGTTTTGTTGTTACTCAAATGGCAGATCTGTCATAGTAACAGAGGAAAAAGAGAAAAATTCCTAAAATTTTGATTTCTTGACTTACGCAAAGTGCTCGTAGAAACGTTTGGTTGCTACTCAAATGAAAGATCTGTGATAGTAATAGAGTAAAATGGAAAAAATTCCGAAAATTTTAATTTCTTGATTTACGCAAAGTACTCATAGAGACGTTTTGATGGTACTCAAATGACAGATCTGTGATAGTAACAGAGGAAAAAGCAAAATATTCCGAAAATTTTAATTTCTCAATTTACGCACAGTGCTCGTAGAGACGTTTTGTTGTTACTCAAATGACAGATCTGTGATAGTAACAGAGGAAAAAGCAAAATATTCCAAAAATTTTAATTTCTTGATTTACGCAAAGTGGTCGTAGAGACGTTCTGTTGCTACTCAAATCAAAGATCCGTGATAGTAATAGAGTAAAATGGAAAAAATTCCGAAAATATTGATTTCTCGATTTACACAAAGTGCTCGTAGAGACAGACGTTTTGTTGTTACTCAAATGATAGATCTGTAATAGTAACAGAAGAAAAAGATAAAAATTCCTAAAATTTTGATTTCTTGACTTACGCAAAGTGCTCGTAGAGACGTTTTGTTGCTACTCAAATGAAAGATCTGTGATAGTAATAGAGTAAAATGGAGAAAATTCCGAAAATTTTAATTTCTTGAATTACGCAAAGTACTCATAGAGACGTTTTGTTGGTACTCAAATGACAGATCTGTGATAGTAACAGAGGAAAAAGCAGAATATTAAGAAAATTTTAACTTCTTGATATACGCAAAGTACTCATAGAGACGTTTTGTTGTTACTCAAATGACAGATCTGTGATAGTAACAGAGGAAAAAGCAGAATATTCCGAAAACTTTAATTTCTTGATTTACGCAAAGTGCTCGTAGAGACGTTTTGTTGTTACTCAAATGACAGATCTGTGATAGTAACAGAGGAAAAAGCAAAATATTCCGAAAATTTTAATTTCTTGATTTACGCAAAGTACTCGTAGAGACGTTCTGTTGCTACTCAAATGAAAGATATGTGATAGTAATAGAGTAAAATGGAAAAAATTCCGGAAATTTTGATTTTTCGATTTACGCAAAGTGCTCGTAGAGACGTTTTGTTGTTACTCAAATGACAGATCTGTCATAGTAACAGAGGAAAAAGATAAAAATTCCTAAAATTTTGATTTCTTGACTTACGCAAAGTGCTCGTAGAGACGTTTGGTTGCTACTCAAATGAAAGATCTGTGATAGTAATAGAGTAAAATGGAGAAAATTCCGAAAATTTTAATTTCTTGAATTACGCAAAGTACTCATAGAGACGTTTTGTTGGTACTCAAATGACAGATCTGTGATAGTAACAGAGGAAAAAGCAGAATATTCCGAAAATTTTAATTTCTTGATTTACGCAAAGTGCTCGTAGAGACGTTTTGTTGTTACTCAAATGACAGATCTGTGATAGTAACAGAGGAAAAAGCAAAATATTCCAAAAATTTTAATTTCTTGATTTACGCAAAGTACTCGTCGAGACGTTGTGTTGCTACTCAAATGAAAGATATGTGATAGTAATAGAGTTAAATGGAAAAAATACCGCAAATTTTGATTTTTCGATTTACGCAAAGTGCTCGTAGAGACGTTTTGTTGTTACTCAAATGACAGATCTGTGATAGTAACAGAGGAAAAAGCAAAATATTCCGAAAATTTTAATTTCTTGATATACGCAAAGTGCTCGTAGAGACGTTTTGTTGCTACTCAAATGAAAGATCTGTGATAGTAATAGAGTAAAATGGAGAAAATTCCGAAAATTTTAATTTCTTGAATTACGCAAAGTACTCATAGAGACGTTTTGTTGGTACTCAAATGACAGATCTGTGATAGTAACAGAGGAAAAAGCAGAATATTAAGAAAATTTTAACTTCTTGATATACGCAAAGTACTCATAGAGACGTTTTGTTGTTACTCAAATGACAGATCTGTGATAGTAACAGAGGAAAAAGCAGAATATTCCGAAAATTTTAATTTCTTGATTTACGCAAAGTGCTCGTAGAGACGTTTTGTTGTTACTCAAATGACAGATCTGTGATAGTAACAGAGGAAAAAGCAAAATATTCCAAAAATTTTAATTTCTTGATTTACGCAAAGTACTCGTCGAGACGTTGTGTTGCTACTCAAATGAAAGATATGTGATAGTAATAGAGTTAAATGGAAAAAATTCCGCAAATTTTGATTTTTCGATTTACGCAAAGTGCTCGTAGAGACGTTTTTTTGTTACTCAAATGACAGATCTGTCATAGTAACAGAGGAAAAAGAGAAAAAATCCTAAAATTTTGATTTCTTGACTTACGCAAAGTGCTCGTAGAGACGTTTGGTTGCTACTCAAATGAAAGATCTGTGATAGTAATAGAGTAAAATGGAAAAAAATCCGAAAATTTTAATTTCTTGATTTACGCAAACTACTCATAGAGACGTTCTGTTGGTACTCAAATGACAGATCTGTGATAGTAACAGAGGAAAAAGCAAAATATTCCGAAAATTTTAATTTCTTGATTTACGCAAAGTACTCGTAGAGACGTTTTGTTGTTACTCAAATGACAGATCTGTGATAGTAACAGAGGAAAAAGCAAAATATTCCAAAAATTTTAATTTCTTGATTTACGCAAAGTACTCGTAGAGACGTTCTGTTGCTACTCAAATGAAAGATCTGTGATAGTAATAGGGTAAAATGGAAAAAATTCCGAAAATTTTGATTTTTCGATTTACGCAAAGTGCTCGTAGAGACGTTTTGTTGTTACTCAAATGACAGATCTGTCATAGTAACAGAGGAAAAAGAGAAAAATTCCTAAAATTTTGATTTCTTGACTTACGCAAAGTGCTCGTAGAGACGTTTAGTTGCTACTCAAATGAAAGATCTGTGATAGTAATAGAGTAAAATGGAAAAAATTCCGAAAATTTTAATTTCTTGATTTACGCAAAGTACTCATAGAGACGTTTTGGTGGTACTCAAATGACAGATCTGTGATAGTAACAGAGGAAAAAGCAAAATATTCCGAAAATTTTAATTTCTTGATATACGCAAAGTACTCGTAGAGACGTTTTGTTGTTACTCAAATGACAGATCTGTGATAGTAACAGAGGAAAAAGCAAAATATTCCGAAAATTTTAATTTCTTGATTTACGCAAAGTGGTCGTAGAGACATTTTGTTGCTACTCAAATGCCAGATCTGTGATAGTAACAGAAGAAAAAGCAAAATATTTCGAAAATTTTATTTTCTTGATTTACGCAAAGTACTCGTAGAGACGTTTTGTTGTTACTCAAATGACAGATCTGTGATAGTAACAGAGGAAAAAGCAAAATATTCCAAAAATTTTAATTTCTTGATTTACGCAAAGTACTCGTAGAGACGTTCTGTTGCTACTCAAATGAAAGGTCTGTGATAGTAATAGAATAAAATGGAAAAAATTCCGAAAATTTTGATTTTGCGATTTACGCAAAGTGCTCGTAGAGACGATTTGTTGTTACTCAAATGACAGATCTGTCATAGGAACAGAGGAAAAAGAGAAAAATTCCTAAAATTTTGATTTCTTGACTTACGCAAAGTGCTCGTAGAGACGTTTGGTTGCTACTCAAATGAAAGATCTGTGATAGTAATAGAGTAAAATGGAAAAAAATCCGAAAATTTTAATTTCTTGATTTACGCAAACTACTCATCGAGACGTTTTGTTGGTACTCAAATGACAGATCTGTGATAGTAACAGAGGAAAAAGCAAAATATTCCGAATATTTTAATTTCTTGATTTACGCAAAGTGGTCGTAGAGACATTTTGTTGCTACTCAAATGCCAGATCTGTGATAGTAACAGAAGAAAAAGCAAAATATTCCGAAAATTTTATTTTCTTGATTTACGCAAAGTACTCGTAGAGACGTTTTGTTGTTACTCAAATGACAGATCTGTGATAGTAACAGAGGAAAAAGCAAAATATTCCAAAAATTTTAATTACTTGATTTACGCAAAGTACTCGTAGAGACGTTCTGTTGCTACTCAAATGAAAGATCTGTGATAGTAATAGAGTAAAATGGAAAAAATTCCGAAAATTTTGATTTTTCGATTTCCGCAAAGTGCTCGTAGAGACGTTTTGTTGTTACTCAAATGGCAGATCTGTCATAGTAACAGAGGAAAAAGAGAAAAATTCCTAAAATTTTGATTTCTTGACTTACGCAAAGTGCTCGTAGAAACGTTTGGTTGCTACTCAAATGAAAGATCTGTGATAGTAATAGAGTAAAATGGAAAAAATTCCGAAAATTTTAATTTCTTGATTTACGCAAAGTACTCATAGAGACGTTTTGATGGTACTCAAATGACAGATCTGTGATAGTAACAGAGGAAAAAGCAAAATATTCCGAAAATTTTAATTTCTCAATTTACGCACAGTGCTCGTAGAGACGTTTTGTTGTTACTCAAATGACAGATCTGTGATAGTAACAGAGGAAAAAGCAAAATATTCCAAAAATTTTAATTTCTTGATTTACGCAAAGTGGTCGTAGAGACGTTCTGTTGCTACTCAAATCAAAGATCCGTGATAGTAATAGAGTAAAATGGAAAAAATTCCGAAAATATTGATTTCTCGATTTACACAAAGTGCTCGTAGAGACAGACGTTTTGTTGTTACTCAAATGATAGATCTGTAATAGTAACAGAAGAAAAAGATAAAAATTCCTAAAATTTTGATTTCTTGACTTACGCAAAGTGCTCGTAGAGACGTTTTGTTGCTACTCAAATGAAAGATCTGTGATAGTAATAGAGTAAAATGGAGAAAATTCCGAAAATTTTAATTTCTTGAATTACGCAAAGTACTCATAGAGACGTTTTGTTGGTACTCAAATGACAGATCTGTGATAGTAACAGAGGAAAAAGCAGAATATTAAGAAAATTTTAACTTCTTGATATACGCAAAGTACTCATAGAGACGTTTTGTTGTTACTCAAATGACAGATCTGTGATAGTAACAGAGGAAAAAGCAGAATATTCCGAAAACTTTAATTTCTTGATTTACGCAAAGTGCTCGTAGAGACGTTTTGTTGTTACTCAAATGACAGATCTGTGATAGTAACAGAGGAAAAAGCAAAATATTCCGAAAATTTTAATTTCTTGATTTACGCAAAGTACTCGTAGAGACGTTCTGTTGCTACTCAAATGAAAGATATGTGATAGTAATAGAGTAAAATGGAAAAAATTCCGGAAATTTTGATTTTTCGATTTACGCAAAGTGCTCGTAGAGACGTTTTGTTGTTACTCAAATGACAGATCTGTCATAGTAACAGAGGAAAAAGATAAAAATTCCTAAAATTTTGATTTCTTGACTTACGCAAAGTGCTCGTAGAGACGTTTGGTTGCTACTCAAATGAAAGATCTGTGATAGTAATAGAGTAAAATGGAGAAAATTCCGAAAATTTTAATTTCTTGAATTACGCAAAGTACTCATAGAGACGTTTTGTTGGTACTCAAATGACAGATCTGTGATAGTAACAGAGGAAAAAGCAGAATATTAAGAAAATTTTAACTTCTTGATATACGCAAAGTACTCATAGAGACGTTTTGTTGTTACTCAAATGACAGATCTGTGATAGTAACAGAGGAAAAAGCAGAATATTCCGAAAATTTTAATTTCTTGATTTACGCAAAGTGCTCGTAGAGACGTTTTGTTGTTACTCAAATGACAGATCTGTGATAGTAACAGAGGAAAAAGCAAAATATTCCAAAAATTTTAATTTCTTGATTTACGCAAAGTACTCGTCGAGACGTTGTGTTGCTACTCAAATGAAAGATATGTGATAGTAATAGAGTTAAATGGAAAAAATACCGCAAATTTTGATTTTTCGATTTACGCAAAGTGCTCGTACAGACGTTTTGTTGTTACTCAAATGACAGATCTGTCATAGTAACAGAGGAAAAAGAGAAAAAATCCTAAAATTTTGATTTCTTGACTTACGCAAAGTGCTCGTAGAGACGTTTGGTTGCTACTCAAATGAAAGATCTGTGATAGTAATAGAGTAAAATGGAAAAAAATCCGAAAATTTTAATTTCTTGATTTACGCAAACTACTCATAGAGACGTTCTGTTGGTACTCAAATGACAGATCTGTGATAGTAACAGAGGAAAAAGCAAAATATTCCGAAAATTTTAATTTCTTGATTTACGCAAAGTACTCGTAGAGACGTTTTGTTGTTACTCAAATGACAGATCTGTGATAGTAACAGAGGAAAAAGCAAAATATTCCAAAAATTTTAATTTCTTGATTTACGCAAAGTACTCGTAGAGACGTTCTGTTGCTACTCAAATGAAAGATCTGTGATAGTAATAGGGTAAAATGGAAAAAATTCCGAAAATTTTGATTTTTCGATTTACGCAAAGTGCTCGTAGAGACGTTTTGTTGTTACTCAAATGACAGATCTGTCATAGTAACAGAGGAAAAAGAGAAAAATTCCTAAAATTTTGATTTCTTGACTTACGCAAAGTGCTCGTAGAGACGTTTGGTTGCTACTCAAATGAAAGATCTGTGATAGTAATAGAGTAAAATGGAAAAAATTCCGAAAATTTTAATTTCTTGATTTACGCAAAGTACTCATAGAGACGTTTTGGTGGTACTCAAATGACAGATCTGTGATAGTAACAGAGGAAAAAGCAAAATATTCCGAAAATTTTAATTTCTCAATTTACGCAAAGTGCTCGTAGAGACGTTTTGTTGTTACTCAAATGACAGATCTGTGATAGTAACAGAGGAAAAAGCAAAATATTCCGAAAATTTTAATTTCTTGATATACGCAAAGTACTCGTAGAAACGTTTTGTTGTTACTCAAATGACAGATCTGTGATAGTAACAGAGGAAAAAGCAAAATATTCCAAAAATTTTAATTACTTGATTTACGCAAAGTACTCGTAGAGACGTTCTGTTGCTACTCAAATGAAAGATCTGTGATAGTAATAGAGTAAAATGGAAAAAATTCCGAAAATTTTGATTTTTCGATTTACGCAAAGTGCTCGTAGAGACGTTTTGTTGTTACTCAAATGGCAGATCTGTCATAGTAACAGAGGAAAAAGAGAAAAATTCCTAAAATTTTGATTTCTTGACTTACGCAAAGTGCTCGTAGAAACGTTTGGTTGCTACTCAAATGAAAGATCTGTGATAGTAATAGAGTAAAATGGAAAAAATTCCGAAAATTTTAATTTCTTGATTTACGCAAAGTACTCATAGAGACGTTTTGATGGTACTCAAATGACAGATCTGTGATAGTAACAGAGGAAAAAGCAAAATATTCCGAAAATTTTAATTTCTCAATTTACGCACAGTGCTCGTAGAGACGTTTTGTTGTTACTCAAATGACAGATCTGTGATAGTAACAGAGGAAAAAGCAAAATATTCCAAAAATTTTAATTTCTTGATTTACGCAAAGTGGTCGTAGAGACGTTCTGTTGCTACTCAAATCAAAGATCCGTGATAGTAATAGAGTAAAATGGAAAAAATTCCGAAAATATTGATTTCTCGATTTACACAAAGTGCTCGTAGAGACAGACGTTTTGTTGTTACTCAAATGATAGATCTGTAATAGTAACAGAAGAAAAAGATAAAAATTCCTAAAATTTTGATTTCTTGACTTACGCAAAGTGCTCGTAGAGACGTTTTGTTGCTACTCAAATGAAAGATCTGTGAAAGTAACAGAGGAAAAAGCAGAATATTAAGAAAATTTTAACTACTTGATATACGCAAAGTACTCATAGAGACGTTTTGTTGTTACTCAAATGACAGATCTGTGATAGTAACAGAGGAAAAAGCAGAATATTCCGAAAACTTTAATTTCTTGATTTACGCAAAGTGCTCGTAGAGACGTTTTGTTGTTACTCAAATGACAGATCTGTGATAGTAACAGAGGAAAAAGCAAAATATTCCGAAAATTTTAATTTCTTGATTTACGCAAAGTACTCGTAGAGACGTTCTGTTGCTACTCAAATGAAAGATATGTGATAGTAATAGAGTAAAATGGAAAAAATTCCGGAAATTTTGATTTTTCGATTTACGCAAAGTGCTCGTAGAGACGTTTTGTTGTTACTCAAATGACAGATCTGTCATAGTAACAGAGGAAAAAGATAAAAATTCCTAAAATTTTGATTTCTTGACTTACGCAAAGTGCTCGTAGAGACGTTTGGTTGCTACTCAAATGAAAGATCTGTGATAGTAATAGAGTAAAATGGAGAAAATTCCGAAAATTTTAATTTCTTGAATTACGCAAAGTACTCATAGAGACGTTTTGTTGGTACTCAAATGACAGATCTGTGATAGTAACAGAGGAAAAAGCAGAATATTAAGAAAATTTTAACTTCTTGATATACGCAAAGTACTCATAGAGACGTTTTGTTGTTACTCAAATGACAGATCTGTGATAGTAACAGAGGAAAAAGCAGAATATTCCGAAAATTTTAATTTCTTGATTTACGCAAAGTGCTCGTAGAGACGTTTTGTTGTTACTCAAATGACAGATCTGTGATAGTAACAGAGGAAAAAGCAAAATATTCCAAAAATTTTAATTTCTTGATTTACGCAAAGTACTCGTCGAGACGTTGTGTTGCTACTCAAATGAAAGATATGTGATAGTAATAGAGTTAAATGGAAAAAATACCGCAAATTTTGATTTTTCGATTTACGCAAAGTGCTCGTAGGGACGTTTTGTTGTTACTCAAATGACAGATCTGTCATAGTAACAGAGGAAAAAGAGAAAAAATCCTAAAATTTTGATTTCTTGACTTACGCAAAGTGCTCGTAGAGACGTTTGGTTGCTACTCAAATGAAAGATCTGTGATAGTAATAGAGTAAAATGGAAAAAAATCCGAAAATTTTAATTTCTTGATTTACGCAAACTACTCATAGAGACGTTCTGTTGGTACTCAAATGACAGATCTGTGATAGTAACAGAGGAAAAAGCAAAATATTCCGAAAATTTTAATTTCTTGATTTACGCAAAGTACTCGTAGAGACGTTTTGTTGTTACTCAAATGACAGATCTGTGATAGTAACAGAGGAAAAAGCAAAATATTCCAAAAATTTTAATTTCTTGATTTACGCAAAGTACTCGTAGAGACGTTCTGTTGCTACTCAAATGAAAGATCTGTGATAGTAATAGGGTAAAATGGAAAAAATTCCGAAAATTTTGATTTTTCGATTTACGCAAAGTGCTCGTAGAGACGTTTTGTTGTTACTCAAATGACAGATCTGTCATAGTAACAGAGGAAAAAGAGAAAAATTCCTAAAATTTTGATTTCTTGACTTACGCAAAGTGCTCGTAGAGACGTTTGGTTGCTACTCAAATGAAAGATCTGTGATAGTAATAGAGTAAAATGGAAAAAATTCCGAAAATTTTAATTTCTTGATTTACGCAAAGTACTCATAGAGACGTTTTGGTGGTACTCAAATGACAGATCTGTGATAGTAACAGAGGAAAAAGCAAAATATTCCGAAAATTTTAATTTCTCAATTTACGCAAAGTGCTCGTAGAGACGTTTTGTTGTTACTCAAATGACAGATCTGTGATAGTAACAGAGGAAAAAGCAAAATATTCCGAAAATTTTAATTTCTTGATATACGCAAAGTACTCGTAGAAACGTTTTGTTGTTACTCAAATGACAGATCTGTGATAGTAACAGAGGAAAAAGCAAAATATTCCAAAAATTTTAATTTCTTGATTTACGCAAAGTGGTCGTAGAGACGTTCTGTTGCTACTCAAATCAAAGATCCGTGATAGTAATGGAGTAAAATGGAAAAAATTCCGAAAATATTGATTTCTCGATTTACACAAAGTGCTCGTAGAGACAGACGTTTTGTTGTTACTCAAATGATAGATCTGTAATAGTAACAGAAGAAAAAGATAAAAATTCCTAAAATTTTGATTTCTTGACTTACGCAAAGTGCTCGTAGAGACGTTTTGTTGATACTCAAATGAAAGATATGTGATAGTAATAGAGTAAAATGGAAAAAATTCCGAAAATTTTGATTTTTCTATTTACGCATAGTGCTCGTAGAGACGTTTTGTTGTTACTCAAATGACAGATCCGTCATAGTAACAGAGGAAAAAGAGAAAAATTCCTAAAATTTTGATTTCTTGACTTACGCAAAGTGCTCGTAGAGACGTTTGGTTGCTACTCAAATGAAAGATCTGTGATAGTAATAGAGTAAAATGGAAAAAAATCCGAAAATTTTAATTTCTTGATTTACGCAAACTACTCATAGAGACGTTCTGTTGGTACTCAAATGACAGATCTGTGATAGTAACAGAGGAAAAAGCAAAATATTCCGAAAATTTTAATTTCTTGATTTACGCAAAGTACTCGTAGAGACGTTTTGTTGTTACTCAAATGACAGATCTGTGATAGTAACAGAGGAAAAAGCAAAATATTCCAAAAATTTTAATTTCTTGATTTACGCAAAGTACTCGTAGAGACGTTCTGTTGCTACTCAAATGAAAGATATGTGATAGTAATAGAGTAAAATGGAAAAAATTCCGAAAATTTTGATTTTTCGATTTACGCAAAGTGCTCGTAGAGACGTTTTGTTGTTACTCAAATGACAGATCTGTCATAGTAACAGAGGAAAAAGAGAAAAATTCCTAAAATTTTGATTTCTTGACTTACGCAAAGTGCTCGTAGAGACGTTTGGTTGCTACTCAAATGAAAGATCTGTGATAGTAATAGAGTAAAATGGAAAAAAATCCGAAAATTTTAATTTCTTGATTTACGCAAACTACTCATAGAGACGTTCTGTTGGTACTCAAATGACAGATCTGTGATAGTAACAGAGGAAAAAGCAAAATATTCCGAAAATTTTAATTTCTCAATTTACGCAAAGTGCTCGTAGAGACGTTTTGTTGTTACTCAAATGACAGATCTGTGATAGTAACAGAGGAAAAAGCAAAATATTCCGAAAATTTTAATTTCTTGATATACGCAAAGTACTCGTAGAAACGTTTTGTTGTTACTCAAATGACAGATCTGTGATAGTAACAGAGGAAAAAGCAAAATATTCCAAAAATTTTAATTTCTTGAGTTACACAAAGTGGTCGTAGAGACGTTCTGTTGCTACTCAAATCAAAGATCCGTGATAGTAATAGAGTAAAATGGAAAAAATTCCGAAAATATTGATTTCTCGATTTACACAAAGTGCTCGTAGAGACAGACGTTTTGTTGTTACTCAAATGATAGATCTGTAATAGTAACAGAAGAAAAAGATAAAAATTCCTAAAATTTTGATTTCTTGACTTACGCAAAGTGCTCGTAGAGACGTTTTGTTGCTACTCAAATGAAAGATCTGTGATAGTAATAGAGTAAAATGGAGAAAATTCCGAAAATTTTAATTTCTTGAATTACGCAAAGTACTCATAGAGACGTTTTGTTGGTACTCAAATGACAGATCTGTGATAGTAACAGAGGAAAAAGCAGAATATTAAGAAAATTTTAACTTCTTGATATACGCAAAGTACTCATAGAGACGTTTTGTTGTTACTCAAATGACAGATCTGTGATAGTAACAGAGGAAAAAGCAGAATATTCCGAAAATTTTAATTTCTTGATTTACGCAAAGTGCTCGTAGAGACGTTTTGTTGTTACTCAAATGACAGATCTGTCATAGTAACAGAGGAAAAAGAGAAAAATTCCTAAAATTTTGATTTCTTGACTTACGCAAAGTGCTCGTAGAGACGTTTTGTTGCTACTCAAATGAAAGATCTGTGATAGTAATAGAGTAAAATGGAAAAAATTCCGAAAATTTTAATTTCTTGATTTACGCAAAGTACTCGTAGAGACGTTTTGTTGTTACTCAAATAACAGATCTGTGATAGTAACAGAGGAAAAAGCAAAATATTCCGAAAATTTTAATTTCTTGATATACGCAAAGTATTCGTAGAGATGTTTTGTTGTTACTCAAATGACAGATCTGTGATAGTAACAGAGGAAAAAGCAAAATATTCCGAAAATTTTAATTTCTTGAATTACGCAAAGTACTCATAGAGACGTTTTGTTGGTACTCAAATGACAGATCTGTGATAGTAACAGAGGAAAAAGCAGAATATTAAGAAAATTTTAACTTCTTGATATACGCAAAGTACTCATAGAGACGTTTTGTTGTTACTCAAATGACAGATCTGTGATAGTAACAGAGGAAAAAGCAGAATATTCCGAAAATTTTAATTTCTTGATTTACGCAAAGTGCTCGTAGAGACGTTTTGTTGTTACTCAAATGACAGATCTGTCATAGTAACAGAGGAAAAAGAGAAAAATTCCTAAAATTTTGATTTCTTGACTTACGCAAAGTGCTCGTAGAGATGTTTTGTTGCTACTCAAATGAAAGATCTGTGATAGTAATAGAGTAAAATGGAAAAAATTCCGAAAATTTTAATTTCTTGATTTACGCAAAGTACTCGTAGAGACGTTTTGTTGGTACTCAAATGACAGATCTGTGATAGTAACAGAGGAAAAAGCAAAATATTCCGAAAATTTTAATTTCTTGATTTACGCAAAGTACTCGTAGAGGCGTTTTACTGTTACTCAAATGACAGATCTGTGATAGTAACAGAGGAAAAAGCAAAATATTCCGAAAATTTTAATTTCTCAATTTACGCAAAGTGCTCGTAGAGACGTTTTGTTGTTACTCAAATGAAAGATCTGTGATAGTAATAGAATAAAATGGAAAAAATCCGAAAATTTTAATTTCTTGATTTACGCAAACTACTCGTAGAGACGTTCTGTTGCTACTCAAATGAAAGATCTGTGATAGTAATAGAGTAAAATGGAAAAAATTCCGAAAATTTTGATTTTTCGATTTACGCAAAGTGCTCGTAGAGACGTTTTGTTGTTACTCAAATGACAGATCTGTCATAGTAACAGAGGAAAAAGAGAAAAATTCCTAAAATTTTGATTTCTTGACTTACGCAAAGTGCTCGTAGAGACGTTTGGTTGCTACTCAAATGAAAGATCTGTGATAGTAATAGAGTTTAACAGAGGAAAAATCCGCAAATTTTAATTTCTTGATTTACGCAAACTACTCATCGAGACGTTTTGGTGGTACTCAAATGACAGATCTGTGATAGTAACAGAGGAAAAAGCAAAATATTCCGAAAATTTTAATTTCTCAATTTACGCACAGTGCTCGTAGAGACGTTTTGTTGTTACTCAAATGACAGATCTGTGATAGTAACAGAGGAAAATACAAAATATTCCGAAAATTTTAATTTCTTGATATACGCAAAGTGCTCGTAGAGACGTTTTGTTGTTACTCAAATGACAGATCTGTCATAGGAACAGAGGAAAAAGAGAAAAATTCCTAAAATTTTGATTTCTTGACTTACGCAAAGTGCTCGTAGAGACGTTTGGTTGCTACTCAAATGAAAGATCTGTGATAGTAATAGAGTAAAATGGAAAAAAATCCGAAAATTTTAATTTCTTGATTTACGCAAACTACTCATCGAGACGTTTTGTTGGTACTCAAATGACAGATCTGTGATAGTAACAGAGGAAAAAGCAAAATATTCCGAAAATTTTAATTTCTTGATTTACGCACAGTGCTCGTAGAGACGTTTTGTTGTTACTCAAATGACAGATCTGTGATAGTAACAGAGGAAAATACAAAATATTCCGAAAATTTTAATTTCTTGATATACGCAAACTGCTCGTAGAGACGTTTTGTTGTTACTCAAATGACAGATCTGTCATAGGAACAGAGGAAAAAGAGAAAAATTCCTAAAATTTTGATTTCTTGACTTACGCAAAGTGCTCGTAGAGACGTTTGGTTGCTACTCAAATGAAAGATCTGTGATAGTAATAGAGTAAAATGGAAAAAAATCCGAAAATTTTAATTTCTTGATTTACGCAAACTACTCATCGAGACGTTTTGTTGGTACTCAAATGACAGATCTGTGATAGTAACAGAGGAAAAAGCAAAATATTCCAAAAATTTTAATTTCTTGATTTACGCAAAGTGGTCGTAGAGACGTTCTGTTGCTACTCAAATCAAAGATCCGTGATAGTAATGGAGTAAAATGGAAAAAATTCCGAAAATATTGATTTCTCGATTTACACAAAGTGCTCGTAGAGACAGACGTTTTGTTGTTACTCAAATGATAGATCTGTAATAGTAACAGAAGAAAAAGATAAAAATTCCTAAAATTTTGATTTCTTGACTTACGCAAAGTGCTCGTAGAGACGTTTTGTTGATACTCAAATGAAAGATATGTGATAGTAATAGAGTAAAATGGAAAAAATTCCGAAAATTTTGATTTTTCGATTTACGCATAGTGCTCGTAGAGACGTTTTGTTGTTACTCAAATGACAGATCTGTCATAGTAACAGAGGAAAAAGAGAAAAATTCCTAAAATTTTGATTTCTTGACTTACGCAAAGTGCTCGTAGAGACGTTTGGTTGCTACTCAAATGAAAGATCTGTGATAGTAATAGAGTAAAATGGAAAAAAATCCGAAAATTTTAATTTCTTGATTTACGCAAACTACTCATAGAGACGTTCTGTTGGTACTCAAATGACAGATCTGTGATAGTAACAGAGGAAAAAGCAAAATATTCCGAAAATTTTAATTTCTTGATTTACGCAAAGTACTCGTAGAGACGTTTTGTTGTTACTCAAATGACAGATCTGTGATAGTAACAGAGGAAAAAGCAAAATATTCCAAAAATTTTAATTTCTTGATTTACGCAAAGTACTCGTAGAGACGTTCTGTTGCTACTCAAATGAAAGATATGTGATAGTAATAGAGTAAAATGGAAAAAAATCCGAAAATTTTGATTTTTCGATTTACGCAAAGTGCTCGTAGAGACGTTTTGTTGTTACTCAAATGACAGATCTGTCATAGTAACAGAGGAAAAAGAGAAAAATTCCTAAAATTTTGATTTCTTGACTTACGCAAAGTGCTCGTAGAGACGTTTGGTTGCTACTCAAATGAAAGATCTGTGATAGTAATAGAGTAAAATGGAAAAAAATCCGAAAATTTTAATTTCTTGATTTACGCAAACTACTCATAGAGACGTTCTGTTGGTACTCAAATGACAGATCTGTGATAGTAACAGAGGAAAAAGCAAAATATTCCGAAAATTTTAATTTCTCAATTTACGCAAAGTGCTCGTAGAGACGTTTTGTTGTTACTCAAATGACAGATCTGTGATAGTAACAGAGGAAAAAGCAAAATATTCCGAAAATTTTAATTTCTTGATATACGCAAAGTACTCGTAGAAACGTTTTGTTGTTACTCAAATGACAGATCTGTGATAGTAACAGAGGAAAAAGCAAAATATTCCAAAAATTTTAATTTCTTGAGTTACACAAAGTGGTCGTAGAGACGTTCTGTTGCTACTCAAATCAAAGATCCGTGATAGTAATAGAGTAAAATGGAAAAAATTCCGAAAATATTGATTTCTCGATTTACACAAAGTGCTCGTAGAGACAGACGTTTTGTTGTTACTCAAATGATAGATCTGTAATAGTAACAGAAGAAAAAGATAAAAATTCCTAAAATTTTGATTTCTTGACTTACGCAAAGTGCTCGTAGAGACGTTTTGTTGCTACTCAAATGAAAGATCTGTGATGGTAATAGAGTAAAATGGAGAAAATTCCGAAAATTTTAATTTCTTGAATTACGCAAAGTACTCATAGAGACGTTTTGTTGGTACTCAAATGACAGATCTGTGATAGTAACAGAGGAAAAAGCAGAATATTAAGAAAATTTTAACTTCTTGATACACGCAAAGTACTCATAGAGACGTTTTGTTGTTACTCAAATGACAGATCTGTGATAGTAACAGAGGAAAAAGCAGAATATTCCGAAAATTTTAATTTCTTGATTTACGCAAAGTGCTCGTAGAGACGTTTTGTTGTTACTCAAATGACAGATCTGTCATAGTAACAGAGGAAAAAGAGAAAAATTCCTAAAATTTTGATTTCTTGACTTACGCAAAGTGCTCGTAGAGACGTTTTGTTGCTACTCAAATGAAAGATCTGTGATAGTAATAGAGTAAAATGGAAAAAATTCCGAAAATTTTAATTTCTTGATTTACGCAAAGTACTCGTAGAGACGTTTTGTTGTTACTCAAATAACAGATCTGTGATAGTAACAGAGGAAAAAGCAAAATATTCCGAAAATTTTAATTTCTTGATATACGCAAAGTATTCGTAGAGATGTTTTGTTGTTACTCAAATGACAGATCTGTGATAGTAACAGAGGAAAAAGCAAAATATTCCGAAAATTTTAATTTCTTGAATTACGCAAAGTACTCATAGAGACGTTTTGTTGGTACTCAAATGACAGATCTGTGATAGTAACAGAGGAAAAAGCAGAATATTAAGAAAATTTTAACTTCTTGATATACGCAAAGTACTCATAGAGACGTTTTGTTGTTACTCAAATGACAGATCTGTGATAGTAACAGAGGAAAAAGCAGAATATTCCGAAAATTTTAATTTCTTGATTTACGCAAAGTGCTCGTAGAGACGTTTTGTTGTTACTCAAATGACAGATCTGTCATAGTAACAGAGGAAAAAGAGAAAAATTCCTAAAATTTTGATTTCTTGACTTACGCAAAGTGCTCGTAGAGATGTTTTGTTGCTACTCAAATGAAAGATCTGTGATAGTAATAGAGTAAAATGGAAAAAATTCCGAAAATTTTAATTTCTTGATTTACGCAAAGTACTCGTAGAGACGTTTTGTTGGTACTCAAATGACAGATCTGTGATAGTAACAGAGGAAAAAGCAAAATATTCCGAAAATTTTAATTTCTTGATTTACGCAAAGTACTCGTAGAGGCGTTTTGTTGTTACTCAAATGACAGATCTGTGATAGTAACAGAGGAAAAAGCAAAATATTCCGAAAATTTTAATTTCTCAATTTACGCAAAGTGCTCGTAGAGACGTTTTGTTGTTACTCAAATGAAAGATCTGTGATAGTAATAGAATAAAATGGAAAAAATCCGAAAATTTTAATTTCTTGATTTACGCAAACTACTCGTAGAGACGTTCTGTTGCTACTCAAATGAAAGATCTGTGATAGTAATAGAGTAAAATGGAAAAAATTCCGAAAATTTTGATTTTTCGATTTACGCAAAGTGCTCGTAGAGACGTTTTGTTGTTACTCAAATGACAGATCTGTCATAGTAACAGAGGAAAAAGAGAAAAATTCCTAAAATTTTGATTTCTTGACTTACGCAAAGTGCTCGTAGAGACGTTTGGTTGCTACTCAAATGAAAGATCTGTGATAGTAATAGAGTTTAACAGAGGAAAAATCCGCAAATTTTAATTTCTTGATTTACGCAAACTACTCATCGAGACGTTTTGGTGGTACTCAAATGACAGATCTGTGATAGTAACAGAGGAAAAAGCAAAATATTCCAAAAATTTTAATTTCTCAATTTACGCACAGTGCTCGTAGAGACGTTTTGTTGTTACTCAAATGACAGATCTGTGATAGTAACAGAGGAAAATACAAAATATTCCGAAAATTTTAATTTCTTGATATACGCAAAGTGCTCGTAGAGACGTTTTGTTGTTACTCAAATGACAGATCTGTCATAGGAACAGAGGAAAAAGAGAAAAATTCCTAAAATTTTGATTTCTTGACTTACGCAAAGTGCTCGTAGAGACGTTTGGTTGCTACTCAAATGAAAGATCTGTGATAGTAATAGAGTAAAATGGAAAAAAATCCGAAAATTTTAATTTCTTGATTTACGCAAACTACTCATCGAGACGTTTTGTTGGTACTCAAATGACAGATCTGTGATAGTAACAGAGGAAAAAGCAAAATATTCCGAAAATTTTAATTTCTTGATTTACGCACAGTGCTCGTAGAGACGTTTTGTTGTTACTCAAATGACAGATCTGTGATAGTAACAGAGGAAAATACAAAATATTCCGAAAATTTTAATTTCTTGATATACGCAAAGTGCTCGTAGAGACGTTTTGTTGTTACTCAAATGACAGATCTGTCATAGGAACAGAGGAAAAAGAGAAAAATTCCTAAAATTTTGATTTCTTGACTTACGCAAAGTGCTCGTAGAGACGTTTGGTTGCTACTCAAATGAAAGATCTGTGATAGTAATAGAGTAAAATGGAAAAAAATCCGAAAATTTTAATTTCTTGATTTACGCAAACTACTCATCGAGACGTTTTGTTGGTACTCAAATGACAGATCTGTGATAGTAACAGAGGAAAAAGCAAAATATTCCAAAAATTTTAATTTCTTGATTTACGCAAAGTGGTCGTAGAGACGTTCTGTTGCTACTCAAATCAAAGATCCGTGATAGTAATGGAGTAAAATGGAAAAAATTCCGAAAATATTGATTTCTCGATTTACACAAAGTGCTCGTAGAGACAGACGTTTTGTTGTTACTCAAATGATAGATCTGTAATAGTAACAGAAGAAAAAGATAAAAATTCCTAAAATTTTGATTTCTTGACTTACGCAAAGTGCTCGTAGAGACGTTTTGTTGATACTCAAATGAAAGATATGTGATAGTAATAGAGTAAAATGGAAAAAATTCCGAAAATTTTGATTTTTCGATTTACGCATAGTGCTCGTAGAGACGTTTTGTTGTTACTCAAATGACAGATCTGTCATAGTAACAGAGGAAAAAGAGAAAAATTCCTAAAATTTTGATTTCTTGACTTACGCAAAGTGCTCGTAGAGACGTTTGGTTGCTACTCAAATGAAAGATCTGTGATAGTAATAGAGTAAAATGGAAAAAAATCCGAAAATTTTAATTTCTTGATTTACGCAAACTACTCATAGAGACGTTCTGTTGGTACTCAAATGACAGATCTGTGATAGTAACAGAGGAAAAAGCAAAATATTCCGAAAATTTTAATTTCTTGATTTACGCAAAGTACTCGTAGAGACGTTTTGTTGTTACTCAAATGACAGATCTGTGATAGTAACAGAGGAAAAAGCAAAATATTCCAAAAATTTTAATTTCTTGATTTACGCAAAGTACTCGTAGAGACGTTCTGTTGCTACTCAAATGAAAGATATGTGATAGTAATAGAGTAAAATGGAAAAAATTCCGAAAATTTTGATTTTTCGATTTACGCAAAGTGCTCGTAGAGACGTTTTGTTGTTACTCAAATGACAGATCTGTCATAGTAACAGAGGAAAAAGAGAAAAATTCCTAAAATTTTGATTTCTTGACTTACGCAAAGTGCTCGTAGAGACGTTTGGTTGCTACTCAAATGAAAGATCTGTGATAGTAATAGAGTAAAATGGAAAAAAATCCGAAAATTTTAATTTCTTGATTTACGCAAACTACTCATAGAGACGTTCTGTTGGTACTCAAATGACAGATCTGTGATAGTAACAGAGGAAAAAGCAAAATATTCCGAAAATTTTAATTTCTCAATTTACGCAAAGTGCTCGTAGAGACGTTTTGTTGTTACTCAAATGACAGATCTGTGATAGTAACAGAGGAAAAAGCAAAATATTCCGAAAATTTTAATTTCTTGATATACGCAAAGTACTCGTAGAAACGTTTTGTTGTTACTCAAATGACAGATCTGTGATAGTAACAGAGGAAAAAGCAAAATATTCCAAAAATTTTAATTTCTTGAGTTACACAAAGTGGTCGTAGAGACGTTCTGTTGCTACTCAAATCAAAGATCCGTGATAGTAATAGAGTAAAATGGAAAAAATTCCGAAAATATTGATTTCTCGATTTACACAAAGTGCTCGTAGAGACAGACGTTTTGTTGTTACTCAAATGATAGATCTGTAATAGTAACAGAAGAAAAAGATAAAAATTCCTAAAATTTTGATTTCTTGACTTACGCAAAGTGCTCGTAGAGACGTTTTGTTGCTACTCAAATGAAAGATCTGTGATGGTAATAGAGTAAAATGGAGAAAATTCCGAAAATTTTAATTTCTTGAATTACGCAAAGTACTCATAGAGACGTTTTGTTGGTACTCAAATGACAGATCTGTGATAGTAACAGAGGAAAAAGCAGAATATTAAGAAAATTTTAACTTCTTGATACACGCAAAGTACTCATAGAGACGTTTTGTTGTTACTCAAATGACAGATCTGTGATAGTAACAGAGGAAAAAGCAGAATATTCCGAAAATTTTAATTTCTTGATTTACGCAAAGTGCTCGTAGAGACGTTTTGTTGTTACTCAAATGACAGATCTGTCATAGTAACAGAGGAAAAAGAGAAAAATTCCTAAAATTTTGATTTCTTGACTTACGCAAAGTGCTCGTAGAGACGTTTTGTTGCTACTCAAATGAAAGATCTGTGATAGTAATAGAGTAAAATGGAAAAAATTCCGAAAATTTTAATTTCTTGATTTACGCAAAGTACTCGTAGAGACGTTTTGTTGTTACTCAAATAACAGATCTGTGATAGTAACAGAGGAAAAAGCAAAATATTCCGAAAATTTTAATTTCTTGATATACGCAAAGTATTCGTAGAGATGTTTTGTTGTTACTCAAATGACAGATCTGTGATAGTAACAGAGGAAAAAGCAAAATATTCCGAAAATTTTAATTTCTTGAATTACGCAAAGTACTCATAGAGACGTTTTGTTGGTACTCAAATGACAGATCTGTGATAGTAACAGAGGAAAAAGCAGAATATTAAGAAAATTTTAACTTCTTGATATACGCAAAGTACTCATAGAGACGTTTTGTTGTTACTCAAATGACAGATCTGTGATAGTAACAGAGGAAAAAGCAGAATATTCCGAAAATTTTAATTTCTTGATTTACGCAAAGTGCTCGTAGAGACGTTTTGTTGTTACTCAAATGACAGATCTGTCATAGTAACAGAGGAAAAAGAGAAAAATTCCTAAAATTTTGATTTCTTGACTTACGCAAAGTGCTCGTAGAGATGTTTTGTTGCTACTCAAATGAAAGATCTGTGATAGTAATAGAGTAAAATGGAAAAAATTCCGAAAATTTTAATTTCTTGATTTACGCAAAGTACTCGTAGAGACGTTTTGTTGGTACTCAAATGACAGATCTGTGATAGTAACAGAGGAAAAAGCAAAATATTCCGAAAATTTTAATTTCTTGATTTACGCAAAGTACTCGTAGAGGCGTTTTGTTGTTACTCAAATGACAGATCTGTGATAGTAACAGAGGAAAAAGCAAAATATTCCGAAAATTTTAATTTCTCAATTTACGCAAAGTGCTCGTAGAGACGTTTTGTTGTTACTCAAATGAAAGATCTGTGATAGTAATAGAATAAAATGGAAAAAATCCGAAAATTTTAATTTCTTGATTTACGCAAACTACTCGTAGAGACGTTCTGTTGCTACTCAAATGAAAGATCTGTGATAGTAATAGAGTAAAATGGAAAAAATTCCGAAAATTTTGATTTTTCGATTTACGCAAAGTGCTCGTAGAGACGTTTTGTTGTTACTCAAATGACAGATCTGTCATAGTAACAGAGGAAAAAGAGAAAAATTCCTAAAATTTTGATTTCTTGACTTACGCAAAGTGCTCGTAGAGACGTTTGGTTGCTACTCAAATGAAAGATCTGTGATAGTAATAGAGTTTAACAGAGGAAAAATCCGCAAATTTTAATTTATTGATTTACGCAAACTACTCATCGAGACGTTTTGGTGGTACTCAAATGACAGATCTGTGATAGTAACAGAGGAAAAAGCAAAATATTCCGAAAATTTTAATTTCTCAATTTACGCACAGTGCTCGTAGAGACGTTTTGTTGTTACTCAAATGACAGATCTGTGATAGTAACAGAGGAAAATACAAAATATTCCGAAAATTTTAATTTCTTCATATACGCAAAGTGCTCGTAGAGACGTTTTGTTGTTACTCAAATGACAGATCTGTCATAGGAACAGAGGAAAAAGAGAAAAATTCCTAAAATTTTGATTTCTTGACTTACGCAAAGTGCTCGTAGAGACGTTTGGTTGCTACTCAAATGAAAGATCTGTGATAGTAATAGAGTAAAATGGAAAAAAATCCGAAAATTTTAATTTCTTGATTTACGCAAACTACTCATCGAGACGTTTTGTTGGTACTCAAATGACAGATCTGTGATAGTAACAGAGGAAAAAGCAAAATATTCCGAAAATTTTAATTTCTTGATTTACGCAAAGTGGTCGTAGAGACATTTTGTTGCTACTCAAATGCCAGATCTGTGATAGTAACAGAAGAAAAAGCAAAATATTCCGAAAATTTTATTTTCTTGATTTACGCAAAGTACTCGTAGAGACGTTTTGTTGTTACTCAAATGACAGATCTGTGATAGTAACAGAGGAAAAGGCAAAATATTCCAAAAATTTTAATTTCTTGATTTACGCAAAGTACTCGTAGAGACGTTCTGTTGCTACTCAAATGAAAGATCTGTGATAGTAATAGAGTAAAATGGAAAAAATTCCGAAAATTTTGATTTTTCGATTTACGCAAAGTGCTCGTAGAGACGTTTTGTTGATACTCAAATGGCAGACCTGTCATAGTAACAGAGGAAAAAGAGAAAAATTCCTAAAATTTTGATTTCTTGACTTACGCAAAGTGCTCGTAGAAACGTTTGGTTGCTACTCAAATGAAAGATCTGTGATTGTAATAGAGTAAATGGAAAAAATTCCGAAAATTTTAATTTCTTGATTTACGCAAAGTACTCATAGAGACGTTTTGATGGTACTCAAATGACAGATCTGTGATAGTAACAGAGGAAAAAGCAAAATATTCCGAAAATTTTAATTTCTCAATTTACGCACAGTGCTCGTAGAGACGTTTTGTTGTTACTCAAATGACAGATCTGTGATAGTAACAGAGGAAAAAGCAAAATATTCCGAAAATTTTAATTTCTCAATTTACGCAAAGTGCTCGTAGAGACGTTTTGTTGTTACTCAAATGACAGATCTGTGATAGTAACAGAGGAAAAAGAAAAATATTCCGAAAATTTTAATTTCTTGATATACGCAAAGTACTCGTAGAGACGTTTTGTTGTTACTCAAATGACAGATCTGTGATAGTAACAGAGGAAAAAGCAAAATATTCCGAAAATTTTAATTTCTTGATATACGCAAAGTACTCGTAGAAACGTTTTGTTGTTACTCAAATGACAGATCTGTGATAGTAACAGAGGAAAAAGCAAAATATTCCAAAAATTTTAATTTCTTGATTTACGCAAAGTGGTCGTAGAGACGTTCTGTTGCTACTCAAATCAAAGATCCGTGATAGTAATAGAGTAAAATGGAAAAAATTCCGAAAATATTGATTTCTCGATTTACACAAAGTGCTCGTAGAGACAGACGTTTTGTTGTTACTCAAATGATAGATCTGTAATAGTAACAGAAGAAAAAGATAAAAATTCCTAAAATTTTGATTTCTTGACTTACGCAAAGTGCTCGTAGAGACGTTTTGTTGCTACTCAAATGAAAGATCTGTGATAGTAATAGAGTAAAATGGAGAAAATTCCGAAAATTTTAATTTCTTGAATTACGCAAAGTACTCATAGAGACGTTTTGTTGGTACTCAAATGACAGATCTGTGATAGTAACAGAGGAAAAAGCAGAATATTAAGAAAATTTTAACTTCTTGATATACGCAAAGTACTCATAGAGACGTTTTGTTGTTACTCAAATGACAGATCTGTGATAGTAACAGAGGAAAAAGCAGAATATTCCGAAAATTTTAATTTCTTGATTTACGCAAAGTGCTCGTAGAGACGTTTTGTTGTTACTCAAATGACAGATCTGTCATAGTAACAGAGGAAAAAGCAGAAAATTCCTAAAATTTTGATTTCTTGACTTACGCAAAGTGCTCGTAGAGACGTTTTGTTGCTACTCAAATGAAAGATCTGTGATAGTAATAGAGTAAAATGGAAAAAATTCCGAAAATTTTAATTTCTTGATTTACGCAAAGTACTCGTAGAGACGTTTTGTTGGTACTCAAATGACAGATCTGTGATAGTAACAGAGGAAAAAGCAAAATATTCCGAAAATTTTAATTTCTTGATTTACGCAAAGTACTGGTAGAGGCGTTTTGTTGTTACTCAAATGACAGATCTGTGATAGTAACAGAGGAAAAAGCAAAATATTCCGAAAATTTTAATTTCTCAATTTACGCAAAGTGCTCGTAGAGACGTTTTGTTGCTACTCAAATGAAAGATCTGTGATAGTAATAGAGTAAAATGGCGAAAATTCCGAAAATTTTAATTTCTTGAATTACGCAAAGTACTCATAGAGATGTTTTGTTGGTACTCAAATGACAGATCTTTGATAGTAACAGAGGAAAAAGCAGGATATTAAGAAAATTTTAACTTCTTGATATACGCAAAGTACTCATAGAGACGTTTTGTTGTTACTCAAATGACAGATCTGTGATAGTAACAGAGGAAAAAGCAGAATATTCCGAAAATTTTAATTTCTTGATTTACGCAAAGTGCTCGTAGAGACGTTTTGTTGTTACTCAAATGACAGATCTGTCATAGTAACAGAGGAAAAAGAGAAAAATTCCTAAAATTTTGATTTCTTGACTTACGCAAAGTGCTCGTAGAGACGTTTGGTTGCTACTCAAATGAAAGATCTGTGATAGTAATAGAGTAAAATGGAAAAAATTCCGAAAATTTTAATTTCTTGATTTACGCAAAGTACTCATAGAGACGTTTTGATGGTACTCAAATGACAGATCTGTGATAGTAACAGAGGAAAAAGCAAAATATTCCGAAAATTTTAATTTCTCAATTTACGCACAGTGCTCGTAGAGACGTTTTGTTGTTACTCTGTCAGATCTGTGATAGTAACAGAGGAAAATACAAAATATTCCGAAAATTTTAATTTCTTGATATACGCAAAGTACTCGTAGAAACGTTTTGTTGTTACTCAAATGACAGATCTGTGATAGTAACAGAGGAAAAAGCAAAATATTCCAAAAATTTTAATTTCTTGATTTACGCAAAGTGGTCGTAGAGACGTTCCGTTGCTACTCAAATCAAAGATCCGTGATAGTAATAGAGTAAAATGGAAAAAATTCCGAAAATATTGATTTCTCGATTTACACAAAGTGCTCGTAGAGACAGACGTTTTGTTGTTACTCAAATGATAGATCTGTAATAGTAACAGAAGAAAAAGATAAAAATTCCTAAAATTTTGATTTCTTGACTTACGCAAAGTGCTCGTAGAGACGTTTTGTTGCTACTCAAATGAAAGATCTGTGATAGTAATAGAGTAAAATGGAGAAAATTCCGAAAATTTTAATTTCTTGAATTACGCAAAGTACTCATAGAGATGTTTTGTTGGTACTCAAATGACAGATCTTTGATAGTAACAGAGGAAAAAGCAGGATATTAAGAAAATTTTAACTTCTTGATATACGCAAAGTACTCATAGAGACGTTTTGTTGTTACTCAAATGACAGATCTGTGATAGTAACAGAGGAAAAGGCAGAATATTCCGAAAATTTTAATTTCTTGATTTACGCAAAGTGCTCGTAGAGACGTTTTGTTGTTACTCAAATGACAGATCTGTCATAGTAACAGAGGAAAAAGAGAAAAATTCCTAAAATTTTGATTTCTTGACTTACGCAAAGTGCTCGTAGAGACGTTTTGTGGCTACTCAAATGAAAGATCTGTGATAGTAATAGAGTAAAATGGAAAAAATTCCGAAAATTTTAATTTCTTGATTTACGCAAAGTACTCGTAGAGACGTTTTGTTGTTACTCAAATGACAGATCTGTGATAGTAACAGAGGAAAAAGCAAAATATTCCGAAAATTTTAATTTCTTGATATACGCAAAGTACTCGTAGAGACGTTTTGTTGTTACTCAAATGACAGATCTGTGATAGTAACAGAGGAAAAAGCAAAATATTCCGAAAATTTTAATTTCTTGATATACGCAAAGTACTCGTAGAAACGTTTTGTTGTTGCTCAAATGACAGATCTGTGATAGTAACAGAGGAAAAAGCAAAATATTCCAAAAATTTTAATTTCTTGATTTACGCAAAGTGGTCGTAGAGACGTTCTGTTGCTACTCAAATCAAAGATCCGTGATAGTAATAGAGTAAAATGGAAAAAATTCCGAAAATATTGATTTCTCGATTTACACAAAGTGCTCGTAGAGACAGACGTTTTGTTGTTACTCAAATGATAGATCTGTAATAGTAACAGAAGAAAAAGATAAAAATTCCTAAAATTTTGATTTCTTGACTTACGCAAAGTGCTCGTAGAGACGTTTTGTTGCTACTCAAATGAAAGATCTGTGATTGTAATAGAGTAAAATGGAGAAAATTCCGAAAATTTTAATTTCTTGAATTACGCAAAGTACTCATAGAGACGTTTTGTTGGTACTCAAATGACAGATCTATGATAGTAACAGAGGAAAAAGCAGAATATTAAGAAAATTTTAACTTCTTGATATACGCAAAGTACTCATAGAGACGTTTTGTTGTTACTCAAATGACAGATCTGTGATAGTAACAGAGGAAAAAGCAGAATATTCCGAAAATTTTAATTTCTTGATTTACGCAAAGTGCTCGTAGAGACGTTTTGTTGTTACTCAAATGACAGATCTGTCATAGTAACAGAGGAAAAAGCAGAAAATTCCTAAAATTTTGATTTCTTGACTTACGCAAAGTGCTCGTAGAGACGTTTTGTTGCTACTCAAATGAAAGATCTGTGATAGTAATAGAGTAAAATGGAAAAAATTCCGAAAATTTTAATTTCTTGATTTACGCAAAGTACTCGTAGAGACGTTTTGTTGGTACTCAAATGACAGATCTGTGATAGTAACAGAGGAAAAAGCAAAATATTCCGAAAATTTTAATTTCTTGATTTACGCAAAGTACTGGTAGAGGCGTTTTGTTGTTACTCAAATGACAGATCTGTGATAGTAACAGAGGAAAAAGCAAAATATTCCGAAAATTTTAATTTCTCAATTTACGCAAAGTGCTCGTAGAGACGTTTTGTTGTTACTCAAATGACAGATCTGTCATAGTAACAGAGGAAAAAGCAGAAAATTCCTAAAATTTTGATTTCTTGACTTACGCAAAGTGCTCGTAGAGACGTTCTGTTGCTACTCAAATGAAAGATCTGTGATAGTAATAGAGTAAAATGGAAAAAATTCCGAAAATTTTGATTTTTCGATTTACGCAAAGTGCTCGTAGAGACGTTTTGTTGTTACTCAAATGACAGATCTGTCATAGTAACAGAGGAAAAAGAGAAAAATTCCTAAAATTTTGATTTCTTGACTTACGCAAAGTGCTCGTAGAGACGTTTGGTTGCTACTCAAATGAAAGATCTGTGATAGTAATAGAGTAAAATGGAAAAAATTCCGAAAATTTTAATTTCTTGATTTACGCAAAGTACTCATAGAGACGTTTTGATGGTACTCAAATGACAGATCTGTGATAGTAACAGAGGAAAAAGCAAAATATTCCGAAAATTTTAATTTCTCAATTTACGCACAGTGCTCGTAGAGACGTTTTGTTGTTACTCTGTCAGATCTGTGATAGTAACAGAGGAAAATACAAAATATTCCGAAAATTTTAATTTCTTGATATACGCAAAGTACTCGTAGAAACGTTTTGTTGTTACTCAAATGACAGATCTGTGATAGTAACAGAGGAAAAAGCAAAATATTCCAAAAATTTTAATTTCTTGATTTACGCAAAGTGGTCGTAGAGACGTTCCGTTGCTACTCAAATCAAAGATCCGTGATAGTAATAGAGTAAAATGGAAAAAATTCCGAAAATATTGATTTCTCGATTTACACAAAGTGCTCGTAGAGACAGACGTTTTGTTGTTACTCAAATGATAGATCTGTAATAGTAACAGAAGAAAAAGATAAAAATTCCTAAAATTTTGATTTCTTGACTTACGCAAAGTGCTCGTAGAGACGTTTTGTTGCTACTCAAATGAAAGATCTGTGATAGTAATAGAGTAAAATGGAGAAAATTCCGAAAATTTTAATTTCTTGAATTACGCAAAGTACTCATAGAGATGTTTTGTTGGTACTCAAATGACAGTTCATTGATAGTAACAGAGGAAAAAGCAGGATATTAAGAAAATTTTAACTTCTTGATATACGCAAAGTACTCATAGAGACGTTTTGTTGTTACTCAAATGACAGATCTGTGATAGTAACAGAGGAAAAAGGAGAATATTCCGAAAATTTTAATTTCTTGATTTACGCAAAGTGCTCGTAGAGACGTTTTGTTGTTACTCAAATGACAGATCTGTCATAGTAACAGAGGAAAAAGAGAAAAATTCCTAAAATTTTGATTTCTTGACTTACGCAAAGTGCTCGTAGAGACGTTTTGTTGCTACTCAAATGAAAGATCTGTGATAGTAATAGAGTAAAATGGAAAAAATTCCGAAAATTTTAATTTCTTGATTTACGCAAAGTACTCGTAGAGACGTTTTGTTGTTACTCAAATGACAGATCTGTGATAGTAACAGAGGAAAAAGCAAAATATTCCGAAAATTTTAATTTCTTGATATACGCAAAGTACTCGTAGAGACGTTTTGTTGTTACTCAAATGACAGATCTGTGATAGTAACAGAGGAAAAAGCAAAATATTCCGAAAATTTTAATTTCTTGATATACGCAAAGTACTCGTAGAAACGTTTTGTTGTTACTCAAATGACAGATCTGTGATAGTAACAGAGGAAAAAGCAAAATATTCCAAAAATTTTAATTTCTTGATTTACGCAAAGTGGTCGTAGAGACGTTCTGTTGCTACTCAAATCAAAGATCCGTGATAGTAATAGAGTAAAATGGAAAAAATTCCGAAAATATTGATTTCTCGATTTACACAAAGTGCTCGTAGAGACAGACGTTTTGTTGTTACTCAAATGATAGATCTGTAATAGTAACAGAAGAAAAAGATAAAAATTCCTAAAATTTTGATTTCTTGACTTACGCAAAGTGCTCGTAGAGACGTTTTGTAGCTACTCAAATGAAAGATCTGTGATTGTAATAGAGTAAAATGGAGAAAATTCCGAAAATTTTAATTTCTTGAATTACGCAAAGTACTCATAGAGACGTTTTGTTGGTACTCAAATGACAGATCTGTGATAGTAACAGAGGAAAAAGCAGAATATTAAGAAAATTTTAACTTCTTGATATACGCAAAGTACTCATAGAGACGTTTTGTTGTTACTCAAATGACAGATCTGTGATAGTAACAGAGGAAAAAGCAGAATATTCCGAAAATTTTAATTTCTTGATTTACGCAAAGTGCTCGTAGAGACGTTTTGTTGTTACTCAAATGACAGATCTGTCATAGTAACAGAGGAAAAAGCAGAAAATTCCTAAAATTTTGATTTCTTGACTTACGCAAAGTGCTCGTAGAGACGTTTTGTTGTTACTCAAATGACAGATCTGTCATAGTAACAGAGGAAAAAGCAGAAAATTCCTAAAATTTTGATTTCTTGACTTACGCAAAGTGCTCGTAGAGACGTTTTGTTGCTACTCAAATGAAAGATCTGTGATAGTAATAGAATAAAATGGAAAAAAATCCGAAAATTTTAATTTCTTGATTTACGCAAACTACTCGTAGAGACGTTCTGTTGCTACTCAAATGAAAGATCTGTGATAGTAATAGAGTAAAATGGAAAAAATTCCGAAAATTTTGATTTTTCGATTTACGCAAAGTGCTCGTAGAGACGTTTTGTTGTTACTCAAATGACAGATCTGTCATAGTAACAGAGGAAAAAGAGAAAAATTCCTAAAATTTTGATTTCTTGACTTACGCAAAGTGCTCGTAGAGACGTTTGGTTGCTACTCAAATGAAAGATCTGTGATAGTAATAAAGTTTAACAGAGGAAAAATCCGAAAATTTTAATTTCTTGATTTACGCAAACTACTCATCGAGACGTTTTGTTGGTACTCAAATGACAGATCTGTGATAGTAACAGAGGAAAAAGCAAAATATTCCGAAAATTTTAATTTCTTGATTTACGCAAAGTGGTCGTAGAGACATTTTGTTGCTACTCAAATGCCAGATCTGTGATAGTAACAGAAGAAAAAGCAAAATATTCCGACAATTTTATTTTATTGATTTACGCAAAGTACTCGTAGAGACGTTTTGTTGTTACTCAAATGACAGATCTGTGATAGTAACAGAGGAAAAAGCAAAATATTCCAAAAATTTTAATTTCTTGATTTACGCAAAGTACTCGTAGAGACGTTCTGTTGCTACTCAAATGAAAGATCTGTGATAGTAATAGAGTAAAATGGAAAAAATTCCGAAAATTTTGATTTTTCGATTTACGCAAAGTGCTCGTAGAGACGTTTTGTTGTTACTCAAATGACAGATCTGTCATAGTAACAGAGGAAAAAGAGAAAAATTCCTAAAATTTTGATTTCTTGACTTACGCAAAGTGCTCATAGAGACGTTTTGATGGTACTCAAATGACAGATCTGTGATAGTAACAGAGGAAAAAGCAAAATATTCCGAAAATTTTAATTTCTCAATTTACGCACAGTGCTCGTAGAGACGTTTTGTTGTTACTCTGTCAGATCTGTGATAGTAACAGAGGAAAATACAAAATATTCCGAAAATTTTAATTTCTTGATATACGCAAAGTACTCGTAGAAACGTTTTGTTGTTACTCAAATGACAGATCTGTGATAGTAACAGAGGAAAAAGCAAAATATTCCAAAAATTTTAATTTCTTGATTTACGCAAAGTGGTCGTAGAGACGTTCCGTTGCTACTCAAATCAAAGATCCGTGATAGTAATAGAGTAAAATGGAAAAAATTCCGAAAATATTGATTTCTCGATTTACACAAAGTGCTCGTAGAGACAGACGTTTTGTTGTTACTCAAATGATAGATCTGTAATAGTAACAGAAGAAAAAGATAAAAATTCCTAAAATTTTGATTTCTTGACTTACGCAAAGTGCTCGTAGAGACGTTTTGTTGCTACTCAAATGAAAGATCTGTGATAGTAATAGAGTAAAATGGAGAAAATTCCGAAAATTTTAATTTCTTGAATTACGCAAAGTACTCATAGAGATGTTTTGTTGGTACTCAAATGACAGATCATTGATAGTAACAGAGGAAAAAGCAGGATATTAAGAAAATTTTAACTTCTTGATATACGCAAAGTACTCATAGAGACGTTTTGTTGTTACTCAAATGACAGATCTGTGATAGTAACAGAGGAAAAAGGAGAATATTCCGAAAATTTTAATTTCTTGATTTACGCAAAGTGCTCGTAGAGACGTTTTGTTGTTACTCAAATGACAGATCTGTCATAGTAACAGAGGAAAAAGAGAAAAATTCCTAAAATTTTGATTTCTTGACTTACGCAAAGTGTTCGTAGAGACGTTTTGTTGCTACTCAAATGAAAGATCTGTGATAGTAATAGAGTAAAATGGAAAAAATTCCGAAAATTTTAATTTCTTGATTTACGCAAAGTACTCGTAGAGACGTTTTGTTGTTACTCAAATGACAGATCTGTGATAGTAACAGAGGAAAAAGCAAAATATTCCGAAAATTTTAATTTCTTGATATACGCAAAGTACTCGTAGAGACGTTTTGTTGTTACTCAAATGACAGATCTGTGATAGTAACAGAGGAAAAAGCAAAATATTCCGAAAATTTTAATTTCTTGATATACGCAAAGTACTCGTAGAAACGTTTTGTTGTTACTCAAATGACAGATCTGTGATAGTAACAGAGGAAAAAGCAAAATATTCCAAAAATTTTAATTTCTTGATTTACGCAAAGTGGTCGTAGAGACGTTCTGTTGCTACTCAAATCAAAGATCCGTGATAGTAATAGAGTAAAATGGAAAAAATTCCGAAAATATTGATTTCTCGATTTACACAAAGTGCTCGTAGAGACAGACGTTTTGTTGTTACTCAAATGATAGATCTGTAATAGTAACAGAAGAAAAAGATAAAAATTCCTAAAATTTTGATTTCTTGACTTACGCAAAGTGCTCGTAGAGACGTTTTGTAGCTACTCAAATGAAAGATCTGTGATTGTAATAGAGTAAAATGGAGAAAATTCCGAAAATTTTAATTTCTTGAATTACGCAAAGTACTCATAGAGACGTTTTGTTGGTACTCAAATGACAGATCTGTGATAGTAACAGAGGAAAAAGCAGAATATTAAGAAAATTTTAACTTCTTGATATACGCAAAGTACTCATAGAGACGTTTTGTTGTTACTCAAATGACAGATCTGTGATAGTAACAGAGGAAAAAGCAGAATATTCCGAAAATTTTAATTTCTTGATTTACGCAAAGTGCTCGTAGAGACGTTTTGTTGTTACTCAAATGACAGATCTGTCATAGTAACAGAGGAAAAAGCAGAAAATTCCTAAAATTTTGATTTCTTGACTTACGCAAAGTGCTCGTAGAGACGTTTTGTTGTTACTCAAATGACAGATCTGTCATAGTAACAGAGGAAAAAGCAGAAAATTCCTAAAATTTTGATTTCTTGACTTACGCAAAGTGCTCGTAGAGACGTTTTGTTGCTACTCAAATGAAAGATCTGTGATAGTAATAGAATAAAATGGAAAAAAATCCGAAAATTTTAATTTCTTGATTTACGCAAACTACTCGTAGAGACGTTCTGTTGCTACTCAAATGAAAGATCTGTGATAGTAATAGAGTAAAATGGAAAAAATTCCGAAAATTTTGATTTTTCGATTTACGCAAAGTGCTCGTAGAGACGTTTTGTTGTTACTCAAATGACAGATCTGTCATAGTAACAGAGGAAAAAGAGAAAAATTCCTAAAATTTTGATTTCTTGACTTACGCAAAGTGCTCGTAGAGACGTTTGGTTGCTACTCAAATGAAAGATCTGTGATAGTAATAAAGTTTAACAGAGGAAAAATCCGAAAATTTTAATTTCTTGATTTACGCAAACTACTCATCGAGACGTTTTGTTGGTACTCAAATGACAGATCTGTGATAGTAACAGAGGAAAAAGCAAAATATTCCGAAAATTTTAATTTCTTGATTTACGCAAAGTGGTCGTAGAGACATTTTGTTGCTACTCAAATGCCAGATCTGTGATAGTAACAGAAGAAAAAGCAAAATATTCCGACAATTTTATTTTATTGATTTACGCAAAGTACTCGTAGAGACGTTTTGTTGTTACTCAAATGACAGATCTGTGATAGTAACAGAGGAAAAAGCAAAATATTCCAAAAATTTTAATTTCTTGATTTACGCAAAGTACTCGTAGAGACGTTCTGTTGCTACTCAAATGAAAGATCTGTGATAGTAATAGAGTAAAATGGAAAAAATTCCGAAAATTTTGATTTTTCGATTTACGCAAAGTGCTCGTAGAGACGTTTTGTTGTTACTCAAATGACAGATCTGTCATAGTAACAGAGGAAAAAGAGAAAAATTCCTAAAATTTTGATTTCTTGACTTACGCAAAGTGCTCGTAGAGACGTTTGGTTGCTACTCAAATGAAAGATCTGTGATAGTAATAGAGTAAAATGGAAAAATTTCCGAAAATTTTAATTTCTTGATTTACGCAAAGTACTCATAGAGACGTTTTGATGGTACTCAAATGACAGATCTGTGATAGTAACAGAGGAAAAAGCAAAATATTCCGAAAATTTTAATTTCTCAATTTACGCACAGTGCTCGTAGAGACGTTTTGTTGTTACTCTGTCAGATCTGTGATAGTAACAGAGGAAAATACAAAATATTCCGAAAATTTTAATTTCTTGATATACGCAAAGTACTCGTAGAAACGTTTTGTTGTTACTCAAATGACAGATCTGTGATAGTAACAGAGGAAAAAGCAAGATATTCCAAAAATTTTAATTGCTTGATTTACGCAAAGTGGTCGTAGAGACGTTCTGTTGCTACTCAAATCAAAGATCCGTGATAGTAATAGAGTAAAATGGAAAAAATTCCGAAAATATTGATTTCTCGATTTACACAAATTGCTCGTAGAGACAGACGTTTTGTTGTTACTCAAATGATAGATCTGTAATAGTAACAGAAGAAAAAGATAAAAATTCCTAAAATTTTGATTTCTTGACTTACGCAAAGTGCTCGTAGAGACGTTTTGTTGCTACTCAAATGAAAGATCTGTGATAGTAATAGAGTAAAATGGAGAAAATTCCGAAAAATTTAATTTCTTGAATTACGCAAAGTACTCATAGAGACATTTTGTTTGTACTCAAATGACAGATCTGTGATAGTAACAGAGGAAAAAGCAGGATATTAAGAAAATTTTAACTTCTTGATATACGCAAAGTACTCATAGAGACGTTTTGTTGTTACTCAAATGACAGATCTGTGACAGTAACAGAGGAAAAAGCAGTATATTCCGAAAATTTTAATTTCTTGATTTACGCAAAGTGCTCGTAGAGACGTTTTGTTGTTACTCAAATGACAGATCTGTCATAGTAACAGAGGAAAAAGAGAAAAATTCCTAAAATTTTGATTTCTTGACTTACGCAAAGTACTCGTAGAGACGTTTTGTTGTTACTCAAATGACAGATCTGTGATAGTAACAGAGGAAAAAGACAAATATTCCGAAAAATTTAATTTCTTGATATACGCAAAGTACTCGTAGAAACGTTTTGTTGTTACTCAAATGACAGATCTGTGATAGTAACAGAGGAAAAAGCAAAATATTCCAAAAATTTTAATTTCTTGATTTACGCAAAGTGGTCGTAGAGACGTTCTGTTGCTACTCAAATCAAAGATCCGTGATAGTAATAGAGTAAAATGGAAAAAATTCCGAAAATTTTGATTTTTCGATTTACGCAAAGTGCTCGTAGAGACGTTTTGTTGTTACTCAAATGACAGATCTGTCATAGTAACAGAGGAAAAAGAGAAAAATTCCTAAAATTTTGATTTCTTGACTTACGCAAAGTGCTCGTAGAGACGTTTGGTTGCTACTGAAATGAAAGATCTGTGATAGTAATAGAGTTTAACAGAGGAAAAATCCGAAAATTTTAATTTCTTGATTTACGCAAACTACTCATCGAGACGTTTTGTTGGTACTCAAATGACAGATCTGTGATAGTAACAGAGGAAAAAGCAGAATATTAAGAAAATTTTAACTTCTTGATATACGCAAAGTACTCATAGAGACGTTTTGTTGTTACTCAAATGACAGATCTGTGATAGTAACAGAGGAAAAAGCAGAATATTCCGAAAATTTTAATTTCTTGATTTACGCAAAGTGCTCGTAGAGACGTTTTGTTGTTACTCAAATGACAGATCTGTCATAGTAACAGAGGAAAAAGAGAAAAATTCCTAAAATTTTGATTTCTTGACTTATGCAAAGTGCTCGTAGAGACGTTTTGTTGCTACTCAAATGACAGATCTGTGATAGTAACAGAGGAAAAAGCAAAATATTCCGAAAATTTTAATTTCTTGATTTACGCACGAGCACTTTGCGTAAATTGAGAAATTAAAATTTTCGGAATATTTTGCTTTTTCCTCTGTTACTATCACAGATCTGTCATTTGAGTACCACCAAAACGTCTCTATGAGTACTTTGCGTAAATCAAGAAATTAAAATTTTCAAGAAATCAAAATTTTAGGAATTTTTCTCTTTTTCCTCTGTTACTATGACAGATCTGTCATTTGAGTAACAACAAAACGTCTCTACGAGCACTTTGCGTAAATCAAGAAAATAAAATTTTCGGAGTATTTTGCTTTTTCTTCTGTTACTATCACAGATCTGGCATTTGAGTAGCAACAAAATGTCTCTACGACCACTTTGCGTAAATCAAGAAATTAAAATTTTCGAAATATTTTGCTTTTTCCTCTGTTACTATCACAGATCTGTAATTTGAGTACCAACAAAACGTCTCGATGAGTAGTTTGCGTAAATCAAGAAATTAAAATTTTCGGATTTTTTTCCATTTTACTCTATTACTATCACAGATCTTTCATTTGAGTAGCAACCAAACGTCTCTACGAGCACTTTGCGTAAGTCAAGAAATCAAAATTTTAGGAATTTTTCTCTTTTTCCTCTGTTACTATGACAGATCTGTCATTTGAGTAACAACAAAACGTCTCTACAAGCACTTTGCGTAAATCAAGAAATTAAAATTTTCGGATTTTTTTCCATTTTACTCTATTACTATCACAGATCTTTCATTTGAGTAGCAACCAAACGTCTCTACGAGCACTTTGCGTAAGTCAAGAAATCAAACTTTTAGGAATTTTTCTCTTTTTCCTCTGTTACTATGACAGATCTGTCATTTGAGTAACAACAAAACGTCTCTACGAGCACTTTGCGTAAATCAAGAAATTAAAATTTTTGGAATATTTTTTTTCCTCTGTTACTATCACAGATCTGTCATTTGAGTAACAACAAAACGTTTCTACGAGTACTTTGCGTATATCAAGAAATTAAAATTTTCGGAATATTTTGTATTTTCCTCTGTTACTATCACAGATATGTCATTTGAGTAACAACAAAACGTCTCTACGAGTACTTTGCGTAAATCAAGAAATTAAAATTTTTGGAATATTTTGCTTTTTCCTCTGTTACTATCACAGATCTTTCATTTGAGTAGCAACAAAACGTCTCTACGAGCACTTTGCGTAAGTCAAGAAATCAAAATTTTAGGAATTTTTCTCTTTTTCCTCTGTTACTATGACAGATCTGTCATTTGAGTAACAACAAAACGTCTCTACGAGCACTTTGCGTAAATCAAGAAATTAAAATTTTCGGAATATTCTGCTTTTTCCTCTGTTACTATCACAGATCTGTCATTTGAGTAACAACAAAACGTCTCTATGAGTACTTTGCGTAATTCAAGAAATTAAAATTTTCGGAATTTTCTCCATTTTACTCTATTACTATCACAGATCTTTCATTTGAGTAGCAACAAAACGTCTCTACGAGCACTTTGCGTAAGTCAAGAAATCAAAATTTTAGGAATTTTTATCTTTTTCTTCTGTTACTATTACAGATCTATCATTTGAGTAACAACAAAACGTCTGTCTCTACGAGCACTTTGTGTAAATCGAGAAATCAATATTTTCGGAATTTTTTCCATTTTACTCTATTACTATCACGGATCTTTGATTTGAGTAGCAACAGAACGTCTCTACGACCACTTTGCGTAAATCAAGAAATTAAAATTTTTAGAATATTTTGCTTTTTCCTCTGTTACTATCACAGATCTGTCATTTGAGTAACAACAAAACGTTTCTACGAGTACTTTGCGTATATCAAGAAATTAAAATTTTCGGAATATTTTGTATTTTCCTCTGTTACTATCACAGATCTGTCATTTGAGTAGCAACAAAACGTCTCTACGAGTACTTTGCGTAAATCAAGAAATTAAAATTTTTGGAATATTTTGCTTTTTCCTCTGTTACTATCACAGATCTTTCATTTGAGTAGCAACGAAACGTCTCTACGAGCACTTTGCGTAAGTCAAGAAATCAAAATTTTAGGAATTTTTCTCTTTTTCCTCTGTTACTATGACAGATCTGTCATTTGAGTAACAACAAAACGTCTCTACGAGCACTTTGCGTAAATCAAGAAATTAAAATTTTCGGAATATTCTGCTTTTTCCTCTGTTACTATCACAGATCTGTCATTTGAGTAACAACAAAACGTCTCTATGAGTACTTTGCGTATATCAAGAAGTTAAAATTTTCTTAATATTCTGCTTTTTCCTCTGTTACTATCACAGATCTGTCATTTGAGTACCAACAAAACGTCTCTATGAGTACTTTGCGTAATTCAAGAAATTAAAATTTTCGGAATTTTCTCCATTTTACTCTATTACTATCACAGATCTTTCATTTGAGTAGCAACAAAACGTCTCTACGAGCACTTTGCGTAAGTCAAGAAATCAAAATTTTAGGAATTTTTATCTTTTTCTTCTGTTACTATTACAGATCTATCATTTGAGTAACAACAAAACGTCTGTCTCTACGACCACTTTGCGTAAATCAAGAAATTAAAATTTTTGGAATATTTTGCTTTTTCCTCTGTTACTATCACAGATCTGTCATTTGAGTAACAACAAAACGTCTCTACGAGTACTTTGCGTAAATCGAGAAAATAAAATTTTCGGAATATTTTGCTTTTTCTTCTGTTACTATCACAGATCTGTCATTTGAGTAACAACAAAACGTCTCTACGAGCACTGTGCGTAAATTGAGAAATTAAAATTTTCGGAATATTTTGCTTTTTCCTCTGTTACTATCACAGATCTGTCATTTGAGTACCATCAAAACGTCTCTATGAGTACTTTGCGTAAATCAAGAAATTAAAATTTTCGGATTTTTTTCCATTTTACTCTATTACTATCACAGATCTTTCATTTGAGTAGCAACCAAACGTCTCTACGAGCACTTTGCGTAAGTCAAGAAATCAAAATTTTAGGAATTTTTCTCTTTTTCCTCTGTTACTATGACAGATCTGTCATTTGAGTAACAACAAAACGTCTCTACGAGCACTTTGCGTAAATCGAAAAATCAAAATTTTCGGAATTTTTTCCATTTTACTATATTACTATCACAGATCTTTCATTTGAGTAGCAACAGAACGTCTCTACGAGTACTTTGCGTAAATCAAGAAATTAAAATTTTTGGAATATTTTGCTTTTTCCTCTGTTACTATCACAGATCTGTCATTTGAGTAACAACAAAACGTCTCTACGAGTACTTTGCGTAAATCAAGAAAATAAAATTTTCGGAATATTTTGCTTTTTCCTCTGTTACTATTACAGATCTGTCATTTGAGTACCAACAAAACGTCTCGATGAGTAGTTTGCGTAAATCAAGAAATTAAAATTTTCGGATTTTTTTCCATTTTACTCTATTACTATCACAGATCTTTCATTTGAGTAGCAACCAAACGTCTCTACGAGCACTTTGCGTAAGTCAAGAAATCAAAATTTTAGGAATTTTTCTCTTTTTCCTCTGTTACTATGACAGATCTGTCATTTGAGTAACAACAAAACGTCTCTACAAGCACTTTGCGTAAATCAAGAAATTAAAATTTTCGGATTTTTTTCCATTTTACTCTATTACTATCACAGATCTTTCATTTGAGTAGCAACCAAACGTCTCTACGAGCACTTTGCGTAAGTCAAGAAATCAAAATTTTAGGAATTTTTCTCTTTTTCCTCTGTTACTATGACAGATCTGTCATTTGAGTAACAACAAAACGTCTCTACGAGCACTTTGCGTAAATCAAGAAATTAAAATTTTTGGAATATTTTTTTTCCTCTGTTACTATCACAGATCTGTCATTTGAGTAACAACAAAACGTTTCTACGAGTACTTTGCGTATATCAAGAAATTAAAATTTTCGGAATATTTTGTATTTTCCTCTGTTACTATCACAGATATGTCATTTGAGTAACAACAAAACGTCTCTACGAGTACTTTGCGTAAATCAAGAAATTAAAATTTTTGGAATATTTTGCTTTTTCCTCTGTTACTATCACAGATCTTTCATTTGAGTAGCAACAAAACGTCTCTACGAGCACTTTGCGTAAGTCAAGAAATCAAAATTTTAGGAATTTTTCTCTTTTTCCTCTGTTACTATGACAGATCTGTCATTTGAGTAACAACAAAACGTCTCTACGAGCACTTTGCGTAAATCAAGAAATTAAAATTTTCGGAATATTCTGCTTTTTCCTCTGTTACTATCACAGATCTGTCATTTGAGTAACAACAAAACGTCTCTATGAGTACTTTGCGTAATTCAAGAAATTAAAATTTTCGGAATTTTCTCCATTTTACTCTATTACTATCACAGATCTTTCATTTGAGTAGCAACAAAACGTCTCTACGAGCACTTTGCGTAAGTCAAGAAATCAAAATTTTAGGAATTTTTATCTTTTTCTTCTGTTACTATTACAGATCTATCATTTGAGTAACAACAAAACGTCTGTCTCTACGAGCACTTTGTGTAAATCGAGAAATCAATATTTTCGGAATTTTTTCCATTTTACTCTATTACTATCACGGATCTTTGATTTGAGTAGCAACAGAACGTCTCTACGACCACTTTGCGTAAATCAAGAAATTAAAATTTTTAGAATATTTTGCTTTTTCCTCTGTTACTATCACAGATCTGTCATTTGAGTAACAACAAAACGTTTCTACGAGTACTTTGCGTATATCAAGAAATTAAAATTTTCGGAATATTTTGTATTTTCCTCTGTTACTATCACAGATCTGTCATTTGAGTAGCAACAAAACGTCTCTACGAGTACTTTGCGTAAATCAAGAAATTAAAATTTTTGGAATATTTTGCTTTTTCCTCTGTTACTATCACAGATCTTTCATTTGAGTAGCAACGAAACGTCTCTACGAGCACTTTGCGTAAGTCAAGAAATCAAAATTTTAGGAATTTTTCTCTTTTTCCTCTGTTACTATGACAGATCTGTCATTTGAGTAACAACAAAACGTCTCTACGAGCACTTTGCGTAAATCAAGAAATTAAAATTTTCGGAATATTCTGCTTTTTCCTCTGTTACTATCACAGATCTGTCATTTGAGTAACAACAAAACGTCTCTATGAGTACTTTGCGTATATCAAGAAGTTAAAATTTTCTTAATATTCTGCTTTTTCCTCTGTTACTATCACAGATCTGTCATTTGAGTACCAACAAAACGTCTCTATGAGTACTTTGCGTAATTCAAGAAATTAAAATTTTCGGAATTTTCTCCATTTTACTCTATTACTATCACAGATCTTTCATTTGAGTAGCAACAAAACGTCTCTACGAGCACTTTGCGTAAGTCAAGAAATCAAAATTTTAGGAATTTTTATCTTTTTCTTCTGTTACTATTACAGATCTATCATTTGAGTAACAACAAAACGTCTGTCTCTACGACCACTTTGCGTAAATCAAGAAATTAAAATTTTTGGAATATTTTGCTTTTTCCTCTGTTACTATCACAGATCTGTCATTTGAGTAACAACAAAACGTCTCTACGAGTACTTTGCGTAAATCGAGAAAATAAAATTTTCGGAATATTTTGCTTTTTCTTCTGTTACTATCACAGATCTGTCATTTGAGTAACAACAAAACGTCTCTACGAGCACTGTGCGTAAATTGAGAAATTAAAATTTTCGGAATATTTTGCTTTTTCCTCTGTTACTATCACAGATCTGTCATTTGAGTACCATCAAAACGTCTCTATGAGTACTTTGCGTAAATCAAGAAATTAAAATTTTCGGATTTTTTTCCATTTTACTCTATTACTATCACAGATCTTTCATTTGAGTAGCAACCAAACGTCTCTACGAGCACTTTGCGTAAGTCAAGAAATCAAAATTTTAGGAATTTTTCTCTTTTTCCTCTGTTACTATGACAGATCTGTCATTTGAGTAACAACAAAACGTCTCTACGAGCACTTTGCGTAAATCGAAAAATCAAAATTTTCGGAATTTTTTCCATTTTACTATATTACTATCACAGATCTTTCATTTGAGTAGCAACAGAACGTCTCTACGAGTACTTTGCGTAAATCAAGAAATTAAAATTTTTGGAATATTTTGCTTTTTCCTCTGTTACTATCACAGATCTGTCATTTGAGTAACAACAAAACGTCTCTACGAGTACTTTGCGTAAATCAAGAAAATAAAATTTTCGGAATATTTTGCTTTTTCCTCTGTTACTATTACAGATCTGTCATTTGAGTACCAACAAAACGTCTCGATGAGTAGTTTGCGTAAATCAAGAAATAAAAATTTTCGGTTTTTTTTCCATTTTACTCTATTACTATCACAGATCTTTCATTTGAGTAGCAACCAAACGTCTCTACGAGCACTTTGCGTAAGTCAAGAAATCAAAATTTTAGGAATTTTTCTCTTTTTCCTCTGTTACTATGACAGATCTGTCATTTGAGTAACAACAAACCGTCTCTACGAGCACTTTGCGTAAATCGAAAAATCAAAATTTTCGGAATTTTTTCCATTTTACTCTATTACTATCACAGATCTTTCATTTGAGTAGCAACAGAACGTCTCTACGAGTACTTTGCGTAAATCAAGAAATTAAAATTTTTGGAATATTTTGCTTTTTCCTCTGTTACTATCACAGATCTGTCATTTGAGTAACAACAAAACGTTTCTACGAGTACTTTGCGTATATCAAGAAATTAAAATTTTCGGAATATTTTGTATTTTCCTCTGTTACTATGACAGATCTGTCATTTGAGTAACAACAAAACGTCTCTACGAGCACTTTGCGTAAATCGAAAAATCAAAATTTTCGGAATATTTTGCGTTTTCCTTTGTTACTATCACAGATCTGTCATTTGAGTACCAACAAAACGTTTCTACGAGTACTTTGCGTATATCAAGAAATTAAAATTTTCGGAATATTATGTATTTTCCTCTGTTACTATCACAGATCTGTCATTTGAGTAACAACAAAACGTCTCTACGAGTACTTTGCGTAAATCAAGAAATTAAAATTTTTGGAATATTTTGCTTTTTCCTCTGTTACTATCACAGATCTTTCATTTGAGTAGCAACAAAACGTCTCTACGAGCACTTTGCGTAAGTCAAGAAATCAAAATTTTAGGAATTTTTCTCTTTTTCCTCTGTTACTATGACAGATCTGTCATTTGAGTAACAACAAAACGTCTCTACGAGCACTTTGCGTAAATCAAGAAATTAAAATTTTCGGAATATTCTGCTTTTTCCTCTGTTACTATCACAGATCTGTCATTTGAGTAACAACAAAACGTCTCTATGAGTACTTTGCGTAATTCAAGAAATTAAAATTTTTGGAATATTTTGCTTTTTCCTCTGTTACTATCACAGATCTGTCATTTGAGTAACAACAAAACGTCTCTACGAGTACTTTGCGTAAATCAAGAAAATAAAATTTTCGGAATATTTTGCTTTTTCCTCTGTTACTATTACAGATCTGTCATTTGAGTACCAACAAAACGTCTCGATGAGTAGTTTGCGTAAATCAAGAAATTAAAATTTTCGGTTTTTTTTCCATTTTACTCTATTACTATCACAGATCTTTCATTTGAGTAGCAACCAAACGTCTCTACGAGCACTTTGCGTAAGTCAAGAAATCAAAATTTTAGGAATTTTTCTCTTTTTCCTCTGTTACTATGACAGATCTGTCATTTGAGTAACAACAAAACGTCTCTACGAGCACTTTGCGTAAATCGAAAAATCAAAATTTTCGGAATTTTTTCCATTTTACTCTATTACTATCACAGATCTTTCATTTGAGTAGCAACAGAACGTCTCTACGAGTACTTTGCGTAAATCAAGAAATTAAAATTTTTGGAATATTTTGCTTTTTCCTCTGTTACTATCACAGATCTGTCATTTGAGTAACAACAAAACGTCTCTACGAGCACTTTGCGTAAATCAAGAAATTAAAATTTTCGGAATATTCTGCTTTTTCCTCTGTTACTATCACAGATCTGTCATTTGAGTAACAACAAAACGTCTCTATGAGTACTTTGCGTATATCAAGAAGTTAAAATTTTCTTAATATTCTGCTTTTTCCTCTGTTACTATCACAGATCTGTCATTTGAGTACCAACAAAACGTCTCTATGAGTACTTTGCGTAATTCAAGAAATTAAAATTTTCGGAATTTTCTCCATTTTACTCTATTACTATCACAGATCTTTCATTTGAGTAGCAACAAAACGTCTCTACGAGCACTTTGCGTAAGTCAAGAAATCAAAATTTTAGGAATTTTTATCTTTTTCTTCTGTTACTATTACAGATCTATCATTTGAGTAACAACAAAACGTCTGTCTCTACGACCACTTTGCGTAAATCAAGAAATCAAAATTTTTGGAATATTTTGCTTTTTCCTCTGTTACTATCACAGATCTGTCATTTGAGTAACAACAAAACGTCTCTACGAGCACTTTGCGTAAATTGAAAAATTAAAATTTTCGGAATATTTTGCTTTTTCCTCTGTTACTATCACAGATCTGTCATTTGAGTACCATCAAAACGTCTCTATGAGTACTTTGCGTAAATCAAGAAATTAAAATTTTCGGAATTTTTTCCATTTTACTCTATTACTATAACAGATCTTTCATTTGAGTAGCAACCAAACGTCTCTACGAGCACTTTGCGTAAGTCAAGAAATCAAAATTTTAGGAATTTTTCTCTTTTTCCTCTGTTACTATGACAGATCTGTCATTTGAGTAACAACAAAACGTCTCTACGAGCACTTTGCGTAAATCGAAAAATCTAAATTTTCGGAATTTTTTCCATTTTACTCTATTACTATCACAGATCTTTCATTTGAGTAGCAACAGAACGTCTCTACGAGTACTTTGCGTAAATCAAGAAATTAAAATTTTTGGAATATTTTGCTTTTTCCTCTGTTACTATCACAGATCTGTCATTTGAGTAACAACAAAACGTCTCTACGAGTACTTTGCGTAAATCAAGAAAATAAAATTTATTTTCCTCTGTTACTATCACAGATCTGTCATTTGAGTAACAACAAAACGTCTCTACGAGCACTGTGCGTAAATTGAGAAATTAAAATTTTCGGAATATTTTGCTTTTTCCTCTGTTACTATCACAGATCTGTCATTTGAGTACCATCAAAACGTCTCTATGAGTACTTTGCGTAAATCAAGAAATTAAAATTTTCGGAATTTTTTCCATTTTACTCTATTACTATCACAGATCTTTCATTTGAGTAGCAACCAAACGTCTCTACGAGCACTTTGCGTAAGTCAAGAAATCAAAATTTTAGGAATTTTTCTCTTTTTCCTCTGTTACTATGACAGATCTGTCATTTGAGTAACAACAAAACGTCTCTACGAGCACTTTGCGTAAATCAAGAAATTAAAATTTTCGGAATATTCTGCTTTTTCCTCTGTTACTATCACAGATCTGTCATTTGAGTAACAACAAAACGTCTCTATGAGTACTTTGCGTAATTCAAGAAATTAAAATTTTCGGAATTTTCTCCATTTTACTCTATTACTATCACAGATCTTTCATTTGAGTAGCAACAAAACGTCTCTACGAGCACTTTGCGTAAGTCAAGAAATCAAAATTTTAGGAATTTTTATCTTTTTCTTCTGTTACTATTACAGATCTATCATTTGAGTAACAACAAAACGTCTGTCTCTACGAGCACTTTGTGTAAATCGAGAAATCAATATTTTCGGAATTTTTTCCATTTTACTCTATTACTATCACGGATCTTTGATTTGAGTAGCAACAGAACGTCTCTACGACCACTTTGCGTAAATCAAGAAATTAAAATTTTTGGAATATTTTGCTTTTTCCTCTGTTACTATCACAGATCTGTCATTTGAGTACCATCAAAACGTCTCTATGAGTACTTTGCGTAAATCAAGAAATTAAAATTTTCGGAATTTTTTCCATTTTACTCTATTACTATCACAGATCTTTCATTTGAGTAGCAACCAAACGTCTCTACGAGCACTTTGCGTAAGTCAAGAAATCAAAATTTTAGGAATTTTTCTCTTTTTCCTCTGTTACTATGACAGATCTGTCATTTGAGTAACAACAAAACGTCTCTACGAGCACTTTGCGTAAATCAAGAAATTAAAATTTTCGGAATATTCTGCTTTTTCCTCTGTTACTATCACAGATCTGTCATTTGAGTAACAACAAAACGTCTCTATGAGTACTTTGCGTAATTCAAGAAATTAAAATTTTCGGAATTTTCTCCATTTTACTCTATTACTATCACAGATCTTTCATTTGAGTAGCAACAAACCGTCTCTACGAGCACTTTGCGTAAGTCAAGAAATCAAAATTTTAGGAATTTTTATCTTTTTCTTCTGTTACTATTACAGATCTATCATTTGAGTAACAACAAAACGTCTGTCTCTACGAGCACTTTGTGTAAATCGAGAAATCAATATTTTCGGAATTTTTTCCATTTTACTCTATTACTATCACGGATCTTTGATTTGAGTAGCAACAGAACGTCTCTACGACCACTTTGCGTAAATCAAGAAATTAAAATTTTTGGAATATTTTGCTTTTTCCTCTGTTACTATGACAGATCTGTCATTTGAGTAACAACAAAACGTCTCTACGAGCACTTTGCGTAAATCGCAAAATCAAAATTTTCGGAATTTTTTCCATTTTACTCTATTACTATCACAGATCTTTCATTTGAGTAGCAACAGAACGTCTCTACGAGTACTTTGCGTAAATCAAGAAATTAAAATTTTTGGAATATTTTGCTTTTTCCTCTGTTACTATCACAGATCTGTCATTTGCGTAACAACAAAACGTCTCTACGAGCACTTTGCGTAAATCAAGAAAATAAAATTTTCGGAATATTTTGCTTTTTCTTCTGTTACTATCACAGATCTGGCATTTGAGTAGCAACAAAATGTCTCTACGACCACTTTGCGTAAATCAAGAAATTAAAATTTTCGAAATATCTTGCTTTTTCCTCTGTTACTATCACAGATCTGTCATTTGAGTACCAACAAAACGTCTCGATGAGTAGTTTGCGTAAATCAAGAAATTAAAATTTTCGGATTTTTTTCCATTTTACTCTATTACTATCACAGATCTTTCATTTGAGTAGCAACCAAACGTCTCTACGAGCACTTTGCGTAAGTCAAGAAATCAAAATTTTAGGAATTTTTCTCTTTTTCCTCTGTTACTATGTACAAAATTTTCGGAATTTTTTCCATTTTACTCTATTACTATCACAGATCTTTCATTTGAGTAGCAACAGAACGTCTCTACGAGTACTTTGCGTAAATCAAGAAATTAAAATTTTTGGAATATTTTGCTTTTTCCTCTGTTACTATCACAGATCTGTCATTTGAGTAACAACAAAACGTTTCTACGAGTACTTTGCGTATATCAAGAAATTAAAATTTTCGGAGTATTTTGTATTTTCCTCTGTTACTATCACAGATCTGTCATTTGAGTAACAACAAAACGTCTCTACGAGTACTTTGCGTAAATCAAGAAATTAAAATTTTTGGAATATTTTGCTTTTTCCTCTGTTACTATCACAGATCTTTCATTTGAGTAGCAACAAAACGTCTCTACGAGCACTTTGCGTAAGTCAAGAAATCAAAATTTTAGGAATTTTTCTCTTTTTCCTCTGTTACTATGACAGATCTGTCATTTGAGTAACAACAAAACGTCTCTACGAGCACTTTGCGTAAATCAAGAAATTAAAATTTTCGGAATATTCTGCTTTTTCCTCTGTTACTATCACAGATCTGTCATTTGAGTAACAACAAAACGTCTCTATGAGTACTTTGCGTATATCAAGAAGTTAAAATTTTCTTAATATTCTGCTTTTTCCTCTGTTACTATCACAGATCTGTCATTTGAGTACCAACAAAACGTCTCTATGAGTACTTTGCGTAATTCAAGAAATTAAAATTTTCGGAATTTTCTCCATTTTACTCTATTACTATCACAGATCTTTCATTTGAGTAGCAACAAAACGTCTCTACGAGCACTTTGCGTAAGTCAAGAAATCAAAATTTTAGGAATTTTTATCTTTTTCTTCTGTTACTATTACAGATCTATCATTTGAGTAACAACAAAACGTCTGTCTCTACGACCACTTTGCGTAAATCAAGAAATCAAAATTTTTGGAATATTTTGCTTTTTCCTCTGTTACTATCACAGATCTGTCATTTGAGTAACAACAAAACGTCTCTACGAGCACTTTGCGTAAATTGAGAAATTAAAATTTTCGGAATATTTTGCTTTTTCCTCTGTTACTATCACAGATCTGTCATTTGAGTACCATCAAAACGTCTCTATGAGTACTTTGCGTAAATCAAGAAAATAAAATTTTCGGAATATTTTGCTTTTTCCTCTGTTACTATCACAGATCTGTCATTTGAGTACCAACAAAACGTCTCGATGAGTAGTTTGCGTAAATCAAGAAATTAAAATTTTCGGTTTTTTTTTCCATTTTACTCTATTACTATCACAGATCTTTCATTTGAGTAGCAACCAAACGTCTCTACGAGCACTTTGCGTAAGTCAAGAAATCAAAATTTTAGGAATTTTTCTCTTTTTCCTCTGTTACTATGACAGATCTGTCATTTGAGTAACAACAAAACGTCTCTACGAGCACTTTGCGTAAATCGAAAAATCAAAATTTTCGGAATTTTTTCCATTTTACTCTATTACTATCACAGATCTTTCATTTGAGTAGCAACAGAACGTCTCTACGAGTACTTTGCGTAAATCAAGAAATTAAAATTTTTGGAATATTTTGCTTTTTCCTCTGTTACTATCACAGATCTGTCATTTGAGTAACAACAAAACGTCTCTACGAGTACTTTGCGTAAATCAAGAAAATAAAATTTTCGGAATATTTTGCTTTTTCTTCTGTTACTATCACAGATCTGTCATTTGAGTAACAACAAAACGTATCTACGAGCAATGTGCGTAAATTGAGAAATTAAAATTTTCGGAATATTTTGCTTTTTCCTCTGTTACTATCACAGATCTGTCATTTGAGTACCATCAAAACGTCTCTATGAGTACTTTGCGTAAATCAAGAAATTAAAATTTTCGGAATTTTTTCCATTTTACTCTATTACTATCACAGATCTTTCATTTGAGTAGCAACCAAACGTCTCTACGAGCACTTTGCGTAAGTCAAGAAATCAAAATTTTAGGAATTTTTCTCTTTTTCCTCTGTTACTATGACAGATCTGTCATTTGAGTAACAACAAAACGTCTCTACGAGCACTTTGCGTAAATCGAAAAATCAAAATTTTCGGAATTTTTTCCATTTTACTCTATTACTATCACAGATCTTTCATTTGAGTAGCAACAGAACGTCTCTACGAGTACTTTGCGTAAATCAAGAAATTAAAATTTTTGGAATATTTTGCTTTTTCCTCTGTTACTATCACAGATCTGTCATTTGAGTAACAACAAAACGTCTCTACGAGTACTTTGCGTAAATCAAGAAAATAAAATTTTCGGAATATTTTGCTTTTTCCTCTGTTACTATCACAGATCTGTCATTTGAGTACCAACAAAACGTCTCGATGAGTAGTTTGCGTAAATCAAGAAATTAAAATTTTCGTCATTTGAGTAACAACAAAACGTCTCTACGAGCACTGTGCGTAAATTGAGAAATTAAAATTTTCGGAATATTTTGCTTTTTCCTCTGTTACTATCACAGATCTGTCATTTGAGTACCATCAATACGTCTCTATGAGTACTTTGCGTAAATCAAGAAATTAAAATTTTCGGAATTTTTTCCATTTTACTGTTACTATCACAGATCTGTCATTTGAGTACCAACAAAACGTCTCGATGAGTAGTTTGCGTAAATCAAGAAATTAAAATTTTCGGTTTTTTTCCATTTTACTCTATTACTATCACAGATCTTTCATTTGAGTAGCAACCAAACGTCTCTACGAGCACTTTGCGTAAGTCAAGAAATCAAAATTTTAGGAATTTTTCTCTTTTTCCTCTGTTACTATGACAGATCTGTCATTTGAGTAACAACAAAACGTCTCTACGAGCACTTTGCGTAAATCGAAAAATCAAAATTTTCGGAATTTTTTCCATTTTACTCTATTACTATCACAGATCTTTCATTTGAGTAGCAACAGAACGTCTCTACGAGTACTTTGCGTAAATCAAGAAATTAAAATTTTTGGAATATTTTGCTTTTTCCTCTGTTACTATCACAGATCTGTCATTTGAGTAACAACAAAACGTTTCTACGAGTACTTTGCGTATATCAAGAAATTAAAATTTTCGGAATATTTTGTATTTTCCTCTGTTACTATGACAGATCTGTCATTTGAGTAACAACAAAACGTCTCTACGAGCACTTTGCGTAAATCGAAAAATCAAAATTTTCGGAATATTTTGCGTTTTCCTTTGTTACTATCACAGATCTGTCATTTGAGTACCAACAAAACGTCTCTACGAGTAGTTTGCGTAAATCAAGAAATTAAAATTTTCGGATTTTTTTCCATTTTACTCTATTACTATAACAGATCTTTCATTTGAGTAACAACAAAACGTCTCTACGAGCACTTTGCGTAAATTGAGAAATTAAAATTTTCGGAATATTTTGCTTTTTCCTCTGTTACTATCACAGATCTGTCATTTGAGTACCATCAAAACGTCTCTATGAGTACTTTGCGTAAATCAAGAAATTAAAATTTTCGGAATTTTTTCCATTTTACTCTATTACTATAACAGATCTTTCATTTGAGTAGCAACCAAACGTCTCTACGAGCACTTTGCGTAAGTCAAGAAATCAAAATTTTAGGAATTTTTCTCTTTTTCCTCTGTTACTATGACAGATCTGTCATTTGAGTAACAACAAAACGTCTCTACGAGCACTTTGCGTAAATCGAAAAATCAAAATTTTCGGAATTTTTTCCATTTTACTCTATTACTATCACAGATCTTTCATTTGAGTAGCAACAGAACGTCTCTACGAGTACTTTGCGTAAATCAAGAAATTAAAATTTTTGGAATATTTTGCTTTTTCCTCTGTTACTATCACAGATCTGTCATTTGAGTAACAACAAAACGTCTCTACGAGTACTTTGCGTAAATCAAGAAAATAAAATTTTCGGAATATTTTGCTTTTTCTTCTGTTACTATCACAGATCTGTCATTTGAGTAACAACAAAACGTCTCTACGAGCACTGTGCGTAAATTGAGAAATTAAAATTTTCGGAATATTTTGCTTTTTCCTCTGTTACTATCACAGATCTGTCATTTGAGTACCATCAATACGTCTCTATGAGTACTTTGCGTAAATCAAGAAATTAAAATTTTCGGAATTTTTTCCATTTTACTCTATTACTATCACAGATCTTTCATTTGAGTAGCAACCAAACGTCTCTACGAGCACTTTGCGTAAGTCAAGAAATCAAAATTTTAGGAATTTTTCTTTTTTCCTCGTATACCATGACAGATCTGTCATTTGAGTAACAACAAAACGTCTCTACGAGCACTTTGCGTAAATCGAAAAATCAGAATTTTCGGAATTTTTTCCATTTTACTCTATTACTATCACAGATCTTTCATTTGAGTAGCAACAGAACGTCTCTACGAGTACTTTGCGTAAATCAAGAAATTAAAATTTTTGGAATATTTTGCTTTTTCCTCTGTTACTATCACAGATCTGTCATTTGAGTAACAACAAAACGTCTCTACGAGTACTTTGCGTAAATCAAGAAAATAAAATTTTCGGAATATTTTGCTTTTTCCTCTGTTACTATCACAGATCTGTCATTTGAGTACCAACAAAACGTCTCGATGAGTAGTTTGCGTAAATCAAGAAATTAAAATTTTCGGTTTTTTTCCATTTTACTCTATTACTATCACAGATCTTTCATTTGAGTAGCAACCAAACGTCTCTACGAGCACTTTGCGTAAGTCAAGAAATCAAAATTTTAGGAATTTTTCTCTTTTTCCTCTGTTACTATGACAGATCTGTCATTTGAGTAACAACAAAACGTCTCTACGAGCACTTTGCGTAAATCGAAAAATCAAAATTTTCGGAATTTTTTCCATTTTACTCTATTACTATCACAGATCTTTCATTTGAGTAGCAACAGAACGTCTCTACGAGTACTTTGCGTAAATCAAGAAATTAAAATTTTTGGAATATTTTGCTTTTTCCTCTGTTACTATCACAGATCTGTCATTTGAGTAACAACAAAACGTCTCTACGAGTACTTTGCGTAAATCAAGAAAATAAAATTTTTGGAATATTTTGCTTTTTCTTCTGTTACTATCACAGATCTGTCATTTGAGTAACAACAAAACGTCTCTACGAGCACTGTGCGTAAATTGAGAAATTAAAATTTTCGGAATATTTTGCTTTTTCCTCTGTTACTATCACAGATCTGTCATTTGAGTACCATCAAAACATCTCTATGAGTACTTTGCGTAAATCAAGAAATTAAAATTTTCGGAATTTTTTCCATTTTACTCTATTACTATCACAGATCTTTCATTTGAGTAGCAACCAAACGTCTCTACGAGCACTTTGCGTAAGTCAAGAAATCAAAATTTTAGGAATTTTTCTCTTTTTCCTCTGTTACTATGACAGATCTGTCATTTGAGTAACAACAAAACGTCTCTACGAGCACTTTGCGTAAATCGAAAAATCAAAATTTTCGGAATTTTTTCCATTTTACTCTATTACTATCACAGATCTTTCATTTGAGTAGCAACAGAACGTCTCTACGAGTACTTTGCGTAAATCAAGAAATTAAAATTTTTGGAATATTTTGCTTTTTCCTCTGTTACTATCACAGATCTGTCATTTGAGTAACAACAAAACGTCTCTACGAGTACTTTGCGTAAATCAAGAAAATAAAATTTTCGGAATATTTTGCTTTTTCCTCTGTTACTATCACAGATCTGTCATTTGAGTACCAACAAAACGTATCGATGAGTAGTTTGCGTAAATCAAGAAATTAAAATTTTCGGTTTTTTTTCCATTTTACTCTATTACTATCACAGATCTTTCATTTGAGTAGCAACCAAACGTCTCTACGAGCACTTTGCGTAAGTCAAGAAATCAAAATTTTAGGAATTTTTCTCTTTTTCCTCTGTTACTATGACAGATCTGTCATTTGAGTAACAACAAAACGTCTCTACGAGCACTTTGCGTAAATCGAAAAATCAAAATTTTCGGAATTTTTTCCATTTTACTCTATTACTATCACAGATCTTTCATTTGAGTAGCAACAGAACGTCTCTACGAGTACTTTGCGTAAATCAAGAAATTAAAATTTTTGGAATATTTTGCTTTTTCCTCTGTTACTATCACAGATCTGTCATTTGAGTAACAACAAAACGTTTCTACGAGTACTTTGCGTATATCAAGAAATTAAAATTTTCGGAATATTTTGTATTTTCCTCTGTTACTATGACAGATCTGTCATTTGAGTAACAACAAAACGTCTCTACGAGCACTTTGCGTAAATCGAAAAATCAAAATTTTCGGAATATTTTGCGTTTTCCTTTGTTACTATCACAGATCTGTCATTTGAGTACCAACAAAACGTCTCTACGAGTAGTTTGCGTAAATCAAGAAATTAAAATTTTCGGATTTTTTTCCATTTTACTCTTTTACTATAACAGATCTTTCATTTGAGTAACAACAAAACGTCTCTACGAGCACTTTGCGTAAATTTAGAAATTAAAATTTTCGGAATATTTTGCTTTTTCCTCTGTTACTATCACAGATCTGTCATTTGAGTACCATCAAAACGTCTCTATGAGTACTTTGCGTAAATCAAGAAATTAAAATTTTCGGAATTTTTTCCATTTTACTCTATTACTATAACAGATCTTTCATTTGAGTAGCAACCAAACGTCTCTACGAGCACTTTGCGTAAGTCAAGAAATCAAAATTTTAGGAATTTTTCTCTTTTTCCTCTGTTACTATGACAGATCTGTCATTTGAGTAACAACAAAACGTCTCTACGAGCACTTTGCGTAAATCGAAAAATCAAAATTTTCGGAATTTTTTCCATTTTACTCTATTACTATCACAGATCTTTCATTTGAGTAGCAACAGAACGTCTCTACGAGTACTTTGCGTAAATCAAGAAATTAAAATTTTTGGAATATTTTGCTTTTTCCTCTGTTACTATCACAGATCTGTCATTTGAGTAACAACAAAACGTCTCTACGAGTACTTTGCGTAAATCAAGAAAATAAAATTTTCGGAATATTTTGCTTTTTCTTCTGTTACTATCACAGATCTGTCATTTGAGTAACAACAAAACGTCTCTACGAGCACTGTGCGTAAATTGAGAAATTAAAATTTTCGGAATATTTTGCTTTTTCCTCTGTTACTATCACAGATCTGTCATTTGAGTACCATCAATACGTCTCTATGAGTACTTTGCGTAAATCAAGAAATTAAAATTTTCGGAATTTTTTCCATTTTACTCTATTACTATCACAGATCTTTCATTTGAGTAGCAACCAAACGTCTCTACGAGCACTTTGCGTAAGTCAAGAAATCAAAATTTTAGGAATTTTTCTCTTTTTCCTCTGTTACTATGACAGATCTGTCATTTGAGTAACAACAAAACGTCTCTACGAGCACTTTGCGTAAATCGAAAAATCAGAATTTTCGGAATTTTTTCCATTTTACTCTATTACTATCACAGATCTTTCATTTGAGTAGCAACAGAACGTCTCTACGAGTACTTTGCGTAAATCAAGAAATTAAAATTTTTGGAATATTTTGCTTTTTCCTCTGTTACTATCACAGATCTGTCATTTGAGTAACAACAAAACGTCTCTACGAGTACTTTGCGTAAATCAAGAAAATAAAATTTTCGGAATATTTTGCTTTTTCCTCTGTTACTATCACAGATCTGTCATTTGAGTACCAACAAAACGTCTCGATGAGTAGTTTGCGTAAATCAAGAAATTAAAATTTTCGGTTTTTTTCCATTTTACTCTATTACTATCACAGATCTTTCATTTGAGTAGCAACCAAACGTCTCTACGAGCACTTTGCGTAAGTCAAGAAATCAAAATTTTAGGAATTTTTCTCTTTTTCCTCTGTTACTATGACAGATCTGTCATTTGAGTAACAACAAAACGTCTCTACGAGCACTTTGCGTAAATCGAAAAATCAAAATTTTCGGAATTTTTTCCATTTTACTCTATTACTATCACAGATCTTTCATTTGAGTAGCAACAGAACGTCTCTACGAGTACTTTGCGTAAATCAAGAAATTAAAATTTTTGGAATATTTTGCTTTTTCCTCTGTTACTATCACAGATCTGTCATTTGAGTAACAACAAAACGTTTCTACGAGTACTTTGCGTATATCAAGAAATTAAAATTTTCGGAATATTTTGTATTTTCCTCTGTTACTATGACAGATCTGTCATTTGAGTAACAACAAAACGTCTCTACGAGCACTTTGCGTAAATCGAAAAATCAAAATTTTCGGAATTTTTTCCATTTTACTCTATTACTATCACAGATCTTTCATTTGAGTAGCAACAGAACGTCTCTACGAGTACTTTGCGTAAATCAAGAAATTAAAATTTTTGGAATATTTTGCTTTTTCCTCTGTTACTATCACAGATCTGTCATTTGAGTAACAACAAAACGTCTCTACGAGTACTTTGCGTAAATCAAGAAAATAAAATTTTCGGAATATTTTGCTTTTTCTTCTGTTACTATCACAGATCTGTCATTTGAGTAACAACAAAACGTCTCTACGAGCACTGTGCGTAAATTGAGAAATTAAAATTTTCGGAATATTTTGCTTTTTCCTCTGTTACTATCACAGATCTGTCATTTGAGTACCATCAATACGTCTCTATGAGTACTTTGCGTAAATCAAGAAATTAAAATTTTCGGAATTTTTTCCATTTTACTCTATTACTATCACAGATCTTTCATTTGAGTAGCAACCAAACGTCTCTACGAGCACTTTGCGTAAGTCAAGAAATCAAAATTTTAGGAATTTTTCTCTTTTTCCTCTGTTACTATGACAGATCTGTCATTTGAGTAACAACAAAACGTCTCTACGAGCACTTTGCGTAAATCGAAAAATCAGAATTTTCGGAATTTTTTCCATTTTACTCTATTACTATCACAGATCTTTCATTTGAGTAGCAACAGAACGTCTCTACGAGTACTTTGCGTAAATCAAGAAATTAAAATTTTTGGAATATTTTGCTTTTTCCTCTGTTACTATCACAGATCTGTCATTTGAGTAACAACAAAACGTCTCTACGAGTACTTTGCGTAAATCAAGAAAATAAAATTTTCGGAATATTTTGCTTTTTCCTCTGTTACTATCACAGATCTGTCATTTGAGTACCAACAAAACGTCTCGATGAGTAGTTTGCGTAAATCAAGAAATTAAAATTTTCGGTTTTTTTCCATTTTACTCTATTACTATCACAGATCTTTCATTTGAGTAGCAACCAAACGTCTCTACGAGCACTTTGCGTAAGTCAAGAAATCAAAATTTTAGGAATTTTTCTCTTTTTCCTCTGTTACTATGACAGATCTGTCATTTGAGTAACAACAAAACGTCTCTACGAGCACTTTGCGTAAATCGAAAAATCAAAATTTTCGGAATTTTTTCCATTTTACTCTATTACTATCACAGATCTTTCATTTGAGTAGCAACAGAACGTCTCTACGAGTACTTTGCGTAAATCAAGAAATTAAAATTTTTGGAATATTTTGCTTTTTCCTCTGTTACTATCACAGATCTGTCATTTGAGTAACAACAAAACGTTTCTACGAGTACTTTGCGTATATCAAGAAATTAAAATTTTCGGAATATTTTGTATTTTCCTCTGTTACTATGACAGATCTGTCATTTGAGTAACAACAAAACGTCTCTACGAGCACTTTGCGTAAATCGAAAAATCAAAATTTTCGGAATATTTTGCGTTTTCCTTTGTTACTATCACAGATCTGTCATTTGAGTACCAACAAAACGTCTCTACGAGTAGTTTGCGTAAATCAAGAAATTAAAATTTTCGGATTTTTTTCCATTTTACTCTATTACTATAACAGATCTTTCATTTGAGTAACAACAAAACGTCTCTACGAGCACTTTGCGTAAATCGAAAAATCAAAATTTTCGGAATTTTTTCCATTTTACTCTATTACTATCACAGATCTTTCATTTGAGTAGCAACAGAACGTCTCTACGAGTACTTTGCGTAAATCAAGAAATTAAAATTTTTGGAATATTTTGCTTTTTCCTCTGTTACTATCACAGATCTGTCATTTGAGTAACAACAAAACGTTTCTACGAGTACTTTGCGTATATCAAGAAATTAAAATTTTCGGAATATTTTGTATTTTCCTCTGTTACTATGACAGATCTGTCATTTGAGTAACAACAAAACGTCTCTACGAGCACTTTGCGTAAATCGAAAAATCAAAATTTTCGGAATATTTTGCGTTTTCCTTTGTTACTATCACAGATCTGTCATTTGAGTACCAACAAAACGTCTCTACGAGTAGTTTGCGTAAATCAAGAAATTAAAATTTTCGGATTTTTTTCCATTTTACTCTATTACTATAACAGATCTTTCATTTGAGTAACAACAAAACGTCTCTACGAGCACTTTGCGTAAATTTAGAAATTAAAATTTTCGGAATATTTTGCTTTTTCCTCTGTTACTATCACAGATCTGTCATTTGAGTACCATCAAAACGTCTCTATGAGTACTTTGCGTAAATCAAGAAATTAAAATTTTCGGAATTTTTTCCATTTTACTCTATTACTATAACAGATCTTTCATTTGAGTAGCAACCAAACGTCTCTACGAGCACTTTGCGTAAGTCAAGAAATCAAAATTTTAGGAATTTTTCTCTTTTTCCTCTGTTACTATGACAGATCTGTCATTTGAGTAACAACAAAACGTCTCTACGAGCACTTTGCGTAAATCGAAAAATCAAAATTTTCGGAATTTTTTCCATTTTACTCTATTACTATCACAGATCTTTCATTTGAGTAGCAACAGAACGTCTCTACGAGTACTTTGCGTAAATCAAGAAATTAAAATTTTTGGAATATTTTGCTTTTTCCTCTGTTACTATCACAGATCTGTCATTTGAGTAACAACAAAACGTCTCTACGAGTACTTTGCGTAAATCAAGAAAATAAAATTTTCGGAATATTTTGCTTTTTCTTCTGTTACTATCACAGATCTGTCATTTGAGTAACAACAAAACGTCTCTACGAGCACTGTGCGTAAATTGAGAAATTAAAATTTTCGGAATATTTTGCTTTTTCCTCTGTTACTATCACAGATCTGTCATTTGAGTACCATCAATACGTCTCTATGAGTACTTTGCGTAAATCAAGAAATTAAAATTTTCGGAATTTTTTCCATTTTACTCTATTACTATCACAGATCTTTCATTTGAGTAGCAACCAAACGTCTCTACGAGCACTTTGCGTAAGTCAAGAAATCAAAATTTTAGGAATTTTTCTCTTTTTCCTCTGTTACTATGACAGATCTGTCATTTGAGTAACAACAAAACGTCTCTACGAGCACTTTGCGTAAATCGAAAAATCAGAATTTTCGGAATTTTTTCCATTTTACTCTATTACTATCACAGATCTTTCATTTGAGTAGCAACAGAACGTCTCTACGAGTACTTTGCGTAAATCAAGAAATTAAAATTTTTGGAATATTTTGCTTTTTCCTCTGTTACTATCACAGATCTGTCATTTGAGTAACAACAAAACGTCTCTACGAGTACTTTGCGTAAATCAAGAAAATAAAATTTTCGGAATATTTTGCTTTTTCCTCTGTTACTATCACAGATCTGTCATTTGAGTACCAACAAAACGTCTCGATGAGTAGTTTGCGTAAATCAAGAAATTAAAATTTTCGGTTTTTTTCCATTTTACTCTATTACTATCACAGATCTTTCATTTGAGTAGCAACCAAACGTCTCTACGAGCACTTTGCGTAAGTCAAGAAATCAAAATTTTAGGAATTTTTCTCTTTTTCCTCTGTTACTATGACAGATCTGTCATTTGAGTAACAACAAAACGTCTCTACGAGCACTTTGCGTAAATCGAAAAATCAAAATTTTCGGAATTTTTTCCATTTTACTCTATTACTATCACAGATCTTTCATTTGAGTAGCAACAGAACGTCTCTACGAGTACTTTGCGTAAATCAAGAAATTAAAATTTTTGGAATATTTTGCTTTTTCCTCTGTTACTATCACAGATCTGTCATTTGAGTAACAACAAAACGTTTCTACGAGTACTTTGCGTAAATCAAGAAAATAAAATTTTCGGAATATTTTGCTTTTTCTTCTGTTACTATCACAGATCTGTCATTTGAGTAACAACAAAACGTCTCTACGAGCACTTCGCGTGAATCGAAAAATCAAAATTTTCGGAATATTTTGCGTTTTCCTTTGTTACTATCACAGATCTGTCATTTGAGTACCAACAAAACGTCTCTACGAGTAGTTTGCGTAAATCAAGAAATTAAAATTTTCGGATTTTTTTCCATTTTACTCTATTACTATAACATATCTTTCATTTGAGTAACAACAAAACGTCTCTACGAGCACTTTGCGTAAATTGAGAAATTAAAATTTTCGGAATATTTTGCTTTTTCCTCTGTTACTATCACAGATCTGTCATTTGAGTAACAACAAAATGCCTCTACGTGTACTTTGCGTAAATCAAGATATTAAAATTTTCGGAATATTTTGCTTTTTCCTCTGTTACTATCACAGATCTGTCATTTGAGTACCAACAAAACGTCTCTACGAGTACTTTGCGTAAATCAAGGAATTAAAATTTTCGGAATTTTTTCCATTTTACTCTATTACTATCACAGATCTTTCATTTGAGTAGCAACAAAACGTCTCTACGAGCACTTTGCGTAAGTCAAGAAATCAAAATTTTAGGAATTTTTCTCTTTTTCCTCTGTGACTATGACAGATCTGTCATTTGAGTAACAACAAAACGTCTCTACGCGCACTTTGCGTAAATCGAAAAATCAAAATTTTCGGAATTTTTTCCATTTTACTCTATTACTATCACAGATCTTTCATTTGAGTAGCAACAGAACGTCTCTAAGAGTACTTTGCGTAAATCAAGAAATTAAAATTTTTGGAATATTTTGCCTTTTCCTCTGTTACTATCACAGATCTGTCATATGAGTAACAACAAAACGTTTCTACGAGTACTTTGCGTATATCAAGAAATTAAAATTTTCGGAATATTTTGTATTTTCCTCTGTTACTATCACAGATCTGTCATTTGAGTAACAACAAAACGTCTCTACGAGCACTGTGCGTAAATTGAGAAATTAAAATTTTCGGAATATTTTGCTTTTTCCTCTGTTACTATCACAGATCTGTCATTTGAGTACCATCAAAACGTCTCTATGAGTACTTTGCGTAAATCAAGAAATTAAAATTTTCGGAATTTTTTGCATTTTACTCTATTACTATCACAGATCTTTCATTTGAGTAGCAACCAAACGTCTCTACGAGCACTTTGCGTAAGTCAAGAAATCAAAATTTGAGGAATTTGCTCTTTTTCCTCTGTTACTATGACAGATCTGTCATTTGAGTAACAACAAAACGTCTCTGCGAGCACTTTGCGTAAATCGAAAAATCAAAATTTTCGGAATATTTTGCTTTTCCTTTGTTACTATCACAGATCTGTCATTTGAGTACCAACAAAACGTCTCTACGAGTAGTTTGCGTAAATCAAGAAATTAAAATTTTTGGAATATTTTGCTTTTTCCTCTGTTACTATCACAGATCTGTCATTTGAGTAACAACAAAACGTCTCTACGAGTACTTTGCGTAAATCAAGAAAATAAAATTTTCGGAATATTTTGCTTTTTCTTCTGTTACTATCACAGATCTGGCATTTGAGTAGCAACAAAATGTCTCTACGACCACTTTGCGTAAATCAAGAAATTAAAATTTTCGGAATATTTTGCTTTTTCCTCTGTTACTATCACAGATCTGTCATTTGAGTACCAACAAAACGTCTCGATGAGTAGTTTGCGTAAATCAAGAAATTAAAATTTTCGGATTTTTCCTCTGTTAAACTCTATTACTATCACAGATCTTTCATTTGAGTAGCAACCAAACGTCTCTACGAGCACTTTGCGTAAGTCAAGAAATCAAAATTTTAGGAATTTTTCTCTTTTTCCTCTGTTACTATGACAGATCTGTCATTTGAGTAACAACAAAACGTCTCTACGAGCACTTTGCGTAAGTCAAGAAATCAAAATTTTAGGAATTTTTCTCTTTTTCCTCTGTTACTATGACAGATCTGTCATTTGAGTAACAACAAAACGTCTCTACGAGCACTTTTCGTAAATCGAAAAATCAAAATTTTCGGAATTTTTTCCATTTTACTCTATTACTATCACAGATCTTTCATTTGAGTAGCAACAGAACGTCTCTACGAGTACTTTGCGTAAATCAAGAAATTAAAATTTTTGGAATATTTTGCTTTTTCCTCTGTTACTATCACAGATCTGTCATTTGAGTAACAACAAAACGTTTCTACGAGTACTTTGCGTATATCAAGAAATTAAAATTTTCAGAATATTTTGTATTTTCCTCTGTTACTATCACAGATCTGTCATTTGAGTAACAACAAAACGTCTCTACGAGTACTTTGCGTAAATCAAGAAATTAAAATTTTCGGAATATTTTGCGTTTTCCTTTGTTACTATCACAGATCTGTCATTTGAGTACCAACAAAACGTCTCTACGAGTAGTTTGCGTAAATCAAGAAATTAAAATTTTCGGATTTTTTTCCATTTTACTCTATTACTATCACAGATTTTTCGATTTACGCAAAGTGCTCGTAGAGACGTTTTGTTGTTACTCAAATGACAGATCTGTCATAGTCACAGAGGAAAAAGAGAAAAATTCCTAAAATTTTGATTTCTTGACTTACGCAAAGTGCTCGTAGAGACGTTTTGTTGCTACTCAAATGAAAGATCTGTGATAGTAATAGAGTAAAATGGAAAAAATTCCGAAAATTTTAATTCCTTGATTTACGCAAAGTACTCGTAGAGACGTTTTGTTGTTACTCAAATGACAGATCTGTGATAGTAACAGAGGAAAAAGCAAAATATTCCAAAAATTTTAATTTCTTGATTTACGCAAAGTACTCGTAGAGACGTTCTGTTGCTACTCAAATGAAAGATCTGTGATAGTAATAGAGTAAAATGGAAAAAATTCCGAAAATTTTGATTTTTCGATTTACGCAAAGTGCTCGTAGAGACGTTTTGTTGTTACTCAAATGACAGATCTGTCATAGTCACAGAGGAAAAAGAGAAAAATTCCTAAAATTTTGATTTCTTGACTTACGCAAAGTGCTCGTAGAGACGTTTTGTTGCTACTCAAATGAAAGCTCTGTGATAGTAATAGAGTAAAATGGAAAAAATTCCGAAAATTTTAATTCCTTGATTTACGCAAAGTACTCGTAGAGACGTTTTGTTGGTACTCAAATGACAGATCTGTGATAGTAACAGAGGAAAAAGCAAAATATTCCGAAAATTTTAATTTCTCAATTTACGCAAAGTGCTCGTAGAGACGTTTTGTTGTTACTGAAATGAAAGATCTGTGATAGTAATAGAGTAAAATGGAAAAAAATCCGAAAATTTTAATTTCTTGATTTACGCAAACTACTCGTAGAGACGTTTTGTTGGTACTCAAATGACAGATCTGTGATAGTAACAAAGGAAAACGCAAAATATTCCGAAAATTTTAATTTCTTGATTTACGCAAAGTACTCGTAGAGACGTTTTGTTGTTACTCAAATGACAGATCTGTGATAGTAACAGAGGAAAATACAAAATATTCTGAAAATTTTAATTTCTTGATATACGCAAAGTACTCGTAGAAACGTTTTGTTGTTACTCAAATGACAGATCTGTGATAGTAACAGAGGAAAAAGCAAAATATTCCAAAAATTTTAATTTCTTGATTTACGCAAAGTACTCGTAGAGACGTTCTGTTGCTACTCAAATGAAAGATCTGTGATAGTAATAGAGTAAAATGGAAAAAATTCCGAAAATTTTGATTTTTCGATTTACGCAAAGTGCTCGTAGAGACGTTTTGTTGTTACTCAAATGACAGATCTGTCATAGTAACAGAGGAAAAAGAGAAAAATTCCTAAAATTTTGAATTCTTGACTTACGCAAAGTGCTCGTAGAGACGTTTTGTTGTTACTCAAATGACAGATCTGTCATAGTACCAGAGGAAAAAGAGAAAAATTCCTAAAATTTTGATTTCTTGACTTACGCAAAGTGCTCGTAGAGACGTTTGGTTGCTACTCAAATGAAAGATCTGTGATAGTAATAGAGTTTAACAGAGGAAAAATCCGAAAATTTTAATTTCTTGATTTACGCAAACTACTCATCGAGACGTTTTGTTGGTACTCAAATGACAGATCTGTGATAGTAACAGAGGAAAAAGCAAAATATTCCGAAAATTTTAATTTCTTGATTTACGCAAAGTGGTCGTAGAGACATTTTGTTGCTACTCAAATGCCAGATCTGTGATAGTAACAGAAGAAAAAGCAAAATATTCCGAAAATTTTATTTTCTTGATTTACGCAAAGTACTCGTAGAGACGTTTTGTTGTTACTCAAATGACAGATCTGTGATAGTAACAGAGGAAAAAGCAAAATATTCCAAAAATTTTAATTTCTTGATTTACGCAAAGTACTCGTAGAGACGTTCTGTTGCTACTCAAATGAAAGATCTGTGATAGTAATAGAGTAAAATGGAAAAAATTCCGAAAATTTTGATTTTTCGATTTACGCAAAGTGCTCGTAGAGACGTTTTGTTGTTACTCAAATGACAGATCTGTCATAGTCACAGAGGAAAAAGAGAAAAATTCCTAAAATTTTGATTTCTTGACTTACGCAAAGTGCTCGTAGAGACGTTTTGTTGCTACTCAAATGAAAGATCTGTGATAGTAATAGAGTAAAATGGAAACAATTCCGAAAATTTTAATTCCTTGATTTACGCAAAGTACTCGTAGAGACGTTTTGTTGGTACTCAAATGACAGATCTGTGATAGTAACAGAGGAAAAAGCAAAATATTCCGAAAATTTTAATTTCTCAATTTACGCAAAGTGCTCGTAGAGACGTTTTGTTGTTACTCAAATGAAAGATCTGTGATAGTAATAGAGTAAAATGGAAAAAAATCCGAAAATTTTAATTTCTTGATTTACGCAAACTACTCGTAGAGACGTTTTGTTGGTACTCAAATGACAGATCTGTGATAGTAACAAAGGAAATCGCAAAATATTCCGAAAATTTTAATTTCTTGATTTACGCAAAGTACTCGTAGAGACGTTTTGTTGTTACTCAAATGACAGATCTGTGATAGTAACAGAGGAAAATACAAAATATTCTGAAAATTTTAATTTCTTGATATACGCAAAGTACTCGTAGAAACGTTTTGTTGTTACTCAAATGACAGATCTGTGATAGTAACAGAGGAAAAAGCAAAATATTCCAAAAATTTTAATTTCTTGATTTACGCAAAGTACTCGTAGAGACGTTCTGTTGCTACTCAAATGAAAGATCTGTGATAGTAATAGAGTAAAATGGAAAAAATTCCGAAAATTTTGATTTTTCGATTTACGAAAAGTGCTTGTAGAGACGTTTTGTTGTTACTCAAATGACAGATCTGTCATAGTAACAGAGGAAAAAGAGAAAAATTCCTAAAATTTTGATTTCTTGACTTACGCAAAGTGCTCGTAGAGACGTTTTGTTGTTACTCAAATGACAGATCTGTCATAGTAACAGAGGAAAAAGAGAAAAATTCCTAAAATTTTGATTTCTTGACTTACGCAAAGTGCTCGTAGAGACGTTTGGTTGCTACTCAAATGAAAGATCTGTGATAGTAATAGAGTTTAACAGAGGAAAAATCCGAAAATTTTAATTTCTTGATTTACGCAAACTACTCATCGAGACGTTTTGTTGGTACTCAAATGACAGATCTGTGATAGTAACAGAGGAAAAAGCAAAATATTCCGAAAATTTTAATTTCTTGATTTACGCAAAGTGGTCGTAGAGACATTTTGTTGCTACTCAAATGCCAGATCTGTGATAGTAACAGAAGAAAAAGCAAAATATTCCGAAAATTTTATTTTCTTGATTTACGCAAAGTACTCGTAGAGACGTTTTGTTGTTACTCAAATGACAGATCTGTGATAGTAACAGAGGAAAAAGCAAAATATTCCAAAAATTTTAATTTCTTGATTTACGCAAACTACTCGTAGAGACGTTTTGTTGGTACTCAAATGACAGATCTGTGATAGTAACAAAGGAAAAGCAAAATATTCCGAAAATTTTGATTTTTCGATTTACGCAAAGTGCTCGCAGAGACGTTTTGTTGTTACTCAAATGACAGATCTGTCATAGTAACAGAGGAAAAAGAGAAAAATTCCTAAAATTTTGATTTCTTGACTTACGCAAAGTGCTCGTAGAGACGTTTGGTTGCTACTCAAATGAAAGATCTGTGATAGTAATAGAGTAAAATGCAAAAAATTCCGAAAATTTTAATTTCTTGATTTACGCAAAGTACTCATAGAGACGTTTTGATGGTACTCAAATGACAGATCTGTGATAGTAACAGAGGAAAAAGCAAAATATTCCGAAAATTTTAATTTCTCAATTTACGCAAAGTGCTCGTAGAGACGTTTTGTTGTTACTCAAATGAAAGATCTGTGATAGTAATAGAGTAAAATGGAAAAAAATCCGAAAATTTTAATTTCTTGATTTACGCAAACTACTCGTAGAGACGTTTTGTTGGTACTCAAATGACAGATCTGTGATAGTAACAAAGGAAAACGCAAAATATTCCGAAAATTTTAATTTCTTGATTTACGCAAAGTACTCGTAGAGATGTTTTGTTGTTACTCAAATGACAGATCTGTGATAGTAACAGAGGAAAATACAAAATTTTCAGAATATTTTGTATTTTCCTCTGTTACTATCACAGATCTGTCATTTGAGTACCAACAAAACGTCTCTACGAGTAGTTTGCGTAAATCAAGAAATTAAAATTTTCGGATTTTTTTCCATTTTACTCTATTACTATCACAGATCTTTCATTTGAGTAACAACAAAACGTCTCTACGAGCACTTTGCGTAAGTCAAGAAATCAAAATTTTAGGAATTTTTCACTTTTTCCTCTGTTACTATGACAGATCTGTCATTTGAGTAACAACAAAACGTCTCTGCGAGCACTTTGCGTAAATCGAAAAATCAAAATTTTCGGAATATTTTGCTTTTCCTTTGTTACTATCACAGATCTGTCATTTGAGTACCAACAAAACGTCTCTACGAGTACTTTGCGTAAATCAAGAAAATAAAATTTTCGGAATATTTTGCTTTTTCTTCTGTTACTATCACAGATCTGGCATTTGAGTAGCAACAAAATGTCTCTACGACCACTTTGCGTAAATCAAGAAATTAAAATTTTCGGAATATTTTGCTTTTTCCTCTGTTACTATCACAGATCTGTCATTTGAGTACCAACAAAACGTCTCGATGAGTAGTTTGCGTAAATCAAGAAATTAAAATTTTCGGATTTTTCCTCTGTTAAACTCTATTACTATCACAGATCTTTCATTTGAGTAGCAACCAAACGTCTCTACGAGCACTTTGCGTAAGTCAAGAAATCAAAATTTTAGGAATTTTTCTCTTTTTCCTCTGTTACTATGACAGATCTGTCATTTGAGTAACAACAAAACGTCTCTACGAGCACTTTGCGTAAGTCAAGAAATCAAAATTTTAGGAATTTTTCTCTTTTTCCTCTGTTACTATGACAGATCTGTCATTTGAGTAACAACAAAACGTCTCTACGAGCACTTTTCGTAAATCGAAAAATCAAAATTTTCGGAATTTTTTCCATTTTACTCTATTACTATCACAGATCTTTCATTTGAGTAGCAACAGAACGTCTCTACGAGTACTTTGCGTAAATCAAGAAATTAAAATTTTTGGAATATTTTGCTTTTTCCTCTGTTACTATCACAGATCTGTCATTTGAGTAACAACAAAACGTTTCTACGAGTACTTTGCGTATATCAAGAAATTAAAATTTTCAGAATATTTTGTATTTTCCTCTGTTACTATCACAGATCTGTCATTTGAGTAACAACAAAACGTCTCTACGAGTACTTTGCGTAAATCAAGAAATTAAAATTTTCGGAATATTTTGCGTTTTCCTTTGTTACTATCACAGATCTGTCATTTGAGTACCAACAAAACGTCTCTACGAGTAGTTTGCGTAAGTCAAGAAATTAAAATTTTCGGATTTTTTTCCATTTTACTCTATTACTATCACAGATCTTTCATTTGAGTAACAACAAAACGTCTCTACGAGCACTTTGCGTAAATTGAGAAATTAAAATTTTCGGAATATTTTGCTTTTTCCTCTGTTACTATCACAGATCTCTCATTTGAGTACCAACAAAACGTCTCTACGAGTACTTTGCGTAAATCAAGGAATTAAAATTTTCGGAATTTTTTCCATTTTACTCTATTACTATCACAGATCTTTCATTTGAGTAGCAACAAAACGTCTCTACGAGCACTTTGCGTAAGTCAAGAAATCAAAATTTTAGGAATTTTTCTCTTTTTCCTCTGTGACTATGACAGATCTGTCATTTGAGTAACAACAAAACGTCTCTACGAGCACTTTGCGTAAATCGAAAAATCAAAATTTTCGGAATTTTTTCCATTTTACTCTATTACTATCACAGATCTTTCATTTGAGTAGCAACAGAACGTCTCTACGAGTACTTTGCGTAAATCAAGAAATTAAAATTTTTGGAATATTTTGCTTTTTCCTCTGTTACTATCACAGATCTGTCATTTGAGTAACAACAAAACGTCTCTACGAGTACTTTGCGTAAATCAAGAAAATAAAATTTTCGGAATATTTTGCTTTTTCTTCTGTTACTATCACAGATCTGGCATTTGAGTAGCAACAAAATGTCTCTAAGACCACTTTGCGTAAATCAAGAAATTAAAATTTTCGGAATATTTTGCTTTTTCCTCTGTTACTATCACAGATCTGTCATTTGAGTACCAACAAAACGTCTCGATGAGTAGTTTGCGTAAATCAAGAAATTAAAATTTTCGGATTTTTCCTCTGTTAAACTCTATTACTATCACAGATCTTTCATTTGAGTAGCAACCAAACGTCTCTACGAGCACTTTGCGTAAGTCAAGAAATCAAAATTTTAGGAATTTTTCTCTTTTTCCTCTGTTACTATGAGAGATCTGTCATTTGAGTAACAACAAAACGTCTCTACGAGCACTTTGCGTAAGTCAAGAATTCAAAATTTTAGGAATTTTTCTCTTTTTCCTCTGTTACTATGACAGATCTGTCATTTGAGTAACAACAAAACGTCTCTACGAGCACTTTGCGTAAATCGAAAAATCAAAATTTTCGGAATTTTTTCCATTTTACTCTATTACTATCACAGATCTTTCATTTGAGTAGCAACAGAACGTCTCTACGAGTACTTTGCGTAAATCAAGAAATTAAAATTTTTGGAATATTTTGCTTTTTCCTCTGTTACTATCACAGATCTGTCATTTGAGTAACAACAAAACGTTTCTACGAGTACTTTGCGTATATCAAGAAATTAAAATTTTCAGAATATTTTGTATTTTCCTCTGTTACTATCACAGATCTGTCATTTGAGTAACAACAAAACGTCTCTACGAGCACTTTGCGTAAGTCAAGAAATCAAAATTTTAGGAATTTTTCACTTTTTCCTCTGTTACTATGACAGATCTGTCATTTGAGTAACAACAAAACGTCTCTGCGAGCACTTTGCGTAAATCGAAAAATCAAAATTTTCGGAATATTTTGCTTTTCCTTTGTTACTATCACAGATCTGTTATTTGAGTACCAACAAAACGTCTCTACGAGTACTTTGCGTAAATCAAGAAAATAAAATTTTCGGAATATTTTGCTTTTTCTTCTGTTACTATCACAGATCTGGCATTTGAGTAGCAACAAAATGTCTCTACGACCACTTTGCGTAAATCAAGAAATTAAAATTTTCGGAATATTTTGCTTTTTCCTCTGTTACTATCACAGATCTGTCATTTGAGTACCAACAAAACGTCTCGATGAGTAGTTTGCGTAAATCAAGAAATTAAAATTTTCGGATTTTTCCTCTGTTAAACTCTATTACTATCACAGATCTTTCATTTGAGTAGCAACCAAACGTCTCTACGAGCACTTTGCGTAAGTCAAGAAATCAAAATTTTAGGAATTTTTCTCTTTTTCCTCTGTTACTATGACAGATCTGTCATTTGAGTAACAACAAAACGTCTCTACGAGCACTTTGCGTAAGTCAAGAAATCAAAATTTTAGGAATTTTTCTCTTTTTCCTCTGTTACTATGACAGATCTGTCATTTGAGTAACAACAAAACGTCTCTACGAGCACTTTTCGTAAATCGAAAAATCAAAATTTTCGGAATTTTTTCCATTTTACTCTATTACTATCACAGATCTTTCATTTGAGTAGCAACAGAACGTCTCTACGAGTACTTTGCGTAAATCAAGAAATTAAAATTTTTGGAATATTTTGCTTTTTCCTCTGTTACTATCACAGATCTGTCATTTGAGTAACAACAAAACGTTTCTACGAGTACTTTGCGTATATCAAGAAATTAAAATTTTCAGAATATTTTGTATTTTCCTCTGTTACTATCACAGATCTGTCATTTGAGTAACAACAAAACGTCTCTACGAGTACTTTGCGTAAATCAAGAAATTAAAATTTTCGGAATATTTTGCGTTTTCCTTTGTTACTATCACAGATCTGTCATTTGAGTACCAACAAAACGTCTCTACGAGTAGTTTGCGTAAGTCAAGAAATTAAAATTTTCGGATTTTTTTCCATTTTACTCTATTACTATCACAGATCTTTCATTTGAGTAACAACAAAACGTCTCTACGAGCACTTTGCGTAAATTGAGAAATTAAAATTTTCGGAATATTTTGCTTTTTCCTCTGTTACTATCACAGATCTCTCATTTGAGTACCAACAAAACGTCTCTACGAGTACTTTGCGTAAATCAAGGAATTAAAATTTTCGGAATTTTTTCCATTTTACTCTATTACTATCACAGATCTTTCATTTGAGTAGCAACAAAACGTCTCTACGAGCACTTTGCGTAAGTCAAGAAATCAAAATTTTAGGAATTTTTCTCTTTTTCCTCTGTGACTATGACAGATCTGTCATTTGAGTAACAACAAAACGTCTCTACGAGCACTTTGCGTAAATCGAAAAATCAAAATTTTCGGAATTTTTTCCATTTTACTCTATTACTATCACAGATCTTTCATTTGAGTAGCAACAGAACGTCTCTACGAGTACTTTGCGTAAATCAAGAAATTAAAATTTTTGGAATATTTTGCTTTTTCCTCTGTTACTATCACAGATCTGTCATTTGAGTAACAACAAAACGTCTCTACGAGTACTTTGCGTAAATCAAGAAAATAAAATTTTCGGAATATTTTGCTTTTTCTTCTGTTACTATCACAGATCTGGCATTTGAGTAGCAACAAAATGTCTCTAAGACCACTTTGCGTAAATCAAGAAATTAAAATTTTCGGAATATTTTGCTTTTTCCTCTGTTACTATCACAGATCTGTCATTTGAGTACCAACAAAACGTCTCGATGAGTAGTTTGCGTAAATCAAGAAATTAAAATTTTCGGATTTTTCCTCTGTTAAACTCTATTACTATCACAGATCTTTCATTTGAGTAGCAACCAAACGTCTCTACGAGCACTTTGCGTAAGTCAAGAAATCAAAATTTTAGGAATTTTTCTCTTTTTCCTCTGTTACTATGAGAGATCTGTCATTTGAGTAACAACAAAACGTCTCTACGAGCACTTTGCGTAAGTCAAGAATTCAAAATTTTAGGAATTTTTCTCTTTTTCCTCTGTTACTATGACAGATCTGTCATTTGAGTAACAACAAAACGTCTCTACGAGCACTTTGCGTAAATCGAAAAATCAAAATTTTCGGAATTTTTTCCATTTTACTCTATTACTATCACAGATCTTTCATTTGAGTAGCAACAGAACGTCTCTACGAGTACTTTGCGTAAATCAAGAAATTAAAATTTTTGGAATATTTTGCTTTTTCCTCTGTTACTATCACAGATCTGTCATTTGAGTAACAACAAAACGTTTCTACGAGTACTTTGCGTATATCAAGAAATTAAAATTTTCAGAATATTTTGTATTTTCCTCTGTTACTATCACAGATCTGTCATTTGAGTAACAACAAAACGTCTCTACGAGTACTTTGCGTAAATCAAGAAATTAAAATTTTCGGAATATTTTGCGTTTTCCTTTGTTACTATCACAGATCTGTCATTTGAGTACCAACAAAACGTCTCTACGAGTAGTTTGCGTAAATCAAGAAATTAAAATTTTCGGATTTTTTTCCATTTTACTCTATTACTATCACAGATCTTTCATTTCAGTAACAACAAAACGTCTCTACGAGCACTTTGCGTAAATTGAGAAATTAAAATTTTCGGAATATTTTGCTTTTTCCTCTGTTACTATCACAGATCTGTCATTTGAGTACCAACAAAACGTCTCTACGAGTACTTTGCGTAAATCAAGGAATTAAAATTTTCGGAATTTTTTCCATTTTACTCTATTACTATCACAGAGCTTTCATTTGAGTAGCAACAAAACGTCTCTACGAGCACTTTGCGTAAGTCAAGAAATCAAAATTTTAGGAATTTTTCTCTTTTTCCTCTGTGACTATGACAGATCTGTCATTTGAGTAACAACAAAACGTCTCTACGAGCACTTTGCGTAAATCGAAAAATCAAAATTTTCGGAATTTTTTCCATTTTACTCTATTACTATCACAGATCTTTCATTTGAGTAGCAACAGAACGTCTCTACGAGTACTTTGCGTAAATCAAGAAATTAAAATTTTTGGAATATTTTGCTTTTTCCTCTGTTACTATCACAGATCTGTCATTTGAGTAACAACAAAACGTCTCTACGAGTACTTTGCGTAAATCAAGGAATTAAAATTTTCGGAATTTTTTCCATTTTACTCTATTACTATCACAGATCTTTCATTTGAGTAGCAACAAAACGTCTCTACGAGCACTTTGCGTAAGTCAAGAAATCAAAATTTTAGGAATTTTTCTCTTTTTCCTCTGTGACTATGACAGATCTGTCATTTGAGTAACAACAAAACGTCTCTACGAGCACTTTGCGTAAATCGAAAAATCAAAATTTTCGGAATTTTTTCCATTTTACTCTATTACTATCACAGATCTTTCATTTGAGTAGCAACAGAACGTCTCTACGAGTACTTTGCGTAAATCAAGAAATTAAAATTTTTGGAATATTTTGCTTTTTCCTCTGTTACTATCACAGATCTGAAATTTGAGTAACAACAAAACGTCTCTACGAGTACTTTGCGTAAATCAAGAAAATAAAATTTTTGGAATATTTTGCTTTTTCTTCTGTTACTATCACAGATCTGGCATTTGAGTAGCCCACTACGACCACTTTGCGTAAATCAAGAAATTAAAATTTTCGGAATATTTTGCTTTTTCCTCTGTTACTATCACAGATCTGTCATTTGAGGACCAACAAAACGTCTCGATGAGTAGTTTGCGTAAATCAAGAAATTAAAATTTTCGGATTTTTTTCCATTTTACTCTATTACTATCACAGATCTTTCATTTGAGTAGCAACCAAACGTCTCTACGAGCACTTTGCGTAAGTCAAGAAATCAAAATTGTAGGAATTTTTCTCTTTTTCCTCTGTTACTATGACAGATCTGTCATTTGAGTAACAACAAAACGTCTCTACGAGCACTTTGCGTAAATCGAAAAATCAAAATTTTCGGAATTTTTTCCATTTTACTCTATTACTATCACAGATCTTTCATTTGAGTAGCAACAGAACGTCTCTAAGAGTACTTTGCGTAAATCAAGAAATAAAAATTTTTTGAATATTTTGCCTTTTCCTCTGTTACTATCACAGATCTGTCATTTGAGTAACAACAAAACGTTTCTACGAGTACTTTGCGTATATCAAGAAATTAAAATTTTCGGAATATTTTGTATTTTCCTCTGTTACTATCACAGATCTGACAGAGTAACAACAAAACGACTCTACGAGCACTGTGCGTAAATTGAGAAATTAAAATTTTCGGAATATTTTGCTTTTTCCTCTGTTACTATCACAGATCTGTCATTTGAGTACCATCAAAACGTCTCTATGAGTACTTTGCGTAAATCAAGAAATTAAAATTTTCGGAATTTTTTCCATTTTACTCTATTACTATCACAGATATTTCATTTGAGTAGCAACCAAACGTCTCTACGAGCACTTTGCGTAAGTCAAGAAATCAAAATTTTAGGAATTTTTCTCTTTTTCCTCTGTTACTATGACAGATCTGTCATTTGAGTAACAACAAAACGTCTCTACGAGCACTTTGCGTAAATCGAAAAATCAAAATTTTCGGAATTTTTTCCATTTTACTCTATTGCTATCACAGATCTTTCATTTGAGTAGCAACCAAACGTCTCTACGAGCACTTTGCGTAAGTCAAGAAATCAAAATTTTAGGAATTTTTGTCTTTTTCATCTGTTACTATGACAGATCTGTCATTTGAGTAACAACAAAACGTCTCTACGAGCACTTTGCGTAAATCAAGAAATTAAAATTTTCGGAATATTCTGCTTTTTCCTCTGTTACTATCACAGATCTGTCATTTGAGTAACAACAAAACGTCTCTATGAGTACTTTGCGTAAATCAAGAAATTAAAATTTTTGGAATATTTTGCTTTTTCCTCTGTTACTATCACAGATCTGTCATTTGAGTAACAACAAAACGTTTCTACGAGTACTTTGCGCATATCAAGAAATAAAAATTTTCGGAATATTTTGTATTTTCCTCTGTTACTATCACAGATCTGTCATTTGAGTAACAACAAAACGTCTCTACGAGTACTTTGCGTAAATCAAGAAATTAAAATTTTCGGAATATTTTGCGTTATCCTTTGTTACTATCACAGATCTGTCATTTGAGTACCAACAAAACGTCTCTACGAGTAGTTTACGTAAATCAAGAAATTAAAATTTTCGGATTTTTTTCCATTTTACTCTATTACTATCACAGATCTTTCATTTGAGTAACAACAAAACGTCTCTACGAGCACTTTGCGTAAATTGAGAAATTAAAATTTTCGGAATATTTTGCTTTTTCCTCTGTTACTATCACAGATCTGTCATTTGAGTAACAACAAAACGCCTCTACGAGTACTTTGCGTAAATCAAGAAATTAAAATTTTCGGAATATTTTGCTTTTTCCTCTGTTACTATCACAGATCTGTCATTTGAGTACCAACAAAACGTCTCTACGAGTACTTTGCGTAAATCAAGAAATTAAAATTTTCCGAATTTTTTCCATTTTACTCTATTACTATCACAGATCTTTCATTTGAGTAGCAACAAAACGTCTCTACGAGCACTTTGCGTAAGTCAAGAAATCAAAATTTTAGGAATTTTTCTCTTTTTCCTCTGTTACTATGACAGATCTGTTATTTGAGTAACAACAAAACGTCTCTACGAGCACTTTGCGTAAATCAAGAAATTAAAATTTTCGGAATATTCTGCTTTTTCCTCTGTTACTATCACAGATCTGTCATTTGAGTAACAACAAAACGTCTCTATGAGTACTTTGCGTATATCAAGAAGTTAAAATTTTCTTAATATTCTGCTTTTTCCTCTGTTACTATCACAGATCTGTCATTTGAGTACCAACAAAACGTCTCTATGAGTACTTTGCGTAATTCAAGAAATTAAAATTTTCGGAATTTTCTCCATTTTACTCTATTACTATCACAGATCTTTCATTTGAGTAGCAACAAAACGTCTCTACGAGCACTTTGCGTAAGTCAAGAAATAAAAATTTTAGGAATTTTTGTCTTTTTCTTCTGTTACTATTACAGATCTATCATTTGAGTAACAACAAAACGTCTGTCTCTACGAGCACTTTGTGTAAATCGAGAAATCAATATTTTCGGAATTTTTTCCATTTTACTCTATTACTATCACGGATCTTTGATTTGAGTAGCAACAGAACGTCTCTACGACCACTTTGCGTAAATCAAGAAATTAAAATTTTTGGAATATTTTGCTTTTTCCTCTGTTACTATCACAGATCTGTCATTTGAGTAACAACAAAACGTTTCTACGAGTACTTTGCGTATATCAAGAAATTAAAATTTTCGGAATATTTTGCTTTTTCCTCTGTTACTATCACAGATCTGTCATTTGAGTAACAACAAAACGTCTCTACGAGTACTTTGCGTATATCAAGAAATTAAAATTTTCGGAATATTTTGCTTTTTCCTCTGTTACTATCACAGATCTGTCATTTGAGTAACAACAAAACGTCTCTACGAGCACTGTGCGTAAATTGAGAAATTAAAATTTTCCGGAATATTTTGCTTTTTCCTCTGTTACTATCACAGATCTGTCATTTGAGTACCATCAAAACGTCTCTATGAGTACTTTGCGTAAATCAAGAAATTAAAATTTTCGGAATTTTTTCCATTTTACTCTATTACTATCACAGATCTTTCATTTGAGTAGCAACCAAACGTTTCTACGAGCACTTTGCGTAAGTCAAGAAATCAAAATTTTAGGAATTTTTCTCTTTTTCCTCTGTTACTATGACAGATCTGCCATTTGAGTAACAACAAAACGTCTCTGCGAGCACTTTGCCTAAATCGAAAAATCAAAATTTTCGGAATTTTTCCCATTTTACTCTATTACTATCACAGATCTTTCATTTGAGTAGCAACAGAACGTCTCTACGAGTACTTTGCGTAAATCAAGAAATTAAAATTTTTTGAATATTTTGCCTTTTCCTCTGTTACTATCACAGATCTGTCATTTGAGTAACAACAAAACGTTTCTACGAGTACTTTGCGTATATCAAGAAATTAAAATTTTCGGAATATTTTGTATTTTCCTCTGTTACTATCACAGATCTGTCATTTGAGTAACAACAAAACGTCTATACGAGCACTGTGCGTAAATTGAGAAATTAAAATTTTCGGAATATTTTGCTTTTTCCTCTGTTACTATCACAGATCTGTCATTTGAGTACCATCAAAACGTCTCTATGAGTACTTTGCGTAAATCAAGAAATTACAATTTTCGGAATTTTTTCCATTTTACTCTATTACTATCACAGATCTTTCATTTGAGTAGCAACCAAACGTTTCTACGAGCACTTTGCGTAAGTCAAGAAATCAAAATTTTAGGAATTTTTCTCTTTTTCCTCTGTTACTATGACAGATCTGTCATTTGAGTAACAACAAAACGTCTCTACGAGCACTTTGCGTAAATCGAAAAATCAAAATTTTCGGAATTTTTTCCATTTTACTCTATTACTATCACAGATCTTTCATTTGAGTAGCAACAGAACGTCTCTACGAGTACTTTGCGTAAATCAAGAAATTAAAATTTTTGGAATATTTTGCTTTTTCCTCTGTTACTATCACAGATCTGTCATTTGAGTAACAACAAAACGTTTCTACGAGTACTTTGCGTATATCAAGAAATTAAAATTTTCGGAATATTTTGCTTTTTCCTCTGTTACTATCACAGATCTGTCATTTGAGTAACAACAAAACGTCTCTACGAGTACTTTGCGTATATCAAGAAATTAAAATTTTCGGAATATTTTGCTTTTTCCTCTGTTACTATCACAGATCTGTCATTTGAGTAACAACAAAACGTCTCTACGAGCACTTTGCGTAAATTGAGAAATTAAAATTTTCGGAATATTTTTCTTTTTCCTCTGTTACTATCACAGATCTGTCATTTGAGTACCACCAAAACGTCTCTATGAGTACTTTGTGTAAATCAAGAAATTAAAATTTTCGGAATTTTTTCCATTTTACTCTATTACTATCACAGATCTTTCATTTGAGTAGCAACCAAACGTCTCTACGAGCACTTTGCGTAAGTCAAGAAATCAAAATTTTAGGAATTTTTCTCTTTTTCCTCTGTTACTATGACAGATCTGTCATTTGAGTAACAACAAAACGTCTCTACGAGCACTTTGCGTAAATCGAAAAATCAAAATTTTCGGAATTTTTTCCCTTTTACTCTATTACTATCACAGATCTTTCATTTGAGTAGCAACAGAACGTCTCTACGAGTACTTTGCGTAAATCAAGAAATTAAAATTTTTGGAATATTTTGCTTTTTCCTCTGTTACTATCACAGATCTGTCATTTGAGTAACAACAAAACGTCTCTACGAGTACTTTGCGTAAATCAAGAAATTAAAATTTTCGGAATATTTTGCTTTTTCCTCTGTTACTATCACAGATCTGTCATTTGAGTACCAACAAAACGTCTCGATGAGTAGTTTGCGTAAATCAAGAAATTAAAATTTTCGGATTTTTCCTCTGTTAAACTCTATTACTATCACAGATCTTTCATTTGAGTAGCAACCAAACGTCTCTACGAGCACTTTGCGTAAGTCAAGAAATCAAAATTTTAGGAATTTTTCTCTTTTTCCTCTGTTACTATGACAGATCTGTCATTTGAGTAACAACAAAACGTCTCTATGAGCACTTTGCGTAAGTCAAGAATTCAAAATTTTAGGAATTTTTCTCTTTTTCCTCTGTTACTATGACAGATCTGTCATTTGAGTAACAACAAAACGTCTCTACGAGCACTTTGCGTAAATCGAAAAATCAAAATTTTCGGAATTTTTTCCATTTTACTCTATTACTATCACAGATCTTTCATTTGAGTAGCAACAGAACGTCTCTACGAGTACTTTGCGTAAATCAAGAAATTAAAATTTTTGGAATATTTTGCTTTTTCCTCTGTTACTATCACAGATCTGTCATTTGAGTAACAACAAAACGTTTCTACGAGTACTTTGCGTATATCAAGAAATTAAAATTTTCAGAATATTTTGTATTTTCCTCTGTTACTATCACAGATCTGTCATTTGAGTAACAACAAAACGTCTCTACGAGTACTTTGCGTAAATCAAGAAATTAAAATTTTCGGAATATTTTGCGTTTTCCTTTGTTACTATCACAGATCTGTCATTTGAGTACCAACAAAACGTCTCTACGAGTAGTTTGCGTAAATCAAGAAATTAAAATTTTCGGATTTTTTTCCATTTTACTCTATTACTATCACAGATCTTTCATTTGAGTAACAACAAAACGTCTCTACGAGCACTTTGCGTAAATTGAGAAATTAAAATTTTCGGAATATTTTGCTTTTTCCTCTGTTACTATCACAGATCTGTCATTTGAGTACCAACAAAACGTCTCTACGAGTACTTTGCGTAAATCAAGGAATTAAAATTTTCGGAATTTTTTCCATTTTACTCTATTACTATCACAGATCTTTCATTTGAGTAGCAACAAAACGTCTCTACGAGCACTTTGCGTAAGTCAAGAAATCAAAATTTTAGGAATTTTTCTCTTTTTCCTCTGTGACTATGACAGATCTGTCATTTGAGTAACAACAAAACGTCTCTACGAGCACTTTGCGTAAATCGAAAAATCAAAATTTTCGGAATTTTTTCCATTTTACTCTATTACTATCACAGATCTTTCATTTGAGTAGCAACAGAACGTCTCTACGAGTACTTTGCGTAAATCAAGAAATTAAAATTGTTGGAATATTTTGCTTTTTCCTCTGTTACTATCACAGATCTGTCATTTGAGTAACAACAAAACGTCTCTACGAGTACTTTGCGTAAATCAAGAAAATAAAATTTTCGGAATATTTTGCTTTTTCTTCTGTTACTATCACAGATCTGGCATTTGAGTAGCAACAAAATGTCTCTAAGACCACTTTGCGTAAATCAAGAAATTAAAATTTTCGGAATATTTTGCTTTTTCCTCTGTTACTATCACAGATCTGTCATTTGAGTACCAACAAAACGTCTCGATGAGTAGTTTGCGTAAATCAAGAAATTAAAATTTTCGGATTTTTCCTCTGTTAAACTCTATTACTATCACAGATCTTTCATTTGAGTAGCAACCAAACGTCTCTACGAGCACTTTGCGTAAGTCAAGAAATCAAAATTTTAGGAATTTTTCTCTTTTTCCTCTGTTACTATGACAGATCTGTCATTTGAGTAACAACAAAACGTCTCTACGAGCACTTTGCGTAAGTCAAGAATTCAAAATTTTAGGAATTTTTCTCTTTTTCCTCTGTTACTATGACAGATCTGTCATTTGAGTAACAACAAAACGTCTCTACGAGTACTTTGCGTAAATCAAGGAATTAAAATTTTCGGAATTTTTTCCATTTTACTCTATTACTATCACAGATCTTTCATTTGAGTAGCAACAAAACGTCTCTACGAGCACTTTGCGTAAGTCAAGAAATCAAAATTTTAGGAATTTTTCTCTTTTTCCTCTGTGACTATGACAGATCTGTCATTTGAGTAACAACAAAACGTCTCTACGAGCACTTTGCGTAAATCGAAAAATCAAAATTTTCGGAATTTTTTCCATTTTACTCTATTACTATCACAGATCTTTCATTTGAGTAGCAACAGAACGTCTCTACGAGTACTTTGCGTAAATCAAGAAATTAAAATTTTTGGAATATTTTGCTTTTTCCTCTGTTACTATCACAGATCTGAAATTTGAGTAACAACAAAACGTCTCTACGAGTACTTTGCGTAAATCAAGAAAATAAAATTTTCGGAATATTTTGCTTTTTCTTCTGTTACTATCACAGATCTGGCATTTGAGTAGCCCACTACGACCAGTTTGCGTAAATCAAGAAATTAAAATTTTCGGAATATTTTGCTTTTTCCTCTGTTACTATCACAGATCTGTCAATTGAGGACCAACAAAACGTCTCGATGAGTAGTTTGCGTAAATCAAGAAATTAAAATTTTCGGATTTTTTTCCATTTTACTCTATTACTATCACAGATCTTTCATTTGAGTAGCAACCAAACGTCTCTACGAGCACTTTGCGTAAGTCAAGAAATCAAAATTGTAGGAATTTTTCTTTTTTTCCTCTGTTACTATGACAGATCTGTCATTTGAGTAACAACAAAACGTCTCTACGAGCACTTTGCGTAAATCGAAAAATCAAAATTTTCGGAATTTTTTCCATTTTACTCTATTACTATCACAGATCTTTCATTTGAGTAGCAACAGAACGTCTCTAAGAGTACTTTGCGTAAATCAAGAAATTAAAATTTTTGGAATATTTTGCCTTTTCCTCTGTTACTATCACAGATCTGTCATTTGAGTAACAACAAAACGTTTCTACGAGTACTTTGCGTATATCAAGAAATTAAAATTTTCGGAATATTTTGTATTTTCCTCTGTTACTATCACAGATCTGACAGAGTAACAACAAAACGTCTCTACGAGCACTGTGCGTAAATTGAGAAATTAAAATTTTCGGAATATTTTGCTTTTTCCTCTGTTACTATCACAGATCTGTCATTTGAGTACCATCAAAACGTCTCTATGAGTACTTTGCGTAAATCAAGAAATTAAAATTTTCGGAATTTTTTCCATTTTACTCTATTACTATCACAGATATTTCATTTGAGTAGCAACCAAACGTCTCTACGAGCACTTTGCGTAAGTCAAGAAATCAAAATTTTAGGAATTTTTCTCTTTTTCCTCTGTTACTATGACAGATCTGTCATTTGAGTAACAACAAAACGTCTCTACGAGCACTTTGCGTAAATCGAAAAATCAAAATTTTCGGAATTTTTTCCATTTTACTCTATTACTATCACAGATCTTTCATTTGAGTAGCAACAGACCGTCTCTACGAGTACTTTGCGTAAATCAAGAAATTAAAATTTTTGGAATATTTTGCTTTTTCCTCTGTTACTATCACAGATCTGTCATTTGAGTAACAACAAAACGTCTCTACGAGTACTTTGCGTAAATCAATAAAATAAAATTGTCGGAAAATTTTGCTTTTTCTTCTGTTACTATCACAGATCTGGCATTTGAGTAGCAACAAAATGTCTCTACGACCACTTTGCGTAAATCAAGAAATTAAAATTTTCGGAATATTTTGCTTTTTCCTCTGTTACTATCACAGATCTGTCATGTGAGTACCAACAAAACGTCTCGATGAGTAGTTTGCGTAAATCAAGAAATTAAAATTTTCGGATCTTTCCTCTGTTAAACTCTATTACTATCACAGATCTTTCATTTGAGTAGCAACCAAACGTCTCTACGAGCACTTTGCGTAAGTCAAGAAATCAAAATTTTAGGAATTTTTCTCTTTTTCATCTGTTACTATGACAGATCTGTCATTTGAGTAACAACAAAACGTCTCTACGAGCACTTTGCGTAAATCAAGAAATTAAAATTTTCGGAATATTCTGCTTTTTCCTCTGTTACTATCACAGATCTGTCATTTGAGTAACAACAAAACGTCTCTATGAGTACTTTGCGTAAATCAAGAAATTAAAATTTTTGGAATATTTTGCTTTTTCCTCTGTTACTATCACAGATCTGTCATTTGAGTAACAACAAAACGTTTCTACGAGTACTTTGCGCATATCAAGAAATAAAAATTTTCGGAATATTTTGTATTTTCCTCTGTTACTATCACAGATCTGTCATTTGAGTAACAACAAAACGTCTCTACGAGTACTTTGCGTAAATCAAGAAATTAAAATTTTCGGAATATTTTGCGTTATCCTTTGTTACTATCACAGATCTGTCATTTGAGTACCAACAAAACGTCTCTACGAGTAGTTTACGTAAATCAAGAAATTAAAATTTTCGGATTTTTTTCCATTTTACTCTATTACTATCACAGATCTTTCATTTGAGTAACAACAAAACGTCTCTACGAGCACTTTGCGTAAATTGAGAAATTAAAATTTTCGGAATATTTTGCTTTTTCCTCTGTTACTATCACAGATCTGTCATTTGAGTAACAACAAAACGCCTCTACGAGTACTTTGCGTAAATCAAGAAATTAAAATTTTCGGAATATTTTGCTTTTTCCTCTGTTACTATCACAGATCTGTCATTTGAGTACCAACAAAACGTCTCTACGAGTACTTTGCGTAAATCAAGAAATTAAAATTTTCGGAATTTTTTCCATTTTACTCTATTACTATCACAGATCTTTCATTTGAGTAGCAACAAAACGTCTCTACGAGCACTTTGCGTAAGTCAAGAAATCAAAATTTTAGGAATTTTTCTCTTTTTCCTCTGTTACTATGACAGATCTGTTATTTGAGTAACAACAAAACGTCTCTACGAGCACTTTGCGTAAATCAAGAAATTAAAATTTTCGGAATATTCTGCTTTTTCCTCTGTTACTATCACAGATCTGTCATTTGAGTAACAACAAAACGTCTCTATGAGTACTTTGCGTATATCAAGAAGTTAAAATTTTCTTAATATTCCGCTTTTTCCTCTGTTACTATCACAGATCTGTCATTTGAGTACCAACAAAACGTCTCTATGAGTACTTTGCGTAATTCAAGAAATTAAAATTTTCGGAATTTTCTCCATTTTACTCTATTACTATCACAGATCTTTCATTTGAGTAGCAACAAAACGTCTCTACGAGCACTTTGCGTAAGTCAAGAAATCAAAATTTTAGGAATTTTTGTCTTTTTCTTCTGTTACTATTACAGATCTATCATTTGAGTAACAACAAAACGTCTGTCTCTACGAGCACTTTGTGTAAATCGAGAAATCAATATTTTCGGAATTTTTTCCATTTTACTCTATTACTATCACGGATCTTTGATTTGAGTAGCAACAGAACGTCTCTACGACCACTTTGCGTAAATCAAGAAATTAAAATTTTTGGAATATTTTGCTTTTTCCTCTGTTACTATCACAGATCTGTCATTTGAGTAACAACAAAACGTTTCTACGAGTACTTTGCGTATATCAAGAAATTAAAATTTTCGGAATATTTTGCTTTTTCCTCTGTTACTATCACAGATCTGTCATTTGAGTAACAACAAAACGTCTCTACGAGTACTTTGCGTATATCAAGAAATTAAAATTTTCGGAATATTTTGCTTTTTCCTCTGTTACTATCACAGATCTGTCATTTGAGTAACAACAAAACGTCTCTACGAGCACTGTGCGTAAATTGAGAAATTAAAATTTTCCGGAATATTTTGCTTTTTCCTCTGTTACTATCACAGATCTGTCATTTGAGTACAATCAAAACGTCTCTATGAGTACTTTGCGTAAATCAAGAAATTAAAATTTTCGGAATTTTTTCCATTTTACTCTATTACTATCACAGATCTTTCATTTGAGTAGCAACCAAACGTTTCTACGAGCACTTTGCGTAAGTCAAGAAATCAAAATTTTAGGAATTTTTCTCTTTTTCCTCTGTTACTATGACAGATCTGCCATTTGAGTAACAACAAAACGTCTCTACGAGCACTTTGCCTAAATCGAAAAATCAAAATTTTCGGAATTTTTTCCATTTTACTCTATTACTATCACAGATCTTTCATTTGAGTAGCAACAGAACGTCTCTACGAGTACTTTGCGTAAATCAAGAAATTAAAATTTTTTGAATATTTTGCCTTTTCCTCTGTTACTATCACAGATCTGTCATTTGAGTAACAACAAAACGTTTCTACGAGTACTTTGCGTATATCAAGAAATTAAAATTTTCGGAATATTTTGTATTTTCCTCTGTTACTATCACAGATCTGTCATTTGAGTAACAACAAAACGTCTCTACGAGCACTGTGCGTAAATTGAGAAATTAAAATTTTCGGAATATTTTGCTTTTTCCTCTGTTACTATCACAGATCTGTCATTTGAGTACCATCAAAACGTCTCTATGAGTACTTTGCGTAAATCAAGAAATTACAATTTTCGGAATTTTTTCCATTTTACTCTATTACTATCACAGATCTTTCATTTGAGTAGCAACCAAACGTTTCTACGAGCACTTTGCGTAAGTCAAGAAATCAAAATTTTAGGAATTTTTCTCTTTTTCCTCTGTTACTATGACAGATCTGTCATTTGAGTAACAACAAAACGTCTCTACGAGCACTTTGCGTAAATCGAAAAATCAAAATTTTCGGAATTTTTTCCATTTTACTCTATTACTATCACAGATCTTTCATTTGAGTAGCAACAGAACGTCTCTACGAGTACTTTGCGTAAATCAAGAAATTAAAATTTTTGGAATATTTTGCTTTTTCCTCTGTTACTATCACAGATCTGTCATTTGAGTAACAACAAAACGTTTCTACGAGTACTTTGCGTATATCAAGAAATTAAAATTTTCGGAATATTTTGCTTTTTCCTCTGTTACTATCACAGATCTGTCATTTGAGTAACAACAAAACGTCTCTACGAGTACTTTGCGTATATCAAGAAATTAAAATTTTCGGAATATTTTGCTTTTTCCTCTGTTACTATCACAGATCTGTCATTTGAGTAACAACAAAACGTCTCTACGAGCACTTTGCGTAAATTGAGAAATTAAAATTTTCGGAATATTTTTCTTTTTCCTCTGTTACTATCACAGATCTGTCATTTGAGTACCACCAAAACGTCTCTATGAGTACTTTGCGTAAATAAAGAAATTAAAATTTTCGGAATTTTTTCCATTTTACTCTATTACTATCACAGATCTTTCATTTGAGTAGCAACCAAACGTCTCTACGAGCACTTTGCGTAAGTCAAGAAATCAAAATTTTAGGAATTTTTCTCTTTTTCCTCTGTTACTATGACAGATCTGTCATTTGAGTAACAACAAAACGTCTCTACGAGCACTTTGCGTAAATCGAAAAATCAAAATTTTCGGAATTTTTTCCCTTTTACTCTATTACTATCACAGATCTTTCATTTGAGTAGCAACAGAACGTCTCTACGAGTACTTTGCGTAAATCAAGAAATTAAAATTTTTGGAATATTTTGCTTTTTCCTCTGTTACTATCACAGATCTGTCATTTGAGTAACAACAAAACGTCTCTACGAGTACTTTGCGTAAATCAAGAAATTAAAATTTTCGGAATATTTTGCTTTTTCCTCTGTTACTATCACAGATCTGTCATTTGAGTACCAACAGAACGTCTCTATGAGTAGTTTGCGTAATTCAAGAAATTAAAATTTTCGGAATTTTCTCCATTTTACTCTATTACTATCACAGATCTTTCATTTGAGTAGCAACAAAACGTCTCTACGAGCACTTTGCGTAAGTCAAGAAATCAAAATTTTAGGAATTTTTATCTTTTTCTTCTGTTACTATTACAGATCTAAAATTTGAGTAACAACAAAACGTCTGTCTCTACGAGCACTTTGTGTAAATCGAGAAATCAATATTTTCGGAATTTTTTCCATTTTACTCTATTACTATCACGGATCTTTGATTTGAGTAGCAACAGAACGTCTCTACGACCACTTTGCGTAAATAAAGAAATTAAAATTTTCGGAATTTTTTCCATTTTACTCTATTACTATCACAGATCTTTCATTTGAGTAGCAACCAAACGTCTCTACGAGCACTTTGCGTAAGTCAAGAAATCAAAATTTTAGGAATTTTTCTCTTTTTCCTCTGTTACTATGACAGATCTGTCATTTGAGTAACAACAAAACGTCTCTACGAGCACTTTGCGTAAATCAAGAAATTAAAATTTTCGGAATATTCTGCTTTTTCCTCTGTTACTATCACAGATCTGTCATTTGAGTAACAACAAAACGTCTCTATGAGTACTTTGCGTAAATCAAGAAATTAAAATTTTTGGAATATTTTGCTTTTTCCTCTGTTACTATCACAGATCTGTCATTTGAGTAACAACAAAACGTTTCTACGAGTACTTTGCGCATATCAAGAAATAAAAATTTTCGGAATATTTTGTATTTTCCTCTGTTACTATCACAGATCTGTCATTTGAGTAACAACAAAACGTCTCTACGAGTACTTTGCGTAAATCAAGAAATTAAAATTTTCGGAATATTTTGCGTTATCCTTTGTTACTATCACAGATCTGTCATTTGAGTACCAACAAAACGTCTCTACGAGTAGTTTACGTAAATCAAGAAATTAAAATTTTCGGATTTTTTTCCATTTTACTCTATTACTATCACAGATCTTTCATTTGAGTAACAACAAAACGTCTCTACGAGCACTTTGCGTAAATTGAGAAATTAAAATTTTCGGAATATTTTGCTTTTTCCTCTGTTACTATCACAGATCTGTCATTTGAGTAACAACAAAACGCCTCTACGAGTACTTTGCGTAAATCAAGAAATTAAAATTTTCGGAATATTTTGCTTTTTCCTCTGTTACTATCACAGATCTGTCATTTGAGTACCAACAAAACGTCTCTACGAGTACTTTGCGTAAATCAAGAAATTAAAATTTTCGGAATTTTTTCCATTTTACTCTATTACTATCACAGATCTTTCATTTGAGTAGCAACAAAACGTCTCTACGAGCACTTTGCGTAAGTCAAGAAATCAAAATTTTAGGAATTTTTCTCTTTTTCCTCTGTTACTATGACAGATCTGTTATTTGAGTAACAACAAAACGTCTCTACGAGCACTTTGCGTAAATCAAGAAATTAAAATTTTCGGAATATTCTGCTTTTTCCTCTGTTACTATCACAGATCTGTCATTTGAGTAACAACAAAACGTCTCTATGAGTACTTTGCGTATATCAAGAAGTTAAAATTTTCTTAATATTCTGCTTTTTCCTCTGTTACTATCACAGATCTGTCATTTGAGTACCAACAAAACGTCTCTATGAGTACTTTGCGTAATTCAAGAAATTAAAATTTTCGGAATTTTCTCCATTTTACTCTATTACTATCACAGATCTTTCATTTGAGTAGCAACAAAACGTCTCTACGAGCACTTTGCGTAAGTCAAGAAATCAAAATTTTAGGAATTTTTGTCTTTTTCTTCTGTTACTATTACAGATCTATCATTTGAGTAACAACAAAACGTCTGTCTCTACGAGCACTTTGTGTAAATCGAGAAATCAATATTTTCGGAATTTTTTCCATTTTACTCTATTACTATCACGGATCTTTGATTTGAGTAGCAACAGAACGTCTCTACGACCACTTTGCGTAAATCAAGAAATTAAAATTTTTGGAATATTTTGCTTTTTCCTCTGTTACTATCACAGATCTGTCATTTGAGTAACAACAAAACGTTTCTACGAGTACTTTGCGTATATCAAGAAATTAAAATTTTCGGAATATTTTGCTTTTTCCTCTGTTACTATCACAGATCTGTCATTTGAGTAACAACAAAACGTCTCTACGAGTACTTTGCGTATATCAAGAAATTAAAATTTTCGGAATATTTTGCTTTTTCCTCTGTTACTATCACAGATCTGTCATTTGAGTAACAACAAAACGTCTCTACGAGCACTGTGCGTAAATTGAGAAATTAAAATTTTCCGGAATATTTTGCTTTTTCCTCTGTTACTATCACAGATCTGTCATTTGAGTACAATCAAAACGTCTCTATGAGTACTTTGCGTAAATCAAGAAATTAAAATTTTCGGAATTTTTTCCATTTTACTCTATTACTATCACAGATCTTTCATTTGAGTAGCAACCAAACGTTTCTACGAGCACTTTGCGTAAGTCAAGAAATCAAAATTTTAGGAATTTTTCTCTTTTTCCTCTGTTACTATGACAGATCTGCCATTTGAGTAACAACAAAACGTCTCTACGAGCACTGCCTAAATCGAAAAATCAAAATTTTCGGAATTTTTTCCATTTTACTCTATTACTATCACAGATCTTTCATTTGAGTAGCAACAGAACGTCTCTACGAGTACTTTGCGTAAATCAAGAAATTAAAATTTTTTGAATATTTTGCCTTTTCCTCTGTTACTATCACAGATCTGTCATTTGAGTAACAACAAAACGTTTCTACGAGTACTTTGCGTATATCAAGAAATTAAAATTTTCGGAATATTTTGTATTTTCCTCTGTTACTATCACAGATCTGTCATTTGAGTAACAACAAAACGTCTCTACGAGCACTGTGCGTAAATTGAGAAATTAAAATTTTCGGAATATTTTGCTTTTTCCTCTGTTACTATCACAGATCTGTCATTTGAGTACCATCAAAACGTCTCTATGAGTACTTTGCGTAAATCAAGAAATTACAATTTTCGGAATTTTTTCCATTTTACTCTATTACTATCACAGATCTTTCATTTGAGTAGCAACCAAACGTTTCTACGAGCACTTTGCGTAAGTCAAGAAATCAAAATTTTAGGAATTTTTCTCTTTTTCCTCTGTTACTATGACAGATCTGTCATTTGAGTAACAACAAAACGTCTCTACGAGCACTTTGCGTAAATCGAAAAATCAAAATTTTCGGAATTTTTTCCATTTTACTCTATTACTATCACAGATCTTTCATTTGAGTAGCAACAGAACGTCTCTACGAGTACTTTGCGTAAATCAAGAAATTAAAATTTTTGGAATATTTTGCTTTTTCCTCTGTTACTATCACAGATCTGTTATTTGAGTAACAACAAAACGTTTCTACGAGTACTTTGCGTATATCAAGAAATTAAAATTTTCGGAATATTTTGCTTTTTCCTCTGTTACTATCACAGATCTGTCATTTGAGTAACAACAAAACGTCTCTACGAGTACTTTGCGTATATCAAGAAATTAAAATTTTCGGAATATTTTGCTTTTTCCTCTGTTACTATCACAGATCTGTCATTTGAGTAACAACAAAACGTCTCTACGAGCACTTTGCGTAAATCGAAAAATCAAAATTTTCGGAATTTTTTCCATTTTACTCTATTACTATCACAGATCTTTCATTTGAGTAGCAACAGAACGTCTCTACGAGTACTTTGCGTAAATCAAGAAATTAAAATTTTTGGAATATTTTGCTTTTTCCTCTGTTACTATCACAGATCTGTTATTTGAGTAACAACAAAACGTTTCTACGAGTACTTTGCGTATATCAAGAAATTAAAATTTTCGGAATATTTTGCTTTTTCCTCTGTTACTATCACAGATCTGTCATTTGAGTAACAACAAAACGTCTCTACGAGTACTTTGCGTAAATCAAGAAATTAAAATTTTCGGAATATTTTGCTTTTTCCTCTGTTACTATCACAGATCTGTCATTTGAGTACCAACAGAACGTCTCTATGAGTAGTTTGCGTAATTCAAGAAATTAAAATTTTCGGAATTTTCTCCATTTTACTCTATTACTATCACAGATCTTTCATTTGAGTAGCAACAAAACGTCTCTACGAGCACTTTGCGTAAGTCAAGAAATCAAAATTTTAGGAATTTTTATCTTTTTCTTCTGTTACTATTACAGATCTAAAATTTGAGTAACAACAAAACGTCTGTCTCTACGAGCACTTTGTGTAAATCGAGAAATCAATATTTTCGGAATTTTTTCCATTTTACTCTATTACTATCACGGATCTTTGATTTGAGTAGCAACAGAACGTCTCTACGACCACTTTGCGTAAATCAAGAAATTAAAATTTTTGGAATATTTTGCTTTTTCCTCTGTTACTATCACAGATCTGTCATTTGAGTAACAACAAAACGTCTCTATGAGTACTTTGCGTAAATCAAGAAATTAAAATTTTCGGAATTTTTTCCATTTTACTCTATTACTATCACAGATCTTTCATTTGAGTAGCAACCAAACGTCTCTACGAGCACTTTGCGTAAGTCAAGAAATCAAAATTTTAGGAATTTTTCTCTTTTTCCTCTGTTACTATGACAGATCTGTCATTTGAGTAACAACAAAACGTCTCTACGAGCACTTTGCGTAAATCGAAAAATCAAAATTTTCGGAATTTTTTCCATTTTACTCTATTACTATCACAGATCTTTCATTTGAGTAGCAACAGAACGTCTCTACGAGTACTTTGCGTAAATCAAGAAATTAAAATTTTTGGAATATTTTGCTTTTTCCTCTGTTACTATCACAGATCTGTCATTTGAGTAACAACAAAACGTCTCTACGAGTACTTTGCGTAAATCAAGAAATTAAAATTTTCGGAATATTTTGCTTTTTCCTCTGTTACTATCACAGATCTGTCATTTGAGTACCAACAGAACGTCTCTATGAGTAGTTTGCGTAAATCAAGAAATTAAAATTTTCGGATTTTTTTCCATTTTACTCTATTACTATCACAGATCTTTCATTTGAGTAGCAACCAAACGTCTCTACGAGCACTTTGCGTAAGTCAAGAAATCAAAATTTTAGGAATTTTTCTCTTTTTCCTCTGTTACTATGACAGATCTGTCATTTGAGTAACAACAAAACGTCTCTACGAGCACTATGCGTAAATCGAAAAATCAAAATTTTCGGAATTTTTTCCATTTTACTCTATTACTATCACAGATCTTTCATTTGAGTAGCAACAGAACGTCTCTACGAGTACTTTGCGTAAATCAAGAAATTAAAATTTTTGGAATATTTTGCCTTTTCCTCTGTTACTATCACAGATCTGTCATTTGAGTAACAACAAAACGTTTCTACGAGTACTTTGCGTATATCAAGAAATTAAAATTTTCGGAATATTTTGTATTTTCCTCTGTTACTATCACAGATCTGTCATTTGAGTAACAACAAAACGTCTCTACGAGCACTGTGCGTAAATTGAGAAATTAAAATTTTCGGAATATTTTGCTTTTTCCTCTATTACTATCACAGATCTGTCATTTGAGGACCATCAAAACGTCTCTATGAGTACTTTGCGTAAATCAAGAAATTAAAATTTTCGGAATTTTTTCCATTTTACTCTATTACTATCACAGATCTTTCATTTGAGTAGCAACCAAACGTTTCTACGAGCACTTTGCGTAAGTCAAGAAATCAAAATTTTAGGAATTTTTCTCTTTTTCCTCTGTTACTATGACAGATCTGCCATTTGAGTAACAACAAAACGTCTCTACGAGCACTTTGCGTAAATCGAAAAATCAAAATTTTCGGAATTTTTTCCATTTTACTCTATTACTATCACAGATCTATCATTTGAGTAGCAACAGGACGTCTCTACGAGTACTTTGCGTAAATCAAGAAATTAAAATTTTTGGAATATTTTGCTTTTTCCTCTGTTACTATCACAGATCTGTCATTTGAGTAACAACAAAACGTCTCTACGAGTACTTTGCGTAAATCAAGAAAATAAAATTTTCGGAATATTTTGCTTTTTCTTCTGTTACTATCACAGATCTGGCATTTGAGTAGCAACAAAATGTCTCTACGACCACTTTGCGTAAATCAAGAAATTAAAATTTTCGGAATATTTTGCTTTTTCCTCTGTTACTATCACAGATCTGTCATTTGAGTACCAACAAAACGTCTCGATGAGTAGTTTGCGTAAATCAAGAAATTAAAATTTTCGGATTTTTTTCCATTTTACTCTATTACTATCACAGATCTTTCATTTGAGTAGCAACCAAACGTCTCTACGAGCACTTTGCGTAAGTCAAGAAATCAAAATTTTAGGAATTTTTCTCTTTTTCCTCTGTTCCTATGACAGATCTGTCATTTGAGTAACAACAAAACGTCTCTACGAGCACTTTGCGTAAATCGAAAAATCAAAATTTTCGGAATTTTTTCCATTTTATTCTATTACTATCACAGATCTTTCATTTGAGTAGCAACAGAACGTCTCTACGAGTACTTTGCGTAAATCAAGAAATTAAAATTTTTGGAATATTTTGCTTTTTCCTCTGTTACTATCACAGATCTGTCATTTGAGTAACAACAAAACGTCTCTACGAGTACTTTGCGTAAATCAAGAAAATAAAATTTTCGAAATATTTTGCTTTTTCTTCTGTTACTATCACAGATCTGGCATTTGAGTAGCAACAAAATGTCTCTACGACCACTTTGCGTAAATCAAGAAATTAAAATTTTCGGAATATTTTGCTTTTTCCTCTGTTACTATCACAGATCTGTCATTTGAGAACCAACAAAACGTCTCGATGAGTAGTTTGCGTAAATCAAGAAATTAAAATTTTCGGATTTTTTTCCATTTTACTCTATTACTATCACAGATCTTTCATTTGAGTAGCAACCAAACGTCTCTACGAGCACTTTGCGTAAGTCAAGAAATCAAAATTTTAGGAATTTTTCTCCTTTTCCTCTGTTACTATGACAGATCTGTCATTTGAGTAACAACAAAACGTCTATACGAGCACTTTGCGTAAATCGAAAAATCAAAATTTTCGGAATTTTTTCCATTTTACTCTATTACTATCACAGATCTTTCATTTGAGTAGCAACAAAACGTCTCTACGAGCACTTTGCGTAAGTCAAGAAATCAAAATTTTAGGAATTTTTCTCTTTTTCCTCTGTTACTATGACAGATCTGCCATTTGAGTAACAACAAAACGTCTCTACGAGCACTTTGCGTAAATCGAAAAATCAAAATTTTCGGAATTTTTTCCATTTTACTCTATTACTATCACAGATCTATCATTTGAGTAGCAACAGGACGTCTCTACGAGTACTTTGCGTAAATCAAGAAATTAAAATTTTTGGAATATTTTGCTTTTTCCTCTGTTACTATCACAGATCTGTCATTTGAGTAACAACAAAACGTCTCTACGAGTACTTTGCGTAAATCAAGAAAATAAAATTTTCGGAATATTTTGCTTTTTCTTCTGTTACTATCACAGATCTGGCATTTGAGTAACAACAAAACGTCTCTACGAGTACTTTGCGTAAATCAAGAAATTAAAATTTTCGGAATATTTTGCTTTTTCCTCTGTTACTATCACAGATCTGTCATTTGAGTACCAACAAAACGTCTCTACGAGTACTTTGCGTAAATCAAGAAATTAAAATTTTCGGAATTTTTTCCATTTTACTCTATTACTATCACAGATCTTTCATTTGAGTAGCAACAAAACGTCTCTACGAGCACTTTGCGTAAATCAAGAAATTAAAATTTTCGGAATATTCTGCTTTTTCCTCTGTTACTATCACAGATATGTCATTTGAGTAACAACAAAACGTTTCTACGAGTACTTTGCGTATATCAAGAAATTAAAATTTTCGGAATATTTTGCTTTTTCCTCTGTTACTATCACAGATCTGTCATTTGAGTAACAACAAAACGTCTCTACGAGTACTTTGCGTATATCAAGAAATTAAAATTTTCGGAATATTTTGCTTTTTCCTCTGTTACTATCACAGATCTGTCATTTGAGTAACAACAAAACGTCTCTACGAGCACTGTGCGTAAATTGAGAAATTAAAATTTTCGGAATATTTTGCTTTTTCCTCTGTTACTATCAAAGATCTGTCATTTGAGTACCATCAAAACGTCTCTATGAGTACTTTGCGTAAATCAAGAAATTAAAATTTTCGGAATTTTTTCCATTTTACTCTATTACTATCACAGATCTTTCATTTGAGTAGCAACCAAACGTTTCTACGAGCACTTTGCGTAAGTCAAGAAATCAAAATTTTAGGAATTTTTCTCTTTTTCCTCTGTTACTATGACAGATCTGCCATTTGAGTAACAACAAAACGTCTCTACGAGCACTTTGCGTAAATCGAAAAATCAAAATTTTCGGAATTTTTTCCATTTTACTCTATTACTATCACAGATCTTTCATTTGAGTAGCAACAGAACGTCTCTACGAGTACTTTGCGTAAATCAAGAAATTAAAATTTTTGGAATATTTTGCCTTTTCCTCTGTTACTATCACAGATCTGTCATTTGAGTAACAACAAAACGTTTCTACGAGTACTTTGCGTATATCAAGAAATTAAAATTTTCGGAATATTTTGTATTTTCCTCTGTTACTATCACAGATCTGTCATTTGAGTAACAACAAAACGTCTCTACGAGCACTGTGCGTAAATTGAGAAATTAAAATTTTCGGAATATTTTGCTTTTTCCTCTGTTACTATCACAGATCTGTCATTTGAGTACCATCAAAACGTCTCTATGAGTACTTTGCGTAAATCAAGAAATTACAATTTTCGGAATTTTTTCCATTTTACTCTATTACTATCACAGATCTTTCATTTGAGTAGCAACCAAACGTTTCTACGAGCACTTTGCGTAAGTCAAGAAATCAAAATTTTAGGAATTTTTCTCTTTTTCCTCTGTTACTATGACAGATCTGTCATTTGAGTAACAACAAAACGTCTCTACGAGCACTTTGCGTAAATCGAAAAATCAAAATTTTCGGAATTTTTTCCATTTTACTCTATTACTATCACAGATCTTTCATTTGAGTAGCAACAGAACGTCTCTACGAGTACTTTGCGTAAATCAAGAAATTAAAATTTTTGGAATATTTTGCTTTTTCCTCTGTTACTATCACAGATCTGTCATTTGAGTAACAACAAAACGTTTCTACGAGTACTTTGCGTATATCAAGAAATTAAAATTTTCGGAATATTTTGCTTTTTCCTCTGTTACTATCACAGATCTGTCATTTGAGTAACAACAAAACGTCTCTACGAGTACTTTGCGTATATCAAGAAATTAAAATTTTCGGAATATTTTGCTTTTTCCTCTGTTACTATCACAGATCTGTCATTTGAGTAACAACAAAACGTCTCTACGAGCACTTTGCGTAAATTGAGAAATTAAAATTTTCGGAATATTTTTCTTTTTCCTCTGTTACTATCACAGATCTGTCATTTGAGTACCACCAAAACGTCTCTATGAGTACTTTGCGTAAATCAAGAAATTAAAATTTTCGGAATTTTTTCCATTTTACTCTATTACTATCACAGATCTTTCATTTGAGTAGCAACCAAACGTCTCTACGAGCACTTTGCGTAAGTCAAGAAATCAAAATTTTAGGAATTTTTCTCTTTTTCCTCTGTTACTATGACAGATCTGTCATTTGAGTAACAACAAAACGTCTCTACGAGCACTTTGCGTAAATCGAAAAATCAAAATTTTCGGAATTTTTTCCCTTTTACTCTATTACTATCACAGATCTTTCATTTGAGTAGCAACAGAACGTCTCTACGAGTACTTTGCGTAAATCAAGAAATTAAAATTTTTGGAATATTTTGCTTTTTCCTCTGTTACTATCACAGATCTGTCATTTGAGTAACAACAAAACGTCTCTACGAGCACTTTGCGTAAATCGAAAAATCAAAATTTTCGGAATTTTTTCCATTTTATTCTATTACTATCACAGATCTTTCATTTGAGTAGCAACAGAACGTCTCTACGAGTACTTTGCGTAAATCAAGAAATTAAAATTTTTGGAATATTTTGCTTTTTCCTCTGTTACTATCACAGATCTGTCATTTGAGTAACAACAAAACGTCTCTACGAGTACTTTGCGTAAATCAAGAAAATAAAATTTTCGAAATATTTTGCTTTTTCTTCTGTTACTATCACAGATCTGGCATTTGAGTAGCAACAAAATGTCTCTACGACCACTTTGCGTAAATCAAGAAATTAAAATTTTCGGAATATTTTGCTTTTTCCTCTGTTACTATCACAGATCTGTCATTTGAGAACCAACAAAACGTCTCGATGAGTAGTTTGCGTAAATCAAGAAATTAAAATTTTCGGATTTTTTTCCATTTTACTCTATTACTATCACAGATCTTTCATTTGAGTAGCAACCAAACGTCTCTACGAGCACTTTGCGTAAGTCAAGAAATCAAAATTTTAGGAATTTTTCTCTTTTTCCTCTGTTACTATGACAGATCTGTCATTTGAGTAACAACAAAACGTCTATACGAGCACTTTGCGTAAATCGAAAAATCAAAATTTTCGGAATTTTTTCCATTTTACTCTATTACTATCACAGATCTTTCATTTGAGTAGCAACAAAACGTCTCTACGAGCACTTTGCGTAAGTCAAGAAATCAAAATTTTAGGAATTTTTCTCTTTTTCCTCTGTTACTATGACAGATCTGTCATTTGAGTAACAACAAAACGTCTCTACGAGCACTTTGCGTAAATCAAGAAATTAAAATTTTCGGAATATTCTGCTTTTTCCTCTGTTACTATCACAGATCTGTCATTTGAGTAACAACAAAACGCCTCTACGAGTACTTTGCGTAAATCAAGAAATTAAAATTTTCGGAATATTTTGCTTTTTCCTCTGTTACTATCACAGATCTGTCATTTGAGTACCAACAAAACGTCTCTACGAGTACTTTGCGTAAATCAAGAAATTAAAATTTTCGGAATTTTTTCCATTTTACTCTATTACTATCACAGATCTTTCATTTGAGTAGCAACAAAACGTCTCTACGAGCACTTTGCGTAAATCAAGAAATTAAAATTTTCATAATATTCTGCTTTTTCCTCTGTTACTATCACAGATATGTCATTTGAGTAACAACAAAACGTTTCTACGAGTACTTTGCGTATATCAAGAAATTAAAATTTTCGGAATATTTTGCTTTTTCCTCTGTTACTATCACAGATCTGTCATTTGAGTAACAACAAAACGTCTCTACGAGTACTTTGCGTATATCAAGAAATTAAAATTTTCGGAATATTTTGCTTTTTCCTCTGTTACTATCACAGATCTGTCATTTGAGTAACAACAAAACGTCTCTACGAGCACTGTGCGTAAATTGAGAAATTAAAATTTTCGGAATATTTTGCTTTTTCCTCTGTTACTATCACAGATCTGTCATTTGAGTACCATCAAAACGTCTCTATGAGTACTTTGCGTAAATCAAGAAATTAAAATTTTCGGAATTTTTTCCATTTTACTCTATTACTATCACAGATCTTTCATTTGAGTAGCAACCAAACGTTTCTACGAGCACTTTGCGTAAGTCAAGAAATCAAAATTTTAGGAATTTTTCTCTTTTTCCTCTGTTACTATGACAGATCTGCCATTTGAGTAACAACAAAACGTCTCTACGAGCACTTTGCGTAAATCGAAAAATCAAAATTTTCGGAATTTTTTCCATTTTACTCTATTACTATCACAGATCTTTCATTTGAGTAGCAACAGAACGTCTCTACGAGTACTTTGCGTAAATCAAGAAATTAAAATTTTTGGAATATTTTGCCTTTTCCTCTGTTACTATCACAGATCTGTCATTTGAGTAACAACAAAACGTTTCTACGAGTACTTTGCGTATATCAAGAAATTAAAATTTTCGGAATATTTTGTATTTTCCTCTGTTACTATCACAGATCTGTCATTTGAGTAACAACAAAACGTCTCTACGAGCACTGTGCGTAAATTGAGAAATTAAAATTTTCGGAATATTTTGCTTTTTCCTCTGTTACTATCACAGATCTGTCATTTGAGAACCAACAAAACGTCTCGATGAGTAGTTTGCGTAAATCAAGAAATTAAAATTTTCGGATTTTTTTCCATTTTACTCTATTACTATCACAGATCTTTCATTTGAGTAGCAACCAAACGTCTCTACGAGCACTTTGCGTAAGTCAAGAAATCAAAATTTTAGGAATTTTTCTCTTTTTCCTCTGTTACTATGACAGATCTGTCATTTGAGTAACAACAAAACGTCTATACGAGCACTTTGCGTAAATCGAAAAATCAAAATTTTCGGAATTTTTTCCATTTTACTCTATTACTATCACAGATCTTTCATTTGAGTAGCAACAAAACGTCTCTACGAGCACTTTGCGTAAGTCAAGAAATCAAAATTTTAGGAATTTTTCTCTTTTTCCTCTGTTACTATGACAGATCTGTCATTTGAGTAACAACAAAACGTCTCTACGAGCACTTTGCGTAAATCAAGAAATTAAAATTTTCGGAATATTCTGCTTTTTCCTCTGTTACTATCACAGATCTGTCATTTGAGTAACAACAAAACGCCTCTACGAGTACTTTGCGTAAATCAAGAAATTAAAATTTTCGGAATATTTTGCTTTTTCCTCTGTTACTATCACAGATCTGTCATTTGAGTACCAACAAAACGTCTCTACGAGTACTTTGCGTAAATCAAGAAATTAAAATTTTCGGAATTTTTTCCATTTTACTCTATTACTATCACAGATCTTTCATTTGAGTAGCAACAAAACGTCTCTACGAGCACTTTGCGTAAATCAAGAAATTAAAATTTTCGGAATATTCTGCTTTTTCCTCTGTTACTATCACAGATATGTCATTTGAGTAACAACAAAACGTTTCTACGAGTACTTTGCGTATATCAAGAAATTAAAATTTTCGGAATATTTTGCTTTTTCCTCTGTTACTATCACAGATCTGTCATTTGAGTAACAACAAAACGTCTCTACGAGTACTTTGCGTATATCAAGAAATTAAAATTTTCGGAATATTTTGCTTTTTCCTCTGTTACTATCACAGATCTGTCATTTGAGTAACAACAAAACGTCTCTACGAGCACTGTGCGTAAATTGAGAAATTAAAATTTTCGGAATATTTTGCTTTTTCCTCTGTTACTATCACAGATCTGTCATTTGAGTACCATCAAAACGTCTCTATGAGTACTTTGCGTAAATCAAGAAATTAAAATTTTCGGAATTTTTTCCATTTTACTCTATTACTATCACAGATCTTTCATTTGAGTAGCAACCAAACGTTTCTACGAGCACTTTGCGTAAGTCAAGAAATCAAAATTTTAGGAATTTTTCTCTTTTTCCTCTGTTACTATGACAGATCTGCCATTTGAGTAACAACAAAACGTCTCTACGAGCACTTTGCGTAAATCGAAAAATCAAAATTTTCGGAATTTTTTCCATTTTACTCTATTACTATCACAGATCTTTCATTTGAGTAGCAACAGAACGTCTCTACGAGTACTTTGCGTAAATCAAGAAATTAAAATTTTTGGAATATTTTGCCTTTTCCTCTGTTACTATCACAGATCTGTCATTTGAGTAACAACAAAACGTTTCTACGAGTACTTTGCGTATATCAAGAAATTAAAATTTTCGGAATATTTTGTATTTTCCTCTGTTACTATCACAGATCTGTCATTTGAGTAACAACAAAACGTCTCTACGAGCACTGTGCGTAAATTGAGAAATTAAAATTTTCGGAATATTTTGCTTTTTCCTCTGTTACTATCACAGATCTGTCATTTGAGTACCATCAAAACGTCTCTATGAGTACTTTGCGTAAATCAAGAAATTACAATTTTCGGAATTTTTTCCATTTTACTCTATTACTATCACAGATCTTTCATTTGAGTAGCAACCAAACGTTTCTACGAGCACTTTGCGTAAGTCAAGAAATCAAAATTTTAGGAATTTTTCTCTTTTTCCTCTGTTACTATGACAGATCTGTCATTTGAGTAACAACAAAACGTCTCTACGAGCACTTTGCGTAAATCGAAAAATCAAAATTTTCGGAATTTTTTCCATTTTACTCTATTACTATCACAGATCTTTCATTTGAGTAGCAACAGAACGTCTCTACGAGTACTTTGCGTAAATCAAGAAATTAAAATTTTTGGAATATTTTGCTTTTTCCTCTGTTACTATCACAGATCTGTCATTTGAGTAACAACAAAACGTTTCTACGAGTACTTTGCGTATATCAAGAAATTAAAATTTTCGGAATATTTTGCTTTTTCCTCTGTTACTATCACAGATCTGTCATTTGAGTAACAACAAAACGTCTCTACGAGTACTTTGCGTATATCAAGAAATTAAAATTTTCGGAATATTTTGCTTTTTCCTCTGTTACTATCACAGATCTGTCATTTGAGTAACAACAAAACGTCTCTACGAGCACTTTGCGTAAATTGAGAAATTAAAATTTTCGGAATATTTTTCTTTTTCCTCTGTTACTATCACAGATCTGTCATTTGAGTAACAACAAAACGTCTCTATGAGTACTTTGCGTAAATCAAGAAATTAAAATTTTCGGAATTTTTTCCATTTTACTCTATTACTATCACAGATCTTTCATTTGAGTAGCAACCAAACGTTTCTACGAGCACTTTGCGTAAGTCAAGAAATCAAAATTTTAGGAATTTTTCTCTTTTTCCTCTGTTACTATGACAGATCTGTCATTTGAGTAACAACAAAACGTCTCTACGAGCACTTTGTGTAAATCGAGAAATCAATATTTTCGGAATTTTTTCCATTTTACTCTATTACTATCACGGATCTTTGATTTGAGTAGCAACAGAACGTCTCTACGACCACTTTGCGTAAATCAAGAAATTAAAATTTTTGGAATATTTTGCTTTTTCCTCTGTTACTATCACAGATCTGTCATTTGAGTAACAACAAAACGTCTCTATGAGTACTTTGCGTAAATCAAGAAATTAAAATTTTCGGAATTTTTTCCATTTTACTCTATTACTATCACAGATCTTTCATTTGAGTAGCAACCAAACGTCTCTACGAGCACTTTGCGTAAGTCATGAAATCAAAATTTTAGGAATTTTTCTCTTTTTCCTCTGTTACTATGACAGATCTGTCATTTGAGTAACAACAAAACGTCTCTACGAGCACTTTGCGTAAATCGAAAAATCAAAATTTTCGGAATTTTTTCCATTTTACTCTATTACTATCACAGATCTTTCATTTGAGTAGCAACAGAACGTCTCTACGAGTACTTTGCGTAAATCAAGAAATTAAAATTTTTGGAATATTTTGCTTTTTCCTCTGTTACTATCACAGATCTGTCATTTGAGTAACAACAAAACGTCTCTACGAGTACTTTGCGTAAATCAAGAAATTAAAATTTTCGGAATATTTTGCTTTTTCCTCTGTTACTATCACAGATCTGTCATTTGAGTACCAACAGAACGTCTCTATGAGTAGTTTGCGTAAATCAAGAAATTAAAATTTTCGGATTTTTTTCCATTTTACTCTATTACTATCACAGATCTTTCATTTGAGTAGCAACCAAACGTCTCTACGAGCACTTTGCGTAAGTCAAGAAATCAAAATTTTAGGAATTTTTCTCTTTTTCCTCTGTTACTATGACAGATCTGTCATTTGAGTAACAACAAAACGTCTCTACGAGCACTATGCGTAAATCGAAAAATCAAAATTTTCGGAATTTTTTCCATTTTACTTTATTACTATCACAGATCTTTCATTTGAGTAGCAACAGAACGTCTCTACGAGTACTTTGCGTAAATCAAGAAATTAAAATTTTTGGAATATTTTGCCTTTTCCTCTGTTACTATCACAGATCTGTCATTTGAGTAACAACAAAACGTTTCTACGAGTACTTTGCGTATATCAAGAAATTAAAATTTTCGGAATTTTTTCCATTTTACTCTATTACTATCACAGATCTTTCATTTGAGTAGCAACCAAACGTCTCTACGAGCACTTTGCGTAAGTCATGAAATCAAAATTTTAGGAATTTTTCTCTTTTTCCTCTGTTACTATGACAGATCTGTCATTTGAGTAACAACAAAACGTCTCTACGAGCACTTTGCGTAAATCGAAAAATCAAAATTTTCGGAATTTTTTCCATTTTACTCTATTACTATCACAGATCTTTCATTTGAGTAGCAACAGAACGTCTCTACGAGTACTTTGCGTAAATCAAGAAATTAAAATTTTTGGAATATTTTGCTTTTTCCTCTGTTACTATCACAGATCTGTCATTTGAGTAACAACAAAACGTCTCTACGAGTACTTTGCGTAAATCAAGAAATTAAAATTTTCGGAATATTTTGCTTTTTCCTCTGTTACTATCACAGATCTGTCATTTGAGTACCAACAGAACGTCTCTATGAGTAGTTTGCGTAAATCAAGAAATTAAAATTTTCGGATTTTTTTCCATTTTACTCTATTACTATCACAGATCTTTCATTTGAGTAGCAACCAAACGTCTCTACGAGCACTTTGCGTAAGTCAAGAAATCAAAATTTTAGGAATTTTTCTCTTTTTCCTCTGTTACTATGACAGATCTGTCATTTGAGTAACAACAAAACGTCTCTACGAGCACTATGCGTAAATCGAAAAATCAAAATTTTCGGAATTTTTTCCATTTTACTTTATTACTATCACAGATCTTTCATTTGAGTAGCAACAGAACGTCTCTACGAGTACTTTGCGTAAATCAAGAAATTAAAATTTTTGGAATATTTTGCCTTTTCCTCTGTTACTATCACAGATCTGTCATTTGAGTAACAACAAAACGTTTCTACGAGTACTTTGCGTATATCAAGAAATTAAAATTTTCGGAATATTTTGTATTTTCCTCTGTTACTATCACAGATCTGTCATTTGAGTAACAACAAAACGTCTCTACGAGCACTGTGCGTAAATTGAGAAATTAAAATTTTCGGAATATTTTGCTTTTTCCTCTATTACTATCACAGATCTGTCATTTGAGGACCATCAAAACGTCTCTATGAGTACTTTGCGTAAATCAAGAAATTAAAATTTTCGGAATTTTTTCCATTTTACTCTATTACTATCACAGATCTTTCATTTGAGTAGCAACCAAACGTTTCTACGAGCACTTTGCGTAAGTCAAGAAATCAAAATTTTAGGAATTTTTCTCTTTTTCCTCTGTTACTATGACAGATCTGCCATTTGAGTAACAACAAAACGTCTCTACGAGCACTTTGCGTAAATCGAAAAATCAAAATTTTCGGAATTTTTTCCATTTTACTCTATTACTATCACAGATCTATCATTTGAGTAGCAACAGGACGTCTCTACGAGTACTTTGCGTAAATCAAGAAATTAAAATTTTTGGAATATTTTGCTTTTTCCTCTGTTACTATCACAGATCTGTCATTTGAGTAACAACAAAACGTCTCTACGAGTACTTTGCGTAAATCAAGAAAATAAAATTTTCGGAATATTTTGCTTTTTCTTCTGTTACTATCACAGATCTGGCATTTGAGTAGCAACAAAATGTCTCTACGACCACTTTGCGTAAATCAAGAAATTAAAATTTTCGGAATATTTTGCTTTTTCCTCTGTTACTATCACAGATCTGTCATTTGAGTACCAACAAAACGTCTCGATGAGTAGTTTGCGTAAATCAAGAAATTAAAATTTTCGGATTTTTTTCCATTTTACTCTATTACTATCACAGATCTTTCATTTGAGTAGCAACCAAACGTCTCTACGAGCACTTTGCGTAAGTCAAGAAATCAAAATTTTAGGAATTTTTCTCTTTTTCCTCTGTTCCTATGACAGATCTGTCATTTGAGTAACAACAAAACGTCTCTACGAGCACTTTGCGTAAATCGAAAAATCAAAATTTTCGGAATTTTTTCCATTTTATTCTATTACTATCACAGATCTTTCATTTGAGTAGCAACAGAACGTCTCTACGAGTACTTTGCGTAAATCAAGAAATTAAAATTTTTGGAATATTTTGCTTTTTCCTCTGTTACTATCACAGATCTGTCATTTGAGTAACAACAAAACGTCTCTACGAGTACTTTGCGTAAATCAAGAAAATAAAATTTTCGAAATATTTTGCTTTTTCTTCTGTTACTATCACAGATCTGGCATTTGAGTAGCAACAAAATGTCTCTACGACCACTTTGCGTAAATCAAGAAATTAAAATTTTCGGAATATTTTGCTTTTTCCTCTGTTACTATCACAGATCTGTCATTTGAGAACCAACAAAACGTCTCGATGAGTAGTTTGCGTAAATCAAGAAATTAAAATTTTCGGATTTTTTTCCATTTTACTCTATTACTATCACAGATCTTTCATTTGAGTAGCAACCAAACGTCTCTACGAGCACTTTGCGTAAGTCAAGAAATCAAAATTTTAGGAATTTTTCTCTTTTTCCTCTGTTACTATGACAGATCTGTCATTTGAGTAACAACAAAACGTCTATACGAGCACTTTGCGTAAATCGAAAAATCAAAATTTTCGGAATTTTTTCCATTTTACTCTATTACTATCACAGATCTTTCATTTGAGTAGCAACAAAACGTCTCTACGAGCACTTTGCGTAAGTCAAGAAATCAAAATTTTAGGAATTTTTCTCTTTTTCCTCTGTTACTATGACAGATCTGTCATTTGAGTAACAACAAAACGTCTCTACGAGCACTTTGCGTAAATCAAGAAATTAAAATTTTCGGAATATTTTGCTTTTCCTCTGTTACTATCACAGATCTGTCATTTGAGTACCAACAAAACGTCTCTACGAGTACTTTGCGTAAATCAAGAAATTAAAATTTTCGGAATTTTTTCCATTTTACTCTATTACTATCACAGATCTTTCATTTGAGTAGCAACAAAACGTCTCTACGAGCACTTTGCGTAAATCAAGAAATTAAAATTTTCGGAATATTCTGCTTTTTCCTCTGTTACTATCACAGATATGTCATTTGAGTAACAACAAAACGTTTCTACGAGTACTTTGCGTATATCAAGAAATTAAAATTTTCGGAATATTTTGCTTTTTCCTCTGTTACTATCACAGATCTGTCATTTGAGTAACAACAAAACGTCTCTACGAGCACTGTGCGTAAATTGAGAAATTAAAATTTTCGGAATATTTTGCTTTTTCCTCTGTTACTATCAAAGATCTGTCATTTGAGTACCATCAAAACGTCTCTATGAGTACTTTGCGTAAATCAAGAAATTAAAATTTTCGGAATTTTTTCCATTTTACTCTATTACTATCACAGATCTTTCATTTGAGTAGCAACCAAACGTTTCTACGAGCACTTTGCGTAAGTCAAGAAATCAAAATTTTAGGAATTTTTCTCTTTTTCCTCTGTTACTATGACAGATCTGCCATTTGAGTAACAACAAAACGTCTCTACGAGCACTTTGCGTAAATCGAAAAATCAAAATTTTCGGAATTTTTTCCATTTTACTCTATTACTATCACAGATCTTTCATTTGAGTAGCAACAGAACGTCTCTACGAGTACTTTGCGTAAATCAAGAAATTAAAATTTTTGGAATATTTTGCCTTTTCCTCTGTTACTATCACAGATCTGTCATTTGAGTAACAACAAAACGTTTCTATGAGTACTTTGCGTATATCAAGAAATTAAAATTTTCGGAATATTTTGTATTCTCCTCTGTTACTATCACAGATCTGTCATTTGAGTAACAACAAAACGTCTCTACGAGCACTGTGCGTAAATTGAGAAATTAAAATTTTCGGAATATTTTGCTTTTTCCTCTGTTACTATCACAGATCTGTCATTTGAGTACCATCAAAACGTCTCTATGAGTACTTTGCGTAAATCAAGAAATTACAATTTTCGGAATTTTTTCCATTTTACTCTATTACTATCACAGATCTTTCATTTGAGTAGCAACCAAACGTTTCTACGAGCACTTTGCGTAAGTCAAGAAATCAAAATTTTAGGAATTTTTCTCTTTTTCCTCTGTTACTATGACAGATCTGTCATTTGAGTAACAACAAAACGTCTCTACGAGCACTTTGCGTAAATCGAAAAATCAAAATTTTCGGAATTTTTTCCATTTTACTCTATTACTATCACAGATCTTTCATTTGAGTAGCAACAGAACGTCTCTACGAGTACTTTGCGTAAATCAAGAAATTAAAATTTTTGGAATATTTTGCTTTTTCCTCTGTTACTATCACAGATCTGTCATTTGAGTAACAACAAAACGTTTCTACGAGTACTTTGCGTATATCAAGAAATTAAAATTTTCGGAATATTTTGCTTTTTCCTCTGTTACTATCACAGATCTGTCATTTGAGTAACAACAAAACGTCTCTACGAGTACTTTGCGTATATCAAGAAATTAAAATTTTCGGAATATTTTGCTTTTTCCTCTGTTACTATCACAGATCTGTCATTTGAGTAACAACAAAACGTCTCTACGAGCACTTTGCGTAAATTGAGAAATTAAAATTTTCGGAATATTTTTCTTTTTCCTCTGTTACTATCACAGATCTGTCATTTGAGTACCACCAAAACGTCTCTATGAGTACTTTGCGTAAATCAAGAAATTAAAATTTTCGGAATTTTTTCCATTTTACTCTATTACTATCACAGATCTTTCATTTGAGTAGCAACCAAACGTCTCTACGAGCACTTTGCGTAAGTCAAGAAATCAAAATTTTAGGAATTTTTCTCTTTTTCCTCTGTTACTATGACAGATCTGTCATTTGAGTAACAACAAAACGTCTCTACGAGCACTTTGCGTAAATCGAAAAATCAAAATTTTCGGAATTTTTTCCCTTTTACTCTATTACTATCACAGATCTTTCATTTGAGTAGCAACAGAACGTCTCTACGAGTACTTTGCGTAAATCAAGAAATTAAAATTTTTGGAATATTTTGCTTTTTCCTCTGTTACTATCACAGATCTGTCATTTGAGTAACAATAAAACGTCTCTACGAGCACTTTGCGTAAATCGAAAAATCAAAATTTTCGGAATTTTTTCCATTTTATTCTATTACTATCACAGATCTTTCATTTGAGTAGCAACAGAACGTCTCTACGAGTACTTTGCGTAAATCAAGAAATTAAAATTTTTGGAATATTTTGCTTTTTCCTCTGTTACTATCACAGATCTGTCATTTGAGTAACAACAAAACGTCTCTACGAGTACTTTGCGTAAATCAAGAAAATAAAATTTTCGAAATATTTTGCTTTTTCTTCTGTTACTATCACAGATCTGGCATTTGAGTAGCAACAAAATGTCTCTACGACCACTTTGCGTAAATCAAGAAATTAAAATTTTCGGAATATTTTGCTTTTTCCTCTGTTACTGTCACAGATCTGTCATTTGAGAACCAACAAAACGTCTCGATGAGTAGTTTGCGTAAATCAAGAAATTAAAATTTTCGGATTTTTTTCCATTTTACTCTATTACTATCACAGATCTTTCATTTGAGTAGCAACCAAACGTCTCTACGAGCACTTTGCGTAAGTCAAGAAATCAAAATTTTAGGAATTTTTCTCTTTTTCCTCTGTTACTATGACAGATCTGTCATTTGAGTAACAACAAAACGTCTATACGAGCACTTTGCGTAAATCGAAAAATCAAAATTTTCGGAATTTTTTCCATTTTACTCTATTACTATCACAGATCTTTCATTTGAGTAGCAACAAAACGTCTCTACGAGCACTTTGCGTAAGTCAAGAAGTCAAAATTTTAGGAATTTTTCTCTTTTTCCTCTGTTACTATGACAGATCTGTCATTTGAGTAACAACAAAACGTCTCTACGAGCACTTTGCGTAAATCAAGAAATTAAAATTTTCGGAATATTCTGCTTTTTCCTCTGTTACTATCACAGATCTGTCATTTGAGTAACAACAAAACGTCTCTACGAGCACTGTGCGTAAATTGAGAAATTAAAATTTTCGGAATATTTTGCTTTTTCCTCTGTTACTATCACAGATCTGTCATTTGAGTACCATCAAAACGTCTCTATGAGTACTTTGCGTAAATCAAGAAATTAAAATTTTCGGAATTTTTTCCATTTTACTCTATTACTATCACAGATCTTTCATTTGAGTAGCAACCAAACGTTTCTACGAGCACTTTGCGTAAGTCAAGAAATCAAAATTTTAGGAATTTTTCTCTTTTTCCTCTGTTACTATGACAGATCTGCCATTTGAGTAACAACAAAACGTCTCTACGAGCACTTTGCGTAAATCGAAAAATCAAAATTTTCGGAATTTTTTCCATTTTACTCTATTACTATCACAGATCTTTCATTTGAGTAGCAACAGAACGTCTCTACGAGTACTTTGCGTAAATCAAGAAATTAAAATTTTTGGAATATTTTGCCTTTTCCTCTGTTACTATCACAGATCTGTCATTTGAGTAACAACAAAACGTTTCTACGAGTACTTTGCGTATATCAAGAAATTAAAATTTTCGGAATATTTTGTATTTTCCTCTGTTACTATCACAGATCTGTCATTTGAGTAACAACAAAACGTCTCTACGAGCACTGTGCGTAAATTGAGAAATTAAAATTTTCGGAATATTTTGCTTTTTCCTCTGTTACTATCACAGATCTGTCATTTGAGTACCATCAAAACGTCTCTATGAGTACTTTGCGTAAATCAAGAAATTACAATTTTCGGAATTTTTTCCATTTTACTCTATTACTATCACAGATCTTTCATTTGAGTAGCAACCAAACGTTTCTACGAGCACTTTGCGTAAGTCAAGAAATCAAAATTTTAGGAATTTTTCTCTTTTTCCTCTGTTACTATGACAGATCTGTCATTTGAGTAACAACAAAACGTCTCTACGAGCACTTTGCGTAAATCGAAAAATCAAAATTTTCGGAATTTTTTCCATTTTACTCTATTACTATCACAGATCTTTCATTTGAGTAGCAACAGAACGTCTCTACGAGTACTTTGCGTAAATCAAGAAATTAAAATTTTTGGAATATTTTGCTTTTTCCTCTGTTACTATCACAGATCTGTCATTTGAGTAACAACAAAACGTTTCTACGAGTACTTTGCGTATATCAAGAAATTAAAATTTTCGGAATATTTTGCTTTTTCCTCTGTTACTATCACAGATCTGTCATTTGAGTAACAACAAAACGTCTCTACGAGTACTTTGCGTATATCAAGAAATTAAAATTTTCGGAATATTTTGCTTTTTCCTCTGTTACTATCACAGATCTGTCATTTGAGTAACAACAAAACGTCTCTACGAGCACTTTGCGTAAATTGAGAAATTAAAATTTTCGGAATATTTTTCTTTTTCCTCTGTTACTATCACAGATCTGTCATTTGAGTACCACCAAAACGTCTCTATGAGTACTTTGCGTAAATCAAGAAATTAAAATTTTCGGAATTTTTTCCATTTTACTCTATTACTATCACAGATCTTTCATTTGAGTAGCAACCAAACGTTTCTACGAGCACTTTGCGTAAGTCAAGAAATCAAAATTTTAGGAATTTTTCTCTTTTTCCTCTGTTACTATGACAGATCTGTCATTTGAGTAACAACAAAACGTCTCTACGAGCACTTTGCGTAAATCGAAAAATCAAAATTTTCGGAATTTTTTCCCTTTTACTCTATTACTATCACAGATCTTTCATTTGAGTAGCAACAGAACGTCTCTACGAGTACTTTGCGTAAATCAAGAAATTAAAATTTTTGGAATATTTTGCTTTTTCCTCTGTTACTATCACAGATCTGTCATTTGAGTAACAACAAAACGTCTCTACGAGTACTTTGCGTAAATCAAGAAATTAAAATTTTCGGAATATTTTGCTTTTTCCTCTGTTACTATCACAGATCTGTCATTTGAGTACCAACAGAACGTCTCTATGAGTAGTTTGCGTAATTCAAGAAATTAAAATTTTCGGAATTTTCTCCATTTTACTCTATTACTATCACAGATCTTTCATTTGAGTAGCAACAAAACGTCTCTACGAGCACTTTGCGTAAGTCAAGAAATCAAAATTTTAGGAATTTTTATCTTTTTCTTCTGTTACTATTACAGATCTATCATTTGAGTAACAACAAAACGTCTGTCTCTACGAGCACTTTGTGTAAATCGAGAAATCAATATTTTCGGAATTTTTTCCATTTTACTCTATTACTATCACGGATCTTTGATTTGAGTAGCAACAGAACGTCTCTACGACCACTTTGCGTAAATCAAGAAATTAAAATTTTAGGAATTTTTCTCTTTTTCCTCTGTTACTATGACAGATCTGTCATTTGAGTAACAACAAAACGTCTCTACGAGCACTTTGCGTAAATCGAAAAATCAAAATTTTCGGAATTTTTTCCATTTTACTCTATTACTATCACAGATCTTTCATTTGAGTAGCAACAGAACGTCTCTACGAGTACTTTGCGTAAATCAAGAAATTAAAATTTTTGGAATATTTTGCTTTTTCCTCTGTTACTATCACAGATCTGTCATTTGAGTAACAACAAAACGTCTCTACGAGTACTTTGCGTAAATCAAGAAATTAAAATTTTCGGAATATTTTGCTTTTTCCTCTGTTACTATCACAGATCTGTCATTTGAGTACCAACAGAACGTCTCTATGAGTAGTTTGCGTAAATCAAGAAATTAAAATTTTCGGATTTTTTTCCATTTTACTCTATTACTATCACAGATCTTTCATTTGAGTAGGAACCAAACGTCTCTACGAGCACTTTGCGTAAGTCAAGAAATCAAAATTTTTGGAATTTTTCTCTTTTTCCTCTGTTACTATGACAGATCTGTCATTTGAGTAACAACAAAACGTCTCTACGAGCACTATGCGTAAATCGAAAAATCAAAATTTTCGGAATTTTTTCCATTTTACTCTATTACTATCACAGATCTTTCATTTGAGTAGCAACAGGACGTCTCTACGAGTACTTTGCGTAAATCAAGAAATTAAAATTTTTGGAATATTTTGCCTTTTCCTCTGTTACTATCACAGATCTGTCATTTGAGTAACAACAAAACGTTTCTACGAGTACTTTGCGTATATCAAGAAATTAAAATTTTCGGAATATTTTGTATTTTCCTCTGTTACTATCACAGATCTGTCATTTGAGTAACAACAAAACGTCTCTACGAGCACTGTGCGTAAATTGAGAAATTAAAATTTTCGGAATATTTTGCTTTTTCCTCTGTTACTATCACAGATCTGTCATTTGAGTACCATCAAAACGTCTCTATGAGTACTTTGCGTAAATCAAGAAATTAAAATTTTCGGAATTTTTTCCATTTTACTCTATTACTATCACAGATCTTTCATTTGAGTAGCAACCAAACGTTTCTACGAGCACTTTGCGTAAGTCAAGAAATCAAAATTTTAGGAATTTTTCTCTTTTTCCTCTGTTACTATGACAGATCTGTCATTTGAGTAACAACAAAACGTCTCTACGAGCACTTTGCGTAAATCGAAAAAACAAAATTTTCGGAATTTTTTCCATTTTACTCTATTACTATCACAGATCTTTCATTTGAGTAGCAACAGAACGTCTCTACGAGTACTTTGCGTAAATCAAGAAATTAAAATTTTTGGAATATTTTGCTTTTTCCTCTGTTACTATCACAGATCTGTCATTTGAGTAACAACAAAACGTCTCTACGAGTACTTTGCGTAAATCAAGAAAATAAAATTTTCGGAATATTTTGCTTTTTCTTCTGTTACTATCACAGATCTGGCATTTGAGTAGCAACAAAATGTCTCTACGACCACTTTGCGTAAATCAAGAAATTAAAATTTTCGGAATATTTTGCTTTTTCCTCTGTTACTATCACAGATCTGTCATTTGAGTACCAACAAAACGTCTCGATGAGTAGTTTGCGTAAATCAAGAAATTAAAATTTTCGGATTTTTTTCCATTTTACTCTATTACTATCACAGATCTTTCATTTGAGTAGCAACCAAACGTCTCTACGAGCACTTTGCGTAAGTCAAGAAATCAAAATTTTAGGAATTTTTCTCTTTTTCCTCTGTTCCTATGACAGATCTGTCATTTGAGTAACAACAAAACGTCTCTACGAGCACTTTGCGTAAATCGAAAAATCAAAATTTTCGGAATTTTTTCCATTTTATTCTATTACTATCACAGATCTTTCATTTGAGTAGCAACAGAACGTCTCTACGAGTACTTTGCGTAAATCAAGAAATTAAAATTTTTGGAATATTTTGCTTTTTCCTCTGTTACTATCACAGATCTGTCATTTGAGTAACAACAAAACGTCTCTACGAGTACTTTGCGTAAATCAAGAAAATAAAATTTTCGAAATATTTTGCTTTTTCTTCTGTTACTATCACAGATCTGGCATTTGAGTAGCAACAAAATGTCTCTACGACCACTTTGCGTAAATCAAGAAATTAAAATTTTCGGAATATTTTGCTTTTTCCTCTGTTACTATCACAGATCTGTCATTTGAGAACCAACAAAACGTCTCGATGAGTAGTTTGCGTAAATCAAGAAATTAAAATTTTCGGATTTTTTTCCATTTTACTCTATTACTATCACAGATCTTTCATTTGAGTAGCATCCAAACGTCTCTACGAGCACTTTGCGTAAGTCAAGAAATCAAAATTTTAGGAATTTTTCTCTTTTTCCTCTGTTACTATGACAGATCTGTCATTTGAGTAACAACAAAACGTCTATACGAGCACTTTGCGTAAATCGAAAAATCAAAATTTTCGGAATTTTTTCCATTTTACTCTATTACTATCACAGATCTTTCATTTGAGTAGCAACAAAACGTCTCTACGAGCACTTTGCGTAAGTCAAGAAATCAAAATTTTAGGAATTTTTCTCTTTTTCCTCTGTTACTATGACAGATCTGTCATTTGAGTAACAACAAAACGTCTCTACGAGCACTTTGCGTAAATCAAGAAATTAAAATTTTCGGAATATTCTGCTTTTTCCTCTGTTACTATCACAGATCTGTCATTTGAGTAACAACAAAACGCCTCTACGAGTACTTTGCGTAAATCAAGAAATTAAAATTTTCGGAATATTTTGCTTTTTCCTCTGTTACTATCACAGATCTGTCATTTGAGTACCAACAAAACGTCTCTACGAGTACTTTGCGTAAATCAAGAAATTAAAATTTTCGGAATTTTTTCCATTTTACTCTATTACTATCACAGATCTTTCATTTGAGTAGCAACAAAACGTCTCTACGAGCACTTTGCGTAAATCAAGAAATTAAAATTTTCGGAATATTCTGCTTTTTCCTCTGTTACTATCACAGATCTGTCATTTGAGTAACAACAAAACGTCTCTATGAGTACTTTGCGTATATCAAGAAGTTAAAATTTTCTTAATATTCTGCTTTTTCCTCTGTTACTATCACAGATCTGTCATTTGAGTACCAACAAAACGTCTCAATGAGTACTTTGCGTAATTCAAGAAATTAAAATTTTCGGAATTTTCTCCATTTTACTCCATTACTATCACAGATCTTTCATTTGAGTAGCAACAAAACGTCTCTACGAGCACTTTGCGTAAGTCAAGAAATCAAAATTTTAGGAATTTTTATCTTTTTCTTCTGTTACTATTACAGATCTATCATTTGAGTAACAACAAAACGTCTGTCTCTACGAGCACTTTGTGTAAATCGAGAAATCAATATTTTCGGAATTTTTTCCATTTTACTCTATTACTATCACGGATCTTTGATTTGAGTAGCAACAGAACGTCTCTACGACCACTTTGCGTAAATCAAGAAATTAAAATTTTTGGAATATTTTGCTTTTTCCTCTGTTACTATCACAGATCTGTCATTTGAGTAACAACAAAACGTCTCTACGAGCACTTTGCGTAAATTGAGAAATTAAAATTTTCGGAATATTTTGCTTTTTCCTCTGTTACTATCACAGATCTGTCATTTGAGTACCACCAAAACGTCTCTATGAGTACTTTGCGTAAATCAAGAAATTAAAATTTTCCGAATTTTTTCCATTTTACTCTATTACTATCACAGATCTTTCATTTGAGTAGCAACCAAACGTCTCTACGAGCACTTTGCGTAAGTCAAGAAATCAAAATTTTAGGAATTTTTCTCTTTTTCCTCTGTTACTATGACAGATCTGTCATTTGAGTAACAACAAAACGTCTCTACGAGCACTTTGCGTAAATAGAAAAATCAAAATTTTCGGAATTTTTTCCATTTTACTCTATTACTATCACAGATCTTTCATTTGAGTAGCAACAGAACGTCTCTACGAGTACTTTGCGTAAATCAAGAAATTAAAATTTTTGGAATATTTTGCTTTTTCCTCTGTTACTATCACAGATCTGTCACTTGAGTAACAACAAAACGTCTCTACGAGTACTTTGCGTAAATCAAGAAATTAAAATTTTCGGAATATTTTGCTTTTTCCTCTGTTACTATCACAGATCTGTCATTTGAGTACCAACAGAACGTCTCTATGAGTAGTTTGCGTAAATCAAGAAATTAAAATTTTCGGATTTTTTTCCATTTTACTTTATTACTATCACAGATCTTTCATTTGAGTAGCAACCAAACGTCTCTACGAGCACTTTGCGTAAGTCAAGAAATCAAAATTTTAGGAATTTTTCTCTTTTTCCTCTGTTACTATGACAGATCTGTCATTTGAGTAACAACAAAACGTCTCTACGAGCACTTTGCGTAAATCGAAAAATCAAAATTTTCGGAATTTTTTCCATTTTACTCTATTACTATCACAGATCTTTCATTTGAGTAGCAACAGAACGTCTCTACGAGTACTTCGCGTAAATCAAGAAATTAAAATTTTTGGAATATTTTGCTTTTTCCTCTGTTACTATCACAGATCTGTCATTTGAGTAACAACAAAACGTCTCTACGAGTACTTTGCGTAAATCAAGAAATTAAAATTTTCGGAATATTTTGCTTTTTCCTCTGTTACTATCACAGATCTGTCATTTGAGTACCAACAGAACGTCTCTATGAGTAGTTTGCGTAAATCAAGAAATTAAAATTTTCGGATTTTTTTCTATTTTACTCTATTACTATCACAGATCTTTCATTTGAGTAGCAACCAAACGTCTCTACGAGCACTTTGCGTAAGTCAAGAAATCAAAATTTTAGGAATTTTTCTCTTTTTCCTCTGTTACTATGACAGATCTGTCATTTGAGTAACAACAAAACGTCTCTACGAGCACTATGCGTAAATCGAAAAATCAAAATTTTCGGAATTTTTTCCATTTTACTCTATTACTATCACAGATCTTTCATTTGAGTAGCAACAGAACGTCTCTACGAGTACTTTGCGTAAATCAATAATTAAAAATTTTTGGAATGTTTTGCCTTTTCCTCTGTTACTATCACAGATCTGTCATTTGAGTAACAACAAAACGTTTCTACGAGTACTTTGCGTATATCAAGAAATTAAAATTTTCGGAATATTTTGTATTTTCCTATGTTACTATCACAGATCTGTCATTTGAGTAACAACAAAACGTCTCTACGAGCACTGTGCGTAAATTGAGAAATTAAAATTTTCGGAATATTTTGCTTTTTCCTCTGTTACTATCACAGATCTGTCATTTGAGTACCATCAAAACGTCTCTATGAGTACTTTGCGTAAATCAAGAAATTAAAATTTTCGGAATTTTTTCCATTTTACTCTATTACTATCACAGATCTTTCATTTGAGTAGCAACCAAACGTTTCTACGAGCACTTTGCGTAAGTCAAGAAATCAAAATTTTAGGAATTTTTCTCTTTTTCCTCTGTTACTATGACAGATCTGCCATTTGAGTAACAACAAAACGTCTCTACGAGCACTTTGCGTAAATCGAAAAATCAAAATTTTCGGAATTTTTTCCATTTTACTCTATTACTATCACAGATCTTTCATTTGAGTAGCAACAGAACGTCTCTACGAGTACTTTGCGTAAATCAAGAAATTAAAATTTTTGGAATATTTTGCCTTTTCCTCTGTTACTATCACAGATCTGTCATTTGAGTAACAACAAAACGTTTCTACGAGTACTTTGCGTATATCAAGAAATTAAAATTTTCGGAATATTTTGTATTTTCCTCTGTTACTATCACAGATCTGTCATTTGAGTAACAACAAAACGTCTCTACGAGCACTGTGCGTAAATTGAGAAATTAAAATTTTCGGAATATTTTGCTTTTTCCTCTGTTACTATCACAGATCTGTCATTTGAGTACCATCAAAACGTCTCTATGAGTACTTTGCGTAAATCAAGAAATTACAATTTTCGGAATTTTTTCCATTTTACTCTATTACTATCACAGATCTTTCATTTGAGTAGCAACCAAACGTTTCTACGAGCACTTTGCGTAAGTCAAGAAATCAAAATTTTAGGAATTTTTCTCTTTTTCCTCTGTTACTATGACAGATCTGTCATTTGAGTAACAACAAAACGTCTCTACGAGCACTTTGCGTAAATCGAAAAATCAAAATTTTCGGAATTTTTTCCATTTTACTCTATTACTATCACAGATCTTTCATTTGAGTAGCAACAGAACGTCTCTACGAGTACTTTGCGTAAATCAAGAAATTAAAATTTTTGGAATATTTTGCTTTTTCCTCTGTTACTATCACAGATCTGTCATTTGAGTAACAACAAAACGTTTCTACGAGTACTTTGCGTATATCAAGAAATTAAAATTTTCGGAATATTTTGCTTTTTCCTCTGTTACTATCACAGATCTGTCATTTGAGTACCAACAGAACGTCTCTATGAGTAGTTTGCGTAAATCAAGAAATTAAAATTTTCGGATTTTTTTCCATTTTACTTTATTACTATCACAGATCTTTCATTTGAGTAGCAACCAAACGTCTCTACGAGCACTTTGCGTAAGTCAAGAAATCAAAATTTTAGGAATTTTTCTCTTTTTCCTCTGTTACTATGACAGATCTGTCATTTGAGTAACAACAAAACGTCTCTACGAGCACTTTGCGTAAATCGAAAAATCAAAATTTTCGGAATTTTTTCCATTTTACTCTATTACTATCACAGATCTTTCATTTGAGTAGCAACAGAACGTCTCTACGAGTACTTCGCGTAAATCAAGAAATTAAAATTTTTGGAATATTTTGCTTTTTCCTCTGTTACTATCACAGATCTGTCATTTGAGTAACAACAAAACGTCTCTACGAGTACTTTGCGTAAATCAAGAAATTAAAATTTTCGGAATATTTTGCTTTTTCCTCTGTTACTATCACAGATCTGTCATTTGAGTACCAACAGAACGTCTCTATGAGTAGTTTGCGTAAATCAAGAAATTAAAATTTTCGGATTTTTTTCTATTTTACTCTATTACTATCACAGATCTTTCATTTGAGTAGCAACCAAACGTCTCTACGAGCACTTTGCGTAAGTCAAGAAATCAAAATTTTAGGAATTTTTCTCTTTTTCCTCTGTTACTATGACAGATCTGTCATTTGAGTAACAACAAAACGTCTCTACGAGCACTATGCGTAAATCGAAAAATCAAAATTTTCGGAATTTTTTCCATTTTACTCTATTACTATCACAGATCTTTCATTTGAGTAGCAACAGAACGTCTCTACGAGTACTTTGCGTAAATCAATAATTAAAAATTTTTGGAATGTTTTGCCTTTTCCTCTGTTACTATCACAGATCTGTCATTTGAGTAACAACAAAACGTTTCTACGAGTACTTTGCGTATATCAAGAAATTAAAATTTTCGGAATATTTTGTATTTTCCTATGTTACTATCACAGATCTGTCATTTGAGTAACAACAAAACGTCTCTACGAGCACTGTGCGTAAATTGAGAAATTAAAATTTTCGGAATATTTTGCTTTTTCCTCTGTTACTATCACAGATCTGTCATTTGAGTACCATCAAAACGTCTCTATGAGTACTTTGCGTAAATCAAGAAATTAAAATTTTCGGAATTTTTTCCATTTTACTCTATTACTATCACAGATCTTTCATTTGAGTAGCAACCAAACGTTTCTACGAGCACTTTGCGTAAGTCAAGAAATCAAAATTTTAGGAATTTTTCTCTTTTTCCTCTGTTACTATGACAGATCTGCCATTTGAGTAACAACAAAACGTCTCTACGAGCACTTTGCGTAAATCGAAAAATCAAAATTTTCGGAATTTTTTCCATTTTACTCTATTACTATCACAGATCTTTCATTTGAGTAGCAACAGAACGTCTCTACGAGTACTTTGCGTAAATCAAGAAATTAAAATTTTTGGAATATTTTGCCTTTTCCTCTGTTACTATCACAGATCTGTCATTTGAGTAACAACAAAACGTTTCTACGAGTACTTTGCGTATATCAAGAAATTAAAATTTTCGGAATATTTTGTATTTTCCTCTGTTACTATCACAGATCTGTCATTTGAGTAACAACAAAACGTCTCTACGAGCACTGTGCGTAAATTGAGAAATTAAAATTTTCGGAATATTTTGCTTTTTCCTCTGTTACTATCACAGATCTGTCATTTGAGTACCATCAAAACGTCTCTATGAGTACTTTGCGTAAATCAAGAAATTACAATTTTCGGAATTTTTTCCATTTTACTCTATTACTATCACAGATCTTTCATTTGAGTAGCAACCAAACGTTTCTACGAGCACTTTGCGTAAGTCAAGAAATCAAAATTTTAGGAATTTTTCTCTTTTTCCTCTGTTACTATGACAGATCTGTCATTTGAGTAACAACAAAACGTCTCTACGAGCACTTTGCGTAAATCGAAAAATCAAAATTTTCGGAATTTTTTCCATTTTACTCTATTACTATCACAGATCTTTCATTTGAGTAGCAACAGAACGTCTCTACGAGTACTTTGCGTAAATCAAGAAATTAAAATTTTTGGAATATTTTGCTTTTTCCTCTGTTACTATCACAGATCTGTCATTTGAGTAACAACAAAACGTCTCTACGAGCACTTTGCGTAAATCGAAAAATCATAATTTTCGGAATTTTTTCCATTTTACTCTATTACTATCACAGATCTTTCATTTGAGTAGCAACAGAACGTCTCTACGAGTACTTTGCGTAAATCAAGAAATTAAAATTTTTGGAATATTTTGCTTTTTCCTCTGTTACTATCACAGATCTGTCATTTGAGTAACAACAAAACGTCTCTACGAGTACTTTGCGTAAATCAAGAAATTAAAATTTTCGGAATATTTTGCTTTTTCCTCTGTTACTATCACAGATCTGTCATTTGAGTACCAACAGAACGTCTCTATGAGTAGTTTGCGTAAATCAAGAAATTAAAATTTTCGGATTTTTTTCTATTTTACTCTATTACTATCACAGATCTTTCATTTGAGTAGCAACCAAACGTCTCTACGAGCACTTTGCGTAAGTCAAGAAATCAAAATTTTAGGAATTTTTCTCTTTTTCCTCTGTTACTATGACAGATCTGTCATTTGAGTAACAACAAAACGTCTCTACGAGCACTTTGCGTAAATCGAAAAATCAAAATTTTCGGAATTTTTTCCATTTTACTCTATTACTATCACAGATCTTTCATTTGAGTAGCAACAGAACGTCTCTACGAGTACTTTGCGTAAATCAAGAAATTAAAATTTTTGGAATATTTTGCTTTTTCCTCTGTTACTATCACAGATCTGTCATTTGAGTAACAACAAAACGTCTCTACGAGTACTTTGCGTAAATCAAGAAATTAAAATTTTCGGAATATTTTGCTTTTTCCTCTGTTACTATCACAGATCTGTCATTTGAGTACCAACAGAACGTCTCTATGAGTAGTTTGCGTAAATCAAGAAATTAAAATTTTCGGATTTTTTTCTATTTTACTCTATTACTATCACAGATCTTTCATTTGAGTAGCAACCAAACGTCTCTACGAGCACTTTGCGTAAGTCAAGAAATCAAAATTTTAGGAATTTTTCTCTTTTTCCTCTGTTACTATGACAGATCTGTCATTTGAGTAACAACAAAACGTCTCTACGAGCACTATGCGTAAATCAAGAAATTAAAATTTTCGGAATATTCTGCTTTTTCCTCTGTTACTATCACAGATCTGTCATTTGAGTAACAACAAAACGTCTCTATGAGTACTTTGCGTATATCAAGAAGTTAAAATTTTCTTAATATTCTGCTTTTTCCTCTGTTACTATCACAGATCTGTCATTTGAGTACCAACAAAACGTCTCAATGAGTACTTTGCGTAATTCAAGAAATTAAAATTTTCGGAATTTTCTCCATTTTACTCCATTACTATCACAGATCTTTCATTTGAGTAGCAACAAAACGTCTCTACGAGCACTTTGCGTAAATCAAGAAATTAAAATTTTCGGAATATTCTGCTTTTTCCTCTGTTACTATCACAGATCTGTCATTTGAGTAACAACAAAACGTCTCTATGAGTACTTTGCGTATATCAAGAAGTTAAAATTTTCTTAATATTCTGCTTTTTCCTCTGTTACTATCACAGATCTGTCATTTGAGTACCAACAAAACGTCTCAATGAGTACTTTGCGTAATTCAAGAAATTAAAATTTTCGGAATTTTCTCCATTTTACTCCATTACTATCACAGATCTTTCATTTGAGTAGCAACAAAACGTCTCTACGAGCACTTTGCGTAAGTCAAGAAATCAAAATTTTAGGAATTTTTATCTTTTTCTTCTGTTACTATTACAGATCTATCATTTGAGTAACAACAAAACGTCTGTCTCTACGAGCACTTTGTGTAAATCGAGAAATCAATATTTTCGGAATTTTTTCCATTTTACTCTATTACTATCACGGATCTTTGATTTGAGTAGCAACAGAACGTCTCTACGACCACTTTGCGTAAATCAAGAAATTAAAATTTTTGGAATATTTTGCTTTTTCCTCTGTTACTATCACAGATCTGTCATTTGAGTAACAACAAAACGTCTCTACGAGCACTTTGCGTAAATTGAGAAATTAAAATTTTCGGAATATTTTGCTTTTTCCTCTGTTACTATCACAGATCTGTCATTTGAGTACCACCAAAACGTCTCTATGAGTACTTTGCGTAAATCAAGAAATTAAAATTTTCCGAATTTTTTCCATTTTACTCTATTACTATCACAGATCTTTCATTTGAGTAGCAACCAAACGTCTCTACGAGCACTTTGCGTAAGTCAAGAAATCAAAATTTTAGGAATTTTTCTCTTTTTCCTCTGTTACTATGACAGATCTGTCATTTGAGTAACAACAAAACGTCTCTACGAGCACTTTGCGTAAATAGAAAAATCAAAATTTTCGGAATTTTTTCCATTTTACTCTATTACTATCACAGATCTTTCATTTGTGTAGCAACAGAACGTCTCTACGAGTACTTTGCGTAAATCAAGAAATTAAAATTTTTGGAATATTTTGCTTTTTCCTCTGTTACTATCACAGATCTGTCACTTGAGTAACAACAAAACGTCTCTACGAGTACTTTGCGTAAATCAAGAAATTAAAATTTTCGGAATATTTTGCTTTTTCCTCTGTTACTATCACAGATCTGTCATTTGAGTACCAACAGAACGTCTCTATGAGTAGTTTGCGTAAATCAAGAAATTAAAATTTTCGGATTTTTTTCCATTTTACTTTATTACTATCACAGATCTTTCATTTGAGTAGCAACCAAACGTCTCTACGAGCACTTTGCGTAAGTCAAGAAATCAAAATTTTAGGAATTTTTCTCTTTTTCCTCTGTTACTATGACAGATCTGTCATTTGAGTAACAACAAAACGTCTCTACGAGCACTTTGCGTAAATCGAAAAATCAAAATTTTCGGAATTTTTTCCATTTTACTCTATTACTATCACAGATCTTTCATTTGAGTAGCAACAGAACGTCTCTACGAGTACTTCGCGTAAATCAAGAAATTAAAATTTTTGGAATATTTTGCTTTTTCCTCTGTTACTATCACAGATCTGTCATTTGAGTAACAACAAAACGTCTCTACGAGTACTTTGCGTAAATCAAGAAATTAAAATTTTCGGAATATTTTGCTTTTTCCTCTGTTACTATCACAGATCTGTCATTTGAGTACCAACAGAACGTCTCTATGAGTAGTTTGCGTAAATCAAGAAATTAAAATTTTCGGATTTTTTTCTATTTTACTCTATTACTATCACAGATCTTTCATTTGAGTAGCAACCAAACGTCTCTACGAGCACTTTGCGTAAGTCAAGAAATCAAAATTTTAGGAATTTTTCTCTTTTTCCTCTGTTACTATGACAGATCTGTCATTTGAGTAACAACAAAACGTCTCTACGAGCACTATGCGTAAATCGAAAAATCAAAATTTTCGGAATTTTTTCCATTTTACTCTATTACTATCACAGATCTTTCATTTGAGTAGCAACAGAACGTCTCTACGAGTACTTTGCGTAAATCAATAATTAAAAATTTTTGGAATGTTTTGCCTTTTCCTCTGTTACTATCACAGATCTGTCATTTGAGTAACAACAAAACGTTTCTACGAGTACTTTGCGTATATCAAGAAATTAAAATTTTCGGAATATTTTGTATTTTCCTATGTTACTATCACAGATCTGTCATTTGAGTAACAACAAAACGTCTCTACGAGCACTGTGCGTAAATTGAGAAATTAAAATTTTCGGAATATTTTGCTTTTTCCTCTGTTACTATCACAGATCTGTCATTTGAGTACCATCAAAACGTCTCTATGAGTACTTTGCGTAAATCAAGAAATTAAAATTTTCGGAATTTTTTCCATTTTACTCTATTACTATCACAGATCTTTCATTTGAGTAGCAACCAAACGTTTCTACGAGCACTTTGCGTAAGTCAAGAAATCAAAATTTTAGGAATTTTTCTCTTTTTCCTCTGTTACTATGACAGATCTGCCATTTGAGTAACAACAAAACGTCTCTACGAGCACTTTGCGTAAATCGAAAAATTTTCGGAATTTTTTCCATTTTACTCTATTACTATCACAGATCTTTCATTTGAGTAGCAACAGAACGTCTCTACGAGTACTTTGCGTAAATCAAGAAATTAAAATTTTTGGAATATTTTGCCTTTTCCTCTGTTACTATCACAGATCTGTCATTTGAGTAACAACAAAACGTTTCTACGAGTACTTTGCGTATATCAAGAAATTAAAATTTTCGGAATATTTTGTATTTTCCTCTGTTACTATCACAGATCTGTCATTTGAGTAACAACAAAACGTCTCTACGAGCACTGTGCGTAAATTGAGAAATTAAAATTTTCGGAATATTTTGCTTTTTCCTCTGTTACTATCACAGATCTGTCATTTGAGTACCATCAAAACGTCTCTATGAGTACTTTGCGTAAATCAAGAAATTACAATTTTCGGAATTTTTTCCATTTTACTCTATTACTATCACAGATCTTTCATTTGAGTAGCAACCAAACGTTTCTACGAGCACTTTGCGTAAGTCAAGAAATCAAAATTTTAGGAATTTTTCTCTTTTTCCTCTGTTACTATGACAGATCTGTCATTTGAGTAACAACAAAACGTCTCTACGAGCACTTTGCGTAAATCGAAAAATCAAAATTTTCGGAATTTTTTCCATTTTACTCTATTACTATCACAGATCTTTCATTTGAGTAGCAACAGAACGTCTCTACGAGTACTTTGCGTAAATCAAGAAATTAAAATTTTTGGAATATTTTGCTTTTTCCTCTGTTACTATCACAGATCTGTCATTTGAGTAACAACAAAACGTTTCTACGAGTACTTTGCGTATATCAAGAAATTAAAATTTTCGGAATATTTTGCTTTTTCCTCTGTTACTATCACAGATCTGTCATTTGAGTAACAACAAAACGTCTCTACGAGTACTTTGCGTATATCAAGAAATTAAAATTTTCGGAATATTTTGCTTTTTTCTCTGTTACTATCACAGATCTGTCATTTGAGTAACAACAAAACGTCTCTACGAGCACTTTGCGTAAATTGAGAAATTAAAATTTTCGGAATATTTTGCTTTTTCCTCTGTTACTATCACAGATCTGTCATTTGAGTACCACCAAAACGTCTCTATGAGTACTTTGCGTAAATCAAGAAATTAAAATTTTCGGAATTTTTTCCATTTTACTCAATTACTATCACAGATCTTTCATTTGAGTAGCAACCAAACGTCTCTACGAGCACTTTGCGTAAGTCAAGAAATCAAAATTTTAGGAATTTTTCTCTTTTTCCTCTGTTACTATGACAGATCTGTCATTTGAGTAACAACAAAACGTCTCTACGAGCACTTTGCGTAAATCGAAAAATCATAATTTTCGGAATTTTTTCCATTTTACTCTATTACTATCACAGATCTTTCATTTGAGTAGCAACAGAACGTCTCTACGAGTACTTTGCGTAAATCAAGAAATTAAAATTTTTGGAATATTTTGCTTTTTCCTCTGTTACTATCACAGATCTGTCATTTGAGTAACAACAAAACGTCTCTACGAGTACTTTGCGTAAATCAAGAAATTAAAATTTTCGGATTATTTTGCTTTTTCCTCTGTTACTATCACAGATCTGTCATTTGAGTACCAACAGAACGTCTCTATGAGTAGTTTGCGTAAATCAAGAAATTAAAATTTTCGGATTTTTTTCTATTTTACTCTATTACTATCACAGATCTTTCATTTGAGTAGCAACCAAACGTCTCTACGAGCACTTTGCGTAAGTCAAGAAATCAAAATTTTAGGAATTTTTCTCTTTTTCCTCTGTTACTATGACAGATCTGTCATTTGAGTAACAACAAAACGTCTCTACGAGCACTTTGCGTAAATCGAAAAATCAAAATTTTCGGAATTTTTTCCATTTTACTCTATTACTATCACAGATCTTTCATTTGAGTAGCAACAGAACGTCTCTACGAGTACTTTGCGTAAATCAAGAAATTAAAATTTTTGGAATATTTTGCTTTTTCCTCTGTTACTATCACAGATCTGTCATTTGAGTAACAACAAAACGTCTCTACGAGTACTTTGCGTAAATCAAGAAATTAAAATTTTCGGAATATTTTGCTTTTTCCTCTGTTACTATCACAGATCTGTCATTTGAGTACCAACAGAACGTCTCTATGAGTAGTTTGCGTAAATCAAGAAATTAAAATTTTCGGATTTTTTTCTATTTTACTCTATTACTATCACAGATCTTTCATTTGAGTAGCAACCAAACGTCTCTACGAGCACTTTGCGTAAGTCAAGAAATCAAAATTTTAGGAATTTTTCTCTTTTTCCTCTGTTACTATGACAGATCTGTCATTTGAGTAACAACAAAACGTCTCTACGAGCACTATGCGTAAATCGAAAAATCAAAATTTTCGGAATTTTTTCCATTTTACTCTATTACTATCACAGATCTTTCATTTGAGTAGCAACAGAACGTCTCTACGAGTACTTTGCGTAAATCAAGAAATTAAAATTTTTGGAATATTTTGCCTTTTCCTCTGTTACTATCACAGATCTGTCATTTGAGTAACAACAAAACGTTTCTACGAGTACTTTGCGTATATCAAGAAATTAAAATTTTCGGAATATTTTGTATTTTCCTATGTTACTATCACAGATCTGTCATTTGAGTAACAACAAAACGTCTCTACGAGCACTGTGCGTAAATTGAGAAATTAAAATTTTCGGAATATTTTGCTTTTTCCTCTGTTACTATCACAGATCTGTCATTTGAGTACCATCAAAACGTCTCTATGAGTACTTTGCGTAAATCAAGAAATTAAAATTTTCGGAATTTTTTCCATTTTACTCTATTACTATCACAGATCTTTCATTTGAGTAGCAACCAAACGTTTCTACGAGCACTTTGCGTAAGTCAAGAAATCAAAATTTTAGGAATTTTTCTCTTTTTCCTCTGTTACTATGACAGATCTGCCATTTAAGTAACAACAAAACGTCTCTACGAGCACTTTGCGTAAATCGAAAAATCAAAATTTTCGGAATTTTTTTCCATTTTACTCTATTACTATCACAGATCTTTCATTTGAGTAGCAACAGAACGTCTCTACGAGTACTTTGCGTAAATCAAGAAATTAAAATTTTTGGAATATTTTGCCTTTTCCTCTGTTACTATCACAGATCTGTCATTTGAGTAACAACAAAACGTTTCTACGAGTACTTTGCGTATATCAAGAAATTAAAATTTTCGGAATATTTTGTATTTTCCTCTGTTACTATCACAGATCTGTCATTTGAGTAACAACAAAACGTCTCTACGAGCACTGTGCGTAAATTGAGAAATTAAAATTTTCGGAATATTTTGCTTTTTCCTCTGTTACTATCACAGATCTGCCATTTAAGTAACAACAAAACGTCTCTACGAGCACTTTGCGTAAATCGAAAAATCAAAATTTTCTGAATTTTTTCCATTTTACTCTATTACTATCACAGATCTTTCATTTGAGTAGCAACAGAACGTCTCTACGAGTACTTTGCGTAAATCAAGAAATTAAAATTTTTGGAATATTTTGCTTTTTCCTCTGTTACTATCACAGATCTGTCATTTGAGTAACAACAAAACGTTTCTACGAGTACTTTGCGTATATCAAGAAATTAAAATTTTCGGAATATTTTGCTTTTTCCTCTGTTACTATCACAGATCTGTCATTTGAGTAACAACAAAACGTCTCTACGAGTACTTTGCGTATATCAAGAAATTAAAATTTTCGGAATATTTTGCTTTTTCCTCTGTTACTATCACAGATCTGTCATTTGAGTAACAACAAAACGTCTCTACGAGCACTTTGCGTAAATTGAGAAATTAAAATTTTCGGAATATTTTGCTTTTTCCTCTGTTACTATCACAGATCTGTCATTTGAGTACCACCAAAACGTCTCTATGAGTACTTTGCGTAAATCAAGAAATTAAAATTTTCGGAATTTTTTCCATTTTACTCTATTACTATCACAGATCTTTCATTTGAGTAGCAACCAAACGTCTCTACGAGCACTTTGCGTAAGTCAAGAAATCAAAATTTTAGGAATTTTTCTCTTTTTCCTCTGTTACTATGACAGATCTGTCATTTGAGTAACAACAAAACGTCTACGAGCACTTTGCGTAAATCGAAAAATCAAAATTTTCGGAATTTTTTCCATTTTACTCTATTACTATCACAGATCTTTCATTTGAGTAGCAACAGAACGTCTCTACGAGTACTTCGCGTAAATCAAGAAATTAAAATTTTTGGAATATTTTGCTTTTTCCTCTGTTACTATCACAGATCTGTCATTTGAGTAACAACAAAACGTCTCTACGAGTACTTTGCGTAAATCAAGAAATTAAAATTTTCGGAATATTTTGCTTTTTCCTCTGTTACTATCACAGATCTGTCATTTGAGTACCAACAGAACGTCTCTATGAGTAGTTTGCGTAAATCAAGAAATTAAAATTTTCGGATTTTTTTCTATTTTACTCTATTACTATCACAGATCTTTCATTTGAGTAGCAACCAAACGTCTCTACGAGCACTTTGCGTAAGTCAAGAAATCAAAATTTTAGGAATTTTTCTCTTTTTCCTCTGTTACTATGACAGATCTGTCATTTGAGTAACAACAAAACGTCTCTACGAGCACTATGCGTAAATCGAAAAATCAAAATTTTCGGAATTTTTTCCATTTTACTCTATTACTATCACAGATCTTTCATTTGAGTAGCAACAGAACGTTTCTACGAGTACTTTGCGTATATCAAGAAATTAAAATTTTCGGAATATTTTGTATTTTCCTATGTTACTATCACAGATCTGTCATTTGAGTAACAACAAAACGTCTCTACGAGCACTGTGCGTAAATTGAGAAATTAAAATTTTCGGAATATTTTGCTTTTTCCTCTGTTACTATCACAGATCTGTCATTTGAGTACCATCAAAACGTCTCTATGAGTACTTTGCGTAAATCAAGAAATTAAAATTTTCGGAATTTTTTCCATTTTACTCTATTACTATCACAGATCTTTCATTTGAGTAGCAACCAAACGTTTCTACGAGCACTTTGCGTAAGTCAAGAAATCAAAATTTTAGGAATTTTTCTCTTTTTCCTCTGTTACTATGACAGATCTGCCATTTGAGTAACAACAAAACGTCTCTACGAGCACTTTGCGTAAATCGAAAAATCAAAATTTTCGGAATTTTTTCCATTTTACTCTATTACTATCACAGATCTTTCATTTGAGTAGCAACAGAACGTCTCTACGAGTACTTTGCGTAAATCAAGAAATTAAAATTTTTGGAATATTTTGCCTTTTCCTCTGTTACTATCACAGATCTGTCATTTGAGTAACAACAAAACGTTTCTACGAGTACTTTGCGTATATCAAGAAATTAAAATTTTCGGAATATTTTGTATTTTCCTATGTTACTATCACAGATCTGTCATTTGAGTAACAACAAAACGTCTCTACGAGCACTGTGCGTAAATTGAGAAATTAAAATTTTCGGAATATTTTGCTTTTTCCTCTGTTACTATCACAGATCTGTCATTTGAGTACCATCAAAACGTCTCTATGAGTACTTTGCGTAAATCAAGAAATTAAAATTTTCGGAATTTTTTCCATTTTACTCTATTACTATCACAGATCTTTCATTTGAGTAGCAACCAAACGTTTCTACGAGCACTTTGCGTAAGTCAAGAAATCAAAATTTTAGGAATTTTTCTCTTTTTCCTCTGTTACTATGACAGATCTGCCATTTAAGTAACAACAAAACGTCTCTACGAGCACTTTGCGTAAATCGAAAAATCAAAATTTTCGGAATTTTTTCCATTTTACTCTATTACTATCACAGATCTTTCATTTGAGTAGCAACAGAACGTCTCTACGAGTACTTTGCGTAAATCAAGAAATTAAAATTTTTGGAATATTTTGCCTTTTCCTCTGTTACTATCACAGATCTGTCATTTGAGTAACAACAAAACGTTTCTACGAGTACTTTGCGTATATCAAGAAATTAAAATTTTCGGAATATTTTGTATTTTCCTCTGTTACTATCACAGATCTGTCATTTGAGTAACAACAAAACGTCTCTACGAGCACTGTGCGTAAATTGAGAAATTAAAATTTTCGGAATATTTTGCTTTTTCCTCTGTTACTATCACAGATCTGTCATTTGAGTACCATCAAAACGTCTCTATGAGTACTTTGCGTAAATCAAGAAATTACAATTTTCGGAATTTTTTCCATTTTACTCTATTACTATCACAGATCTTTCATTTGAGTAGCAACCAAACGTTTCTACGAGCACTTTGCGTAAGTCAAGAAATCAAAATTTTAGGAATTTTTCTCTTTTTCCTCTGTTACTATGACAGATCTGTCATTTGAGTAACAACAAAACGTCTCTACGAGCACTTTGCGTAAATCGAAAAATCAAAATTTTCTGAATTTTTTCCATTTTACTCTATTACTATCACAGATCTTTCATTTGAGTAGCAACAGAACGTCTCTACGAGTACTTTGCGTAAATCAAGAAATTAAAATTTTTGGAATATTTTGCTTTTTCCTCTGTTACTATCACAGATCTGTCATTTGAGTAACAACAAAACGTCTCTACGAGTACTTTGCGTATATCAAGAAATTAAAATTTTCGGAATATTTTGCTTTTTCCTCTGTTACTATCACAGATCTGTCATTTGAGTAACAACAAAACGTCTCTACGAGCACTTTGCGTAAATTGAGAAATTAAAATTTTCGGAATATTTTGCTTTTTCCTCTGTTACTATCACAGATCTGTCATTTGAGTACCACCAAAACGTCTCTATGAGTACTTTGCGTAAATCAAGAAATTAAAATTTTCGGAATTTTTTCCATTTTACTCTATTACTATCACAGATCTTTCATTTGAGTAGCAACCAAACGTCTCTACGAGCACTTTGCGTAAGTCAAGAAATCAAAATTTTAGGAATTTTTCTCTTTTTCCTCTGTTACTATGACAGATCTGTCATTTGAGTAACAACAAAACGTCTCTACGAGCACTTTGCGTAAATCGAAAAATCAAAATTTTCGGAATTTTTTCCATTTTACTCTATTACTATCACAGATCTTTCATTTGAGTAGCAACAGAACGTCTCTACGAGTACTTCGCGTAAATCAAGAAATTAAAATTTTTGGAATATTTTGCTTTTTCCTCTGTTACTATCACAGATCTGTCATTTGAGTAACAACAAAACGTCTCTACGAGTACTTTGCGTAAATCAAGAAATTAAAATTTTCGGAATATTTTGCTTTTTCCTCTGTTACTATCACAGATCTGTCATTTGAGTACCAACAGAACGTCTCTATGAGTAGTTTGCGTAAATCAAGAAATTAAAATTTTCGGATTTTTTTCTATTTTACTCTATTACTATCACAGATCTTTCATTTGAGTAGCAACCAAACGTCTCTACGAGCACTTTGCGTAAGTCAAGAAATCAAAATTTTAGGAATTTTTCTCTTTTTCCTCTGTTACTATGACAGATCTGTCATTTGAGTAACAACAAAACGTCTCTACGAGCACTATGCGTAAATCGAAAAATCAAAATTTTCGGAATTTTTTCCATTTTACTCTATTACTATCACAGATCTTTCATTTGAGTAGCAACAGAACGTCTCTACGAGTACTTTGCGTAAATCAAGAAATTAAAATTTTTGGAATATTTTGCCTTTTCCTCTGTTACTATCACAGATCTGTCATTTGAGTAACAACAAAACGTTTCTACGAGTACTTTGCGTATATCAAGAAATTAAAATTTTCGGAATATTTTGTATTTTCCTATGTTACTATCACAGATCTGTCATTTGAGTAACAACAAAACGTCTCTACGAGCACTGTGCGTAAATTGAGAAATTAAAATTTTCGGAATATTTTGCTTTTTCCTCTGTTACTATCACAGATCTGTCATTTGAGTACCATCAAAACGTCTCTATGAGTACTTTGCGTAAATCAAGAAATTAAAATTTTCGGAATTTTTTCCATTTTACTCTATTACTATCACAGATCTTTCATTTGAGTAGCAACCAAACGTTTCTACGAGCACTTTGCGTAAGTCAAGAAATCAAAATTTTAGGAATTTTTCTCTTTTTCCTCTGTTACTATGACAGATCTGCCATTTAAGTAACAACAAAACGTCTCTACGAGCACTTTGCGTAAATCGAAAAATCAAAATTTTCGGAATTTTTTCCATTTTACTCTATTACTATCACAGATCTTTCATTTGAGTAGCAACAGAACGTCTCTACGAGTACTTTGCGTAAATCAAGAAATTAAAATTTTTGGAATATTTTGCCTTTTCCTCTGTTACTATCACAGATCTGTCATTTGAGTAACAACAAAACGTTTCTACGAGTACTTTGCGTATATCAAGAAATTAAAATTTTCGGAATATTTTGTATTTTCCTCTGTTACTATCACAGATCTGTCATTTGAGTAACAACAAAACGTCTCTACGAGCACTGTGCGTAAATTGAGAAATTAAAATTTTCGGAATATTTTGCTTTTTCCTCTGTTACTATCACAGATCTGTCATTTGAGTACCATCAAAACGTCTCTATGAGTACTTTGCGTAAATCAAGAAATTACAATTTTCGGAATTTTTTCCATTTTACTCTATTACTATCACAGATCTTTCATTTGAGTAGCAACCAAACGTTTCTACGAGCACTTTGCGTAAGTCAAGAAATCAAAATTTTAGGAATTTTTCTCTTTTTCCTCTGTTACTATGACAGATCTGTCATTTGAGTAACAACAAAACGTCTCTACGAGCACTTTGCGTAAATCGAAAAATCAAAATTTTCTGAATTTTTTCCATTTTACTCTATTACTATCACAGATCTTTCATTTGAGTAGCAACAGAACGTCTCTACGAGTACTTTGCGTAAATCAAGAAATTAAAATTTTTGGAATATTTTGCTTTTTCCTCTGTTACTATCACAGATCTGTCATTTGAGTAACAACAAAACGTCTCTACGAGTACTTTGCGTATATCAAGAAATTAAAATTTTCGGAATATTTTGCTTTTTCCTCTGTTACTATCACAGATCTGTCATTTGAGTAACAACAAAACGTCTCTACGAGCACTTTGCGTAAATTGAGAAATTAAAATTTTCGGAATATTTTGCTTTTTCCTCTGTTACTATCACAGATCTGTCATTTGAGTACCACCAAAACGTCTCTATGAGTACTTTGCGTAAATCAAGAAATTAAAATTTTCGGAATTTTTTCCATTTTACTCTATTACTATCACAGATCTTTCATTTGAGTAGCAACCAAACGTCTCTACGAGCACTTTGCGTAAGTCAAGAAATCAAAATTTTAGGAATTTTTCTCTTTTTCCTCTGTTACTATGACAGATCTGTCATTTGAGTAACAACAAAACGTCTCTACGAGCACTTTGCGTAAATCGAAAAATCAAAATTTTCGGAATTTTTTCCATTTTACTCTATTACTATCACAGATCTTTCATTTGAGTAGCAACAGAACGTCTCTACGAGTACTTCGCGTAAATCAAGAAATTAAAATTTTTGGAATATTTTGCTCTTTCCTCTGTTACTATCACAGATCTGTCATTTGAGTAACAACAAAACGTCTCTACGAGTACTTTGCGTAAATCAAGAAATTAAAATTTTCGGAATATTTTGCTTTTTCCTCTGTTACTATCACAGATCTGTCATTTGAGTACCAACAGAACGTCTCTATGAGTAGTTTGCGTAAATCAAGAAATTAAAATTTTCGGATTTTTTTCTATTTTACTCTATTACTATCACAGATCTTTCATTTGAGTAGCAACCAAACGTCTCTACGAGCACTTTGCGTAAGTCAAGAAATCAAAATTTTAGGAATTTTTCTCTTTTTCCTCTGTTACTATGACAGATCTGTCATTTGAGTAACAACAAAACGTCTCTACGAGCACTATGCGTAAATCGAAAAATCAAAATTTTCGGAATTTTTTCCATTTTACTCTATTACTATCACAGATCTTTCATTTGAGTAGCAACAGAACGTCTCTACGAGTACTTTGCGTAAATCAATAATTAAAAATTTTTGGAATGTTTTGCCTTTTCCTCTGTTACTATCACAGATCTGTCATTTGAGTAACAACAAAACGTTTCTACGAGTACTTTGCGTATATCAAGAAATTAAAATTTTCGGAATATTTTGCATTTTCCTATGTTACTATCACAGATCTGTCATTTGAGTAACAACAAAACGTCTCTACGAGCACTGTGCGTAAATTGAGAAATTAAAATTTTCGGAATATTTTGCTTTTTCCTCTGTTACTATCACAGATCTGTCATTTGAGTACCATCAAAACGTCTCTATGAGTACTTTGCGTAAATCAAGAAATTAAAATTTTCGGAATTTTTTCCATTTTACTCTATTACTATCACAGATCTTTCATTTGAGTAGCAACCAAACGTTTCTACGAGCACTTTGCGTAAGTCAAGAAATCAAAATTTTAGGAATTTTTCTCTTTTTCCTCTGTTACTATGACAGATCTGCCATTTGAGTAACAACAAAACGTCTCTACGAGCACTTTGCGTAAATCGAAAAATCAAAATTTTCGGAATTTTTTCCATTTTACTCTATTACTATCACAGATCTTTCATTTGAGTAGCAACAGAACGTCTCTACGAGTACTTTGCGTAAATCAAGAAATTAAAATTTTTGGAATATTTTGCCTTTTCCTCTGTTACTATCACAGATCTGTCATTTGAGTAACAACAAAACGTTTCTACGAGTACTTTGCGTATATCAAGAAATTAAAATTTTCGGAATATTTTGTATTTTCCTCTGTTACTATCACAGATCTGTCATTTGAGTAACAACAAAACGTCTCTACGAGCACTGTGCGTAAATTGAGAAATTAAAATTTTCGGAATATTTTGCTTTTTCCTCTGTTACTATCACAGATCTGTCATTTGAGTACCATCAAAACGTCTCTATGAGTACTTTGCGTAAATCAAGAAATTACAATTTTCGGAATTTTTTCCATTTTACTCTATTACTATCACAGATCTTTCATTTGAGTAGCAACCAAACGTTTCTACGAGCACTTTGCGTAAGTCAAGAAATCAAAATTTTAGGAATTTTTCTCTTTTTCCTCTGTTACTATGACAGATCTGTCATTTGAGTAACAACAAAACGTCTCTACGAGCACTTTGCGTAAATCGAAAAATCAAAATTTTCGGAATTTTTTCCATTTTACTCTATTACTATCACATATCTTTCATTTGAGTAGCAACAGAACGTCTCTACGAGTACTTTGCGTAAATCAAGAAATTAAAATTTTTGGAATATTTTGCTTTTTCCTCTGTTACTATCACAGATCTGTCATTTGAGTAACAACAAAACGTTTCTACGAGTACTTTGCGTATATCAAGAAATTAAAATTTTCGGAATATTTTGCTTTTTCCTCTGTTACTATCACAGATCTGTCATTTGAGTAACAACAAAACGTCTCTACGAGTACTTTGCGTATATCAAGAAATTAAAATTTTCGGAATATTTTGCTTTTTTCTCTGTTACTATCACAGATCTGTCATTTGAGTAACAACAAAACGTCTCTACGAGCACTTTGCGTAAATTGAGAAATTAAAATTTTCGGAATATTTTGCTTTTTCCTCTGTTACTATCACAGATCTGTCATTTGAGTACCACCAAAACGTCTCTATGAGTACTTTGCGTAAATCAAGAAATTAAAATTTTCGGAATTTTTTCCATTTTACTCAATTACTATCACAGATCTTTCATTTGAGTAGCAACCAAACGTCTCTACGAGCACTTTGCGTAAGTCAAGAAATCAAAATTTTAGGAATTTTTCTCTTTTTCCTCTGTTACTATGACAGATCTGTCATTTGAGTAACAACAAAACGTCTCTACGAGCACTTTGCGTAAATCGAAAAATCAAAATTTTCGGAATTTTTTTCCATTTTACTCTATTACTATCACAGATCTTTCATTTGAGTAGCAACAGAACGTCTCTACGAGTACTTTGCGTAAATCAAGAAATTAAAATTTTTGGAATATTTTGCTTTTTCCTCTGTTACTATCACAGATCTGTCATTTGAGTAACAACAAAACGTCTCTACGAGTACTTTGCGTAAATCAGGAAATTAAAATTTTCGGAATATTTTGCTTTTTCCTCTGTTACTATCACAGATCTGTCATTTGAGTACCAACAGAACGTCTCTATGAGTAGTTTGCGTAAATCAAGAAATTAAAATTTTCGGATTTTTTTCTATTTTACTCTATTACTATCACAGATCTTTCATTTGAGTAGCAACCAAACGTCTCTACGAGCACTTTGCGTAAGTCAAGAAATCAAAATTTTAGGAATTTTTCTCTTTTTCCTCTGTTACTATGACAGATCTGTCATTTGAGTAACAACAAAACGTCTCTACGAGCACTTTGCGTAAATCGAAAAATCAAAATTTTCGGAATTTTTTCCATTTTACTCTATTACTATCACAGATCTTTCATTTGAGTAGCAACAGAACGTCTCTACGAGTACTTTGCGTAAATCAAGAAATTAAAATTTTTGGAATATTTTGCTTTTTCCTCTGTTACTATCACAGATCTGTCATTTGAGTAACAACAAAACGTCTCTACGAGTACTTTGCGTAAATCAAGAAATTAAAATTTTCGGAATATTTTGCTTTTTCCTCTGTTACTATCACAGATCTGTCACTTGAGTACCAACAGAACGTCTCTATGAGTAGTTTGCGTAAATCAAGAAATTAAAATTTTCGGATTTTTTTCTATTTTACTCTATTACTATCACAGATCTTTCATTTGAGTAGCAACCAAACGTCTCTACGAGCACTTTGCGTAAGTCAAGAAATCAAAATTTTAGGAATTTTTCTCTTTTTCCTCTGTTACTATGACAGATCTGTCATTTGAGTAACAACAAAACGTCTCTACGAGCACTATGCGTAAATCGAAAAATCAAAATTTTCGGAATTTTTTCCATTTTACTCTATTACTATCACAGATCTTTCATTTGAGTAGCAACAGAACGTCTCTACGAGTACTTTGCGTAAATCAAGAAATTAAAATTTTTGGAATATTTTGCCTTTTCCTCTGTTACTATCACAGATCTGTCATTTGAGTAACAACAAAACGTTTCTACGAGTACTTTGCGTATATCAAGAAATTAAAATTTTCGGAATATTTTGTATTTTCCTATGTTACTATCACAGATCTGTCATTTGAGTAACAACAAAACGTCTCTACGAGCACTGTGCGTAAATTGAGAAATTAAAATTTTCGGAATATTTTGCTTTTTCCTCTGTTACTATCACAGATCTGTCATTTGAGTACCATCAAAACGTCTCTATGAGTACTTTGCGTAAATCAAGAAATTAAAATTTTCGGAATTTTTTCCATTTTACTCTATTACTATCACAGATCTTTCATTTGAGTAGCAACCAAACGTTTCTACGAGCACTTTGCGTAAGTCAAGAAATCAAAATTTTAGGAATTTTTCTCTTTTTCCTCTGTTACTATGACAGATCTGCCATTTAAGTAACAACAAAACGTCTCTACGAGCACTTTGCGTAAATCGAAAAATCAAAATTTTCGGAATTTTTTCCATTTTACTCTATTACTATCACAGATCTTTCATTTGAGTAGCAACAGAACGTCTCTACGAGTACTTTGCGTAAATCAAGAAATTAAAATTTTTGGAATATTTTGCCTTTTCCTCTGTTACTATCACAGATCTGTCATTTGAGTAACAACAAAACGTTTCTACGAGTACTTTGCGTATATCAAGAAATTAAAATTTTCGGAATATTTTGTATTTTCCTCTGTTACTATCACAGATCTGTCATTTGAGTAACAACAAAACGTCTCTACGAGCACTGTGCGTAAATTGAGAAATTAAAATTTTCGGAATATTTTGCTTTTTCCTCTGTTACTATCACAGATCTGTCATTTGAGTACCATCAAAACGTCTCTATGAGTACTTTGCGTAAATCAAGAAATTACAATTTTCGGAATTTTTTCCATTTTACTCTATTACTATCACAGATCTTTCATTTGAGTAGCAAACAAACGTTTCTACGAGCACTTTGCGTAAGTCAAGAAATCAAAATTTTAGGAATTTTTCTCTTTTTCCTCTGTTACTATGACAGATCTGTCATTTGAGTAACAACAAAACGTCTCTACGAGCACTTTGCGTAAATCGAAAAATCAAAATTTTCTGAATTTTTTCCATTTTACTCTATTACTATCACAGATCTTTCATTTGAGTAGCAACAGAACGTCTCTACGAGTACTTTGCGTAAATCAAGAAATTAAAATTTTTGGAATATTTTGCTTTTTCCTCTGTTACTATCACAGATCTGTCATTTGAGTAACAACAAAACGTTTCTACGAGTACTTTGCGTATATCAAGAAATTAAAATTTTCGGAATATTTTGCTTTTTCCTCTGTTACTATCACAGATCTGTCATTTGAGTAACAACAAAACGTCTCTACGAGTACTTTGCGTATATCAAGAAATTAAAATTTTCGGAATATTTTGCTTTTTTCTCTGTTACTATCACAGATCTGTCATTTGAGTAACAACAAAACGTCTCTACGAGCACTTTGCGTAAATTGAGAAATTAAAATTTTCGGAATATTTTGCTTTTTCCTCTGTTACTATCACAGATCTGTCATTTGAGTACCACCAAAACGTCTCTATGAGTACTTTGCGTAAATCAAGAAATTAAAATTTTCGGAATTTTTTCCATTTTACTCTATTACTATCACAGATCTTTCATTTGAGTAGCAACCAAACGTCTCTACGAGCACTTTGCGTAAGTCAAGAAATCAAAATTTTAGGAATTTTTCTCTTTTTCCTCTGTTACTATGACAGATCTGTCATTTGAGTAACAACAAAACGTCTCTACGAGCACTTTGCGTAAATCGAAAAATCAAAATTTTCGGAATTTTTTCCATTTTACTCTATTACTATCACAGATCTTTCATTTGAGTAGCAACAGAACGTCTCTACGAGTACTTTGCGTAAATCAAGAAATTAAAATTTTTGGAATATTTTGCTTTTTCCTCTGTTACTATCACAGATCTGTCATTTGAGTAACAACAAAACGTCTCTACGAGTAATTTGCGTAAATCAAGAAATTAAAATTTTCGGAATATTTTGCTTTTTCCTCTGTTACTATCACAGATCTGTCATTTGAGTACCAACAGAACGTCTCTATGAGTAGTTTGCGTAATTCAAGAAATTAAAATTTTCGGAATTTTCTCCATTTTACTCTATTACTATCACAGATCTTTCATTTGAGTAGCAACAAAACGTCTCTACGAGCACTTTGCGTAAGTCAAGAAATCAAAATTTTAGGAATTTTTCTCTTTTTCCTCTGTTACTATGACAGATCTGTCATTTGAGTAACAACAAAACGTCTCTACGAGCACTTTGTGTAAATCGAGAAATCAATATTTTCGGAATTTTTTCCATTTTACTCTATTACTATCACGGATCTTTGATTTGAGTAGCAACCAAACGTCTCTACGAGCACTTTGCGTAAGTCAAGAAATCAAAATTTTAGGAATTTTTCTCTTTTTCCTCTGTTACTATGACAGATCTGTCATTTGAGTAACAACAAAACGTCTCTACGAGCACTTTGCGTAAATCGAAAAATCAAAATTTTCGGAATTTTTTCCATTTTACTCTATTACTATCACAGATCTTTCATTTGAGTAGCAACAGAACGTCTCTACGAGTACTTTGCGTAAATCAAGAAATTAAAATTTTCGGAATATTTTGCTTTTTCCTCTGTTACTATCACAGATCTGTCATTTGAGTACCAACAGAACGTCTCTATGAGTAGTTTGCGTAATTCAAGAAATTAAAATTTTCGGAATTTTCTCCATTTTACTCTATTACTATCACAGATCTTTCATTTGAGTAGCAACAAAACGTCTCTACGAGCACTTTGCGTAAGTCAAGAAATCAAAATTTTAGGAATTTTTATCTTTTTCTTCTGTTACTATTACAGATCTATCATTTGAGTAACAACAAAACGTCTGTCTCTACGAGCACTTTGTGTAAATCGAGAAATCAATATTTTCGGAATTTTTTCCATTTTACTCTATTACTATCACGGATCTTTGATTTGAGTAGCAACCAAACGTCTCTACGAGCACTTTGCGTAAGTCAAGAAATCAAAATTTTAGAAATTTTTCTCTTTTTCCTCTGTTACTATGACAGATCTGTCATTTGAGTAACAACAAAACGTCTCTACGAGCACTTTGCGTAAATCGAAAAATCAATATTTTCGGAATTTTTTCCATTTTACTCTATTACTATCACAGATCTTTCATTTGAGTAGCAACAGAACGTCTCTACGAGTACTTTGCGTAAATCAAGAAATTAAAATTTTTGGAATATTTTGCTTTTTCCTCTGTTACTATCACAGATCTGTCATTTGAGTAACAACAAAACGTTTCTACGAGTACTTTGCGTATATCAAGAAATTAAAATTTTCGGAATATTTTGCTTTTTCCTCTGTTACTATCACAGATCTGTCATTTGAGTAACAACAAAACGTCTCTACGAGTACTTTGCGTATATCAAGAAATTAAAATTTTCGGAATATTTTGCTTTTTTCTCTGTTACTATCACAGATCTGTCATTTGAGTAACAACAAAACGTCTCTACGAGCACTTTGCGTAAATTGAGAAATTAAAATTTTCGGAATATTTTGCTTTTTCCTCTGTTACTATCACAGATCTGTCATTTGAGTACCACCAAAACGTCTCTATGAGTACTTTGCGTAAATCAAGAAATTAAAATTTTCGGAATTTTTTCCATTTTACTCTATTACTATCACAGATCTTTCATTTGAGTAGCAACCAAACGTCTCTACGAGCACTTTGCGTAAGTCAAGAAATCAAAATTTTAGGAATTTTTCTCTTTTTCCTCTGTTACTATGACAGATCTGTCATTTGAGTAACAACAAAACGTCTCTACGAGCACTTTGCGTAAATCGAAAAATCAAAATTTTCGGAATTTTTTCCATTTTACTCTATTACTATCACAGATCTTTCATTTGAGTAGCAACAGAACGTCTCTACGAGTACTTTGCGTAAATCAAGAAATTAAAATTTTTGGAATATTTTGCCTTTTCCTCTGTTACTATCACAGATCTGTCATTTGAGTAACAACAAAACGTTTCTACGAGTACTTTGCGTATATCAAGAAATTAAAATTTTCGGAATATTTTGTATTTTCCTATGTTACTATCACAGATCTGTCATTTGAGTAACAACAAAACGTCTCTACGAGCACTGTGCGTAAATTGAGAAATTAAAATTTTCGGAATATTTTGCTTTTTCCTCTGTTACTATCACAGATCTGTCATTTGAGTACCATCAAAACGTCTCTATGAGTACTTTGCGTAAATCAAGAAATTAAAATTTTCGGAATTTTTTCCATTTTACTCTATTACTATCACAGATCTTTCATTTGAGTAGCAACCAAACGTTTCTACGAGCACTTTGCGTAAGTCAAGAAATCAAAATTTTAGGAATTTTTCTCTTTTTCCTCTGTTACTATGACAGATCTGCCATTTAAGTAACAACAAAACGTCTCTACGAGCACTTTGCGTAAATCGAAAAATCAAAATTTTCGGAATTTTTTCCATTTTACTCTATTACTATCACAGATCTTTCATTTGAGTAGCAACAGAACGTCTCTACGAGTACTTTGCGTAAATCAAGAAATTAAAATTTTTGGAATATTTTGCCTTTTCCTCTGTTACTATCACAGATCTGTCATTTGAGTAACAACAAAACGTTTCTACGAGTACTTTGCGTATATCAAGAAATTAAAATTTTCGGAATATTTTGTATTTTCCTCTGTTACTATCACAGATCTGTCATTTGAGTAACAACAAAACGTCTCTACGAGCACTGTGCGTAAATTGAGAAATTAAAATTTTCGGAATATTTTGCTTTTTCCTCTGTTACTATCACAGATCTGTCATTTGAGTACCATCAAAACGTCTCTATGAGTACTTTGCGTAAATCAAGAAATTACAATTTTCGGAATTTTTTCCATTTTACTCTATTACTATCACAGATCTTTCATTTGAGTAGCAAACAAACGTTTCTACGAGCACTTTGCGTAAGTCAAGAAATCAAAATTTTAGGAATTTTTCTCTTTTTCCTCTGTTACTATGACAGATCTGTCATTTGAGTAACAACAAAACGTCTCTACGAGCACTTTGCGTAAATCGAAAAATCAAAATTTTCTGAATTTTTTCCATTTTACTCTATTACTATCACAGATCTTTCATTTGAGTAGCAACAGAACGTCTCTACGAGTACTTTGCGTAAATCAAGAAATTAAAATTTTTGGAATATTTTGCTTTTTCCTCTGTTACTATCACAGATCTGTCATTTGAGTAACAACAAAACGTTTCTACGAGTACTTTGCGTATATCAAGAAATTAAAATTTTCGGAATATTTTGCTTTTTCCTCTGTTACTATCACAGATCTGTCATTTGAGTAACAACAAAACGTCTCTACGAGTACTTTGCGTATATCAAGAAATTAAAATTTTCGGAATATTTTGCTTTTTTCTCTGTTACTATCACAGATCTGTCATTTGAGTAACAACAAAACGTCTCTACGAGCACTTTGCGTAAATTGAGAAATTAAAATTTTCGGAATATTTTGCTTTTTCCTCTGTTACTATCACAGATCTGTCATTTGAGTACCACCAAAACGTCTCTATGAGTACTTTGCGTAAATCAAGAAATTAAAATTTTCGGAATTTTTTCCATTTTACTCTATTACTATCACAGATCTTTCATTTGAGTAGCAACCAAACGTCTCTACGAGCACTTTGCGTAAGTCAAGAAATCAAAATTTTAGGAATTTTTCTCTTTTTCCTCTGTTACTATGACAGATCTGTCATTTGAGTAACAACAAAACGTCTCTACGAGCACTTTGCGTAAATCGAAAAATCAAAATTTTCGGAATTTTTTCCATTTTACTCTATTACTATCACAGATCTTTCATTTGAGTAGCAACAGAACGTCTCTACGAGTACTTTGCGTAAATCAAGAAATTAAAATTTTTGGAATATTTTGCTTTTTCCTCTGTTACTATCACAGATCTGTCATTTGAGTAACAACAAAACGTCTCTACGAGTAATTTGCGTAAATCAAGAAATTAAAATTTTCGGAATATTTTGCTTTTTCCTCTGTTACTATCACAGATCTGTCATTTGAGTACCAACAGAACGTCTCTATGAGTAGTTTGCGTAATTCAAGAAATTAAAATTTTCGGAATTTTCTCCATTTTACTCTATTACTATCACAGATCTTTCATTTGAGTAGCAACAAAACGTCTCTACGAGCACTTTGCGTAAGTCAAGAAATCAAAATTTTAGGAATTTTTCTCTTTTTCCTCTGTTACTATGACAGATCTGTCATTTGAGTAACAACAAAACGTCTCTACGAGCACTTTGTGTAAATCGAGAAATCAATATTTTCGGAATTTTTTCCATTTTACTCTATTACTATCACGGATCTTTGATTTGAGTAGCAACCAAACGTCTCTACGAGCACTTTGCGTAAGTCAAGAAATCAAAATTTTAGGAATTTTTCTCTTTTTCCTCTGTTACTATGACAGATCTGTCATTTGAGTAACAACAAAACGTCTCTACGAGCACTTTGCGTAAATCGAAAAATCAAAATTTTCGGAATTTTTTCCATTTTACTCTATTACTATCACAGATCTTTCATTTGAGTAGCAACAGAACGTCTCTACGAGTACTTTGCGTAAATCAAGAAATTAAAATTTTCGGAATATTTTGCTTTTTCCTCTGTTACTATCACAGATCTGTCATTTGAGTACCAACAGAACGTCTCTATGAGTAGTTTGCGTAATTCAAGAAATTAAAATTTTCGGAATTTTCTCCATTTTACTCTATTACTATCACAGATCTTTCATTTGAGTAGCAACAAAACGTCTCTACGAGCACTTTGCGTAAGTCAAGAAATCAAAATTTTAGGAATTTTTATCTTTTTCTTCTGTTACTATTACAGATCTATCATTTGAGTAACAACAAAACGTCTGTCTCTACGAGCACTTTGTGTAAATCGAGAAATCAATATTTTCGGAATGTTTTCCATTTTACTCTATTACTATCACGGATCTTTGATTTGAGTAGCAACCAAACGTCTCTACGAGCACTTTGCGTAAGTCAAGAAATCAAAATTTTAGAAATTTTTCTCTTTTTCCTCTGTTACTATGACAGATCTGTCATTTGAGTAACAACAAAACGTCTCTACGAGCACTTTGCGTAAATCGAAAAATCAATATTTTCGGAATTTTTTCCATTTTACTCTATTACTATCACAGATCTTTCATTTGAGTAGCAACAGAACGTCTCTACGAGTACTTTGCGTAAATCAAGAAATTAAAATTTTTGGAATATTTTGCTTTTTCCTCTGTTACTATCACAGATCTGTCATTTGAGTAACAACAAAACGTTTCTACGAGTACTTTGCGTATATCAAGAAATTAAAATTTTCGGAATATTTTGCTTTTTCCTCTGTTACTATCACAGATCTGTCATTTGAGTAACAACAAAACGTCTCTACGAGTACTTTGCGTATATCAAGAAATTAAAATTTTCGGAATATTTTGCTTTTTTCTCTGTTACTATCACAGATCTGTCATTTGAGTAACAACAAAACGTCTCTACGAGCACTTTGCGTAAATTGAGAAATTAAAATTTTCGGAATATTTTGCTTTTTCCTCTGTTACTATCACAGATCTGTCATTTGAGTACCACCAAAACGTCTCTATGAGTACTTTGCGTAAATCAAGAAATTAAAATTTTCGGAATTTTTTCCATTTTACTCTATTACTATCACAGATCTTTCATTTGAGTAGCAACCAAACGTCTCTACGAGCACTTTGCGTAAGTCAAGAAATCAAAATTTTAGGAATTTTTCTCTTTTTCCTCTGTTACTATGACAGATCTGTCATTTGAGTAACAACAAAACGTCTCTACGAGCACTTTGCGTAAATCGAAAAATCAAAATTTTCGGAATTTTTTCCATTTTACTCTATTACTATCACAGATCTTTCATTTGAGTAGCAACAGAACGTCTCTACGAGTACTTTGCGTAAATCAAGAAATTAAAATTTTTGGAATATTTTGCTTTTTCCTCTGTTACTATCACAGATCTGTCATTTGAGTACCAACAGAACGTCTCTATGAGTAGTTTGCGTAATTCAAGAAATTAAAATTTTCGGAATTTTCTCCATTTTACTCTATTACTATCACAGATCTTTCATTTGAGTAGCAACAAAACGTCTCTACGAGCACTTTGCGTAAGTCAAGAAATCAAAATTTTAGGAATTTTTATCTTTTTCTTCTGTTACTATTACAGATCTATCATTTGAGTAACAACAAAACGTCTGTCTCTACGAGCACTTTGTGTAAATCGAGAAATCAATATTTTCGGAATTTTTTCCATTTTACTCTATTACTATCACGGATCTTTGATTTGAGTAGCAACCAAACGTCTCTACGAGCACTTTGCGTAAGTCAAGAAATCAAAATTTTAGAAATTTTTCTCTTTTTCCTCTGTTACTATGACAGATCTGTCATTTGAGTAACAACAAAACGTCTCTACGAGCACTTTGCGTAAATCGAAAAATCAATATTTTCGGAATTTTTTCCATTTTACTCTATTACTATCACAGATCTTTCATTTGAGTAGCAACAGAACGTCTCTACGAGTACTTTGCGTAAATCAAGAAATTAAAATTTTTGGAATATTTTGCTTTTTCCTCTGTTACTATCACAGATCTGTCATTTGAGTAACAACAAAACGTTTCTACGAGTACTTTGCGTATATCAAGAAATTAAAATTTTCGGAATATTTTGCTTTTTCCTCTGTTACTATCACAGATCTGTCATTTGAGTAACAACAAAACGTCTCTACGAGTACTTTGCGTATATCAAGAAATTAAAATTTTCGGAATATTTTGCTTTTTTCTCTGTTACTATCACAGATCTGTCATTTGAGTAACAACAAAACGTCTCTACGAGCACTTTGCGTAAATTGAGAAATTAAAATTTTCGGAATATTTTGCTTTTTCCTCTGTTACTATCACAGATCTGTCATTTGAGTACCACCAAAACGTCTCTATGAGTACTTTGCGTAAATCAAGAAATTAAAATTTTCGGAATTTTTTCCATTTTACTCTATTACTATCACAGATCTTTCATTTGAGTAGCAACCAAACGTCTCTACGAGCACTTTGCGTAAGTCAAGAAATCAAAATTTTAGGAATTTTTCTCTTTTTCCTCTGTTACTATGACAGATCTGTCATTTGAGTAACAACAAAACGTCTCTACGAGCACTTTGCGTAAATCGAAAAATCAAAATTTTCGGAATTTTTTCCATTTTACTCTATTACTATCACAGATCTTTCATTTGAGTAGCAACAGAACGTCTCTACGAGTACTTTGCGTAAATCAAGAAATTAAAATTTTTGGAATATTTTGCTTTTTCCTCTGTTACTATCACAGATCTGTCATTTGAGTAACAACAAAACGTCTCTACGAGTACTTTGCGTAAATCAAGAAATTAAAATTTTCGGAATATTTTGCTTTTTCCACTGTTACTATCACAGATCTGTCATTTGAGTACCAACAGAACGTCTCTATGAGTAGTTTGCGTAAATCAAGAAATTAAAATTTTCGGATTTTTTTCTATTTTACTCTATTACTATCACAGATCTTTCATTTGAGTAGCAACCAAACGTCTCTACGAGCACTTTGCGTAAGTCAAGAAATCAAAATTTTAGGAATTTTTCTCTTTTTCCTCTGTTACTATGACAGATCTGTCATTTGAGTAACAACAAAACGTCTCTACGAGCACTATGCGTAAATCGAAAAATCAAAATTTTCGGAATTTTTTCCATTTTACTCTATTACTATCACAGATCTTTCATTTGAGTAGCAACAGAACGTCTCTACGAGTACTTTGCGTAAATCAAGAAATTAAAATTTTTGGAATATTTTGCCTTTTCCTATGTTACTATCACAGATCTGTCATTTGAGTAACAACAAAACGTTTCTACGAGTACTTTGCGTATATCAAGAAATTAAAATTTTCGGAATATTTTGTATTTTCCTATGTTACTATCACAGATCTGTCATTTGAGTAACAACAAAACGTCTCTACGAGCACTGTGCGTAAATTGAGAAATTAAAATTTTCGGAATATTTTGCTTTTTCCTCTGTTACTATCACAGATCTGTCATTTGAGTACCATCAAAACGTCTCTATGAGTACTTTGCGTAAATCAAGAAATTAAAATTTTCGGAATTTTTTCCATTTTACTCTATTACTATCACAGATCTTTCATTTGAGTAGCAACCAAACGTTTCTACGAGCACTTTGCGTAAGTCAAGAAATCAAAATTTTAGGAATTTTTCTCTTTTTCCTCTGTTACTATGACAGATCTGCCATTTAAGTAACAACAAAACGTCTCTACGAGCACTTTGCGTAAATCGAAAAATCAAAATTTTCGGAATTTTTTCCATTTTACTCTATTACTATCACAGATCTTTCATTTGAGTAGCAACAGAACGTCTCTACGAGTACTTTGCGTAAATCAAGAAATTAAAATTTTTGGAATATTTTGCCTTTTCCTCTGTTACTATCACAGATCTGTCATTTGAGTAACAACAAAACGTTTCTACGAGTACTTTGCGTATATCAAGAAATTAAAATTTTCGGAATATTTTGTATTTTCCTCTGTTACTATCACAGATCTGTCATTTGAGTAACAACAAAACGTCTCTACGAGCACTGTGCGTAAATTGAGAAATTAAAATTTTCGGAATATTTTGCTTTTTCCTCTGTTACTATCACAGATCTGTCATTTGAGTACCATCAAAACGTCTCTATGAGTACTTTGCGTAAATCAAGAAATTACAATTTTCGGAATTTTTTCCATTTTACTCTATTACTATCACAGATCTTTCATTTGAGTAGCAACCAAACGTTTCTACGAGCACTTTGCGTAAGTCAAGAAATCAAAATTTTAGGAATTTTTCTCTTTTTCCTCTGTTACTATGACAGATCTGTCATTTGAGTAACAACAAAACGTCTCTACGAGCACTTTGCGTAAATCGAAAAATCAAAATTTTCTGAATTTTTTCCATTTTACTCTATTACTATCACAGATCTTTCATTTGAGTAGCAACAGAACGTCTCTACGAGTACTTTGCGTAAATCAAGAAATTAAAATTTTTGGAATATTTTGCTTTTTCCTCTGTTACTATCACAGATCTGTCATTTGAGTAACAACAAAACGTTTCTACGAGTACTTTGCGTATATCAAGAAATTAAAATTTTCGGAATATTTTGCTTTTTCCTCTGTTACTATCACAGATCTGTCATTTGAGTAACAACAAAACGTCTCTACGAGTACTTTGCGTATATCAAGAAATTAAAATTTTCGGAATATTTTGCTTTTTTCTCTGTTACTATCACAGATCTGTCATTTGAGTAACAACAAAACGTCTCTACGAGCACTTTGCGTAAATTGAGAAATTAAAATTTTCGGAATATTTTGCTTTTTCCTCTGTTACTATCACAGATCTGTCATTTGAGTACCACCAAAACGTCTCTATGAGTACTTTGCGTAAATCAAGAAATTAAAATTTTCGGAATTTTTTCCATTTTACTCTATTACTATCACAGATCTTTCATTTGAGTAGCAACCAAACGTCTCTACGAGCACTTTGCGTAAGTCAAGAAATCAAAATTTTAGGAATTTTTCTCTTTTTCCTCTGTTACTATGACAGATCTGTCATTTGAGTAACAACAAAACGTCTCTACGAGCACTTTGCGTAAATCGAAAAATCAAAATTTTCGGAATTTTTTCCATTTTACTCTATTACTATCACAGATCTTTCATTTGAGTAGCAACAGAACGTCTCTACGAGTACTTTGCGTAAATCAAGAAATTAAAATTTTTGGAATATTTTGCTTTTTCCTCTGTTACTATCACAGATCTGTCATTTGAGTAACAACAAAACGTCTCTACGAGTAATTTGCGTAAATCAAGAAATTAAAATTTTCGGAATATTTTGCTTTTTCCTCTGTTACTATCACAGATCTGTCATTTGAGTACCAACAGAACGTCTCTATGAGTAGTTTGCGTAATTCAAGAAATTAAAATTTTCGGAATTTTCTCCATTTTACTCTATTACTATCACAGATCTTTCATTTGAGTAGCAACAAAACGTCTCTACGAGCACTTTGCGTAAGTCAAGAAATCAAAATTTTAGGAATTTTTATCTTTTTCTTCTGTTACTATTACACATCTATCATTTGAGTAACAACAAAACGTCTGTCTCTACGAGCACTTTGTGTAAATCGAGAAATCAATATTTTCGGAATTTTTTCCATTTTACTCTATTACTATCACGGATCTTTGATTTGAGTAGCAACCAAACGTCTCTACGAGCACTTTGCGTAAGTCAAGAAATCAAAATTTTAGGAATTTTTCTCTTTTTCCTCTGTTACTATGACAGATCTGTCATTTGAGTAACAACAAAACGTCTCTACGAGCACTTTGCGTAAATCGAAAAATCAAAATTTTCGGAATTTTTTCCATTTTACTCTATTACTATCACAGATCTTTCATTTGAGTAGCAACAGAACGTCTCTACGAGTACTTTGCGTATATCAAGAAATTAAAATTTTCGGAATATTTTGCTTTTTCCTCTGTTACTATCACAGATCTGTCATTTGAGTAACAACAAAACGTCTCTACGAGTACTTTGCGTATATCAAGAAATTAAAATTTTCGGAATATTTTGCTTTTTTCTCTGTTACTATCACAGATCTGTCATTTGAGTAACAACAAAACGTCTCTACGAGCACTTTGCGTAAATTGAGAAATTAAAATTTTCGGAATATTTTGCTTTTTCCTCTGTTACTATCACAGATCTGTCATTTGAGTACCACCAAAACGTCTCTATGAGTACTTTGCGTAAATCAAGAAATTAAAATTTTCGGAATTTTTTCCATTTTACTCTATTACTATCACAGATCTTTCATTTGAGTAGCAACCAAACGTCTCTACGAGCACTTTGCGTAAGTCAAGAAATCAAAATTTTAGGAATTTTTCTCTTTTTCCTCTGTTACTATGACAGATCTGTCATTTGAGTAACAACAAAACGTCTCTACGAGTAATTTGCGTAAATCAAGAAATTAAAATTTTCGGAATATTTTGCTTTTTCCTCTGTTACTATCACAGATCTGTCATTTGAGTACCAACAGAACGTCTCTATGAGTAGTTTGCGTAATTCAAGAAATTAAAATTTTCGGAATTTTCTCCATTTTACTCTATTACTATCACAGATCTTTCATTTGAGTAGCAACAAAACGTCTCTACGAGCACTTTGCGTAAGTCAAGAAATCAAAATTTTAGGAATTTTTATCTTTTTCTTCTGTTACTATTACACATCTATCATTTGAGTAACAACAAAACGTCTGTCTCTACGAGCACTTTGTGTAAATCGAGAAATCAATATTTTCGGAATTTTTTCCATTTTACTCTATTACTATCACGGATCTTTGATTTGAGTAGCAACCAAACGTCTCTACGAGCACTTTGCGTAAGTCAAGAAATCAAAATTTTAGGAATTTTTCTCTTTTTCCTCTGTTACTATGACAGATCTGTCATTTGAGTAACAACAAAACGTCTCTACGAGCACTTTGCGTAAATCGAAAAATCAAAATTTTCGGAATTTTTTCCATTTTACTCTATTACTATCACAGATCTTTCATTTGAGTAGCAACAGAACGTCTCTACGAGTACTTTGCGTATATCAAGAAATTAAAATTTTCGGAATATTTTGCTTTTTCCTCTGTTACTATCACAGATCTGTCATTTGAGTAACAACAAAACGTCTCTACGAGTACTTTGCGTATATCAAGAAATTAAAATTTTCGGAATATTTTGCTTTTTTCTCTGTTACTATCACAGATCTGTCATTTGAGTAACAACAAAACGTCTCTACGAGCACTTTGCGTAAATTGAGAAATTAAAATTTTCGGAATATTTTGCTTTTTCCTCTGTTACTATCACAGATCTGTCATTTGAGTACCACCAAAACGTCTCTATGAGTACTTTGCGTAAATCAAGAAATTAAAATTTTCGGAATTTTTTCCATTTTACTCTATTACTATCACAGATCTTTCATTTGAGTAGCAACCAAACGTCTCTACGAGCACTTTGCGTAAGTCAAGAAATCAAAATTTTAGGAATTTTTCTCTTTTTCCTCTGTTACTATGACAGATCTGTCATTTGAGTAACAACAAAACGTCTCTACGAGCACTTTGCGTAAATCGAAAAATCAAAATTTTCGGAATTTTTTCCATTTTACTCTATTACTATCACAGATCTTTCATTTGAGTAGCAACAGAACGTCTCTACGAGTACTTTGCGTAAATCAAGAAATTAAAATTTTTGGAATATTTTGCTTTTTCCTCTGTTACTATCACAGATCTGTCATTTGAGTAACAACAAAACGTCTCTACGAGTACTTTGCGTAAATCAAGAAATTAAAATTTTCGGAATATTTTGCTTTTTCCTCTGTTACTATCACAGATCTGTCATTTGAGTACCAACAGAACGTCTCTATGAGTAGTTTGCGTAATTCAAGAAATTAAAATTTTCGGAATTTTCTCCATTTTACTCTATTACTATCACAGATCTTTCATTTGAGTAGCAACAAAACGTCTCTACGAGCACTTTGCGTAAGTCAAGAAATCAAAATTTTAGGAATTTTTATCTTTTTCTTCTGTTACTATTACAGATCTATCATTTGAGTAACAACAAAACGTCTGTCTCTACGAGCACTTTGTGTAAATCGAGAAATCAATATTTTCGGAATTTTTTCCATTTTACTCTATTACTATCACGGATCTTTGATTTGAGTAGCAACCAAACGTCTCTACGAGCACTTTGCGTAAGTCAAGAAATTAAAATTTTAGGAATTTTTCTCTTTTTCCTCTGTTACTATGACAGATCTGTCATTTGAGTAACAACAAAACGTGTCTACGAGCACTTTGCGTAAATCGAAAAATCAAAATATTCGGAATTTTTTCCTTTTTACTCTATTACTATCACAGATCTTTCATTTGAGTAGCAACAGAACGTCTCTACGAGTACTTTGCGTAAATCAAGAAATTAAAATTTTTGGAATATTTTGCTTTTTCCTCTGTTACTATCACAGATCTGTCATTTGAGTAACAACAAAACGTCTCTACGAGTACTTTGCGTAAATCAAGAAATTAAAATTTTCGGAATATTTTGCTTTTTCCTCTGTTACTATCACAGATCTGTCATTTGAGTACCAACAGAACGTCTCTATGAGTAGTTTGCGTAAATCAAGAAATTAAAATTTTCGGATTTTTTTCTATTTTACTCTATTACTATCACAGATCTTTCATTTGAGTAGCAACCAAACGTCTCTACGAGCACTTTGCGTAAGTCAAGAAATCAAAATTTTAGGAATTTTTCTCTTTTTCCTCTGTTACTATGACAGATCTGTCATTTGAGTAACAACAAAACGTCTCTACGAGCACTATGCGTAAATCGGAAAATCAAAATTTTCGGAATTTTTTCCATTTTACTCTATTACTATCACAGATCTTTCATTTGAGTAGCAACAGAACGTCTCTACGAGTACTTTGCGTAAATCAAGAAATTAAAATTTTTGGAATATTTTGCCTTTTCCTCTGTTACTATCACAGATCTGTCATTTGAGTAACAACAAAACGTTTCTACGAGTACTTTGCGTATATCAAGAAATTAAAATTTTCGGAATATTTTGTATTTTCCTATGTTACTATCACAGATCTGTCATTTGAGTAACAACAAAACGTCTCTACGAGCACTGTGCGTAAATTGAGAAATTAAAATTTTCGGAATATTTTGCTTTTTCCTCTGTTACTATCACAGATCTGTCATTTGAGTACCATCAAAACGTCTCTATGAGTACTTTGCGTAAATCAAGAAATTAAAATTTTCGGAATTTTTTCCATTTTACTCTATTACTATCACAGATCTTTCATTTGAGTAGCAACCAAACGTTTCTACGAGCACTTTGCGTAAGTCAAGAAATCAAAATTTTAGGAATTTTTCTCTTTTTCCTCTGTTACTATGACAGATCTGCCATTTAAGTAACAACAAAACGTCTCTACGAGCACTTTGCGTAAATCGAAAAATCAAAATTTTCGGAATTTTTTCCATTTTACTCTATTACTATCACAGATCTTTCATTTGAGTAGCAACAGAACGTCTCTACGAGTACTTTGCGTAAATCAAGAAATTAAAATTTTTGGAATATTTTGCCTTTTCCTCTGTTACTATCACAGATCTGTCATTTGAGTAACAACAAAACGTTTCTACGAGTACTTTGCGTATATCAAGAAATTAAAATTTTCGGAATATTTTGTATTTTCCTCTGTTACTATCACAGATCTGTCATTTGAGTAACAACAAAACGTCTCTACGAGCACTGTGCGTAAATTGAGAAATTAAAATTTTCGGAATATTTTGCTTTTTCCTCTGTTACTATCACAGATCTGTCATTTGAGTACCATCAAAACGTCTCTATGAGTACTTTGCGTAAATCAAGAAATTACAATTTTCGGAATTTTTTCCATTTTACTCTATTACTATCACAGATCTTTCATTTGAGTAGCAACCAAACGTTTCTACGAGCACTTTGCGTAAGTCAAGAAATCAAAATTTTAGGAATTTTTCTCTTTTTCCTCTGTTACTATGACAGATCTGTCATTTGAGTAACAACAAAACGTCTCTACGAGCACTTTGCGTAAATCGAAAAATCAAAATTTTCTGAATTTTTTCCATTTTACTCTATTACTATCACAGATCTTTCATTTGAGTAGCAACAGAACGTCTCTACGAGTACTTTGCGTAAATCAAGAAATTAAAATTTTTGGAATATTTTGCTTTTTCCTCTGTTACTATCACAGATCTGTCATTTGAGTAACAACAAAACGTTTCTACGAGTACTTTGCGTATATCAAGAAATTAAAATTTTCGGAATATTTTGCTTTTTCCTCTGTTACTATCACAGATCTGTCATTTGAGTAACAACAAAACGTCTCTACGACTACTTTGCGTATATCAAGAAATTAAAATTTTCGGAATATTTTGCTTTTTTCTCTGTTACTATCACAGATCTGTCATTTGAGTACCAACAGAACGTCTCTATGAGTAGTTTGCGTAAATCAAGAAATTAAAATTTTCGGATTTTTTTCTATTTTACTCTATTACTATCACAGATCTTTCATTTGAGTAGCAACCAAACGTCTCTACGAGCACTTTCCGTAAGTCAAGAAATCAAAATTTTAGGAATTTTTCTCTTTTTCCTCTGTTACTATGACAGATCTGTCATTTGAGTAACAACAAAACGTCTCTACGAGCACTATGCGTAAATCGAAAAATCAAAATTTTCGGAATTTTTTCCATTTTACTCTATTACTATCACAGATCTTTCATTTGAGTAGCAACAGAACGTCTCTACGAGTACTTTGCGTAAATCAAGAAATTAAAATTTTTGGAATATTTTGCCTTTTCCTCTGTTACTATCACAGATCTGTCATTTGAGTAACAACAAAACGTTTCTACGAGTACTTTGCGTATATCAAGAAATTAAAATTTTCGGAATATTTTGTATTTTCCTATGTTACTATCACAGATCTGTCATTTGAGTAACAACAAAACGTCTCTACGAGCACTGTGCGTAAATTGAGAAATTAAAATTTTCGGAATATTTTGCTTTTTCCTCTGTTACTATCACAGATCTGTCATTTGAGTACCATCAAAACGTCTCTATGAGTACTTTGCGTAAATCAAGAAATTAAAATTTTCGGAATTTTTTCCATTTTACTCTATTACTATCACAGATCTTTCATTTGAGTAGCAACCAAACGTTTCTACGAGCACTTTGCGTAAGTCAAGAAATCAAAATTTTAGGAATTTTTCTCTTTTTCCTCTGTTACTATGACAGATCTGCCATTTAAGTAACAACAAAACGTCTCTACGAGCACTTTGCGTAAATCGAAAAATCAAAATTTTCGGAATTTTTTCCATTTTACTCTATTACTATCACAGATCTTTCATTTGAGTAGCAACAGAACGTCTCTACGAGTACTTTGCGTAAATCAAGAAATTAAAATTTTTGGAATATTTTGCCTTTTCCTCTGTTACTATCACAGATCTGTCATTTGAGTAACAACAAAACGTTTCTACGAGTACTTTGCGTATATCAAGAAATTAAAATTTTCGGAATATTTTGTATTTTCCTCTGTTACTATCACAGATCTGTCATTTGAGTAACAACAAAACGTCTCTACGAGCACTGTGCGTAAATTGAGAAATTAAAATTTTCGGAATATTTTGCTTTTTCCTCTGTTACTATCACAGATCTGTCATTTGAGTACCATCAAAACGTCTCTATGAGTACTTTGCGTAAATCAAGAAATTACAATTTTCGGAATTTTTTCCATTTTACTCTATTACTATCACAGATCTTTCATTTGAGTAGCAACCAAACGTTTCTACGAGCACTTTGCGTAAGTCAAGAAATCAAAATTTTAGGAATTTTTCTCTTTTTCCTCTGTTACTATGACAGATCTGTCATTTGAGTAACAACAAAACGTCTCTACGAGCACTTTGCGTAAATCGAAAAATCAAAATTTTCTGAATTTTTTCCATTTTACTCTATTACTATCACAGATCTTTCATTTGAGTAGCAACAGAACGTCTCTACGAGTACTTTGCGTAAATCAAGAAATTAAAATTTTTGGAATATTTTGCTTTTTCCTCTGTTACTATCACAGATCTGTCATTTGAGTAACAACAAAACGTTTCTACGAGTACTTTGCGTATATCAAGAAATTAAAATTTTCGGAATATTTTGCTTTTTCCTCTGTTACTATCACAGATCTGTCATTTGAGTAACAACAAAACGTCTCTACGACTACTTTGCGTATATCAAGAAATTAAAATTTTCGGAATATTTTGCTTTTTTCTCTGTTACTATCACAGATCTGTCATTTGAGTAACAACAAAACGTCTCTACGAGCACTTTGCGTAAATTGAGAAATTAAAATTTTCGGAATATTTTGCTTTTTCCTCTGTTACTATCACAGATCTGTCATTTGAGTACCACCAAAACGTCTCTATGAGTACTTTGCGTAAATCAAGAAATTAAAATTTTCGGAATTTTTTCCATTTTACTCTATTACTATCACAGATCTTTCATTTGAGTAGCAACCAAACGTCTCTACGAGCACTTTGCGTAAGTCAAGAAATCAAAATTTTAGGAATTTTTCTCTTTTTCCTCTGTTACTATGACAGATCTGTCATTTGAGTAACAACAAAACGTCTCTACGAGCACTTTGCGTAAATCGAAAAATCAAAATTTTCGGAATTTTTTCCATTTTACTCTATTACTATCACAGATCTTTCATTTGAGTAGCAACAGAACGTCTCTACGAGTACTTTGCGTAAATCAAGAAATTAAAATTTTTGGAATATTTTGCTTTTTCCTCTGTTACTATCACAGATCTGTCATTTGAGTAACAACAAAACGTCTCTACGAGTAATTTGCGTAAATCAAGAAATTAAAATTTTCGGAATATTTTGCTTTTTCCTCTGTTACTATCACAGATCTGTCATTTGAGTACCAACAGAACGTCTCTATGAGTAGTTTGCGTAATTCAAGAAATTAAAATTTTCGGAATTTTCTCCATTTTACTCTATTACTATCACAGATCTTTCATTTGAGTAGCAACAAAACGTCTCTACGAGCACTTTGCGTAAGTCAAGAAATCAAAATTTTAGGAATTTTTATCTTTTTCTTCTGTTACTATTACAGATCTATCATTTGAGTAACAACAAAACGTCTGTCTCTACGAGCACTTTGTGTAAATCGAGAAATCAATATTTTCGGAATTTTTTCCATTTTACTCTATTACTATCACGGATCTTTGATTTGAGTAGCAACCAAACGTCTCTACGAGCACTTTGCGTAAGTCAAGAAATCAAAATTTTAGGAATTTTTCTCTTTTTCCTCTGTTACTATGACAGATCTGTCATTTGAGTAACAACAAAACGTCTCTACGAGCACTTTGCGTAAATCGAAAAATCAAAATTTTCGGAATTTTTTCCATTTTACTCTATTACTATCACAGATCTTTCATTTGAGTAGCAACAGAACGTCTCTACGAGTACTTTGCGTAAATCAAGAAATTAAAATTTTCGGAATATTTTGCTTTTTCCTCTGTTACTATCACAGATCTGTCATTTGAGTACCAACAGAACGTCTCTATGAGTAGTTTGCGTAATTCAAGAAATTAAAATTTTCGGAATTTTCTCCATTTTACTCTATTACTATCACAGATCTTTCATTTGAGTAGCAACAAAACGTCTCTACGAGCACTTTGCGTAAGTCAAGAAATCAAAATTTTAGGAATTTTTATCTTTTTCTTCTGTTACTATTACAGATCTATCATTTGAGTAACAACAAAACGTCTGTCTCTACGAGCACTTTGTGTAAATCGAGAAATCAATATTTTCGGAATTTTTTCCATTTTACTCTATTACTATCACGGATCTTTGATTTGAGTAGCAACCAAACGTCTCTACGAGCACTTTGCGTAAGTCAAGAAATCAAAATTTTAGAAATTTTTCTCTTTTTCCTCTGTTACTATGACAGATCTGTCATTTGAGTAACAACAAAACGTCTCTACGAGCACTTTGCGTAAATCGAAAAATCAAAATTTTCGGAATTTTTTCCATTTTACTCTATTACTATCACAGATCTTTCATTTGAGTAGCAACAGAACGTCTCTACGAGTACTTTGCGTAAATCAAGAAATTAAAATTTTTGGAATATTTTGCTTTTTCCTCTGTTACTATCACAGATCTGTCATTTGAGTAACAACAAAACGTTTCTACGAGTACTTTGCGTATATCAAGAAATTAAAATTTTCGGAATATTTTGCTTTTTCCTCTGTTACTATCACAGATCTGTCATTTGAGTAACAACAAAACGTCTCTACGAGTACTTTGCGTATATCAAGAAATTAAAATTTTCGGAATATTTTGCTTTTTCCTCTGTTACTATCACAGATCTGTCATTTGAGTACCACCAAAACGTCTCTATGAGTACTTTGCGTAAATCAAGAAATTAAAATTTTCGGAATTTTTTCCATTTTACTCTATTACTATCACAGATCTTTCATTTGAGTAGCAACCAAACGTCTCTACGAGCACTTTGCGTAAGTCAAGAAATCAAAATTTTAGGAATTTTTCTCTTTTTCCTCTGTTACTATGACAGATCTGTCATTTGAGTAACAACAAAACGTCTCTACGAGCACTTTGCGTAAATCGAAAAATCAAAATTTTCGGAATTTTTTCCATTTTACTCTATTACTATCACAGATCTTTCATTTGAGTAGCAACAGAACGTCTCTACGAGTACTTTGCGTAAATCAAGAAATTAAAATTTTTGGAATATTTTGCTTTTTCCTCTGTTACTATCACAGATCTGTCATTTGAGTAACAACAAAACGTCTCTACGAGTACTTTGCGTAAATCAAGAAATTAAAATTTTCGGAATATTTTGCTTTTTCCTCTGTTACTATCACAGATCTGTCATTTGAGTACCAACAGAACGTCTCTATGAGTAGTTTGCGTAATTCAAGAAATTAAAATTTTCGGAATTTTCTCCATTTTACTCTATTACTATCACAGATCTTTCATTTGAGTAGCAACAAAACGTCTCTACGAGCACTTTGCGTAAGTCAAGAAATCAAAATTTTAGGAATTTTTATCTTTTTCTTCTGTTACTATTACAGATCTATCATTTGAGTAACAACAAAACGTCTGTCTCTACGAGCACTTTGTGTAAATCGAGAAATCAATATTTTCGGAATTTTTTCCATTTTACTCTATTACTATCACGGATCTTTGATTTGAGTAGCAACCAAACGTCTCTACGAGCACTTTGCGTAAGTCAAGAAATCAAAATTTTAGGAATTTTTCTCTTTTTCCTCTGTTACTATGACAGATCTGTCATTTGAGTAACAACAAAACGTCTCGACGAGCACTTTGCGTAAATCGAAAAATCAAAATTTTCGGAATTTTTTCCATTTTACTCTATTACTATCACATATCTTTCATTTGAGTAGCAACAGAACGTCTCTACGAGTACTGTGGGTAAATCAAGAAATTAAAATTTTCGGAATATTTTGCTTTTTCCTCTGTTACTATCACAGATCTGTCATTTGAGTACCAACAGAACGTCTCTATGAGTAGTTTGCGTAAATCAAGAAATTAAAATTTTCGGATTTTTTTCCATTTTACTCTATTACTATCACAGATCTTTCATTTGAGTAGCAACCAAACGTCTCTACGAGCACTTTGCGTAAGTCAAGAAATCAAAATTTTAGGAATTTTTCTCTTTTTCCTCTGTTACTATGACAGATCTGTCATTTGAGTAACAACAAAACGTCTCTACGAGCACTATGCGTAAATCGAAAAATCAAAATTTTCGGAATTTTTTCCATTTTACTCTATTACTATCACAGATCTTTCATTTGAGTAGCAACAGAACGTCTCTACGAGTACTTTGCGTAAATCAAGAAATAAAAATTTTCGGAATATTTTGTATTTTCCTCTGTTACTATCACAGATCTGTCATTTGAGTAACAACAAAACGTTTCTACGAGTACTTTGCGTATATCAAGAAATTAAAATTTTCGGAATATTTTGTATTTTCCTCTGTTACTATCACAGATCTGTCATTTGAGTAACAACAAAACGTCTCTACGAGCACTGTGCGTAAATTGAGAAATTAAAATTTTCGGAATATTTTGCTTTTTCCTCTGTTACTATCACAGATCTGTCATTTGAGTACCATCAAAACGTCTCTATGGGTACTTTGCGTAAATCAAGAAATTAAAATTTTCGGAATTTTTTCCATTTTACTCTATTACTATCACAGATCTTTCATTTGAGTAGCAACCAAACGTTTCTACGAGCACTTTGCGTAAGTCAAGAAATCAAAATTTTAGGAATTTTTCTCTTTTTCCTCTGTTACTATGACAGATCTGCCATTTGAGTAACAACAAAACGTCTCTACGAGCACTTTGCGTAAATCGAAAAATCAAAATTTTCGGAATTTTTTCCATTTTACTCTATTACTATCACAGATCTTTCATTTGAGTAGCAACAGAACGTCTCTACGAGTACTTTGCGTAAATCAAGAAATTAAAATTTTTGGAATATTTTGCCTTTTCCTGTTACTATCACAGATCTGTCATTTGAGTAACAACAAAACGTTTCTACGAGTACTTTGCGTATATCAAGAAATTAAAAATTTCGGAATATTTTGTATTTTCCTCTGTTACTATCACAGATCTGTCATTTGAGTAACAACAAAACGTCTCTACGAGCACTGTGCGTAAATTGAGAAATTAAAATTTTCGGAATATTTTGCTTTTTCCTCTGTTACTATCACAGATCTGTCATTTGAGTACCATCAAAACGTCTCTATGAGTACTTTGCGTAAATCAAGAAATTAAAATTTTCGGAATTTTTTCCATTTTACTCTATTACTATCACAGATCTTTCATTTGAGTAGCAACCAAACGTTTCTACGAGCACTTTGCGTAAGTCAAGAAATCAAAATTTTAGGAATTTTTCTCTTTTTCCTCTGTTACTATGACAGATCTGTCATTTGAGTAACAACAAAACGTCTCTACGAGCACTTTGCGTAAATCGAAAAAACAAAATTTTCGGAATTTTTTCCATTTTACTCTATTACTATCACAGATCTTTCATTTGAGTAGCAACAGAACGTCTCTACGAGTACTTTGCGTAAATCAAGAAATTAAAATTTGGAATATTTTGCTTTTTCCTCTGTTACTATCACAGATCTGTCATTTGAGTAACAACAAAACGTCTCTACGAGTACTTTGCGTAAATCAAGAAAATAAAATTTTCGGAATATTTTGCTTTTTCTTCTGTTACTATCACAGATCTGGCATTTGAGTAGCAACAAAATGTTTCTACGACCACTTTGCGTAAATCAAGAAATTAAAATTTTCGGAATATTTTGCTTTTTCCTCTGTTACTATCACAGATCTGTCATTTGAGTACCAACAAAACGTCTCGATGAGTAGTTTGCGTAAATCAAGAAATTAAAATTTTCGGATTTTTTTCCATTTTACTCTATTACTATCACAGATCTTTCATTTGAGTAGCAACCAAACGTCTCTACGAGCACTTTGCGTAAGTCAAGAAATCAAAATTTTAGGAATTTTTCTCTTTTTCCTCTGTTCCTATGACAGATCTGTCATTTGAGTAACAACAAAACGTCTCTACGAGCACTTTGCGTAAATCGAAAAATCAAAATTTTCGGAATTTTTTCCATTTTATTCTATTACTATCACGGATCTTTCATTTGAGTAGCAACAGAACGTCTCTACGAGTACTTTGCGTAAATCAAGAAATTAAAATTTTTGGAATATTTTGCTTTTCCCTCTGTTACTATCACAGATCTGTCATTTGAGTAACAACAAAACGTCTCTACGAGTACTTTGCGTAAATCAAGAAAATAAAATTTTCGAAATATTTTGCTTTTTCTTCTGTTACAATCACAGATCTGGCATTTGAGTAGCAACAAAATGTCTCTACGACCACTTTGCGTAAATCAAGAAATTAAAATTTTCGGAATATTTTGCTTTTTCCTCTGTTACTATCACAGATCTGTCATTTGAGAACCAACAAAACGTCTCGATGAGTAGTTTGCGTAAATCAAGAAATTAAAATTTTCGGATTTTTTTCCATTTTACTCTATTACTATCACAGATCTTTCATTTGAGTAGCAACCAAACGTCTCTACGAGCACTTTGCGTAAGTCAAGAAATCAAAATTTTAGGAATTTTTCTCTTTTTCCTCTGTTACTATGACAGATCTGTCATTTGAGTAACAACAAAACGTCTATACGAGCACTTTGCGTAAATCGAAAAATCAAAATTTTCGGAATTTTTTCCATTTTACTCTATTACTCTCACAGATCTTTCATTTGAGTAGCAACAGAACGTCTCTAAGAGTACTTTGCGTAAATCAAGAAATTAAAATTTTTGGAATATTTTGCCTTTTCCTCTGTTACTATCACAGATCTGTCATTTGAGTAACAACAAAACGTTTCTACGAGTACTTTGCGTATATCAAGAAATTAAAATTTTCGGAATATTTTGTATTTTCCTCTGTTACTATCACAGATCTGTCATTTGAGTAACAACAAAACGTCTCTACGAGCACCGTGCGTAAATTGAGAAATTAAAATTTTCGGAATATTTTGCTTTTTCCTCTGTTACTATCACAGATCTGTCATTTGAGTACCATCAAAACGTCTCTATGAGTACTTTGCGTAAATCAAGAAATTAAAATTTTCGGAATTTTTTCCATTTTACTCTATTACTATCACAGATCTTTCATTTGAGTAGCAACCAAACGTTTCTACGAGCACTTTGCGTAAGTCAAGAAATCAATCTGATCTGTCATTTGAGTACCAACAAAAGATCTCGATGAGTAGTTTGCGTAAATCAAGAAATTAAAATTTTCGGATTTTTTTCCATTTTACTCTATTACTATCACAGATCTTTCATTTGAGTAGCAACCAAACGTCTCTACGAGCACTTTGCGTAAGTCAAGAAATCAAAATTTTAGGAATTTTTCTCTTTTTCCTCTGTTCCTATGACAGATCTGTCATTTGAGTAACAACAAAACGTCTCTACGAGCACTTTGCGTAAATCGAAAAATCAAAATTTTCGGAATTTTTTCCATTTTATTCTATTACTATCACAGATCTTTCATTTGAGTAGCAACAGAACGTCTCTACGAGTACTTTGCGTAAATCAAGAAATTAAAATTTTTGGAATATTTTGCTTTTCCCTCTGTTACTATCACAGATCTGTCATTTGAGTAACAACAAAACGTCTCTACGAGTACTTTGCGTAAATCAAGAAAATAAAATTTTCGAAATATTTTGCTTTTTCTTCTGTTACAATCACAGATCTGGCATTTGAGTAGCAACAAAATGTCTCTACGACCACTTTGCGTAAATCAAGAAATTAAAATTTTCGGAATATTTTGCTTTTTCCTCTGTTACTATCACAGATCTGTCATTTGAGAACCAACAAAACGTCTCGATGAGTAGTTTGCGTAAATCAAGAAATTAAAATTTTCGGATTTTTTTCCATTTTACTCTATTACTATCACAGATCTTTCATTTGAGTAGCAACCAAACGTCTCTACGAGCACTTTGCGTAAGTCAAGAAATCAAAATTTTAGGAATTTTTCTCTTTTTCCTCTGTTACTATGACAGATCTGTCATTTGAGTAACAACAAAACGTCTATACGAGCACTTTGCGTAAATCGAAAAATCAAAATTTTCGGAATTTTTTCCATTTTACTCTATTACTCTCACAGATCTTTCATTTGAGTAGCAACAGAACGTCTCTAAGAGTACTTTGCGTAAATCAAGAAATTAAAATTTTTGGAATATTTTGCCTTTTCCTCTGTTACTATCACAGATCTGTCATTTGAGTAACAACAAAACGTTTCTACGAGTACTTTGCGTATATCAAGAAATTAAAATTTTCGGAATATTTTGTATTTTCCTCTGTTACTATCACAGATCTGTCATTTGAGTAACAACAAAACGTCTCTACGAGCACCGTGCGTAAATTGAGAAATTAAAATTTTCGGAATATTTTGCTTTTTCCTCTGTTACTATCACAGATCTGTCATTTGAGTACCATCAAAACGTCTCTATGAGTACTTTGCGTAAATCAAGAAATTAAAATTTTCGGAATTTTTTCCATTTTACTCTATTACTATCACAGATCTTTCATTTGAGTAGCAACCAAACGTTTCTACGAGCACTTTGCGTAAGTCAAGAAATCAAAATTTTAGGAATTTTTCTCTTTTTCCTCTGTTACTATGACAGATCTGCCATTTGAGTAACAAATCGTCTCTACGAGCACTTTGCGTAAATCGAAAAAACAAAATTTTCGGAATTTTTTCCATTTTACTCTATTACTATCACAGATCTTTCATTTGAGTAGCAACAGAACGTCTCTACGAGTACTTTGCGTAAATCAAGAAATTAAAATTTTTGGAATATTTTGCCTTTTCCTCTGTTACTATCACAGATCTGTCATTTGAGTAACAACAAAACGTTTCTACGAGTACTTTGCGTATATCAAGAAATTAATATTTTCGGAATATTTTGTATTTTCCTCTGTTACTATCACAGATCTGTCATTTGAGTAACAACAAAACGTCTCTACGAGCACTGTGCGTAAATTGAGAAATTAAAATTTTCGGAATATTTTGCTTTTTCCTCTGTTACTATCACAGATCTGTCATTTGAGTACCATCAAAACGTCTCTATGAGTACTTTGCGTAAATCAAGAAATTAAAATTTTCGGAATTTTTTCCATTTTACTCTATTACTATCACAGATCTTTCATTTGAGTAGCAACCAAACGTTTCTACGAGCACTTTGCGTAAGTCAAGAAATCAAAATTTTAGGAATTTTTCTCTTTTTCCTCTGTTACTATGACAGATCTGTCATTTGAGTAACAACAAAACGTCTCTACGAGCACTTTGCGTAAATCAAAAAATCAAATTTTTTTCCATTTTACTCTATTACTATCACAGATCTTTCATTTGAGTAGCAACAGAACGTCTCTACGAGTACTTTGCGTAAATCAAGAAATTAAAATTTTTGGAATATTTTGCTTTTCCCTCTGTTACTATCACAGATCTGTCATTTGAGTAACAACAAAACGTCTCTACGAGTACTTTGCGTAAATCAAGAAAATAAAATTTTCGAAATATTTTGCTTTTTCTTCTGTTACAATCACAGATCTGGCATTTGAGTAGCAACAAAATGTCTCTACGACCACTTTGCGTAAATCAAGAAATTAAAATTTTCGGAATATTTTGCTTTTTCCTCTGTTACTATCACAGATCTGTCATTTGAGAACCAACAAAACGTCTCGATGAGTAGTTTGCGTAAATCAAGAAATTAAAATTTTCGGATTTTTTTCCATTTTACTCTATTACTATCACAGATCTTTCATTTGAGTAGCAACCAAACGTCTCTACGAGCACTTTGCGTAAGTCAAGAAATCAAAATTTTAGGAATTTTTCTCTTTTTCCTCTGTTACTATGACAGATCTGTCATTTGAGTAACAACAAAACGTCTATACGAGCACTTTGCGTAAATCGAAAAATCAAAATTTTCGGAATTTTTTCCATTTTACTCTATTACTCTCACAGATCTTTCATTTGAGTAGCAACAGAACGTCTCTAAGAGTACTTTGCGTAAATCAAGAAATTAAAATTTTTGGAATATTTTGCCTTTTCCTCTGTTACTATCACAGATCTGTCATTTGAGTAACAACAAAACGTTTCTACGAGTACTTTGCGTATATCAAGAAATTAAAATTTTCGGAATATTTTGTATTTTCCTCTGTTACTATCACAGATCTGTCATTTGAGTAACAACAAAACGTCTCTACGAGCACCGTGCGTAAATTGAGAAATTAAAATTTTCGGAATATTTTGCTTTTTCCTCTGTTACTATCACAGATCTGTCATTTGAGTACCATCAAAACGTCTCTATGAGTACTTTGCGTAAATCAAGAAATTAAAATTTTCGGAATTTTTTCCATTTTACTCTATTACTATCACAGATCTTTCATTTGAGTAGCAACCAAACGTTTCTACGAGCACTTTGCGTAAGTCAAGAAATCAAAATTTTAGGAATTTTTCTCTTTTTCCTCTGTTACTATGACAGATCTGCCATTTGACTAACAACAAATCGTCTCTACGAGCACTTTGCGTAAATCGAAAAAACAAAATTTTCGGAATTTTTTCCATTTTACTCTATTACTATCACAGATCTTTCATTTGAGTAGCAACAGAACGTCTCTACGAGTACTTTGCGTAAATCAAGAAATTAAAATTTTTGGAATATTTTGCCTTTTCCTCTGTTACTATCACAGATCTGTCATTTGAGTAACAACAAAACGTTTCTACGAGTACTTTGCGTATATCAAGAAATTAAAATTTTCGGAATATTTTGTATTTTCCTCTGTTACTATCACAGATCTGTCATTTGAGTAACAACAAAACGTCTCTACGAGCACTGTGCGTAAATTGAGAAATTAAAATTTTCGGAATATTTTGCTTTTTCCTCTGTTACTATCACAGATCTGTCATTTGAGTACCATCAAAACGTCTCTATGAGTACTTTGCGTAAATCAAGAAATTAAAATTTTCGGAATTTTTTCCATTTTACTCTATTACTATCACAGATCTTTCATTTGAGTAGCAACCAAACGTTTCTACGAGCACTTTGCGTAAGTCAAGAAATCAAAATTTTAGGAATTTTTCTCTTTTTCCTCTGTTACTATGACAGATCTGTCATTTGAGTAACAACAAAACGTCTCTACGAGCACTTTGCGTAAATCAAAAAATCAAAATTTTTTCCATTTTACTCTATTACTATCACAGATCTTTCATTTGAGTAGCAACAGAACGTCTCTACGAGTACTTTGCGTAAATCAAGAAATTAAAATTTTTGGAATATTTTGCTTTTTCCTCTGTTACTATCACAGATCTGTCATTTGAGTAACAACAAAACGTCTCTACGAGTACTTTGCGTAAATCAAGAAAATAAAATTTTCGGAATATTTTGCTTTTTCTTCTGTTACTATCACAGATCTGGCATTTGAGTAGCAACAAAATGTCTCTACGACCACTTTGCGTAAATCAAGAAATTAAAATTTTCGGAATATTTTGCTTTTTCCTCTGTTACTATCACAGATCTGTCATTTGAGTACCAACAAAACGTCTCGATGAGTAGTTTGCGTAAATCAAGAAATTAAAATTTTCGGATTTTTTTCCATTTTACTCTATTACTATCACAGATCTTTCATTTGAGTAGCAACCAAACGTCTCTACGAGGACTTTGCGTAAGTCAAGAAATCAAAATTTTAGGAATTTTTCTCTTTTTCCTCTGTTACTATGACAGATCTGTCATTTGAGTAACAACAAAACGTCTCTACGAGCACTTTGCGTAAATCGAAAAATCAAAATTTTCGGAATTTTTTCCATTTTATTCTATTACTATCACAGATCTTTCATTTGAGTAGCAACAGAACGTCTCTACGAGTACTTTGCGTAAATCAAGAAATTAAAATTTTTGGGATATTTTGCTTTTTCCTCTGTTACTATCACAGATCTGTCATTTGAGTAACAACAAAACGTCTCTACGAGTACTTTGCGTAAATCAAGAAAATAAAATTTTCGAAATATTTTGCTTTTTCTTCTGTTACTATCACAGATCTGGCATTTGAGTAGCAACAAAATGTCTCTACGACCACTTTGCGTAAATCAAGAAATTAAAATTTTCGGAATATTTTGCTTTTTCCTCTGTTACTATCACAGATCTGTCATTTGAGTACCAACAAAACGTCTCGATGAGTAGTTTGCGTAAATCAAGAAATTAAAATTTTCGGATTTTTTTCCATTTTACTCTATTACTATCACAGATCTTTCATTTGAGTAGCAACCAAACGTCTCTACGAGCACTTTGCGTAAGTCAAGAAATCAAAATTTTAGGAATTTTTCTCTTTTTCCTCTGTTACTATGACAGATCTGTCATTTGAGTAACAACAAAACGTCTCTACGAGCACTTTGCGTAAATCGAAAAATCACAATTTTCGGAATTTTTTCCATTTTATTCTATTACTATCACAGATCTTTCATTTGAGTAGCAACAGAACGTCTCTACGAGTACTTTGCGTAAATCAAGAAATTAAAATTTTTGGAATATTTTGCTTTTTCCTCTGTTACTATCACAGATCTGTCATTTGAGTAACAACAAAACGTCTCTACGAGTACTTTGCGTAAATCAAGAAAATAAAATTTTCGAAATATTTTGCTTTTTCTTCTGTTACTATCACAGATCTGGCATTTGAGTAGCAACAAAATGTCTCTACGACCACTTTGCGTAAATCAAGAAATTAAAATTTTCGGAATATTTTGCTTTTTCCTCTGTTACTATCACAGATCTGTCATTTGAGTACCAACAAAACGTCTCGATGAGTAGTTTGCGTAAATCAACAAATTAAAATTTTCGGTTTTTTTCCATTTTACTCTATTACTATCACAGATCTTTCATTTGAGTGGCAACCAAACGTCTCTACGAGCACTTTGCGTAAGTCAAGAAATCAAAATTTTAGGAATTTTTCTCTTTTTCCTCTGTTACTATGACAGATCTGTCATTTGAGTAACAACAAAACGTCTCTACGAGCACTTTGCGTAAATCGAAAAATCAAAATTTTCGGAATTTTTTCCATTTTACTCTATTACTATCACAGATCTTTCATTTGAGTAGCAACAGAACGTCTCTAAGAGTACTTTGCGTAAATCAAGAAATTAAAATTTTTGGAATATTTTGCCTTTTCCTCTGTTACTATCACAGATCTGTCATTTGAGTAACAACAAAACGTTTCTACGAGTACTTTGCGTATTACAAGAAATTAAAATTTTCGGAATATTTTGTATTTTCCTCTGTTACTATCACAGATCTGTCATTTGAGTAACAACAAAACGTTTCTACGAGTACTTTGCGTATATCAAGAAATTAAAATTTTCGGAATATTTTGTATTTTCCTCTGTTACTATCACAGATCTGTCATTTGAGTAACAACAAAACGTCTCTACGAGCACCGTGCGTAAATTGAGAAATTAAAATTTTCGGAATATTTTGCTTTTTCCTCTGTTACTATCACAGATCTGTCATTTGAGTACCATCAAAACGTCTCTATGAGTACTTTGCGTAAATCAAGAAATTAAAATTTTCGGAATTTTTTCCATTTTACTCTATTACTATCACAGATCTTTCATTTGAGTAGCAACCAAACGTTTCTACGAGCACTTTGCGTAAGTCAAGAAATCAAAATTTTAGGAATTTTTCTCTTTTTCCTCTGTTACTATGACAGATCTGCCATTTGAGTAACAACAAATCGTCTCTACGAGCACTTTGCGTAAATCGAAAAAACAAAATTTTCGGAATTTTTTCCATTTTACTCTATTACTATCACAGATCTTTCATTTGAGTAGCAACAGAACGTCTCTACGAGTACTTTGCGTAAATCAAGAAATTAAAATTTTTGGAATATTTTGCCTTTTCCTCTGTTACTATCACAGATCTGTCATTTGAGTAACAACAAAACGTTTCTACGAGTACTTTGCGTATATCAAGAAATTAAAATTTTCGGAATATTTTGTATTTTCCTCTGTTACTATCACAGATCTGTCATTTGAGTAACAACAAAACGTCTCTACGAGCACTGTGCGTAAATTGAGAAATTAAAATTTTCGGAATATTTTGCTTTTTCCTCTGTTACTATCACAGATCTGTCATTTGAGTACCATCAAAACGTCTCTATGAGTACTTTGCGTAAATCAAGAAATTAAAATTTTCGGAATTTTTTCCATTTTACTCTATTACTATCACAGATCTTTCATTTGAGTAGCAACCAAACGTTTCTACGAGCACTTTGCGTAAGTCAAGAAATCAAAATTTTAGGAATTTTTCTCTTTTTCCTCTGTTACTATGACAGATCTGTCATTTGAGTAACAACAACACGTCTCTACGAGCACTTTGCGTAAATCAAAAAATCAAATTTTTTTCCATTTTACTCTATTACTATCACAGATCTTTCATTTGAGTAGCAACAGAACGTCTCTACGAGTACTTTGCGTAAATCAAGAAATTAAAATTTTTGGAATATTTTGCTTTTTCCTCTGTTACTATCACAGATCTGTCATTTGAGTAACAACAAAACGTCTCTACGAGTACTTTGCGTAAATCAAGAAAATAAAATTTTCGGAATATTTTGCTTTTTCTTCTGTTACTATCACAGATCTGGCATTTGAGTAGCAACAAAATGTCTCTACGACCACTTTGCGTAAATCAAGAAATTAAAATTTTCGGAATATTTTGCTTTTTCCTCTGTTACTATCACAGATCTGTCATTTGAGTACCAACAAAACGTCTCGATGAGTAGTTTGCGTAAATCAAGAAATTAAAATTTTCGGATTTTTTTCCATTTTACTCTATTACTATCACAGATCTTTCATTTGAGTAGCAACCAAACGTCTCTACGAGCACTTTGCGTAAGTCAAGAAATCAAAATTTTAGGAATTTTTCTCTTTTTCCTCTGTTACTATGACAGATCTGTCATTTGAGTAACAACAAAACGTCTCTACGAGCACTTTGCGTAAATCGAAAAATCAAAATTTTCGGAATTTTTTCCATTTTATTCTATTACTATCACAGATCTTTCATTTGAGTAGCAACAGAACGTCTCTACGAGTACTTTGCGTAAATCAAGAAATTAAAATTTTTGGGATATTTTGCTTTTTCCTCTGTTACTATCACAGATCTGTCATTTGAGTAACAACAAAACGTCTCTACGAGTACTTTGCGTAAATCAAGAAAATAAAATTTTCGAAATATTTTGCTTTTTCTTCTGTTACTATCACAGATCTGGCATTTGAGTAGCAACAAAATGTCTCTACGACCACTTTGCGTAAATCAAGAAATTAAAATTTTCGGAATATTTTGCTTTTTCCTCTGTTACTATCACAGATCTGTCATTTGAGTACCAACAAAACGTCTCGATGAGTAGTTTGCGTAAATCAAGAAATTAAAATTTTCGGATTTTTTTCCATTTTACTCTATTACTATCACAGATCTTTCATTTGAGTAGCAACCAAACGTCTCTACGAGCACTTTGCGTAAGTCAAGAAATCAAAATTTTAGGAATTTTTCTCTTTTTCCTCTGTTACTATGACAGATCTGTCATTTGAGTAACAACAAAACGTCTCTACGAGCACTTTGCGTAAATCGAAAAATCAAAATTTTCGGAATTTTTTCCATTTTATTCTATTACTATCACAGATCTTTCATTTGAGTAGCAACAGAACGTCTCTACGAGTACTTTGCGTAAATCAAGAAATTAAAATTTTTGGAATATTTTGCTTTTTCCTCTGTTACTATCACAGATCTGTCATTTGAGTAACAACAAAACGTCTCTACGAGTACTTTGCGTAAATCAAGAAAATAAAATTTTCGAAATATTTTGCTTTTTCTTCTGTTACTATCACAGATCTGGCATTTGAGTAGCAACAAAATGTCTCTACGACCACTTTGCGTAAATCAAGAAATTAAAATTTTCGGAATATTTTGCTTTTTCCTCTGTTACTATCACAGATCTGTCATTTGAGTACCAACAAAACGTCTCGATGAGTAGTTTGCGTAAATCAACAAATTAAAATTTTCGGTTTTTTTCCATTTTACTCTATTACTATCACAGATCTTTCATTTGAGTAGCAACCAAACGTCTCTACGAACACTTTGCGTAAGTCAAGAAATCAAAATTTTAGGAATTTTTCTCTTTTTCCTCTGTTACTATGACAGATTTGTCATTTGAGTAACAACAAAACGTCTCTACGAGCACTTTGCGTAAATCGAAAAATCAAAATTTTCGGAATTTTTTCCATTTTACTCTATTACTATCACAGATCTTTCATTTGAGTAGCAACAGAACGTCTCTAAGAGTACTTTGCGTAAATCAAGAAATTAAAATTTTTGGAATATTTTGCCTTTTCCTCTGTTACTATCACAGATCTGTCATTTGAGTAACAACAAAACGTTTCTACGAGTACTTTGCGTATTACAAGAAATTAAAATTTTCGGAATATTTTGTATTTTCCTCTGTTACTATCACAGATCTGTCATTTGAGTAACAACAAAACGTCTCTACGAGCACTGTGCGTAAATTGAGAAATTAAAATTTTCGGAATATTTTGCTTTTTCCTCTGTTACTATCACAGATCTGTCATTTGAGTACCATCAAAACGTCTCTATGAGTACTTTGCGTAAATCAAGAAATTAAAATTTTCGGAATTTTTTCCATTTTACTCTATTACTATCACAGATCTTTCATTTGAGTAGCAACCAAACGTCTCTACGAGCACTTTGCGTAAGTCAAGAAATCAAAATTTTCGGAATTTTTCTCTTTTTCCTCTGTTACTATGACAGATCTGTCATTTGAGTAACAACAAAACGTCTCTACGAGCACTTTGCGTAAATCAAAAAATCAAAATTTTCGGAATTTTTTCCATTTTAATCTATTACTATCACAGATCTTTCATTTGAGTAGCAACAGAATGTCTCTACGAGTACTTTGCGTAAATCAAGAAACTAAAATTATTGGAATATTTTGCTTTTTCCTCTGTTACTATCACAGATCTGTCATTTGAGTAACAACAAAACGTCTCTACGAGTACTTTGCGTAAATCAAGAAAATAAAATTTTCGGAATATTTTGCTTTTTCTTCTGTTACTATCAGAGATCTGGCATTTGAGTAGCAACAAAATGTCTCTACGACCACTTTGCGTAAATCAAGAAATTAAGATTTTCGGAATATTTTGCTTTTTCCTCTGTTACTATCACAGATCTGTCATTTGAGTACCAACAAAACGTCTCGATGAGTAGTTTGCGTAAATCAAGAAATTAAAATTTTCGGATTTTTTTCCATTTTACTCTATTACTATCACAGATCTTTCATTTGAGTAGCAACCAAACGTCTCTACGAGCACTTTGCGTAAATCGAAAAATCAAAATTTTCGGAATTTTTTCCATTTTACTTTTGATTTTTCGATTTACGCAAAGTGCTCGTAGAGACGTTTTGTTGTTACTCAAATGACAGATCTGTCATAGTAACAGAGGAAAAAGAGAAAAATTCCTAAAATTTTGATTTCTTGACTTACGCAAAGTGCTCGTAGAGACGTTTGGTTGCTACTCAAATGAAAGATCTGTGATAGTAATAGAGTTTAACAGAGGAAAAATCCGAAAATTTTAATTTCTTGATTTACGCAAACTACTCATCGAGACGTTTTGTTGGTACTCAAATGACAGATCTGTGATAGTAACAGAGGAAAAAGCAAAATATTCCGAAAATTTTAATTTCTTGATTTACGCAAATTGGTCGTAGAGACATTTTGTTGCTACTCAAATGCCAGATCTGTGATAGTAACAGAAGAAAAAGCAAAATATTCCGAAAATTTTATTTTCTTGATTTACGCAAAGTACTCGTCGAGACGTTTTGTTGTTACTCAAATGACAGATCTGTGATAGTAACAGAGGAAAAAGCAAAATATTCCAAAAATTTTAATTTCTTGATTTACGCAAAGTACTCGTAGAGACGTTCTGTTGCTACTCAAATGAAAGATCTGTGATAGTAATAGAGTAAAATGGAAAAAAATCCGAAAATTTTGATTTTTCGATTTACGCAGTGCTCGTAGAGACGTTTTGTTGTTACTCAAATGACAGATCTGTCATAGTAACAGAGGAAAAAGAGAAAAATTCCTAAAATTTTGATTTCTTGACTTACGCAAAGTGCTCGTAGAGACGTTTGGTTGCTACTGAAATGAAAGATCTGTGATAGTAATAGAGTAAAATGGAAAAAATTCCGAAAATTTTAATTTCTTGATTTACGCAAAGTACTCATAGACGTTTTGATGGTACTCAAATGACAGATCTGTGATAGTAACAGAGGAAAAAGCAAAATATTCCGAAAATTTTAATTTCTCAATTTACGCACAGTGCTCTTAGAGACGTTTTGTTGTTACTCAAATGACAGATCTGTGATAGTAACAGAGGAAAAGGCAAAATATTCCAAAAATTTTAATTTCTTGATTTACGCAAAGTACTCGTAGAGACGTTCTGTTGCTACTCAAATGAAAGATCTGTGATAGTAATAGAGTAAAATGGAAAAAATTCCGAAAATTTTGATTTTTCGATTTACGCAAAGTGCTCGTAGAGACGTTTTGTTGTTACTCAAATGGCAGATCTGTCATAGTAACAGAGGAAAAAGAGAAAAATTCCTATAATTTTGATTTCTTGACTTACGTAAAGTGCTCGTAGAAACGTTTGGTTGCTACTCAAATGAAAGATCTGTGATAGTAATAGAGTAAAATGGAAAAAATTCCGAAAATTTTAATTTCTTGATTTACGCAAAGTACTCATAGAGACGTTTTGATCGTACTCAAATGACAGATCTGTGATAGTAACAGAGGAAAAAGCAAAATATTCGGAAAATTTTAATTTCTCAATTTACGCACAGTGCTCGTAGAGACGTTTTGTTGTTACTCAAATGAAAGATCTTTGATAGTAATAGAGTAAAATGGAAAAAATTCCGAAAATTTTGATTTTTCGATTTACGCAAAGTGCTCGTAGCGACGTTTTGTTGTTACTCAAATGACAGATCTGTCATAGTAACAGAGGAAAAAGATAAAAATTCCTAAAATTTTGATTTCTTGACTTACGCAAAGTGCTCGTAGAGACGTTTGGTTGCTACTCAAATGAAAGATCTGTGATAGTAATAGAGTAAAATGGAGAAAATTCCGAAAATTTTAATTTCTTGAATTACGCAAAGTACTCATAGAGACGTTTTGTTGGTACTCAAATGACAGATCTGTGATAGTAACAGAGGAAAAAGCAGAATATTAAGAAAATTTTAACTTCTTGATATACGCAAAGTACTCATAGAGGCGTTTTGTTGTTACTCAAATGACAGATCTGTGATAGTAACAGAGGAAAAAGCAGAATATTCCGAAAATTTTAATTTCTTGATTTACGCAAAGTGCTCGTAGAGACGTTTTGTTGTTACTCAAATGACAGATCTGTGATAGTAACAGAGGAAAAAGCAAAATATTCCAAAAATTTTAATTTCTTGATTTACGCAAAGTACTCGTAGAGACGTTGTGTATCTACTCAAATGAAAGATATGTGATAGTAATAGAGTAAAATGGAAAAAATTCCGAAAATTTTGATTTTTCGATTTACGCAAAGTGCTCGTAGAGACGTTTTGTTGTTACTCAAATGACAGATCTGTCATAGTAACAGAGGAAAAAGAGAAAAAATCCTAAAATTTTGATTTCTTGACTTACGCAAAGTGCTCGTAGATACGTTTGGTTGCTACTCAAATGAAAGATCTGTGATAGTAATAGAGTAAAATGGAAAAAAATCCGAAAATTTTAATTTCTTGATTTACGCAAACTACTCATAGAGACGTTCTGTTGGTACTCAAATGACAGATCTGTGATAGTAACAGAGGAAAAAGCAAAATATTCCGAAAATTTTAATTTCTTGATTTACGCAAAGTACTCGTAGAGACGTTTTGTTGTTACTCAAATGACAGATCTGTGATAGTAACAGAGGAAAAAGCAAAATATTCCAAAAATTTTAATTTCTTGATTTACGCAAAGTACTCGTAGAGACGTTCTGTTGCTACTCAAATGAAAGATCTGTGATAGTAATAGAGTAAAATGGAAAAAATTCCGAAAATTTTGATTTTTCGATTTACGCAAAGTGCTCGTAGAGACGTTTTGTTGTTACTCAAATGACAGATCTGTCATAGTAACAGAGGAAAAAGAGAAAAATTCCTAAAATTTTGATTTCTTGACTTACGCAAAGTGCTCGTAGAGACGTTTGGTTGCTACTCAAATGAAAGATCTGTGATAGTAATAGAGTAAAATGGAAAAAATTCCGAAAATTATAATTTCTTGATTTACGCAAAGTACTCATAGAGACGTTTTGGTGGTACTCAAATGACAGATCTGTGATAGTAACAGAGGAAAAAGCAAAATATTCCGAAAATTTTAATTTCTCAATTTACGCAAAGTGCTCGTAGAGACGTATTGTTGTTACTCAAATGACAGATCTGTGATAGTAACAGAGGAAAAAGCAAAATATTCCGAAAATTTTAATTTCTTGATATACGCAAAGTACTCGTAGAGACGTTTTGTTGTTACTCAAATGACAGATCTGTGATAGTAACAGAGGAAAAAGGAAAATATTCCGAAAATTTTAATTTCTTGATATACGCAAAGTACTCGTAGAAACGTTTTGTTGTTACTCAAATGACAGATCTGTGATAGTAACAGAGGAAAAAGCAAAATATTCCAAAAATTTTAATTTCTTGATTTACGCAAAGTGGTCGTAGAGACGTTCTGTTGCTACTCAAATCAAAGATCCGTGATAGTAATAGAGTAAAATGGAAAAAATTCCGAAAATATTGATTTCTCGATTTACACAAAGTGCTCGTAGAGACAGACGTTTTGTTGTTACTCAAATGATAGATCTGTAATAGTAACGGAAGAAAAAGATAAAAATTCCTAAAATTTTGATTTCTTGACTTACGCAAAGTGCTCGTAGAGACGTTTTGTTGCTACTCAAATGAAAGATCTGTGATAGTAATAGAGTAAAATGGAGAAAATTCCGAAAATTTTAATTTCTTGAATTACGCAAAGTACTCATAGAGACGTTTTGTTGGTACTCAAATGACAGATCTGTGATAGTAACAGAGGAAAAAGCAGAATATTAAGAAAATTTTAACTTCTTGATATACGCAAAGTACTCATAGAGACGTTTTGTTGTTACTCAAATGACAGATCTGTGATAGTAACAGAGGAAAAAGCAGAATATTCCGAAAATTTTAATTTCTTGATTTACGCAAAGTGCTCGTAGAGACGTTTTGTTGTTACCCAAATGACAGATCTGTCATAGTAACAGAGGAAAAAGAAAAAAATTCCTAAAATTTTGATTTCTTGACTTACGCAAAGTGCTCGTAGAGACGTTTTGTTGCTACTCAAATGAAAGATCTGTGATAGTAATAGAGTAAAATGGAAAAAATTCCGAAAATTTTAATTTCTTGATTTACGCAAACTACTCATAGAGACGTTTTGTTGTTACTCAAATGACAGATCTGTGATAATAACAGAGGAAAAAGCAGAATATTCCGAAAATTTTAATTTCTTGATTTACGCAAAGTGCTCGTAGAGACGTTTTGTTGTTACTCAAATGACAGATCTGTCATAGTAACAGAGGAATAAGAGAAATATTCCGAAAATTTTAATTTCTTGATTTACGCAAAGTACTCGTAGAGACGTTTTGTTGTTACTCAAATGACAGATCTGTGATAGTAACAGAGGAAAATACAAAATATTCCGAAAATTTTTATTTCTTGATATGCGCAAAGTACTCGTAGAAACGTTTTGTTGTTACTCAAATGACAGATCTGTGATAGTAACAGAGGAAAAAGCAAAATATTCCAAAAATTTTAATTTCTTGATTTACGCAAAGTACTCGCAGAGACGTTCTGTTGCTACTCAAATGAAAGATCTGTGATAGTAATAGAGTAAAATGGAAAAAATTCCGAAAATTTTGATTTTTCGATTTACGCAAAGTGCTCGTAGAGACGTTTTGTTGTTACTCAAATGACAGATCTGTCATAGTAACAGAGGAAAAAGAGAAAAATTCCTAAAATTTTGATTTCTTGACTTACGCAAAGTGCTCGTAGAGACGTTTGGTTGCTACTCAAATGAAAGATCTGTGATAGTAATAGAGTTTAACAGAGGAAAAATCCGAAAATTTTAATTTCTTGATTTACGCAAACTACTCATCGAGACGTTTTGTTGGTACTCAAATGACAGATCTGTGATAGTAACAGAGGAAAAAGCAAAATATTCCGAAAATTTTAATTTCTTGATTTACGCAAAGTGGTCGTAGAGACATTTTGTTGCTACTCAAATGCCAGATCTGTGATAGTAACAGAAGAAAAAGCAAAATATTCCGACAATTTTATTTTATTGATTTACGCAAAGTACTCGTAGAGACGTTTTGTTGTTACTCAAATGACAGATCTGTGATAGTAACAGAGGAAAAAGCAAAATATTCCAAAAATTTTAATTTCTTGATTTACGCAAAGTGCTCGTAGAGACGTTCTGTTGCTACTCAAATGAAAGATCTGTGATAGTAATAGAGTAAAATGGAAAAAATTCCTAAAATTTTGATTTCTTGACTTACGCAAAGTGCTCGTAGAGACGTTTGGTTGTTACTCAAATGAAAGATCTGTGATAGTAATAGAGTAAAATGGAAAAAATTCCGAAAATTTTAATTTCTTGATTTACGCAAAGTACTCATAGAGACGTTTTGATGGTACTCAAATGACAGATCTGTGATAGTAACAGAGGAAAAAGCAAAATATTCCGAAAATTTTAATTTCTCAATTTACGCACAGTGCTCGTAGAGACGTTTTGTTGTTACTCTGTCAGATCTGTGATAGTAACAGAGGAAAATACAAAATATTCCGAAAATTTTAATTTCTTGATATTCGCAAAGTACTCGTAGAAACGTTTTGTTGTTACTCAAATGACAGATCTGTGATAGTAACAGAGGAAAAAGCAAAATATTCCAAAAATTTTAATTTCTTGATTTACGCAAAGTGGTCGTAGAGACGTTCTGTTGCTACTCAAATCAAAGATCCGTGATAGTAATAGAGTAAAATGGAAAAAATTCCGAAAATATTGATTTCTCGATTTACACAAAGTGCTCGTAGAGACAGACGTTTTGTTGTTACTCAAATGATAGATCTTTAATAGTAACAGAAGAAAAAGATAAAAATTCCTAAAATTTTGATTTCTTGACTTACGCAAAGTGCTCGTAGAGACGTTTTGTTGCTACTCAAATGAAAGATCTGTGATAGTAATAGAGTAAAATGGAGAAAATTCCGAAAATTTTAATTTCTTGAATTACGCAAAGTACTCATAGAGACGTTTTGTTGGTACTCAAATGACAGATCTGTGATAGTAACAGAGGAAAAAGCAGAATATTAAGAAAATTTTAACTTCTTGATATACGCAAAGTACTCATAGAGACGTTTTGTTGTTACTCAAATGACAGATCTGTGATAGTAACAGAGGAAAAAGCAGAATATTCCGAAAATTTTAATTTCTTGATTTACGCAAAGTGCTCGTAGAGACGTTTTGTTGTTACTCAAATGACAGATCTGTCATAGTAACAGAGGAAAAAGAGAAAAATTCCTAAAATTTTGATTTCTTGACTTACGCAAAGTGCTCGTAGAGACGTTTTGTTGCTACTCAAATGAAAGATCTGTGATAGTAATAGAGTAAAATGGAAAAAATTCCGAAAATTTTAATTTCTTGATTTACGCAAAGTACTCGTAGAGACGTTTTGTTGTTACTCAAATGACAGATCTGTGATAGTAACAGAGGAAAAAGCAAAATATTCCGAAAATTTTAATTTCTTGATATACGCAAAGTACTCGTAGAGACGTTTTGTTGTTACTCAAATGACAGATCTGTGATAGTAACAGAGGAAAAAGCAAAATATTCCGAAAATTTTAATTTCTTGATATACGCAAAGTACTCGTAGAAACGTTTTGTTGTTACTCAAATGACAGATCTGTGATAGTAACAGAGGAAAAAGCAAAATATTCCGAAAATTTTAATTTCTCAATTTACGCACAGTGCTCGTAGAGACGTTTTGTTGTTACTCAAATGAAAGATCTGTGATAGTAATAGAGTAAAATGGAAAAAATTCCGAAAATTTTGATTTTTCGATTTACGCAAAGTGCTCGTAGCGACGTTTTGTTGTTACTCAAATGACAGATCTGTCATAGTAACAGAGGAAAAAGATAAAAATTCCTAAAATTTTGATTTCTTGACTTACGCAAAGTGCTCGTAGAGACGTTTGGTTGCTACTCAAATGAAAGATCTGTGATAGTAATAGAGTAAAATGGAGAAAATTCCGAAAATTTTAATTTCTTGAATTACGCAAAGTACTCATAGAGACGTTTTGTTGGTACTCAAATGAAAGATCTGTGATAGTAACAGAGGAAAAAGCAGAATATTAAGAAAATTTTAACTTCTTGATATACGCAAAGTACTCATAGAGACGTTTTGTTGTTACTCAAATGACAGATCTGTGATAGTAACAGAGGAAAAAGCAGAATATTCCGAAAATTTTAATTTCTTGATTTACGCAAAGTGCTCGTAGAGACGTTTTGTTGTTACTCAAATGACAGATCTGTGATAGTAACAGAGGAAAAAGCAAAATATTCCAAAAATTTTAATTTCTTGATTTACGCAAAGTACTCGTAGAGACGTTGTGTTGCTACTGAAATGAAAGATATGTGATAGTAATAGAGTAAAATGGAAAAAATTCCGAAAATTTTGATTTTTCGATTTACGCAAAGTGCTCGTAGAGACGTTTTGTTGTTACTCAAATGACAGATCTGTCATAGTAACAGAGGAAAAAGAGAAAAATTCCTAAAATTTTGATTTCTTGACTTACGCAAAGTGCTCGTAGAGACGTTTGGTTGCTACTCAAATGAAAGATCTGTGATAGTAATAGAGTAAAATGGAAAAAATTCCGAAAATTTTAATTTCTTGATTTACGCAAAGTACTCATAGAGACGTTTTGGTGGTACTCAAATGACAGATCTGTGATAGTAACAGAGGAAAAAGCAAAATATTCCGAAAATTTTAATTTCTCAATTTACGCAAAGTGCTCGTAGAGACGTTTTGTTGTTACTCAAATGACAGATCTGTGATAGTAACAGAGGAAAAAGCAAAATATTCCGAAAATTTTAATTTCTCAATTTACGCACAGTGCTCGTAGAGACGTTTTGTTGTTACTCAAATGAAAGATCTGTGATAGTAATAGAGTAAAATGGAAAAAATTCCGAAAATTTTGATTTTTCGATTTACGCAAAGTGCTCGTAGCGACGTTTTGTTGTTACTCAAATGACAGATCTGTCATAGTAACAGAGGAAAAAGATAAAAATTCCTAAAATTTTGATTTCTTGACTTACGCAAAGTGCTCGTAGAGACGTTTGGTTGCTACTCAAATGAAAGATCTGTGATAGTAATAGAGTAAAATGGAGAAAATTCCGAAAATTTTAATTTCTTGAATTACGCAAAGTACTCATAGAGACGTTTTGTTGGTACTCAAATGAAAGATCTGTGATAGTAACAGAGGAAGAAGCAGAATATTAAGAAAATTTTAACTTCTTGATATACGCAAAGTACTCATAGAGACGTTTTGTTGTTACTCAAATGACAGATCTGTGATAGTAACAGAGGAAAAAGCAGAATATTCCGAAAATTTTAATTTCTTGATTTACGCAAAGTGCTCGTAGAGACGTTTTGTTGTTACTCAAATGACAGATCTGTGATAGTAACAGAGGAAAAAGCAAAATATTCCAAAAATTTTAATTTCTTGATTTACGCAAAGTACTCGTAGAGACGTTGTGTTGCTACTCAAATGAAAGATATGTGATAGTAATAGAGTAAAATGGAAAAAATTCCGAAAATTTTGATTTTTCGATTTACGCAAAGTGCTCGTAGAGACGTTTTGTTGTTACTCAAATGACAGATCTGTCATAGTAACAGAGGAAAAAGAGAAAAATTCCTAAAATTTTGATTTCTTGACTTACGCAAAGTGCTCGTAGAGACGTTTGGTTGCTACTCAAATGAAAGATCTGTGATAGTAATAGAGTAAAATGGAAAAAATTCCGAAAATTTTAATTTCTTGATTTACGCAAAGTACTCATAGAGACGTTTTGGTGGTACTCAAATGACAGATCTGTGATAGTAACAGAGGAAAAAGCAAAATATTCCGAAAATTTTAATTTCTCAATTTACGCAAAGTGCTCGTAGAGACGTTTTGTTGTTACTCAAATGACAGATCTGTGATAGTAACAGAGGAAAAAGCAAAATATTCCGAAAATTTTAATTTCTTGATATACGCAAAGTACTCGTAGAGACGTTGTGTTGCTACTCAAATGAAAGATATGTGATAGTAATAGAGTAAAATGGAAAAAATTCCGAAAATTTTGATTTTTCGATTTACGCAAAGTGCTCGTAGAGACGTTTTGTTGGTACTCAAATGACAGATCTGTGATAGTAACAGAGGAAAAAGCAGAATATTAAGAAAATTTTAACTTCTTGATATACGCAAAGTACTCATAGAGACGTTTTGTTGTTACTCAAATGACAGATCTGTGATAATAACAGAGGAAAAAGCAGAATATTCCGAAAATTTTAATTTCTTGATTTACGCAAAGTGCTCGTAGAGACGTTTTGTTGTTACTCAAATGACAGATCTGTCATAGTAACAGAGGAAAAAGAGAAATATTCCGAAAATTTTAATTTCTTGATTTACGCAAAGTACTCGTAGAGACGTTTTGTTGTTACTCAAATGACAGATCTGTGATAGTAACAGAGGAAAATACAAAATATTCCGAAAATTTTTATTTCTTGATATGCGCAAAGTACTCGTAGAAACGTTTTGTTGTTACTCAAATGACAGATCTGTGATAGTAACAGAGGAAAAAGCAAAATATTCCAAAATTTTAATTTCTTGATTTACGCAAAGTACTCGTAGAGACGTTCTGTTGCTACTCAAATGAAAGATCTGTGATAGTAATAGAGTAAAATGGAAAAAATTCCGAAAATTTTGATTTTTCGATTTACGCAAAGTGCTCGTAGAGACGTTTTGTTGTTACTCAAATGACAGATCTGTCATAGTAACAGAGGAAAAAGAGAAAAATTCCTAAAATTTTGATTTCTTGACTTACGCAAAGTGCTCGTAGAGACGTTTGGTTGCTACTCAAATGAAAGATCTGTGATAGTAATAGAGTTTAACAGAGGAAAAATCCGAAAATTTTAATTTCTTGATTTACGCAAACTACTCATCGAGACGTTTTGTTGGTACTCAAATGACAGATCTGTGATAGTAACAGAGGAAAAAGCAAAATATTCCGAAAATTTTAATTTCTTGATTTACGCAAAGTGGTCGTAGAGACATTTTGTTGCTACTCAAATGCCAGATCTGTGATAGTAACAGAAGAAAAAGCAAAATATTCCGACAATTTTATTTTATTGATTTACGCAAAGTACTCGTAGAGACGTTTTGTTGTTACTCAAATGACAGATCTGTGATAGTAACAGAGGAAAAAGCAAAATATTCCAAAAATTTTAATTTCTTGATTTACGCAAAGTACTCGTAGAGACGTTCTGTTGCTACTCAAATGAAAGATCTGTGATAGTAATAGAGTAAAATGGAAAAAATTCCTAAAATTTTGATTTCTTGACTTACGCAAAGTGCTCGTAGAGACGTTTGGTTGATACTCAAATGAAAGATCTGTGATAGTAATAGAGTAAAATGGAAAAAATTCCGAAAATTTTAATTTCTTGATTTACGCAAAGTACTCATAGAGACGTTTTGATGGTACTCAAATGACAGATCTGTGATAGTAACAGAGGAAAAAGCAAAATATTCCGAAAATTTTAATTTCTCAATTTACGCACAGTGCTCGTAGACACGTTTTGTTGTTACTCTGTCAGATCTGTGATAGTAACAGAGGAAAATACAAAATATTCCGAAAATTTTAATTTCTTGATATACGCAAAGTACTCGTAGAAACGTTTTGTTGTTACTCAAATGACAGATCTGTGATAGTAACAGAGGAAAAAGCAAAATATTCCAAAAATTTTAATTTCTTGATTTACGCAAAGTGGTCGTAGAGACGTTCTGTTGCTACTCAAATCAAAGATCCGTGATAGTAATAGAGTAAAATGGAAAAAATTCCGAAAATATTGATTTCTCGATTTACACAAAGTGCTCGTAGAGACAGACGTTTTGTTGTTACTCAAATGATAGATCTTTAATAGTAACAGAAGAAAAAGATAAAAATTCCTAAAATTTTGATTTCTTGACTTACGCAAAGTGCTCGTAGAGACGTTTTGTTGCTACTCAAATGAAAGATCTGTGATAGTAATAGAGTAAAATGGAGAAAATTCCGAAAATTTTAATTTCTTGAATTACGCAAAGTACTCATAGAGACGTTTTGTTGGTACTCAAATGACAGATCTGTGATAGTAACAGAGGAAAAAGCAGAATATTAAGAAAATTTTAACTTCTTGATATACGCAAAGTACTCGTAGAGACGTTTTGTTGTTACTCAAATGACAGATCTGTGATAGTAACAGAGGAAAAAGCAAAATATTCCAAAAATTTTAATTTCTTGATTTACGCAAAGTACTCGTAGAGACGTTCTGTTGCTACTCAAATGAAAGATCTGTGATAGTAATAGAGTAAAATGGAAAAAATTCCGAAAATTTTGATTTTTCGATTTACGCAAAGTGCTCGTAGAGACGTTTTGTTGTTACTCAAATGACAGATCTGTCATAGTAACAGAGGAAAAAGAGAAAAATTCCTAAAATTTTGATTTCTTGACTTACGCAAAGTGCTCGTAGAGACGTTTGGTTGCTACTCAAATGAAAGATCTGTGATAGTAATAGAGTAAAATGGAAAAAATTCCGAAAATTTTAATTTCTTGATTTACGCAAAGTACTCATAGAGACGTTTTGGTGGTACTCAAATGACAGATCTGTGATAGTAACCGAGGAAAAAGCAAAATATTCCGAAAATTTTAATTTCTCAATTTACGCAAAGTGCTCGTAGAGACGTTTTGTTGTTACTCAAATGACAGATCTGTGATAGTAACAGAGGAAAAAGCAAAATATTCCAAAAATTTTAATTTCTTGATTTACGCAAAGTACTCGTAGAGACGTTCTGTTGCTACTCAAATGAAAGATCTGTGATAGTAATAGAGTAAAATGGAAAAAATTCCTAAAATTTTGATTTCTTGACTTACGCAAAGTGCTCGTAGAGACGTTTGGTTGTTACTCAAATGAAAGATCTGTGATAGTAATAGAGTAAAATGGAAAAAATTCCGAAAATTTTAATTTCTTGATTTACGCAAAGTACTCATAGAGACGTTTTGATGGTACTCAAATGACAGATCTGTGATAGTAACAGAGGAAAAAGCAAAATATTCCGAAAATTTTAATTTCTCAATTTACGCACAGTGCTCGTAGACACGTTTTGTTGTTACTCTGTCAGATCTGTGATAGTAACAGAGGAAAATACAAAATATTCCGAAAATTTTAATTTCTTGATATACGCAAAGTACTCGTAGAAACGTTTTGTTGTTACTCAAATGACAGATCTGTGATAGTAACAGAGGAAAAAGCAAAATATTCCAAAAATTTTAATTTCTTGATTTACGCAAAGTGGTCGTAGAGACGTTCTGTTGCTACTCAAATCAAAGATCCGTGATAGTAATAGAGTAAAATGGAAAAAATTCCGAAAATATTGATTTCTCGATTTACACAAAGTGCTCGTAGAGACAGACGTTTTGTTGTTACTCAAATGATAGATCTTTAATAGTAACAGAAGAAAAAGATAAAAATTCCTAAAATTTTGATTTCTTGACTTACGCAAAGTGCTCGTAGAGACGTTTTGTTGCTACTCAAATGAAAGATCTGTGATAGTAATAGAGTAAAATGGAGAAAATTCCGAAAATTTTAATTTCTTGAATTACGCAAAGTACTCATAGAGACGTTTTGTTGGTACTCAAATGACAGATCTGTGATAGTAACAGAGGAAAAAGCAGAATATTAAGAAAATTTTAACTTCTTGATATACGCAAAGTACTCGTAGAGACGTTTTGTTGTTACTCAAATGACAGATCTGTGATAGTAACAGAGGAAAAAGCAAAATATTCCAAAAATTTTAATTTCTTGATTTACGCAAAGTACTCGTAGAGACGTTCTGTTGCTACTCAAATGAAAGATCTGTGATAGTAATAGAGTAAAATGGAAAAGATTCCGAAAATTTTGATTTTTCGATTTACGCAAAGTGCTCGTAGAGACGTTTTGTTGTTACTCAAATGACAGATCTGTCATAGTAACAGAGGAAAAAGAGAAAAATTCCTAAAATTTTGATTTCTTGACTTACGCAAAGTGCTCGTAGAGACGTTTGGTTGCTACTCAAATGAAAGATCTGTGATAGTAATAGAGTAAAATGGAAAAAATTCCGAAAATTTTAATTTCTTGATTTACGCAAAGTACTCATAGAGACGTTTTGGTGGTACTCAAATGACAGATCTGTGATAGTAACCGAGGAAAAAGCAAAATATTCCGAAAATTTTAATTTCTCAATTTACGCAAAGTGCTCGTAGAGACGTTTTGTTGTTACTCAAATGACAGATCTGTGATAGTAACAGAGGAAAAAGCAAAATATTCCGAAAATTTTAATTTCTTGATATACGCAAAGTACTCGTAGAGACGTTTTGTTGTTACTCAAATGACAGATCTGTGATAGTAACAGAGGAAAAAGCAAAATATTCCGAAAATTTTAATTTCTTGATATACGCAAAGTACTCGTAGAGACGTTGTGTTGCTACTCAAATGAAAGATATGTGATAGTAATAGAGTAAAATGGAAAAAATTCCGAAAATTTTGATTTTTCGATTTACGCAAAGTGCTCGTAGAGACGTTTTGTTGTTACTCAAATGACAGATCTGTCATAGTAACAGAGGAAAAAGAGAAAAAATCCTAAAATTTTGATTTCTTGACTTACGCAAAGTGCTCGTAGATACGTTTGGTTGCTACTCAAATGAAAGATCTGTGATAGTAATAGAGTAAAATGGAAAAAAATCCGAAAATTTTAATTTCTTGATTTACGCAAACTACTCATAGAGACGTTCTGTTGGTACTCAAATGACAGATCTGTGATAGTAACAGAGGAAAAAGCAAAATATTCCGAAAATTTTAATTTCTTGATTTACGCAAAGTACTCGTAGAGACGTTTTGTTGTTACTCAAATGACAGATCTGTGATAGTAACAGAGGAAAAAGCAAAATATTCCAAAAATTTTCATTTCTTGATTTACGCAAAGTACTCGTAGAGACGTTCTGTTGCTACTCAAATGAAAGATCTGTGATAGTAATAGAGTAAAATGGAAAAAATTCCGAAAATTTTGATTTTTCGATTTACGCAAAGTGCTCGTAGAGACGTTTTGTTGTTACTCAAATGACAGATCTGTCATAGTAACAGAGGAAAAAGAGAAAAATTCCTAAAATTTTGATTTCTTGACTTACGCAAAGTGCTCGTAGAGACGTTTGGTTGCTACTCAAATGAAAGATCTGTGATAGTAATAGAGTAAAATGGAAAAAATTCCGAAAATTTTAATTTCTTGATTTACGCAAAGTACTCATAGAGACGTTTTGGTGGTACTCAAATGACAGATCTGTGATAGTAACAGAGGAAAAAGCAAAATATTCCGAAAATTTTAATTTCTCAATTTACGCAAAGTGCTCGTAGAGACGTTTTGTTGTTACTCAAATGACAGATCTGTGATAGTAACAGAGGAAAAAGCAAAATATTCCGAAAATTTTAATTTCTTGATTTACGCAAAGTACTCGTAGAGACGTTGTGTTGCTACTCAAATGAAAGATATGTGATAGTAATAGAGTAAAATGGAAAAAATTCCGAAAATTTTGATTTTTCGATTTACGCAAAGTGCTCGTAGAGACGTTTTGTTGTTACTCAAATGACAGATCTGTCATAGTAACAGAGGAAAAAGAGAAAAAATCCTAAAATTTTGATTTCTTGACTTACGCAAAGTGCTCGTAGATACGTTTGGTTGCTACTCAAATGAAAGATCTGTGATAGTAATAGAGTAAAATGGAAAAAAATCCGAAAATTTTAATTTCTTGATTTACGCAAACTACTCATAGAGACGTTCTGTTGGTACTCAAATGACAGATCTGTGATAGTAACAGAGGAAAAAGCAAAATATTCCGAAAATTTTAATTTCTTGATTTACGCAAAGTACTCGTAGAGACGTTTTGTTGTTACTCAAATGACAGATCTGTGATAGTAACAGAGGAAAAAGCAAAATATTCCAAAAATTTTAATTTCTTGATTTACGCAAAGTACTCGTAGAGACGTTCTGTTGCTACTCAAATGAAAGATCTGTGATAGTAATAGAGTAAAATGGAAAAAATTCCGAAAATTTTGATTTTTCGATTTACGCAAAGTGCTCGTAGAGACGTTTTGTTGTTACTCAAATGACAGATCTGTCATAGTAACAGAGGAAAAAGAGAAAAATTCCTAAAATTTTGATTTCTTGACTTACGCAAAGTGCTCGTAGAGACGTTTGGTTGCTACTCAAATGAAAGATCTGTGATAGTAATAGAGTAAAATGGAAAAAATTCCGAAAATTTTAATTTCTTGATTTACGCAAAGTACTCATAGAGACGTTTTGGTGGTACTCAAATGACAGATCTGTGATAGTAACCGAGGAAAAAGCAAAATATTCCGAAAATTTTAATTTCTCAATTTACGCAAAGTGCTCGTAGAGACGTTTTGTTGTTACTCAAATGACAGATCTGTGATAGTAACAGAGGAAAAAGCAAAATATTCCGAAAATTTTAATTTCTTGATATACGCAAAGTACTCGTAGAGACGTTTTGTTGTTACTCAAATGACAGATCTGTGATAGTAACAGAGGAAAAAGCAAAATATTCCGAAAATTTTAATTTCTTGATATACGCAAAGTACTCGTAGAGACGTTGTGTTGCTACTCAAATGAAAGATATGTGATAGTAATAGAGTAAAATGGAAAAAATTCCGAAAATTTTGATTTTTCGATTTACGCAAAGTGCTCGTAGAGACGTTTTGTTGTTACTCAAATGACAGATCTGTCATAGTAACAGAGGAAAAAGAGAAAAAATCCTAAAATTTTGATTTCTTGACTTACGCAAAGTGCTCGTAGATACGTTTGGTTGCTACTCAAATGAAAGATCTGTGATAGTAATAGAGTAAAATGGAAAAAAATCCGAAAATTTTAATTTCTTGATTTACGCAAACTACTCATAGAGACGTTCTGTTGGTACTCAAATGACAGATCTGTGATAGTAACAGAGGAAAAAGCAAAATATTCCGAAAAAATTTATTTCTTGATTTACGCAAAGTACTCGTAGAGACGTTTTGTTGTTACTCAAATGACAGATCTGTGATAGTAACAGAGGAAAAAGCAAAATATTCCAAAAATTTTCATTTCTTGATTTACGCAAAGTACTCGTAGAGACGTTCTGTTGCTACTCAAATGAAAGATCTGTGATAGTAATAGAGTAAAATGGAAAAAATTCCGAAAATTTTGATTTTTCGATTTACGCAAAGTGCTCGTAGAGACGTTTTGTTGTTACTCAAATGACAGATCTGTCATAGTAACAGAGGAAAAAGAGAAAAATTCCTAAAATTTTGATTTCTTGACTTACGCAAAGTGCTCGTAGAGACGTTTGGTTGCTACTCAAATGAAAGATCTGTGATAGTAATAGAGTAAAATGGAAAAAATTCCGAAAATTTTAATTTCTTGATTTACGCAAAGTACTCATAGAGACGTTTTGGTGGTACTCAAATGACAGATCTGTGATAGTAACAGAGGAAAAAGCAAAATATTCCGAAAATTTTAATTTCTCAATTTACGCAAAGTGCTCGTAGAGACGTTTTGTTGTTACTCAAATGACAGATCTGTGATAGTAACAGAGGAAAAAGCAAAATATTCCGAAAATTTTAATTTCTTGATTTACGCAAAGTACTCGTAGAGACGTTGTGTTGCTACTCAAATGAAAGATATGTGATAGTAATAGAGTAAAATGGAAAAAATTCCGAAAATTTTGATTTTTCGATTTACGCAAAGTGCTCGTAGAGACGTTTTGTTGTTACTCAAATGACAGATCTGTCATAGTAACAGAGGAAAAAGAGAAAAAATCCTAAAATTTTGATTTCTTGACTTACGCAAAGTGCTCGTAGATACGTTTGGTTGCTACTCAAATGAAAGATCTGTGATAGTAATAGAGTAAAATGGAAAAAAATCCGAAAATTTTAATTTCTTGATTTACGCAAACTACTCATAGAGACGTTCTGTTGGTACTCAAATGACAGATCTGTGATAGTAACAGAGGAAAAAGCAAAATATTCCGAAAATTTTAATTTCTTGATTTACGCAAAGTACTCGTAGAGACGTTTTGTTGTTACTCAAATGACAGATCTGTGATAGTAACAGAGGAAAAAGCAAAATATTCCAAAAATTTTAATTTCTTGATTTACGCAAAGTACTCGTAGAGACGTTCTGTTGCTACTCAAATGACAGATCTGTGATAGTAACAGAGGAAAAAGCAAAATATTCCAAAAATTTTAATTTCTTGATTTACGCAAAGTACTCGTAGAGACGTTCTGTTGCTACTCAAATGAAAGATCTGTGATAGTAATAGAGTAAAATGGAAAAAATTCCGAAAATTTTGATTTTTCGATTTACGCAAAGTGCTCGTAGAGACGTTTTGTTGTTACTCAAATGACAGATCTGTCATAGTAACAGAGGAAAAAGAGAAAAATTCCTAAAATTTTGATTTCTTGACTTACGCAAAGTGCTCGTAGAGACGTTTGGTTGCTACTCAAATGAAAGATCTGTGATAGTAATAGAGTAAAATGGAAAAAATTCCGAAAATTTTAATTTCTTGATTTACGCAAAGTACTCATAGAGACGTTTTGGTGGTACTCAAATGACAGATCTGTGATAGTAACCGAGGAAAAAGCAAAATATTCCGAAAATTTTAATTTCTCAATTTACGCAAAGTGCTCGTAGAGACGTTTTGTTGTTACTCAAATGACAGATCTGTGATAGTAACAGAGGAAAAAGCAAAATATTCCGAAAATTTTAATTTCTTGATATACGCAAAGTACTCGTAGAGACGTTTTGTTGTTACTCAAATGACAGATCTGTGATAGTAACAGAGGAAAAAGCAAAATATTCCGAAAATTTTAATTTCTTGATATACGCAAAGTACTCGTAGAGACGTTGTGTTGCTACTCAAATGAAAGATATGTGATAGTAATAGAGTAAAATGGAAAAAATTCCGAAAATTTTGATTTTTCGATTTACGCAAAGTGCTCGTAGAGACGTTTTGTTGTTACTCAAATGACAGATCTGTCATAGTAACAGAGGAAAAAGAGAAAAAATCCTAAAATTTTGATTTCTTGACTTACGCAAAGTGCTCGTAGATACGTTTGGTTGCTACTCAAATGAAAGATCTGTGATAGTAATAGAGTAAAATGGAAAAAAATCCGAAAATTTTAATTTCTTGATTTACGCAAACTACTCATAGAGACGTTCTGTTGGTACTCAAATGACAGATCTGTGATAGTAACAGAGGAAAAAGCAAAATATTCCGAAAATTTTAATTTCTTGATTTACGCAAAGTACTCGTAGAGACGTTTTGTTGTTACTCAAATGACAGATCTGTGATAGTAACAGAGGAAAAAGCAAAATATTCCAAAAATTTTCATTTCTTGATTTACGCAAAGTACTCGTAGAGACGTTCTGTTGCTACTCAAATGAAAGATCTGTGATAGTAATAGAGTAAAATGGAAAAAATTCCGAAAATTTTGATTTTTCGATTTACGCAAAGTGCTCGTAGAGACGTTTTGTTGTTACTCAAATGACAGATCTGTCATAGTAACAGAGGAAAAAGAGAAAAATTCCTAAAATTTTGATTTCTTGACTTACGCAAAGTGCTCGTAGAGACGTTTGGTTGCTACTCAAATGAAAGATCTGTGATAGTAATAGAGTAAAATGGAAAAAATTCCGAAAATTTTAATTTCTTGATTTACGCAAAGTACTCATAGAGACGTTTTGGTGGTACTCAAATGACAGATCTGTGATAGTAACAGAGGAAAAAGCAAAATATTCCGAAAATTTTAATTTCTCAATTTACGCAAAGTGCTCGTAGAGACGTTTTGTTGTTACTCAAATGACAGATCTGTGATAGTAACAGAGGAAAAAGCAAAATATTCCGAAAATTTTAATTTCTTGATTTACGCAAAGTACTCGTAGAGACGTTGTGTTGCTACTCAAATGAAAGATATGTGATAGTAATAGAGTAAAATGGAAAAAATTCCGAAAATTTTGATTTTTCGATTTACGCAAAGTGCTCGTAGAGACGTTTTGTTGTTACTCAAATGACAGATCTGTCATAGTAACAGAGGAAAAAGAGAAAAAATCCTAAAATTTTGATTTCTTGACTTACGCAAAGTGCTCGTAGATACGTTTGGTTGCTACTCAAATGAAAGATCTGTGATAGTAATAGAGTAAAATGGAAAAAAATCCGAAAATTTTAATTTCTTGATTTACGCAAACTACTCATAGAGACGTTCTGTTGGTACTCAAATGACAGATCTGTGATAGTAACAGAGGAAAAAGCAAAATATTCCGAAAATTTTAATTTCTTGATTTACGCAAAGTACTCGTAGAGACGTTTTGTTGTTACTCAAATGACAGATCTGTGATAGTAACAGAGGAAAAAGCAAAATATTCCAAAAATTTTAATTTCTTGATTTACGCAAAGTACTCGTAGAGACGTTCTGTTGCTACTCAAATGAAAGATCTGTGATAGTAATAGAGTAAAATGGAAAAAATTTCGAAAATTTTGATTTTTCGATTTACGCAAAGTGCTCGTAGAGACGTTTTGTTGTTACTCAAATGACAGATCTGTCATAGTAACAGAGGAAAAAGAGAAAAATTCCTAAAATTTTGATTTCTTGACTTACGCAAAGTGCTCGTAGAGACGTTTGGTTGCTACTCAAATGAAAGATCTGTGATAGTAATAGAGTAAAATGGAAAAAATTCCGAAAATTTTAATTTCTTGATTTACGCAAAGTACTCATAGAGACGTTTTGGTGGTACTCAAATGACTGATCTGTGATAGTAACCGAGGAAAAAGCAAAATATTCCGAAAATTTTAATTTCTCAATTTACGCAAAGTGCTCGTAGAGACGTTTTGTTGTTACTCAAATGACAGATCTGTGATAGTAACAGAGGAAAAAGCAAAATATTCCGAAAATTTTAATTTCTTGATATACGCAAAGTACTCGTAGAGACGTTTTGTTGTTACTCAAATGACAGATCTGTGATAGTAACAGAGGAAAAAGCAAAATATTCCGAAAATTTTAATTTCTTGATATACGCAAAGTACTCGTAGAGACGTTGTGTTGCTACTCAAATGAAAGATATGTGATAGTAATAGAGTAAAATGGAAAAAATTCCGAAAATTTTGATTTTTCGATTTACGCAAAGTGCTCGTAGAGACGTTTTGTTGTTACTCAAATGACAGATCTGTCATAGTAACAGAGGAAAAAGAGAAAAAATCCTAAAATTTTGATTTCTTGACTTACGCAAAGTGCTCGTAGATACGTTTGGTTGCTACTCAAATGAAAGATCTGTGATAGTAATAGAGTAAAATGGAAAAAAATCCGAAAATTTTAATTTCTTGATTTACGCAAACTACTCATAGAGACGTTCTGTTGGTACTCAAATGACAGATCTGTGATAGTAACAGAGGAAAAAGCAAAATATTCCGAAAATTTTAATTTCTTGATTTACGCAAAGTACTCGTAGAGACGTTTTGTTGTTACTCAAATGACAGATCTGTGATAGTAACAGAGGAAAAAGCAAAATATTCCAAAAATTTTAATTTCTTGATTTACGCAAAGTACTCGTAGAGACGTTCTGTTGCTACTCAAATGAAAGATCTGTGATAGTAATAGAGTAAAATGGAAAAAATTCCGAAAATTTTGATTTTTCGATTTACGCAAAGTGCTCGTAGAGACGTTTTGTTGTTACTCAAATGACAGATCTGTCATAGTAACAGAGGAAAAAGAGAAAAATTCCTAAAATTTTGATTTCTTGACTTACGCAAAGTGCTCGTAGAGACGTTTGGTTGCTACTCAAATGAAAGATCTGTGATAGTAATAGAGTAAAATGGAAAAAATTCCGAAAATTTTAATTTCTTGATTTACGCAAAGTACTCATAGAGACGTTTTGGTGGTACTCAAATGACTGATCTGTGATAGTAACCGAGGAAAAAGCAAAATATTCCGAAAATTTTAATTTCTCAATTTACGCAAAGTGCTCGTAGAGACGTTTTGTTGTTACTCAAATGACAGATCTGTGATAGTAACAGAGGAAAAAGCAAAATATTCCGAAAATTTTAATTTCTTGATATACGCAAAGTACTCGTAGAGACGTTTTGTTGTTACTCAAATGACAGATCTGTGATAGTAACAGAGGAAAAAGCAAAATATTCCGAAAATTTTAATTTCTTGATATACGCAAAGTACTCGTAGAGACGTTGTGTTGCTACTCAAATGAAAGATATGTGATAGTAATAGAGTAAAATGGAAAAAATTCCGAAAATTTTGATTTTTCGATTTACGCAAAGTGCTCGTAGAGACGTTTTGTTGTTACTCAAATGACAGATCTGTCATAGTAACAGAGGAAAAAGAGAAAAAATCCTAAAATTTTGATTTCTTGACTTACGCAAAGTGCTCGTAGATACGTTTGGTTGCTACTCAAATGAAAGATCTGTGATAGTAATAGAGTAAAATGGAAAAAAATCCGAAAATTTTAATTTCTTGATTTACGCAAACTACTCATAGAGACGTTCTGTTGGTACTCAAATGACAGATCTGTGATAGTAACAGAGGAAAAAGCAAAATATTCCGAAAATTTTAATTTCTTGATTTACGCAAAGTACTCGTAGAGACGTTTTGTTGTTACTCAAATGACAGATCTGTGATAGTAACAGAGGAAAAAGCAAAATATTCCAAAAATTTTAATTTCTTGATTTACGCAAAGTACTCGTAGAGACGTTCTGTTGCTACTCAAATGAAAGATCTGTGATAGTAATAGAGTAAAATGGAAAAAATTCCGAAAATTTTGATTTTTCGATTTACGCAAAGTGCTCGTAGAGACGTTTTGTTGTTACTCAAATGACAGATCAGTCATAGTAACAGAGGAAAAAGAGAAAAATTCCTAAAATTTTGATTTCTTGACTTACGCAATGTGCTCGTAGAGACGTTTGGTTGCTACTCAAATGAAAGATCTGTGATAGTAATAGAGTAAAATGGAAAAAATTCCGAAAATTTTAATTTCTTGATTTACGCAAAGTACTCATAGAGACGTTTTGGTGGTACTCAAATGACAGATCTGTGATAGTAACAGAGGAAAAAGCAAAATATTCCGAAAATTTTAATTTCTCAATTTACGCAAAGTGCTCGTAGAGACGTTTTGTTGTTACTCAAATGACAGATCTGTGATAGTAACAGAGGAAAAAGCAAAATATTCCGAAAATTTTAATTTCTTGATATACGCAAAGTACTCGTAGAGACGTTTTGTTGTTACTCAAATGACAGATCTGTGATAGTAACAGAGGAAAAAGCAAAATATTCCGAAAATTTTAATTTCTTGATATACGCAAAGTACTCGTAGAGACGTTGTGTTGCTACTCAAATGAAAGATATGTGATAGTAATAGAGTAAAATGGAAAAAATTCCGAAAATTTTGATTTTTCGATTTACGCAAAGTGCTCGTAGAGACGTTTTGTTGTTACTCAAATGACAGATCTGTCATAGTAACAGAGGAAAAAGAGAAAAAATCCTAAAATTTTGATTTCTTGACTTACGCAAAGTGCTCGTAGATACGTTTGGTTGCTACTCAAATGAAAGATCTGTGATAGTAATAGAGTAAAATGGAAAAAAATCCGAAAATTTTAATTTCTTGATTTACGCAAACTACTCATAGAGACGTTCTGTTGGTACTCAAATGACAGATCTGTGATAGTAACAGAGGAAAAAGCAAAATATTCCGAAAATTTTAATTTCTTGATTTACGCAAAGTACTCGTAGAGACGTTTTGTTGTTACTCAAATGACAGATCTCTGATAGTAACAGAGGAAAAAGCAAAATATTCCAAAAATTTTAATTTCTTGATTTACGCAAAGTACTCGTAGAGACGTTGTGTTGCTACTCAAATGAAAGATCTGTGATAGTAATAGAGTAAAATGGAAAAAATTCCGAAAATTTTGATTTTTCGATTTACGCAAAGTGCTCGTAGAGACGTTTTGTTGTTACTCAAATGACAGATCTGTCATAGTAACAGAGGAAAAAGAGAAAAATTCCTAAAATTTTGATTTCTTGACTTACGCAAAGTGCTCGTAGAGACGTTTGGTTGCTACTCAAATGAAAGATCTGTGATAGTAATAGAGTAAAATGGAAAAAATTCCGAAAATTTTAATTTCTTGATTTACGCAAAGTACTCATAGAGACGTTTTGGTGGTACTCAAATGACAGATCTGTGATAGTAACAGAGGAAAAAGCAAAATATTCCGAAAATTTTAATTTCTCAATTTACGCAAAGTGCTCGTAGAGACGTTTTGTTGTTACTCAAATGACAGATCTGTGATAGTAACAGAGGAAAAAGCAAAATATTCCTAAAATTTTAATTTCTTGATATACGCAAAGTACTCGTAGAGAAGTTTTGTTGTTACTCAAATGACAGATCTGTGATAGTAACAGAGGAAAAGGCAAAATATTCCGAAAATTTTAATTTCTTGATATACGCAAAGTACTCGTAGAAACGTTTTGTTGTTACTCAAATGACAGATCTGTGATAGTAACAGAGGAAAAAGCAAAATATTCCAAAAATTTTAATTTCTTGATTTACGCAAAGTGGTCGTAGAGACGTTCTGTTGCTACTCAAATCAAAGATCCGTGATAGTAATAGAGTAAAATGGAAAAAATTCCGAAAATATTGATTTCTCGATTTACACAAAGTGCTCGTAGAGACAGACGTTTTGTTGTTACTCAAATGATAGATCTGTAATAGTAACAGAAGAAAAAGATAAAAATTCCTAAAATTTTGATTTCTTGACTTACGCAAAGTGCTCGTAGAGACGTTTTGTTGCTACTCAAATGAAAGATCTGTGATAGTAATAGAGTAAAATTGAGAAAATTCCGAAAATTTTAATTTCTTGAATTACGCAAAGTACTCATAGAGACGTTTTGTTGGTACTCAAATGACAGATCTGTGATAGTAACAGAGGAAAAAGCAGAATATTAAGAAAATTTTAACTTCTTGATATACGCAAAGTACTCATAGAGACGTTTTGTTGTTACTCAAATGACAGATCTGTGATAGTAACAGAGGAAAAAGCAGAATATTCCGAAAATTTTAATTTCTTGATTTACGCAAAGTGCTCGTAGAGACGTTTTGTTGTTACTCAAATGACAGATCTGTCATAGTAACAGAGGAAAAAGAGAAAAATTCCTAAAATTTTGATTTCTTGACTTACGCAAAGTGCTCGTAGAGACGTTTTGTTGCTACTCAAATGAAAGATCTGTGATAGTAATAGAGTAAAATGGAAAAAATTCCGAAAATTTTAATTTCTTGATTTACGCAAAGTACTCGTAGAGACGTTTTGTTGTTACTCAAATGACAGATCTGTGATAGTAACAGAGGAAAAAGCAAAATATTCCGAAAATTTTAATTTCTTGATATACGCAAAGTACTCGTAGAGACGTTTTGATGTTACTCAAATCAAACATCCGTGATAGTAATAGAGTAAAATGGAAAAAATTCCGAAAATATTGATTTCTCGATTTACACAAAGTGCTCGTAGAGACAGACGTTTTGTTGTTACTCAAATGATAGATCTGTAATAGTAACAGAAGAAAAAGATAAAAATTCCTAAAATTTTGATTTCTTGACTTACGCAAAGTGCTCGTAGAGACGTTTTGTTGCTACTCAAATGAAAGATCTGTGATAGTAATAGAGTAAAATGGAGAAAATTCCGAAAATTTTAATTTCTTGAATTACGCAAAGTACTCATAGAGACGTTTTGTTGGTACTCAAATGACAGATCTGTGATAGTAACAGAGGAAAAAGCAGAATATTAAGAAAATTTTAACTTCTTGATATACGCAAAGTACTCATAGAGACGTTTTGTTGTTACTCAAATGACAGATCTGTGATAGTAACAGAGGAAAAAGCAGAATATTCCGAAAATTTTAATTTCTTGATTTACGCAAAGTGCTCGTAGAGACGTTTTGTTGTTACTCAAATGACAGATCTGTCATAGTAACAGAGGAAAAAGAGAAAAATTCCTAAAATTTTGATTTCTTGACTTACGCAAAGTGCTCGTAGAGACGTTTTGTTGCTACTCAAATGAAAGATCTGTGATAGTAATAGAGTAAAATGGAAAAAATTCCGAAAATTTTAATTTCTTGATTTACGCAAAGTACTCGTAGAGACGTTTTGTTGTTACTCAAATGACAGATCTGTGATAGTAACAGAGGAAAAAGCAAAATATTCCGAAAATTTTAATTTCTTGATATACGCAAAGTACTCGTAGAGACGTTTTGTTGTTACTCAAATGACAGATCTGTGATAGTAACGGAGGAAAAAGCAAAATATTCCGAAAATTTTAATTTCTTGATATACGCAAAGTACTCGTAGAAACGTTTTGTTGTTACTCAAATGACAGATCTGTGATAGTAACAGAGGAAAAAGCAAAATATTCCAAAAATTTTAATTTCTTGATTTACGCAAAGTGGTCGTAGAGACGTTCTGTTGCTACTCAAATCAAACATCCGTGATAGTAATAGAGTAAAATGGAAAAAATTCCGAAAATATTGATTTCTCGATTTACACAAAGTGCTCGTAGAGACAGACGTTTTGTTGTTACTCAAATGATAGATCTGTAATAGTAACAGAAGAAAAAGATAAAAATTCCTAAAATTTTGATTTCTTGACTTACGCAAAGTGCTCGTAGAGACGTTTTGTTGCTACTCAAATGAAAGATCTGTGATAGTAATAGAGTAAAATGGAGAAAATTCCGAAAATTTTAATTTCTTGAATTACGCAAAGTACTCATAGAGACGTTTTGTTGGTACTCAAATGACAGATCTGTGATAGTAACAGAGGAAAAAGCAGAATATTAAGAAAATTTTAACTTCTTGATATACGCAAAGTACTCATAGAGACGTTTTGTTGTTACTCAAATGACAGATCTGTGATAGTAACAGAGGAAAAAGCAGAATATTCCGAAAATTTTAATTTCTTGATTTACGCAAAGTGCTCGTAGAGACGTTTTGTTGTTACTCAAATGACAGATCTGTCATAGTAACAGAGGAAAAAGAGAAAAATTCCTAAAATTTTGATTTCTTGACTTACGCAAAGTGCTCGTAGAGACGTTTTGTTGCTACTCAAATGAAAGATCTGTGATAGTAATAGAGTAAAATGGAAAAAATTCCGAAAATTTTAATTTCTTGATTTACGCAAAGTACTCGTAGAGACGTTTTGTTGTTACTCAAATGACAGATCTGTGATAGTAACAGAGGAAAAAGCAAAATATTCCGAAAATTTTAATTTCTTGATATACGCAAAGTACTCGTAGAGACGTTTTGTTGTTACTCAAATGACAGATCTGTGATAGTAACAGAGGAAAAAGCAAAATATTCCGAAAATTTTAATTTCTTGATATACGCAAAGTACTCGTAGAAACGTTTTGTTGTTACTCAAATGACAGATCTGTGATAGTAACAGAGGAAAAAGCAAAATATTCCAAAAATTTTAATTTCTTGATTTACGCAAAGTGGTCGTAGAGACGTTCTGTTGCTACTCAAATCAAACATCCGTGATAGTAATAGAGTAAAATGGAAAAAATTCCGAAAATATTGATTTCTCGATTTACACAAAGTGCTCGTAGAGACAGACGTTTTGTTGTTACTCAAATGATAGATCTGTAATAGTAACAGAAGAAAAAGATAAAAATTCCTAAAATTTTGATTTCTTGACTTACGCAAAGTGCTCGTAGAGACGTTTTGTTGCTACTCAAATGAAAGATCTGTGATAGTAATAGAGTAAAATGGAGAAAATTCCGAAAATTTTAATTTCTTGAATTACGCAAAGTACTCATAGAGACGTTTTGTTGGTACTCAAATGACAGATCTGTGATAGTAACAGAGGAAAAAGCAGAATATTAAGAAAATTTTAACTTCTTGATATACGCAAAGTACTCATAGAGACGTTTTGCTGTTACTCAAATGACAGATCTGTGATAGTAACAGAGGAAAAAGCAGAATATTCCGAAAATTTTAATTTCTTGATTTACGCAAAGTGCTCGTAGAGACGTTTTGTTGTTACTCAAATGACAGATCTGTCATAGTAACAGAGGAAAAAGAGAAAAATTCCTAAAATTTTGATTTCTTGACTTACGCAAAGTGCTCGTAGAGACGTTTTGTTGCTACTCAAATGAAAGATCTGTGATAGTAATAGAGTAAAATGGAAAAAATTCCGAAAATTTTAATTTCTTGATTTACGCAATGTACTCGTAGAGACGTTTTGTTGTTACTCAAATGACAGATCTGTGATAGTAACAGAGGAAAAAGCAAAATATTCCGAAAATTTTAATTTCTTGATATACGCAAAGTACTCGTAGAGACGTTTTTTTGTTACTCAAATGACAGATCTGTGATAGTAACAGAGGAAAAAGCAAAATATTCCGAAAATTTTAATTTCTTGATATACGCAAAGTACTCGTAGAAACGTTTTGTTGTTACTCAAATGACAGATCTGTGATAGTAACAGAGGAAAAAGCAAAATATTCCAAAAATTTTAATTTCTTGATTTACGCAAAGTGGTCGTAGAGACGTTCTGTTGCTACTCAAATCAAAGATCCGTGATAGTAATAGAGTAAAATGGAAAAAATTCCGAAAATATTGATTTCTCGATTTACACAAAGTGCTCGTAGAGACAGACGTTTTGTTGTTACTCAAATGATAGATCTGTAATAGTAACAGAAGAAAAAGATAAAAATTCCTAAAATTTTGATTTCTTGACTTACGCAAAGTGCTCGTAGAGACGTTTTGTTGCTACTCAAATGAAAGCTCTGTGATAGTAATAGAGTAAAATGGAGAAAATTCCGAAAATTTTATTTCTTGAATTACGCAAAGTACTCATAGAGACGTTTTGTTGGTACTCAAATGACAGATCTGTGATAGTAACAGAGGAAAAAGCAGAATATTAAGAAAATTTTAACTTCTTGATATACGCAAAGTACTCATAGAGACGTTTTGTTGTTACTCAAATGACAGATCTGTGATAGTAACAGAGGAAAATACAAAATATTCCGAAAATTTTTATTTCTTGATATGCGCAAAGTACTCGTAGAAACGTTTTGTTGTTACTCAAATGACAGATCTGTGATAGTAACAGAGGAAAAAGCAAAATATTCCAAAAATTTTAATTTCTTGATTTACGCAAAGTACTCGTAGAGACGTTCTGTTGCTACTCAAATGAAAGATCTGTGATAGTAATAGAGTAAAATGGAAAAAATTCCGAAAATTTTGATTTTTCGATTTACGCAAAGTGCTCGTAGAGACGTTTTGTTGTTACTCAAATGACAGATCTGTCATAGTAACAGAGGAAAAAGAGAAAAATTCCTAAAATTTTGATTTCTTGACTTACGCAAAGTGCTCGTAGAGACGTTTGGTTGCTACTCAAATGAAAGATCTGTGATAGTAATAGAGTTTAACAGAGGAAAAATCCGAAAATTTTAATTTCTTGATTTACGCAAACTACTCATCGAGACGTTTTGTTGGTACTCAAATGACAGATCTGTGATAGTAACAGAAGAAAAAGCAAAATATTCCGAAAATTTTAATTTCTTGATTTACGCAAAGTGGTCGTAGAGACATTTTGTTGCTACTCAAATGCCATATCTGTGATAGTAACAGAAGAAAAAGCAAAATATTCCGACAATTTTATTTTATTGATTTACGCAAAGTACTCGTAGAGACGTTTTGTTGTTACTCAAATGACAGATCTGTGATAGTAACAGAGGAAAAAGCAAAATATTCCAAAAATTTTAATTTCTTGATTTACGCAAAGTACTCGTAGAGACGTTCTGTTGCTACTCAAATGAAAGATCTGTGATAGTAATAGAGTAAAATGGAAAAAATTCCTAAAATTTTGATTTCTTGACTTACGCAAAGTGCTCGTAGAGACGTTTGGTTGTTACTCAAATGAAAGATCTGTGATAGTAATAGAGTAAAATGGAAAAAATTCCGAAAATTTTAATTTCTTGATTTACGCAAAGTACTCATAGAGACGTTTTGATGGTACTCAAATGACAGATCTGTGATAGTAACAGAGGAAAAAGCAAAATATTCCGAAAATTTTAATTTCTCAATTTACGCACAGTGCTCGTAGAGACGTTTTGTTGTTACTCTGTCAGATCTGTGATAGTAACAGAGGAAAATACAAAATATTCCGAATATTTTAATTTCTTGATATACGCAAAGTACTCGTAGAAACGTTTTGTTGTTACTCAAATGACAGATCTGTGATAGTAACAGAGGAAAAAGCAAAATATTCCAAAAATTTTAATTTCTTGATTTACGCAAAGTGGTCGTAGAGACGTTCTGTTGCTACTCAAATCAAAGATCCGTGATAGTAATAGAGTAAAATGGAAAAAATTCCGAAAATATTGATTTCTCGATTTACACAAAGTGCTCGTAGAGACAGACGCTTTGTTGTTACTCAAATGATAGATCTGTAATAGTAACAGAAGAAAAAGATAAAAATTCCTAAAATTTTGATTTCTTGACTTACGCAAAGTGCTCGTAGAGACGTTTTGTTGCTACTCAAATGAAAGATCTGTGATAGTAATAGAGTAAAATGGAGAAAATTCCGAAAATTTTAATTTCTTGAATTACGCAAAGTACTCATAGAGACGTTTTGTTGGTACTCAAATGACAGATCTGTGATAGTAACAGAGGAAAAAGCAGAATATTAGGAAATTTTTAACTTCTTGATATACGCAAAGTACTCATAGAGACGTTTTGTTGTTACTCAAATGACAGATCTGTGATAGTAACAGAGGAAAAAGCAGAATATTCCGAAAATTTTAATTTCTTGATTTACGCAAAGTGCTCGTAGAGACGTTTTGTTGTTACTCAAATGACAGATCTGTCATAGTAACAGAGGAAAAAGAGAAAAATTCCTAAAATTTTGATTTCTTGACTTACGCAAAGTGCTCGTAGAGACGTTTTGTTGCTACTCAAATGAAAGATCTGTGATAGTAATAGAGTAAAATGGAAAAAATTCCGAAAATTTTAATTTCTTGATTTACGCAAAGTACTCGTAGAGACGTTTTGTTGTTACTCAAATGACAGATCTGTGATAGTAACAGAGGAAAAAGCAAAATATTCCGAAAATTTTAATTTCTTGATATACGCAAAGTACTCGTAGAGACGTTTTGTTGTTACTCAAATGACAGATCTGTGATAGTAACAGAGGAAAAAGCAAAATATTCCGAAAATTTTAATTTCTTGATATACGCAAAGTACTCGTAGAAACGTTTTGTTGTTACTCAAATGACAGATCTGTGATAGTAACAGAGGAAAAAGCAAAATATTCCAAAAATTTTAATTTCTTGATTTACGCAAAGTGGTCGTAGAGACGTTCTGTTGCTACTCAAATCAAAGATCCGTGATAGTAATAGAATAAAATGGAAAAAATTCCGAAAATATTGATTTCTCGATTTACACAAAGTGCTCGTAGTGACAGACGTTTTGTTGTTACTCAAATGATAGATCTGTAATAGTAACAGAAGAAAAAGATAAAAATTCCTAAAATTTTGATTTCTTGACTTACGCAAAGTGCTCGTAGAGACGTTTTGTTGCTACTCAAATGAAAGATCTGTGATAGTAATAGAGTAAAATGGAGAAAATTCCGAAAATTTTAATTTCTTGAATTACGCAAAGTACTCATAGAGACGTTTTGTTGGTACTCAAATGACAGATCTGTGATAGTAACAGAGGAAAAAGCAGAATATTAAGAAAATTTTAACTTCTTGATATACGCAAAGTACTCATAGAGACGTTTTGTTGTTACTCAAATGACAGATCTGTGATAGTAACAGAGGAAAAAGCAGAATATTCCGAAAATTTTAATTTCTTGATTTACGCAAAGTGCTCGTAGAAACGTTTTGTTGTTACTCAAATGACAGATCTGTCATAGTAACAGAGGAAAAAGAGAAAAATTCCTAAAATTTTGATTTCTTGACTTACGCAAAGTGCTCGTAGAGACGTTTTGTTGCTACTCAAATGAAAGATCTGTGATAGTAATAGAGTAAAATGGAAAAAATTCCGAAAATTTTAATTTCTTGATTTACGCAAAGTACTCGTAGAGACGTTTTGTTGGTACTCAAATGACAGATCTGTGATAGTAACAGAGGAAAAAGCAAAATATTCCGAAAATTTTAATTTCTTGATTTACGCAAAGTACTCGTAGAGGCGTTTTGTTGTTACTCAAATGACAGATCTGTGATAGTAACAGAGGAAAAAGCAAAATATTCCGAAAATTTTAATTTCTCAATTTACGCAAAGTGCTCGTAGAGACGTTTTGTTGTTACTCAAATGAAAGATCTGTGATAGTAATAGAATAAAATGGAAAAAAATCCGAAAATTTTAATTTCTTGATTTACGCAAACTACTCGTAGAGACGTTTTGTTGGTACTCAAATGACAGATCTGTGATAGTAACAAAGGATAACGCAAAATATTCCGAAAATTTTAATTTCTTGATTTACGCAAAGTACTCGTAGAGACGTTTTGTTGTTACTCAAATGACAGATCTGTGATAGTAACAGAGGAAAATACAAAATATTCCGAAAATTTTTATTTCTTGATATGCGCAAAGTACTCGTAGAAACGTTTTGTTGTTACTCAAATGACAGATCTGTGATAGTAACAGAGGAAAAAGCAAAATATTCCAAAAATTTTAATTTCTTGATTTACGCAAAGTACTCGTAGAGACGTTCTGTTGCTACTCAAATGAAAGATCTGTGATAGTAATAGAGTAAAATGGAAAAAAATCCGAAAATTTTGATTTTTCGATTTACGCAAAGTGCTCGTAGAGACGTTTTGTTGTTACTCAAATGACAGATCTGTCATAGTAACAGAGGAAAAAGAGAAAAATTCCTAAAATTTTGATTTCTTGACTTACGCAAAGTGCTCGTAGAGACGTTTGGTTGCTACTCAAATGAAAGATCTGTGATAGTAATAGAGTTTAACAGAGGAAAAATCCGAAAATTTTAATTTCTTGATTTACGCAAACTACTCATCGAGACGTTTTGTTGGTACTCAAATGACAGATCTGTGATAGTAACAGAGGAAAAAGCAAAATATTCCGAAAATTTTAATTTCTTGATTTACGCAAAGTGGTCGTAGAGACATTTTGTTGCTACTCAAATGCCAGATCTGTGATAGTAACAGAAGAAAAAGCAAAATATTCCGACAATTTTATTTTATTGATTTACGCAAAGTACTCGTAGAGACGTTTTGTTGTTACTCAAATGACAGATCTGTGATAGTAACAGAGGAAAAAGCAAAATATTCCAAAAATTTTAATTTCTTGATTTACGCAAAGTACTCGTAGAGACGTTCTGTTGCTACTCAAATGAAAGATCTGTGATAGTAATAGAGTAAAATGGAAAAAATTCCGAAAATTTTGATTTTTCGATTTACGCAAAGTGCTCGTAGAGACGTTTTGTTGTTACTCAAATGACAGATCTGTCATAGTAACAGAGGAAAAAGAGAAAAATTCCTAAAATTTTGATTTCTTGACTTACGCAAAGTGCTCGTAGAGACGTTTGGTTGCTACTCAAATGAAAGATCTGTGATAGTAATAGAGTAAAATGGAAAAAATTCCGAAAATTTTAATTTCTTGATTTACGCAAAGTACTCATAGAGACGTTTTGATGGTACTCAAATGACAGATCTGTGATAGTAACAGAGGAAAAAGCAAAATATTCCGAAAATTTTAATTTCTCAATTTACGCACAGTGCTCGTAGAGACGTTTTGTTGTTACTCTGTCAGATCTGTGATAGTAACAGAGGAAAATACAAAATATTCCGAAAATTTTAATTTCTTGATATACGCAAAGTACTCGTAGAAACGTTTTGTTGTTACTCAAATGACAGATCTGTGATAGTAACAGAGGAAAAAGCAAAATATTCCAAAAATTTTAATTTCTTGATTTACGCAAAGTGGTCGTAGAGACGTTCTATTGCTACTCAAATCAAAGATCCGTGATAGTAATAGAGTAAAATGGAAAAAATTCCGAAAATATTGATTTCTCGATTTACACAAAGTGCTCGTAGAGACAGACGTTTTGTTGTTACTCAAATGATAGATCTGTAATAATAACAGAAGAAAAAGATAAAAATTCCTAAAATTTTGATTTCTTGACTTACGCAAAGTGCTCGTAGAGACGTTTTGTTGCTACTCAAATGAAAGATCTGTGATAGTAATAGAGTAAAATTTAGAAAATTCCGAAAATTTTAATTTCTTGAATTACGCAAAGTACTCATAGAGACGTTTTGTTGGTACTCAAATGACAGATCTGTGATAGTAACAGAGGAAAAAGCAGAATATTAAGAAAATTTTAACTTCTTGATATACGCAAAGTACTCATAGAGACGTTTTGTTGTTACTCAAATGACAGATCTGTGATAGTAACAGAGGAAAAAGCAGAATATTCCGAAAATTTTAATTTCTTGATTTACGCAAAGTGCTCGTAGAGACGTTTTGTTGTTACTCAAATGACAGATCTGTCATAGTAACAGAGGAAAAAGAGAAAAATTCCTAAAATTTTGATTTCTTGACTTACGCAAAGTGCTCGTAGAGACGTTTTGTTGCTACTCAAATGAAAGATCTGTGATAGTAATAGAGTAAAATGGAAAAAATTCCGAAAATTTTAATTTCTTGATTTACGCAAAGCACTCGTAGAGACGTTTTGTTGTTACTCAAATGACAGATCTGTGATAGTAACAGAGGAAAAAGCAAAATATTCCGAAAATTTTAATTTCTTGATATACGCAAAGTGCTCGTAGAGACGTTTTGTTGCTACTCAAATGAAAGATCTGTGATAGTAATAGAGTAAAATGGAGAAAATTCCGAAAATTTTAATTTCTTGAATTACGCAAAGTACTCATAGAGACGTTTTGTTGGTACTCAAATGACAGATCTGTGATAGTAACAGAGGAAAAAGCAGAATATTAAGAAAATTTTAACTTCTTGATATACGCAAAGTACTCATAGAGACGGTTTGTTGTTACTCAAATGACAGATCTGTGATAGTAACAGAGGAAAAAGCAGAATATTCCGAAAATTTTAATTTCTTGATTTACGCAAAGTGCTCGTAGAGACGTTTTGTTGTTACTCAAATGACAGATCTGTCATAGCAACAGAGGAAAAAGAGAAAAATTCCTAAAATTTTGATTTCTTGACTTACGCAAAGTGCTCGTAGAGACGTTTTGTTGCTACTCAAATGAAAGATCTGTGATAGTAATAGAGTAAAATGGAAAAAATTCCGAAAATTTTAATTTCTTGATTTACTCAAAGTACTCGTAGAGACGATTTGTTGGTACTCAAATGACAGATCTGTGATAGTAACAGAGGAAAAAGCAAAATATTCCGAAAATTTTAATTTCTTGATTTACGCAAAGTACTCGTAGAGGCGTTTTGTTGTTACTCAAATGACAGATCTGTGATAGTAACAGAGGAAAAAGCAAAATATTCCGAAAATTTTAATTTCTCAATTTACGCAAAGTGCTCGTAGAGACGTTTTGTTGTTACTCAAATGAAAGATCTGTGATAGTAATAGAATAAAATGGAAAAAAATCCGAAAATTTTAATTTCTTGATTTACGCAAACTACTCGTAGAGACGTTTTGTTGGTACTCAAATGACAGATCTGTGATAGTAACAAAGGATAACGCAAAATATTCCGAAAATTTTAATTTCTTGATTTACGCAAAGTACTCGTAGAGACGTTTTGTTGTTATTCAAATGACAGATCTGTGATAGTAACAGAGGAAAATACAAAATATTCCGAAAATTTTTATTTCTTGATATGCGCAAAGTACTCGTAGAAACGTTTTGTTGTTACTCAAATGACAGATCTGTGATAGTAACAGAGGAAAAAGCAAAACATTCCAAAAATTTTAATTTCTTGATTTACGCAAAGTACTCGTAGAGACGTTCTGTTGCTACTCAAATGACAGATCTGTCATAGTAACAGAGGAAAAAGAGAAAAATTCCTAAAATTTTGATTTCTTGACTTACGCAAAGTGCTCGTAGAGACGTTTGGTTGCTACTCAAATGAAAGATCTGTGATAGTAATAGAGTTTAACAGAGGAAAAATCCGAAAATTTTAATTTCTTGATTTACGCAAACTACTCATCGAGACGTTTTGTTGGTACTCAAATGACAGATCTGTGATAGTAACAGAGGAAAAAGCAAAATATTCCGAAAATTTTAATTTCTTGATTTACGCAAAGTGGTCGTAGAGACATTTTGTTGCTACTCAAATGCCAGATCTGTGATAGTAACAGAAGAAAAAGCAAAATATTCCGACAATTTTATTTTATTGATTTACGCAAAGTACTCGTAGAGACGTTTTGTTGTTACTCAAATGACAGATCTGTGATAGTAACAGAGGAAAAAGCAAAATATTCCAAAAATTTTAATTTCTTGATTTACGCAAAGTACTCGTAGAGACGTTCTGTTGCTACTCAAATGAAAGATCTGTGATAGTAATAGAGTAAAATGGAAAAAATTCCGAAAATTTTGATTTTTCTATTTACGCAAAGTGCTCGTAGAGACGTTTTGTTGTTACTCAAATGACAGATCTGTCATAGTAACAGAGGAAAAAGAGAAAAATTCCTAAAATTTTGATTTCTTGACTTACGCAAAGTGCTCGTAGAGACGTTTGGTTGCTACTCAAATGATAGATCTGTGATAGTAATACAGTAAAATGGAAAAAATTCCGAAAATTTTAATTTCTTGATTTACGCAAAGTACTCATAGAGACGTTTTGATGGTACTCAAATGACAGATCTGTGATAGTAACAGAGGAAAAAGCAGAATATTCCGAAAATTTTAATTTCTTGATTTACGCAAAGTGCTCGTAGAGACGTTTTGTTGTTACTCAAATGACAGATCTGTCATAGTAACAGAGGAAAAAGAGAAAAATTCCTAAAATTTTGATTTCTTGACTTACGCAAAGTGCTCGTAGAGACGTTTTGTTGCTACTCAAATGAAAGATCTGTGATAGTAATAGAGTAAAATGGAGAAAATTCCGAAAATTTTAATTTCTTGAATTACGCAAAGTACTCATAGAGACGTTTTGTTGGTACTCAAATGACAGATCTGTGATAGTAACAGAGGAAAAAGCAAAATATTCCAAAAATTTTAATTTCTTGATTTATGCAAAGTACTCGTAGAGACGTTCTGTTGCTACTCAAATGAAAGATCTGTGATAGTAATAGAGTAAAATGGAAAAAATTCCGAAAATTTTGATTTTTCGATTTACGCAAAGTGTTCGTAGAGACGTTTTGTTGTTACTCAAATGACAGATCTGTCATAGTAACAGAGGAAAAAGAGAAAAATTCCTAAAATTTTGATTTCTTGACTTACGCAAAGTGCTCGTAGAGACGTTTGGTTGCTACTCAAATGAAAGATCTGTGATAGTAATAGAGTAAAATGGAAAAAATTCCGAAAATTTTAATTTCTTGATTTACGCAAAGTACTCATAGAGACGTTTTGATGGTACTCAAATGACAGATCTGTGATAGTAACAGAGGAAAAAGCAAAATATTCCGAAAATTTTAATTTCTCAATTTACGCACAGTGCTCGTAGAGACGTTTTGTTGTTACTCAAATGACAGATCTGTGATAGTAACAGAGGAAAAAGCAAAATATTCCGAAAATTTTAATTTCTTGATATACGCAAAGTACTCGTAGAGACGTTTTGTTGTTACTCAAATGACAGATCTGTGATAGTAACAGAGGAAAAAGCAAAATATTCCGAAAATTTTAATTTCTTGATATACGCAAAGTACTCGTAGAAACGTTTTGTTGTTACTCAAATGACAGATCTGTGATAGTAACAGAGGAAAAAGCAAAATATTCCAAAAATTTTAATTTCTTGATTTACGCAAAGTGGTCGTAGAGACGTTTTGTTGTTACTCAAATGACAGATCTGTGATAGTAACAGAGGAAAAAGCAAAATATTCCGAAAATTTTAATTTCTTGATATACGCAAAGTACTCGTAGAGACGTTTTGTTGTTACTCAAATGACAGATCTGTGATAGTAACAGAGGAAAAAGCAAAATATTCCGAAAATTTTAATTTCTTGATATACGCAAAGTACTCGTAGAAACGTTTTGTTGTTACTCAAATGACAGATCTGTGATAGTAACAGAGGAAAAAGCAAAATATTCCAAAAATTTTAATTTCTTGATTTACGCAAAGTGGTCGTAGAGACGTTCTGTTGCTACTCAAATCAAAGATCCGTGATAGTAATAGAGTAAAATGGAAAAAATTCCGAAAATATTGATTTCTCGATTTACACAAAGTGCTCGTAGAGACAGAAGTTTTGTTGTTACTCAAATGATAGATCTGTAATAGTAACAGAAGAAAAAGATAAAAATTCCTAAAATTTTGATTTCTTGACTTACGCAAAGTGCTCGTAGAGACGTTTTGTTGCTACTCAAATGAAAGATCTGTGATAGTAATAGAGTAAAATGGAGAAAATTCCGAAAATTTTAATTTCTTGAATTACGCAAAGTACTCATAGAGACGTTTTGTTGGTACTCAAATGACAGATCTGTGATAGTAACAGAGGAAAAAGCAGAATATTAAGAAAATTTTAACTTCTTGATATACGCAAAGTACTCATAGAGACGTTTTGTTGTTACTCAAATGACAGATCTGTGATAGTAACAGAGGAAAAAGCAGAATATTCCGAAAATTTTAATTTCTTGATTTACGCAAAGTGCTCGTAGAGACGTTTTGTTGTTACTCAAATGACAGATCTGTCATAGTAACAGAGGAAAAAGAGAAAAATTCCTAAAATTTTGATTTCTTGACTTACGCAAAGTGCTCGTAGAGACGTTTTGTTGCTACTCAAATGAAAGATCTGTGATAGTAATAGAGTAAAATGGAAAAAATTCCGAAAATTTTAATTTCTTGATTTACGCAAAGTACTCGTAGAGACGTTTTGTTGTTACTCAAATGACAGATCTGTGATAGTAACATAGGAAAAAGCAAAATATTCCGAAAATTTTAATTTCTTGATATACGCAAAGTACTCGTAGAGACGTTTTGTTGTTACTCAAATGACAGATCTGTGATAGTAACAGAGGAAAAAGCAAAATATTCCGAAAATTTTAATTTCTTGATATACGCAAAGTACTCGTAGAAACGTTTTGTTGTTACTCAAATGACAGATCTGTGATAGTAACAGAGGAAAAAGCAAAATATTCCGAAAATTTTAATTTCTCAATTTACGCAAAGTGCTCGTAGAGACGTTTTGTTGTTACTCAAATGAAAGATCTGTGATAGTAATAGAATAAAATGGAAAAAAATCCGAAAATTTTAATTTCTTGATTTACGCAAACTACTCGTAGAGACGTTTTGTTGGTACTCAAATGACAGATCTGTGATAGTAACAAAGGATAACGCAAAATATTCCGAAAATTTTAATTTCTTGATTTACGCAAAGTACTCGTAGAGACGTTTTGTTGTTACTCAAATGACAGATCTGTGATAGTAACAGAGGAAAAAGCAAAATATTCCGAAAATTTTAATTTCTTGATATACGCAAAGTACTCGTAGAAACGTTTTGTTGTTACTCAAATGACAGATCTGTGATAGTAACAGAGGAAAAAGCAAAATATTCCAAAAATTTTAATTTTTTGATTTACGCAAAGTGGTCGTAGAGACGTTCTGTTGCTACTCAAATCATAGATCCGTGATAGTAATAGAGTAAAATGGAAAAAATTCCGAAAATATTGATTTCTCGATTTACACAAAGTGCTCGTAGAGACAGACGTTTTGTTGTTACTCAAATGATAGATCTGTAATAGTAACAGAAGAAAAAGATAAAAATTCCTAAAATTTTGATTTCTTGACTTACGCAAAGTGCTCGTAGAGACGTTTTGTTGCTACTCAAATGAAAGATCTGTGATAGTAATAGAGTAAAATGGAGAAAATTCCGAAAATTTTAATTTCTTGAATTACGCAAAGTACTCATAGAGACGTTTTGTTGGTACTCAAATGACAGATCTGTGATAGTAACAGAGGAAAAAGCAGAATATTAAGAAAATTTTAACTTCTTGATATACGCAAAGTACTCATAGAGACGTTTTGTTGTTACTCAAATGACAGATCTGTGATAGTAACAGAGGAAAAAGCAGAATATTCCGAAAATTTTAATTTCTTGATTTACGCAAAGTGCTCGTAGAGACGTTTTGTTGTTACTCAAATGACAGATCTGTCATAGTAACAGAGGAAAAAGAGAAACATTCCTAAAATTTTGATTTCTTGACTTACGCAAAGTGCTCGTAGAGACGTTTTGTTGCTACTCAAATGAAAGATCTGTGATAGTAATAGAGTAAAATGGAAAAAATTCCGAAAATTTTAATTTCTTGATTTACGCAAAGTACTCGTAGAGACGTTTTGTTGGCACTCAAATGACATATCTGTGATAGTAACAGAGGAAAAAGCAAAATATTCCGAAAATTTTAATTTCTTGATTTACGCAAAGTACTCGTAGAGGCGTTTTGTTGTTACTCAAATGACAGATCTGTGATAGTAACAGAGGAAAAAGCAAAATATTCCGAAAATTTTAATTTCTCAATTTACGCAAAGTGCTCGTAGAGACGTTTTGTTGTTACTCAAATGAAAGATCTGTGATAGTAATAGAATAAAATGGAAAAAAATCCGAAAATTTTAATTTCTTGATTTACGCAAACTACTCGTAGAGACGTTTTGTTGGTACTCAAATGACAGATCTGTGATAGTAACAAAGGATAACGCAAAATATTCCGAAAATTTTAATTTCTTGATTTACGCAAAGTACTCGTAGAGACGTTTTGTTGTTACTCAAATGACAGATCTGTCATAGTAACAGAGGAAAAAGAGAAAAATTCCTAAAATTTTGATTTCTTGACTTACGCAAAGTGCTCGTAGAGACGTTTTGTTGCTACTCAAATGAAAGATCTGTGATAGTAATAGAGTAAAATGGAAAAAATTCCGAAAATTTTAATTTCTTGATTTACGCAAAGTACTCGTAGAGACGTTTTGTTGTTACTCAAATGACAGATCTGTGATAGTAACAGAGGAAAAAGCAAAATATTCCGAAAATTGTAATTTCTTGATATACGCAAAGTACTCGTAGAGACGTTTTGTTGTTACTCAAATGACAGATCTGTGATAGTAACAGAGGAAAAAGCAGAATATTCCGAAAATTTTAATTTCTTGATTTACGCAAAGTGCTCGTAGAGACGTTTTGTTGTTACTCAAATGACAGATCTGTCATAGTAACAGAGGAAAAAGAGAAAAATTCCTAAAATTTTGATTTCTTGACTTACGCAAAGTGCTCGTAGAGACGTTTTGTTGCTACTCAAATGAAAGATCTGTGATAGTAATAGAGTAAAATGGAAAAAATTCCGAAAATTTTAATTTCTTGATTTACGCAAAGTACTCGTAGAGACGTTTTGTTGTTACTCAAATGACAGATCTGTGATAGTAACAGAGGAAAAAGCAAAATATTCCGAAAATTTTAATTTCTTGATATACGCAAAGTACTCGTAGAGACGTTTTGTTGTTACTCAAATGACAGATCTGTGATAGTAACAGAGGAAAAAGCAAAATATTCCGAAAATTTTAATTTCTCAATTTACGCAAAGTGCTCGTAGAGACGTTTTGTTGTTACTCAAATGAAAGATCTGTGATAGTAATATAATAAAATGGAAAAAAATCCGAAAATTTTAATTTCTTGATTTACGCAAACTACTCGTAGAGACGTTTTGTTGGTACTCAAATGACAGATCTGTGATAGTAACAAAGGATAACGCAAAATATTCCGAAAATTTTAATTTCTTGATTTACGCAAAGTACTCGTAGAGACGTTTTGTTGTTACTCAAATGACAGATCTGTCATAGTAACAGAGGAAAAAGAGAAAAATTCCTAAAATTTTGATTTCTTGACTTACGCAAAGTGCTCGTAGAGACGTTTTGTTGCTACTCAAATGAAAGATCTGTGATAGTAATAGAGTAAAATGGAAAAAATTCCGAAAATTTTAATTTCTTGATTTACGCAAAGTACTCGTATAGACGTTTTGTTGTTACTCAAATGACAGATCTGTGATAGTAACAGAGGAAAAAGCAAAATATTCCGAAAATTGTAATTTCTTGATATACGCAAAGTACTCGTAGAGACGTTTTGTTGTTACTCAAATGACAGATCTGTGATAGTAACAGAGGAAAAAGCAGAATATTCCGAAAATTTTAATTTCTTGATTTACGCAAAGTGCTCGTAGAGACGTTTTGTTGTTACTCAAATGACAGATCTGTCATAGTAAGAGAGGAAAAAGAGTAAAATTCCTAAAATTTTGATTTCTTGACTTACGCAAAGTGCTCGTAGAGACGTTTTGTTGCTACTCAAATGAAAGATCTGTGATAGTAATAGAGTAAAATGGAAAAAATTCCGAAAATTTTAATTTCTTGATTTACGCAAAGTACTCGTAGAGACGTTTTGTTGTTACTCAAATGACAGATCTGTGATAGTAACAGAGGAAAAAGCAAAATATTCCGAAAATTTTAATTTCTTGATATACGCAAAGTACTCGTAGAGACGTTTTGTTGTTACTCAAATGACAGATCTGTGATAGTAACAGAGGAAAAAGCAAAATATTCCGAAAATTTTAATTTCTTGATATACGCAAAGTACTCGTAGAATCGTTTTGTTGTTACTCAAATGACAGATCTGTGATAGTAACAGAGGAAAAAGCAAAATATTCCAAAAATTTTAATTTCTTGATTTACGCAAAGTGGTCGTAGAGACGTTCTGTTGCTACTCAAATCAAAGATCCGTGATAGTAATAGAGTAAAATGGAAAAAATTCCGAAAATATTGATTTCTCGATTTACACAAAGTGCTCGTAGAGACAGAAGTTTTGTTGTTACTCAAATGATAGATCTGTAATAGTAACAGAAGAAAAAGATAAAAATTCCTAAAATTTTGATTTCTTGACTTACGCAAAGTGCTCGTAGAGACGTTTTGTTGCTACTCAAATGAAAGATCTGTGATAGTAATAGAGTAAAATGGAGAAAATTCCGAAAATTTTAATTTCTTGAATTACGCAAAGTACTCATAGAGACGTTTTGTTGGTACTCAAATGACAGATCTGTGATAGTAACAGAGGAAAAAGCAGAATATTAAGAAAATTTTAACTTCTTGATATACGCAAAGTACTCATAGAGACGTTTTGTTGTTACTCAAATGACAGATCTGTGATAGTAACAGAGGAAAAAGCAGAATATTCCGAAAATTTTAATTTCTTGATTTACGCAAAGTGCTCGTAGAGACGTTTTGTTGTTACTCAAATGACAGATCTGTCATAGTAACAGAGGAAAAAGAGAAAAATTCCTAAAATTTTGATTTCTTGACTTACGCAAAGTGCTCGTAGAGACGTTTTGTTGCTACTCAAATGAAAGATCTGTGATAGTAATAGAGTAAAATGGAAAAAATTCCGAAAATTTTAATTTCTTGATTTACGCAAAGTACTCGTAGAGACGTTTTGTTGTAACTCAAATGACAGATCTGTGATAGTAACATAGGAAAAAGCAAAATATTCCGAAAATTTTAATTTCTTGATATACGCAAAGTACTCGTAGAGACGTTTTGTTGTTACTCAAATGACAGATCTGTGATAGTAACAGAGGAAAAAGCAAAATATTCCGAAAATTTTAATTTCTTGATATACGCAAAGTACTCGTAGAAACGTTTTGTTGTTACTCAAATGACAGATCTGTGATAGTAACAGAGGAAAAAGCAAAATATTCCAAAAATTTTAATTTCTTGATTTACGCAAAGTGGTCGTAGAGACGTTCTGTTGCTACTCAAATCATAGATCCGTGATAGTAATAGAGTAAAATGGAAAAAATTCCGAAAATATTGATTTCTCGATTTACACAAAGTGCTCGTAGAGACAGACGTTTTGTTGTTACTCAAATGATAGATCTGTAATAGTAACAGAAGAAAAAGATAAAAATTCCTAAAATTTTGATTTCTTGACTTACGCAAAGTGCTCGTAGAGACGTTTTGTTGCTACTCAAATGAAAGATCTGTGATAGTAATAGAGTAAAATGGAGAAAATTCCGAAAATTTTAATTTCTTGAATTACGCAAAGTACTCATAGAGACGTTTTGTTGGTACTCAAATGACAGATCTGTGATAGTAACAGAGGAAAAAGCAGAATATTAAGAAAATTTTAACTTCTTGATATACGCAAAGTACTCATAGAGACGTTTTGTTGTTACTCAAATGACAGATCTGTGATAGTAACAGAGGAAAAAGCAGAATATTCCGAAAATTTTAATTTCTTGATTTACGCAAAGTGCTCGTAGAGACGTTTTGTTGTTACTCAAATGACAGATCTGTCATAGTAACAGAGGAAAAAGAGAAACATTCCTAAAATTTTGATTTCTTGACTTACGCAAAGTGCTCGTAGAGACGTTTTGTTGCTACTCAAATGAAAGATCTGTGATAGTAATAGAGTAAAATGGAAAAAATTCCGAAAATTTTAATTTCTTGATTTACGCAAAGTACTCGTAGAGACGTTTTGTTGGCACTCAAATGACATATCTGTGATAGTAACAGAGGAAAAAGCAAAATATTCCGAAAATTTTAATTTCTTGATTTACGCAAAGTACTCGTAGAGGCGTTTTGTTGTTACTCAAATGACAGATCTGTGATAGTAACAGAGGAAAAAGCAAAATATTCCGAAAATTTTAATTTCTCAATTTACGCAAAGTGCTCGTAGAGACGTTTTGTTGTTACTCAAATGAAAGATCTGTGATAGTAATAGAATAAAATGGAAAAAAATCCGAAAATTTTAATTTCTTGATTTACGCAAACTACTCGTAGAGACGTTTTGTTGGTACTCAAATGACAGATCTGTGATAGTAACAAAGGATAACGCAAAATATTCCGAAAATTTTAATTTCTTGATTTACGCAAAGTACTCGTAGAGACGTTTTGTTGTTACTCAAATGACAGATCTGTCATAGTAACAGAGGAAAAAGAGAAAAATTCCTAAAATTTTGATTTCTTGACTTACGCAAAGTGCTCGTAGAGACGTTTTGTTGCTACTCAAATGAAAGATCTGTGATAGTAATAGAGTAAAATGGAAAAAATTCCGAAAATTTTAATTTCTTGATTTACGCAAAGTACTCGTAGAGACGTTTTGTTGTTACTCAAATGACAGATCTGTGATAGTAACAGAGGAAAAAGCAAAATATTCCGAAAATTGTAATTTCTTGATATACGCAAAGTACTCGTAGAGACGTTTTGTTGTTACTCAAATGACAGATCTGTGATAGTAACAGAGGAAAAAGCAGAATATTCCGAAAATTTTAATTTCTTGATTTACGCAAAGTGCTCGTAGAGACGTTTTGTTGTTACTCAAATGACAGATCTGTCATAGTAACAGAGGAAAAAGAGAAAAATTCCTAAAATTTTGATTTCTTGACTTACGCAAAGTGCTCGTAGAGACGTTTTGTTGCTACTCAAATGAAAGATCTGTGATAGTAATAGAGTAAAATGGAAAAAATTCCGAAAATTTTAATTTCTTGATTTACGCAAAGTACTCGTAGAGACGTTTTGTTGTTACTCAAATGACAGATCTGTGATAGTAACAGAGGAAAAAGCAAAATATTCCGAAAATTTTAATTTCTTGATATACGCAAAGTACTCGTAGAGACGTTTTGTTGTTACTCAAATGACAGATCTGTGATAGTAACAGAGGAAAAAGCAAAATATTCCGAAAATTTTAATTTCTCAATTTACGCAAAGTGCTCGTAGAGACGTTTTGTTGTTACTCAAATGAAAGATCTGTGATAGTAATATAATAAAATGGAAAAAAATCCGAAAATTTTAATTTCTTGATTTACGCAAACTACTCGTAGAGACGTTTTGTTGGTACTCAAATGACAGATCTGTGATAGTAACAAAGGATAACGCAAAATATTCCGAAAATTTTAATTTCTTGATTTACGCAAAGTACTCGTAGAGACGTTTTGTTGTTACTCAAATGACAGATCTGTCATAGTAACAGAGGAAAAAGAGAAAAATTCCTAAAATTTTGATTTCTTGACTTACGCAAAGTGCTCGTAGAGACGTTTTGTTGCTACTCAAATGAAAGATCTGTGATAGTAATAGAGTAAAATGGAAAAAATTCCGAAAATTTTAATTTCTTGATTTACGCAAAGTACTCGTATAGACGTTTTGTTGTTACTCAAATGACAGATCTGTGATAGTAACAGAGGAAAAAGCAAAATATTCCGAAAATTGTAATTTCTTGATATACGCAAAGTACTCGTAGAGACGTTTTGTTGTTACTCAAATGACAGATCTGTGATAGTAACAGAGGAAAAAGCAGAATATTCCGAAAATTTTAATTTCTTGATTTACGCAAAGTGCTCGTAGAGACGTTTTGTTGTTACTCAAATGACAGATCTGTCATAGTAAGAGAGGAAAAAGAGTAAAATTCCTAAAATTTTGATTTCTTGACTTACGCAAAGTGCTCGTAGAGACGTTTTGTTGCTACTCAAATGAAAGATCTGTGATAGTAATAGAGTAAAATGGAAAAAATTCCGAAAATTTTAATTTCTTGATTTACGCAAAGTACTCGTAGAGACGTTTTGTTGTTACTCAAATGACAGATCTGTGATAGTAACAGAGGAAAAAGCAAAATATTCCGAAAATTTTAATTTCTTGATATACGCAAAGTACTCGTAGAGACGTTTTGTTGTTACTCAAATGACAGATCTGTGATAGTAACAGAGGAAAAAGCAAAATATTCCGAAAATTTTAATTTCTTGATATACGCAAAGTACTCGTAGAATCGTTTTGTTGTTACTCAAATGACAGATCTGTGATAGTAACAGAGGAAAAAGCAAAATATTCCAAAAATTTTAATTTCTTGATTTACGCAAAGTGGTCGTAGAGACGTTCTGTTGCTACTCAAATCAAAGATCCGTGATAGTAATAGAGTAAAATGGAAAAAATTCCGAAAATATTGATTTCTCGATTTACACAAAGTGCTCGTAGAGACAGAAGTTTTGTTGTTACTCAAATGATAGATCTGTAATAGTAACAGAAGAAAAAGATAAAAATTCCTAAAATTTTGATTTCTTGACTTACGCAAAGTGCTCGTAGAGACGTTTTGTTGCTACTCAAATGAAAGATCTGTGATAGTAATAGAGTAAAATGGAGAAAATTCCGAAAATTTTAATTTCTTGAATTACGCAAAGTACTCATAGAGACGTTTTGTTGGTACTCAAATGACAGATCTGTGATAGTAACAGAGGAAAAAGCAGAATATTAAGAAAATTTTAACTTCTTGATATACGCAAAGTACTCATAGAGACGTTTTGTTGTTACTCAAATGACAGATCTGTGATAGTAACAGAGGAAAAAGCAGAATATTCCGAAAATTTTAATTTCTTGATTTACGCAAAGTGCTCGTAGAGACGTTTTGTTGTTACTCAAATGACAGATCTGTCATAGTAACAGAGGAAAAAGAGAAAAATTCCTAAAATTTTGATTTCTTGACTTACGCAAAGTGCTCGTAGAGACGTTTTGTTGCTACTCAAATGAAAGATCTGTGATAGTAATAGAGTAAAATGGAAAAAATTCCGAAAATTTTAATTTCTTGATTTACGCAAAGTACTCGTAGAGACGTTTTGTTGTAACTCAAATGACAGATCTGTGATAGTAACATAGGAAAAAGCAAAATATTCCGAAAATTTTAATTTCTTGATATACGCAAAGTACTCGTAGAGACGTTTTGTTGTTACTCAAATGACAGATCTGTGATAGTAACAGAGGAAAAAGCAAAATATTCCGAAAATTTTAATTTCTTGATATACGCAAAGTACTCGTAGAAACGTTTTGTTGTTACTCAAATGACAGATCTGTGATAGTAACAGAGGAAAAAGCAAAATATTCCAAAAATTTTAATTTCTTGATTTACGCAAAGTGGTCGTAGAGACGTTCTGTTGCTACTCAAATCATAGATCCGTGATAGTAATAGAGTAAAATGGAAAAAATTCCGAAAATATTGATTTCTCGATTTACACAAAGTGCTCGTAGAGACAGACGTTTTGTTGTTACTCAAATGATAGATCTGTAATAGTAACAGAAGAAAAAGATAAAAATTCCTAAAATTTTGATTTCTTGACTTACGCAAAGTGCTCGTAGAGACGTTTTGTTGCTACTCAAATGAAAGATCTGTGATAGTAATAGAGTAAAATGGAGAAAATTCCGAAAATTTTAATTTCTTGAATTACGCAAAGTACTCATAGAGACGTTTTGTTGGTACTCAAATGACAGATCTGTGATAGTAACAGAGGAAAAAGCAGAATATTAAGAAAATTTTAACTTCTTGATATACGCAAAGTACTCATAGAGACGTTTTGTTGTTACTCAAATGACAGATCTGTGATAGTAACAGAGGAAAAAGCAGAATATTCCGAAAATTTTAATTTCTTGATTTACGCAAAGTGCTCGTAGAGACGTTTTGTTGTTACTCAAATGACAGATCTGTCATAGTAACAGAGGAAAAAGAGAAACATTCCTAAAATTTTGATTTCTTGACTTACGCAAAGTGCTCGTAGAGACGTTTTGTTGTTACTCAAATGACAGATCTGTCATAGTAATAGAGGAAAAAGAGAAAAATTCCTAAAATTTTGATTTCTTGACTTACGCAAAGTGCTCGTAGAGACGTTTTGTTGCTACTCAAATGAAAGATCTGTGATAGTAATAGAGTAAAATGGAAAAAATTCCGAAAATTTTAATTTCTTGATTTACGCAGAGTACTCGTAGAGACGTTTTGTTGTTACTCAAATGACAGATCTGTGATAGTAACAGAGGAAAAAGCAAAATATTCCGAAAATTTTAATTTCTTGATATACGCAAAGTACTCGTAGAGACGTTTTGTTGTTACTCAAATGACAGATCTGTGATAGTAACAGAGGATAAAGCAAAATATTCCGAAAATTTTAATTTCTCAATTTACGCAAAGTGCTCGTAGAGACGTTTTGTTGTTACTCAAATGACAGATCTGTCATAGTAACAGAGGAAAAAGAGAAAAATTCCTAAAATTTTGATTTCTTGACTTACGCAAAGTGCTCGTAGAGACGTTTTGTTGCTACTCAAATGAAAGATCTGTGATAGTAATAGAGTAAAATGGAAAAAATTCCGAAAATTTTAATTTCTTGATTTACGCAAAGTACTCGTAGAGACGTTTTGTTGTTACTCAAATGACAGATCTGTGATAGTAACAGAGGAAAAAGCAAAATATTCCGAAAATTTTAATTTCTTGATATACGCAAAGTACTCGTAGAGACGTTTTGTTGTTACTCAAATGACAGATCTGTGATAGTAACAGAGGAAAAAGCAAAATATTCCGAAAATTTTAATTTCTTGATATACGCAAAGTACTCGTAGAAACGTTTTGTTGTTACTCAAATGACAGATCTGTGATAGTAACAGAGGAAAAAGCAAAATATTCCAAAAATTTTAATTTCTTGATTTACGCAAAGTGGTCGTAGAGACGTTCTGTTGCTACTCAAATCAAAGATCCGTGATAGTAATAGAGTAAAATGGAAAAAATTCCGAAAATATTGATTTCTCGATTTACACAAAGTGCTCGTAGAGACAGAAGTTTTGTTGTTACTCAAATGATAGAGCTGTAATAGTAACAGAAGAAAAAGATAAAAATTCCTAAAATTTTGATTTCTTGACTTACGCAAAGTGCTCGTAGAGACGTTTTGTTGCTACTCAAATGAAAGATCTGTGATAGTAATAGAGTAAAATGGAGAAAATTCCGAAAATTTTAATTTCTTGAATTACGCAAAGTACTCATAGAGACGTTTTGTTGGTACTCAAATGACAGATCTGTGATAGTAACAGAGGAAAAAGCAGAATATTAAGAAAATTTTAACTTCTTGATATACGCAAAGTACTCATAGAGACGTTTTGTTGTTACTCAAATGACAGATCTGTGATAGTAACAGAGGAAAAAGCAGAATATTCCGAAAATTTTAATTTCTTGATTTACGCAAAGTGCTCGTAGAGACGTTTTGTTGTTACTCAAATGACAGATCTGTCATAGTAACAGAGGAAAAAGAGAAAAATTCCTAAAATTTTGATTTCTTGACTTACGCAAAGTGCTCGTAGAGACGTTTTGTTGCTACTCAAATGAAAGATCTGTGATAGTAATAGAGTAAAATGGAAAAAATTCCGAAAATTTTAATTTCTTGATTTACGCAAAGTACTCGTAGAGACGTTTTGTTGTTACTCAAATGACAGATCTGTGATAGTAACAGAGGAAAAAGCAAAATATTCCGAAAATTTTAATTTCTTGATATACGCAAAGTACTCGTAGAGACGTTTTGTTGTTACTCAAATGACAGATCTGTGATAGTAACAGAGGAAAAAGCAAAATATTCCGAAAATTTTAATTTCTTGATATACGCAAAGTACTCGTAGAAACGTTTTGTTGTTACTCAAATGACAGATCTGTGATAGTAACAGAGGAAAAAGCAAAATATTCCAAAAATTTTAATTTCTTGATTTACGCAAAGTGGTCGTAGAGACGTTCTGTTGCTACTCAAATCAAAGATCCGTGATAGTAATAGAGTAAAATGGAAAAAATTCCGAAAATATTGATTTCTCGATTTACACAAAGTGCTCGTAGAGACAGAAGTTTTGTTGTTACTCAAATGATAGATCTGTAATAGTAACAGAAGAAAAAGATAAAAATTCCTAAAATTTTGATTTCTTGACTTACGCAAAGTGCTCGTAGAGACGTTTTGTTGCTACTCAAATGAAAGATCTGTGATAGTAATAGAGTAAAATGGAGAAAATTCCGAAAATTTTAATTTCTTGAATTACGCAAAGTACTCATAGAGACGTTTTGTTGGTACTCAAATGACAGATCTGTGATAGTAACAGAGGAAAAAGCAGAATATTAAGAAAATTTTAACTTCTTGATATACGCAAAGTACTCATAGAGACGTTTTGTTGTTACTCAAATGACAGATCTGTGATAGTAACAGAGGAAAAAGCAGAATATTCCGAAAATTTTAATTTCTTGATTTACGCAAAGTGCTCGTAGAGACGTTTTGTTGTTACTCAAATGACAGATCTGTCATAGTAACAGAGGAAAAAGAGAAAAATTCCTAAAATTTTGATTTCTTGACTTACGCAAAGTGCTCGTAGAGACGTTTTGTTGCTACTCAAATGAAAGATCTGTGATAGTAATAGAGTAAAATGGAAAAAATTCCGAAAATTTTAATTTCTTGATTTACGCAAAGTACTCGTAGAGACGTTTTGTTGTTACTCAAATGACAGATCTGTGATAGTAACATAGGAAAAAGCAAAATATTCCGAAAATTGTAATTTCTTGATATACGCAAAGTACTCGTAGAGACGTTTTGTTGTTACTCAAATGACAGATCTGTGATAGTAACAGAGGAAAAAGCAAAATATTCCGAAAATTTTAATTTCTTGATATACGCAAAGTACTCGTAGAAACGTTTTGTTGTTACTCAAATGACAGATCTGTGATAGTAACAGAGGAAAAAGCAAAATATTCCAAAAATTTTAATTTCTTGATTTACGCAAAGTGGTCGTAGAGACGTTCTGTTGCTACTCAAATCATAGATCCGTGATAGTAATAGAGTAAAATGGAAAAAATTCCGAAAATATTGATTTCTCGATTTACACAAAGTGCTCGTAGAGACAGACGTTTTGTTGTTACTCAAATGATAGATCTGTAATAGTAACAGAAGAAAAAGATAAAAATTCCTAAAATTTTGATTTCTTGACTTACGCAAAGTGCTCGTAGAGACGTTTTGTTGCTACTCAAATGAAAGATCTGTGATAGTAATAGAGTAAAATGGAGAAAATTCCGAAAATTTTAATTTCTTGAATACGCAAAGTACTCATAGAGACGTTTTGTTGGTACTCAAATGACAGATCTGTGATAGTAACAGAGGAAAAAGCAGAATATTAAGAAAATTTTAACTTCTTGATATACGCAAAGTACTCATAGAGACGTTTTGTTGTTACTCAAATGACAGATCTGTGATAGTAACAGAGGAAAAAGCAGAATATTCCGAAAATTTTAATTTCTTGATTTACGCAAAGTGCTCGTAGAGACGTTTTGTTGTTACTCAAATGACAGATCTGTCATAGTAACAGAGGAAAAAGAGAAACATTCCTAAAATTTTGATTTCTTGACTTACGCAAAGTGCTCGTAGAGACGTTTTGTTGCTACTCAAATGAAAGATCTGTGATAGTAATAGAGTAAAATGGAAAAAATTCCGAAAATTTTAATTTCTTGATTTACGCAAAGTACTCGTAGATACGTTTTGTTGGTACTCAAATGACAGATCTGTGATAGTAACAGAGGAAAAAGCAAAATATTCCGAAAATTTTAATTTCTTGATTTACGCAAAGTACTCGTAGAGGCGTTTTGTTGTTACTCAAATGACAGATCTGTGATAGTAACAGAGGAAAAAGCAAAATATTCCGAAAATTTTAATTTCTCAATTTACGCAAAGTGCTCGTAGAGACGTTTTGTTGTTACTCAAATGAAAGATCTGTGATAGTAATAGAATAAAATGGAAAAAAATCCGAAAATTTTAATTTCTTGATTTACGCAAACTACTCGTAGAGACGTTTTGTTGGTACTCAAATGACAGATCTGTGATAGTAACAAAGGATAACGCAAAATATTCCGAAAATTTTAATTTCTTGATTTACGCAAAGTACTCGTAGAGACGTTTTGTTGGTACTCAAATGACAGATCTGTGATAGTAACAGAGGAAAAAGCAAAATATTCCGAAAATTTTAATTTCTTGATATACGCAAAGTACTCGTAGAAACGTTTTGTTGTTACTCAAATGACAGATCTGTGATAGTAACAGAGGAAAAAGCAAAATATTCCAAAAATTTTAATTTCTTGATTTACGCAAAGTGGTCGTAGAGACGTTCTGTTGCTACTCAAATCAAAGATCCGTGATAGTAATAGAGTAAAATGGAAAAAATTCCGAAAATATTGATTTCTCGATTTACACAAAGTGCTCGTAGAGACAGACGTTTTGTTGTTACTCAAATGATAGATCTGTAATAGTAACAGAAGAAAAAGATAAAAATTCCTAAAATTTTGATTTCTTGACTTACGCAAAGTGCTCGTAGAGACGTTTTGTTGCTACTCAAATGAAAGATCTGTGATAGTAATAGAGTAAAATGGAGAAAATTCCGAAAATTTTAATTTCTTGAATTACGCAAAGTACTCATAGAGACGTTTTGTTGGTACTCAAATGACAGATCTGTGATAGTAACAGAGGAAAAAGCAGAATATTAAGAAAATTTTAACTTCTTGATATACGCAAAGTACTCATAGAGACGTTTTGTTGTTACTCAAATGACAGATCTGTGATAGTAACAGAGGAAAAAGCAGAATATTCCGAAAACTTTAATTTCTTGATTTACGCAAAGTGCTCGTAGAGACGTTTTGTTGTTACTCAAATGACAGATCTGTGATAGTAACAGAGGAAAAAGCAAAATATTCCGAAAATTTTAATTTCTTGATTTACGCAAAGTACTCGTAGAGACGTTCTGTTGCTACTCAAATGAAAGATATGTGATAGTAATAGAGTAAAATGGAAAAAATTCCGGAAATTTTGATTTTTCGATTTAAGCAAAGTGCTCGTAGAGACGTTTTGTTGTTACTCAAATGACAGATCTGTCATAGTAACAGAGGAAAAAGATAAAAATTCCTAAAATTTTGATTTCTTGACTTACGCAAAGTGCTCGTAGAGACGTTTGGTTGCTACTCAAATGAAAGATCTGTGATAGTAATAGAGTAAAATGGAGAAAATTCCGAAAATTTTAATTTCTTGAATTACGCAAAGTACTCATAGAGACGTTTTGTTGGTACTCAAATGACAGATCTGTGATAGTAACAGAGGAAAAAGCAGAATATTAAGAAAATTTTAACTTCTTGATATACGCAAAGTACTCATAGAGACGTTTTGTTGTTACTCAAATGACAGATCTGTGATAGTAACAGAGGAAAAAGCAGAATATTCCGAAAATTTTAATTTCTTGATTTACGCAAAGTGCTCGTAGAGACGTTTTGTTGTTACTCAAATGACAGATCTGTGATAGTAACAGAGGAAAAAGCAAAATATTCCAAAAATTTTAATTTCTTGATTTACGCAAAGTACTCGTCGAGACGTTGTGTTGCTACTCAAATGAAAGATATGTGATAGTAATAGAGTTAAATGGAAAAAATACCGCAAATTTTGATTTTTCGATTTACGCAAAGTGCTCGTACAGACGTTTTGTTGTTACTCAAATGACAGATCTGTCATAGTAACAGAGGAAAAAGAGAAAAAATCCTAAAATTTTGATTTCTTGACTTACGCAAAGTGCTCGTAGAGACGTTTGGTTGCTACTCAAATGAAAGATCTGTGATAGTAATAGAGTAAAATGGAAAAAAATCCGAAAATTTTAATTTCTTGATTTACGCAAACTACTCATAGAGACGTTCTGTTGGTACTCAAATGACAGATCTGTGATAGTAACAGAGGAAAAAGCAAAATATTCCGAAAATTTTAATTTCTTGATTTACGCAAAGTACTCGTAGAGACGTTTTGTTGTTACTCAAATGACAGATCTGTGATAGTAACAGAGGAAAAAGCAAAATATTCCAAAAATTTTAATTTCTTGATTTACGCAAAGTACTCGTAGAGACGTTCTGTTGCTACTCAAATGAAAGATCTGTGATAGTAATAGGGTAAAATGGAAAAAATTCCGAAAATTTTGATTTTTCGATTTACGCAAAGTGCTCGTAGAGACGTTTTGTTGTTACTCAAATGACAGATCTGTCATAGTAACAGAGGAAAAAGAGAAAAATTCCTAAAATTTTGATTTCTTGACTTACGCAAAGTGCTCGTAGAGACGTTTGGTTGCTACTCAAATGAAAGATCTGTGATAGTAATAGAGTAAAATGGAAAAAATTCCGAAAATTTTAATTTCTTGATTTACGCAAAGTACTCATAGAGACGTTTTGGTGGTACTCAAATGACAGATCTGTGATAGTAACAGAGGAAAAAGCAAAATATTCCGAAAATTTTAATTTCTCAATTTACGCAAAGTGCTCGTAGAGACGTTTTGTTGTTACTCAAATGACAGATCTGTGATAGTAACAGAGGAAAAAGCAAAATATTCCGAAAATTTTAATTTCTTGATATACGCAAAGTACTCGTAGAAACGTTTTGTTGTTACTCAAATGACAGATCTGTGATAGTAACAGAGGAAAAAGCAAAATATTCCAAAAATTTTAATTACTTGATTTACGCAAAGTACTCGTAGAGACGTTCTGTTGCTACTCAAATGAAAGATCTGTGATAGTAATAGAGTAAAATGGAAAAAATTCCGAAAATTTTGATTTTTCGATTTACGCAAAGTGCTCGTAGAGACGTTTTGTTGTTACTCAAATGGCAGATCTGTCATAGTAACAGAGGAAAAAGAGAAAAATTCCTAAAATTTTGATTTCTTGACTTACGCAAAGTGCTCGTAGAAACGTTTGGTTGCTACTCAAATGAAAGATCTGTGATAGTAATAGAGTAAAATGGAAAAAATTCCGAAAATTTTAATTTCTTGATTTACGCAAAGTACTCATAGAGACGTTTTGATGGTACTCAAATGACAGATCTGTGATAGTAACAGAGGAAAAAGCAAAATATTCCGAAAATTTTAATTTCTCAATTTACGCACAGTGCTCGTAGAGACGTTTTGTTGTTACTCAAATGACAGATCTGTGATAGTAACAGAGGAAAAAGCAAAATATTCCAAAAATTTTAATTTCTTGATTTACGCAAAGTGGTCGTAGAGACGTTCTGTTGCTACTCAAATCAAAGATCCGTGATAGTAATAGAGTAAAATGGAAAAAATTCCGAAAATATTGATTTCTCGATTTACACAAAGTGCTCGTAGAGACAGACGTTTTGTTGTTACTCAAATGATAGATCTGTAATAGTAACAGAAGAAAAAGATAAAAATTCCTAAAATTTTGATTTCTTGACTTACGCAAAGTGCTCGTAGAGACGTTTTGTTGCTACTCAAATGAAAGATCTGTGATAGTAACAGAGGAAAAAGCAGAATATTAAGAAAATTTTAACTTCTTGATATACGCAAAGTACTCATAGAGACGTTTTGTTGTTACTCAAATGACAGATCTGTGATAGTAACAGAGGAAAAAGCAGAATATTCCGAAAACTTTAATTTCTTGATTTACGCAAAGTGCTCGTAGAGACGTTTTGTTGTTACTCAAATGACAGATCTGTGATAGTAACAGAGGAAAAAGCAAAATATTCCGAAAATTTTAATTTCTTGATTTACGCAAAGTACTCGTAGAGACGTTCTGTTGCTACTCAAATGAAAGATATGTGATAGTAATAGAGTAAAATGGAAAAAATTCCGGAAATTTTGATTTTTCGATTTACGCAAAGTGCTCGTAGAGACGTTTTGTTGTTACTCAAATGACAGATCTGTCATAGTAACAGAGGAAAAAGATAAAAATTCCTAAAATTTTGATTTCTTGACTTACGCAAAGTGCTCGTAGAGACGTTTGGTTGCTACTCAAATGAAAGATCTGTGATAGTAATAGAGTAAAATGGAGAAAATTCCGAAAATTTTAATTTCTTGAATTACGCAAAGTACTCATAGAGACGTTTTGTTGGTACTCAAATGACAGATCTGTGATAGTAACAGAGGAAAAAGCAGAATATTAAGAAAATTTTAACTTCTTGATATACGCAAAGTACTCATAGAGACGTTTTGTTGTTACTCAAATGACAGATCTGTGATAGTAACAGAGGAAAAAGCAGAATATTCCGAAAATTTTAATTTCTTGATTTACGCAAAGTGCTCGTAGAGACGTTTTGTTGTTACTCAAATGACAGATCTGTGATAGTAACAGAGGAAAAAGCAAAATATTCCAAAAATTTTAATTTCTTGATTTACGCAAAGTACTCGTCGAGACGTTGTGTTGCTACTCAAATGAAAGATATGTGATAGTAATAGAGTTAAATGGAAAAAATACCGCAAATTTTGATTTTTCGATTTACGCAAAGTGCTCGTAGGGACGTTTTGTTGTTACTCAAATGACAGATCTGTCATAGTAACAGAGGAAAAAGAGAAAAAATCCTAAAATTTTGATTTCTTGACTTACGCAAAGTGCTCGTAGAGACGTTTGGTTGCTACTCAAATGAAAGATCTGTGATAGTAATAGAGTAAAATGGAAAAAAATCCGAAAATTTTAATTTCTTGATTTACGCAAACTACTCATAGAGACGTTCTGTTGGTACTCAAATGACAGATCTGTGATAGTAACAGAGGAAAAAGCAAAATATTCCGAAAATTTTAATTTCTTGATTTACGCAAAGTACTCGTAGAGACGTTTTGTTGTTACTCAAATGACAGATCTGTGATAGTAACAGAGGAAAAAGCAAAATATTCCAAAAATTTTAATTTCTTGATTTACGCAAAGTACTCGTAGAGACGTTCTGTTGCTACTCAAATGAAAGATCTGTGATAGTAATAGGGTAAAATGGAAAAAATTCCGAAAATTTTGATTTTTCGATTTACGCAAAGTGCTCGTAGAGACGTTTTGTTGTTACTCAAATGACAGATCTGTCATAGTAACAGAGGAAAAAGAGAAAAATTCCTAAAATTTTGATTTCTTGACTTACGCAAAGTGCTCGTAGAGACGTTTGGTTGCTACTCAAATGAAAGATCTGTGATAGTAATAGAGTAAAATGGAAAAAATTCCGAAAATTTTAATTTCTTGATTTACGCAAAGTACTCATAGAGACGTTTTGGTGGTACTCAAATGACAGATCTGTGATAGTAACAGAGGAAAAAGCAAAATATTCCGAAAATTTTAATTTCTCAATTTACGCAAAGTGCTCGTAGAGACGTTTTGTTGTTACTCAAATGACAGATCTGTGATAGTAACAGAGGAAAAAGCAAAATATTCCGAAAATTTTAATTTCTTGATATACGCAAAGTACTCGTAGAAACGTTTTGTTGTTACTCAAATGACAGATCTGTGATAGTAACAGAGGAAAAAGCAAAATATTCCAAAAATTTTAATTTCTTGATTTACGCAAAGTGGTCGTAGAGACGTTCTGTTGCTACTCAAATCAAAGATCCGTGATAGTAATGGAGTAAAATGGAAAAAATTCCGAAAATATTGATTTCTCGATTTACACAAAGTGCTCGTAGAGACAGACGTTTTGTTGTTACTCAAATGATAGATCTGTAATAGTAACAGAAGAAAAAGATAAAAATTCCTAAAATTTTGATTTCTTGACTTACGCAAAGTGCTCGTAGAGACGTTTTGTTGATACTCAAATGAAAGATATGTGATAGTAATAGAGTAAAATGGAAAAAATTCCGAAAATTTTGATTTTTCTATTTACGCATAGTGCTCGTAGAGACGTTTTGTTGTTACTCAAATGACAGATCTGTCATAGTAACAGAGGAAAAAGAGAAAAATTCCTAAAATTTTGATTTCTTGACTTACGCAAAGTGCTCGTAGAGACGTTTGGTTGCTACTCAAATGAAAGATCTGTGATAGTAATAGAGTAAAATGGAAAAAAATCCGAAAATTTTAATTTCTTGATTTACGCAAACTACTCATAGAGACGTTCTGTTGGTACTCAAATGACAGATCTGTGATAGTAACAGAGGAAAAAGCAAAATATTCCGAAAATTTTAATTTCTTGATTTACGCAAAGTACTCGTAGAGACGTTTTGTTGTTACTCAAATGACAGATCTGTGATAGTAACAGAGGAAAAAGCAAAATATTCCAAAAATTTTAATTTCTTGATTTACGCAAAGTACTCGTAGAGACGTTCTGTTGCTACTCAAATGAAAGATATGTGATAGTAATAGAGTAAAATGGAAAAAATTCCGAAAATTTTGATTTTTCGATTTACGCAAAGTGCTCGTAGAGACGTTTTGTTGTTACTCAAATGACAGATCTGTCATAGTAACAGAGGAAAAAGAGAAAAATTCCTAAAATTTTGATTTCTTGACTTACGCAAAGTGCTCGTAGAGACGTTTGGTTGCTACTCAAATGAAAGATCTGTGATAGTAATAGAGTAAAATGGAAAAAAATCCGAAAATTTTAATTTCTTGATTTACGCAAACTACTCATAGAGACGTTCTGTTGGTACTCAAATGACAGATCTGTGATAGTAACAGAGGAAAAAGCAAAATATTCCGAAAATTTTAATTTCTCAATTTACGCAAAGTGCTCGTAGAGACGTTTTGTTGTTACTCAAATGACAGATCTGTGATAGTAACAGAGGAAAAAGCAAAATATTCCGAAAATTTTAATTTCTTGATATACGCAAAGTACTCGTAGAAACGTTTTGTTGTTACTCAAATGACAGATCTGTGATAGTAACAGAGGAAAAAGCAAAATATTCCAAAAATTTTAATTTCTTGAGTTACACAAAGTGGTCGTAGAGACGTTCTGTTGCTACTCAAATCAAAGATCCGTGATAGTAATAGAGTAAAATGGAAAAAATTCCGAAAATATTGATTTCTCGATTTACACAAAGTGCTCGTAGAGACAGACGTTTTGTTGTTACTCAAATGATAGATCTGTAATAGTAACAGAAGAAAAAGATAAAAATTCCTAAAATTTTGATTTCTTGACTTACGCAAAGTGCTCGTAGAGACGTTTTGTTGCTACTCAAATGAAAGATCTGTGATAGTAATAGAGTAAAATGGAGAAAATTCCGAAAATTTTAATTTCTTGAATTACGCAAAGTACTCATAGAGACGTTTTGTTGGTACTCAAATGACAGATCTGTGATAGTAACAGAGGAAAAAGCAGAATATTAAGAAAATTTTAACTTCTTGATATACGCAAAGTACTCATAGAGACGTTTTGTTGTTACTCAAATGACAGATCTGTGATAGTAACAGAGGAAAAAGCAGAATATTCCGAAAATTTTAATTTCTTGATTTACGCAAAGTGCTCGTAGAGACGTTTTGTTGTTACTCAAATGACAGATCTGTCATAGTAACAGAGGAAAAAGAGAAAAATTCCTAAAATTTTGATTTCTTGACTTACGCAAAGTGCTCGTAGAGACGTTTTGTTGCTACTCAAATGAAAGATCTGTGATAGTAATAGAGTAAAATGGAAAAAATTCCGAAAATTTTAATTTCTTGATTTACGCAAAGTACTCGTAGAGACGTTTTGTTGTTACTCAAATAACAGATCTGTGATAGTAACAGAGGAAAAAGCAAAATATTCCGAAAATTTTAATTTCTTGATATACGCAAAGTATTCGTAGAGATGTTTTGTTGTTACTCAAATGACAGATCTGTGATAGTAACAGAGGAAAAAGCAAAATATTCCGAAAATTTTAATTTCTTGAATTACGCAAAGTACTCATAGAGACGTTTTGTTGGTACTCAAATGACAGATCTGTGATAGTAACAGAGGAAAAAGCAGAATATTAAGAAAATTTTAACTTCTTGATATACGCAAAGTACTCATAGAGACGTTTTGTTGTTACTCAAATGACAGATCTGTGATAGTAACAGAGGAAAAAGCAGAATATTCCGAAAATTTTAATTTCTTGATTTACGCAAAGTGCTCGTAGAGACGTTTTGTTGTTACTCAAATGACAGATCTGTCATAGTAACAGAGGAAAAAGAGAAAAATTCCTAAAATTTTGATTTCTTGACTTACGCAAAGTGCTCGTAGAGATGTTTTGTTGCTACTCAAATGAAAGATCTGTGATAGTAATAGAGTAAAATGGAAAAAATTCCGAAAATTTTAATTTCTTGATTTACGCAAAGTACTCGTAGAGACGTTTTGTTGGTACTCAAATGACAGATCTGTGATAGTAACAGAGGAAAAAGCAAAATATTCCGAAAATTTTAATTTCTTGATTTACGCAAAGTACTCGTAGAGGCGTTTTACTGTTACTCAAATGACAGATCTGTGATAGTAACAGAGGAAAAAGCAAAATATTCCGAAAATTTTAATTTCTCAATTTACGCAAAGTGCTCGTAGAGACGTTTTGTTGTTACTCAAATGAAAGATCTGTGATAGTAATAGAATAAAATGGAAAAAATCCGAAAATTTTAATTTCTTGATTTACGCAAACTACTCGTAGAGACGTTCTGTTGCTACTCAAATGAAAGATCTGTGATAGTAATAGAGTAAAATGGAAAAAATTCCGAAAATTTTGATTTTTCGATTTACGCAAAGTGCTCGTAGAGACGTTTTGTTGTTACTCAAATGACAGATCTGTCATAGTAACAGAGGAAAAAGAGAAAAATTCCTAAAATTTTGATTTCTTGACTTACGCAAAGTGCTCGTAGAGACGTTTGGTTGCTACTCAAATGAAAGATCTGTGATAGTAATAGAGTTTAACAGAGGAAAAATCCGCAAATTTTAATTTCTTGATTTACGCAAACTACTCATCGAGACGTTTTGGTGGTACTCAAATGACAGATCTGTGATAGTAACAGAGGAAAAAGCAAAATATTCCGAAAATTTTAATTTCTCAATTTACGCACAGTGCTCGTAGAGACGTTTTGTTGTTACTCAAATGACAGATCTGTGATAGTAACAGAGGAAAATACAAAATATTCCGAAAATTTTAATTTCTTGATATACGCAAAGTGCTCGTAGAGACGTTTTGTTGTTACTCAAATGACAGATCTGTCATAGGAACAGAGGAAAAAGAGAAAAATTCCTAAAATTTTGATTTCTTGACTTACGCAAAGTGCTCGTAGAGACGTTTGGTTGCTACTCAAATGAAAGATCTGTGATAGTAATAGAGTAAAATGGAAAAAAATCCGAAAATTTTAATTTCTTGATTTACGCAAACTACTCATCGAGACGTTTTGTTGGTACTCAAATGACATCTGTGATAGTAACAGAGGAAAAAGCAAAATATTCCGAAAATTTTAATTTCTTGATTTACGCACAGTGCTCGTAGAGACGTTTTGTTGTTACTCAAATGACAGATCTGTGATAGTAACAGAGGAAAATACAAAATATTCCGAAAATTTTAATTTCTTGATATACGCAAAGTGCTCGTAGAGACGTTTTGTTGTTACTCAAATGACAGATCTGTCATAGGAACAGAGGAAAAAGAGAAAAATTCCTAAAATTTTGATTTCTTGACTTACGCAAAGTGCTCGTAGAGACGTTTGGTTGCTACTCAAATGAAAGATCTGTGATAGTAATAGAGTAAAATGGAAAAAAATCCGAAAATTTTAATTTCTTGATTTACGCAAACTACTCATCGAGACGTTTTGTTGGTACTCAAATGACAGATCTGTGATAGTAACAGAGGAAAAAGCAAAATATTCCAAAAATTTTAATTTCTTGATTTACGCAAAGTGGTCGTAGAGACGTTTTGTTGATACTCAAATGAAAGATATGTGATAGTAATAGAGTAAAATGGAAAAAATTCCGAAAATTTTGATTTTTCGATTTACGCATAGTGCTCGTAGAGACGTTTTGTTGTTACTCAAATGACAGATCTGTCATAGTAACAGAGGAAAAAGAGAAAAATTCCTAAAATTTTGATTTCTTGACTTACGCAAAGTGCTCGTAGAGACGTTTGGTTGCTACTCAAATGAAAGATCTGTGATAGTAATAGAGTAAAATGGAAAAAAATCCGAAAATTTTAATTTCTTGATTTACGCAAACTACTCATAGAGACGTTCTGTTGGTACTCAAATGACAGATCTGTGATAGTAACAGAGGAAAAAGCAAAATATTCCGAAAATTTTAATTTCTTGATTTACGCAAAGTACTCGTAGAGACGTTTTGTTGTTACTCAAATGACAGATCTGTGATAGTAACAGAGGAAAAAGCAAAATATTCCAAAAATTTTAATTTCTTGATTTACGCAAAGTACTCGTAGAGACGTTCTGTTGCTACTCAAATGAAAGATATGTGATAGTAATAGAGTAAAATGGAAAAAAATCCGAAAATTTTGATTTTTCGATTTACGCAAAGTGCTCGTAGAGACGTTTTGTTGTTACTCAAATGACAGATCTGTCATAGTAACAGAGGAAAAAGAGAAAAATTCCTAAAATTTTGATTTCTTGACTTACGCAAAGTGCTCGTAGAGACGTTTGGTTGCTACTCAAATGAAAGATCTGTGATAGTAATAGAGTAAAATGGAAAAAAATCCGAAAATTTTAATTTCTTGATTTACGCAAACTACTCATAGAGACGTTCTGTTGGTACTCAAATGACAGATCTGTGATAGTAACAGAGGAAAAAGCAAAATATTCCGAAAATTTTAATTTCTCAATTTACGCAAAGTGCTCGTAGAGACGTTTTGTTGTTACTCAAATGACAGATCTGTGATAGTAACAGAGGAAAAAGCAAAATATTCCGAAAATTTTAATTTCTTGATATACGCAAAGTACTCGTAGAAACGTTTTGTTGTTACTCAAATGACAGATCTGTGATAGTAACAGAGGAAAAAGCAAAATATTCCAAAAATTTTAATTTCTTGAGTTACACAAAGTGGTCGTAGAGACGTTCTGTTGCTACTCAAATCAAAGATCCGTGATAGTAATAGAGTAAAATGGAAAAAATTCCGAAAATATTGATTTCTCGATTTACACAAAGTGCTCGTAGAGACAGACGTTTTGTTGTTACTCAAATGATAGATCTGTAATAGTAACAGAAGAAAAAGATAAAAATTCCTAAAATTTTGATTTCTTGACTTACGCAAAGTGCTCGTAGAGACGTTTTGTTGCTACTCAAATGAAAGATCTGTGATGGTAATAGAGTAAAATGGAGAAAATTCCGAAAATTTTAATTTCTTGAATTACGCAAAGTACTCATAGAGACGTTTTGTTGGTACTCAAATGACAGATCTGTGATAGTAACAGAGGAAAAAGCAGAATATTAAGAAAATTTTAACTTCTTGATACACGCAAAGTACTCATAGAGACGTTTTGTTGTTACTCAAATGACAGATCTGTGATAGTAACAGAGGAAAAAGCAGAATATTCCGAAAATTTTAATTTCTTGATTTACGCAAAGTGCTCGTAGAGACGTTTTGTTGTTACTCAAATGACAGATCTGTCATAGTAACAGAGGAAAAAGAGAAAAATTCCTAAAATTTTGATTTCTTGACTTACGCAAAGTGCTCGTAGAGACGTTTTGTTGCTACTCAAATGAAAGATCTGTGATAGTAATAGAGTAAAATGGAAAAAATTCCGAAAATTTTAATTTCTTGATTTACGCAAAGTACTCGTAGAGACGTTTTGTTGTTACTCAAATAACAGATCTGTGATAGTAACAGAGGAAAAAGCAAAATATTCCGAAAATTTTAATTTCTTGATATACGCAAAGTATTCGTAGAGATGTTTTGTTGTTACTCAAATGACAGATCTGTGATAGTAACAGAGGAAAAAGCAAAATATTCCGAAAATTTTAATTTCTTGAATTACGCAAAGTACTCATAGAGACGTTTTGTTGGTACTCAAATGACAGATCTGTGATAGTAACAGAGGAAAAAGCAGAATATTAAGAAAATTTTAACTTCTTGATATACGCAAAGTACTCATAGAGACGTTTTGTTGTTACTCAAATGACAGATCTGTGATAGTAACAGAGGAAAAAGCAGAATATTCCGAAAATTTTAATTTCTTGATTTACGCAAAGTGCTCGTAGAGACGTTTTGTTGTTACTCAAATGACAGATCTGTCATAGTAACAGAGGAAAAAGAGAAAAATTCCTAAAATTTTGATTTCTTGACTTACGCAAAGTGCTCGTAGAGATGTTTTGTTGCTACTCAAATGAAAGATCTGTGATAGTAATAGAGTAAAATGGAAAAAATTCCGAAAATTTTAATTTCTTGATTTACGCAAAGTACTCGTAGAGACGTTTTGTTGGTACTCAAATGACAGATCTGTGATAGTAACAGAGGAAAAAGCAAAATATTCCGAAAATTTTAATTTCTTGATTTACGCAAAGTACTCGTAGAGGCGTTTTGTTGTTACTCAAATGACAGATCTGTGATAGTAACAGAGGAAAAAGCAAAATATTCCGAAAATTTTAATTTCTCAATTTACGCAAAGTGCTCGTAGAGACGTTTTGTTGTTACTCAAATGAAAGATCTGTGATAGTAATAGAATAAAATGGAAAAAATCCGAAAATTTTAATTTCTTGATTTACGCAAACTACTCGTAGAGACGTTCTGTTGCTACTCAAATGAAAGATCTGTGATAGTAATAGAGTAAAATGGAAAAAATTCCGAAAATTTTGATTTTTCGATTTACGCAAAGTGCTCGTAGAGACGTTTTGTTGTTACTCAAATGACAGATCTGTCATAGTAACAGAGGAAAAAGAGAAAAATTCCTAAAATTTTGATTTCTTGACTTACGCAAAGTGCTCGTAGAGACGTTTGGTTGCTATTCAAATGAAAGATCTGTGATAGTAATAGAGTTTAACAGAGGAAAAATCCGCAAATTTTAATTTCTTGATTTACGCAAACTACTCATCGAGACGTTTTGGTGGTACTCAAATGACAGATCTGTGATAGTAACAGAGGAAAAAGCAAAATATTCCAAAAATTTTAATTTCTCAATTTACGCACAGTGCTCGTAGAGACGTTTTGTTGTTACTCAAATGACAGATCTGTGATAGTAACAGAGGAAAATACAAAATATTCCGAAAATTTTAATTTCTTGATATACGCAAAGTGCTCGTAGAGACGTTTTGTTGTTACTCAAATGACAGATCTGTCATAGGAACAGAGGAAAAAGAGAAAAATTCCTAAAATTTTGATTTCTTGACTTACGCAAAGTGCTCGTAGAGACGTTTGGTTGCTACTCAAATGAAAGATCTGTGATAGTAATAGAGTAAAATGAAAAAAAATCCGAAAATTTTAATTTCTTGATTTACGCAAACTACTCATCGAGACGTTTTGTTGGTACTCAAATGACAGATCTGTGATAGTAACAGAGGAAAAAGCAAAATATTCCGAAAATTTTAATTTCTTGATTTACGCACAGTGCTCGTAGAGACGTTTTGTTGTTACTCAAATGACAGATCTGTGATAGTAACAGAGGAAAATACAAAATATTCCGAAAATTTTAATTTCTTGATATACGCAAAGTGCTCGTAGAGACGTTTTGTTGTTACTCAAATGACAGATCTGTCATAGGAACAGAGGAAAAAGAGAAAAATTCCTAAAATTTTGATTTCTTGACTTACGCAAAGTGCTCGTAGAGACGTTTGGTTGCTACTCAAATGAAAGATCTGTGATAGTAATAGAGTAAAATGGAAAAAAATCCGAAAATTTTAATTTCTTGATTTACGCAAACTACTCATCGAGACGTTTTGTTGGTACTCAAATGACAGATCTGTGATAGTAACAGAGGAAAAAGCAAAATATTCCAAAAATTTTAATTTCTTGATTTACGCAAAGTGGTCGTAGAGACGTTCTGTTGCTACTCAAATCAAAGATCCGTGATAGTAATGGAGTAAAATGGAAAAAATTCCGAAAATATTGATTTCTCGATTTACACAAAGTGCTCGTAGAGACAGACGTTTTGTTGTTACTCAAATGATAGATCTGTAATAGTAACAGAAGAAAAAGATAAAAATTCCTAAAATTTTGATTTCTTGACTTACGCAAAGTGCTCGTAGAGACGTTTTGTTGATACTCAAATGAAAGATATGTGATAGTAATAGAGTAAAATGGAAAAAATTCCGAAAATTTTGATTTTTCGATTTACGCATAGTGCTCGTAGAGACGTTTTGTTGTTACTCAAATGACAGATCTGTCATAGTAACAGAGGAAAAAGAGAAAAATTCCTAAAATTTTGATTTCTTGACTTACGCAAAGTGCTCGTAGAGACGTTTGGTTGCTACTCAAATGAAAGATCTGTGATAGTAATAGAGTAAAATGGAAAAAAATCCGAAAATTTTAATTTCTTGATTTACGCAAACTACTCATAGAGACGTTCTGTTGGTACTCAAATGACAGATCTGTGATAGTAACAGAGGAAAAAGCAAAATATTCCGAAAATTTTAATTTCTTGATTTACGCAAAGTACTCGTAGAGACGTTTTGTTGTTACTCAAATGACAGATCTGTGATAGTAACAGAGGAAAAAGCAAAATATTCCAAAAATTTTAATTTCTTGATTTACGCAAAGTACTCGTAGAGACGTTCTGTTGCTACTCAAATGAAAGATATGTGATAGTAATAGAGTAAAATGGAAAAAATTCCGAAAATTTTGATTTTTCGATTTACGCAAAGTGCTCGTAGAGACGTTTTGTTGTTACTCAAATGACAGATCTGTCATAGTAACAGAGGAAAAAGAGAAAAATTCCTAAAATTTTGATTTCTTGACTTACGCAAAGTGCTCGTAGAGACGTTTGGTTGCTACTCAAATGAAAGATCTGTGATAGTAATAGAGTAAAATGGAAAAAAATCCGAAAATTTTAATTTCTTGATTTACGCAAACTACTCATAGAGACGTTCTGTTGGTACTCAAATGACAGATCTGTGATAGTAACAGAGGAAAAAGCAAAATATTCCGAAAATTTTAATTTCTCAATTTACGCAAAGTGCTCGTAGAGACGTTTTGTTGTTACTCAAATGACAGATCTGTGATAGTAACAGAGGAAAAAGCAAAATATTCCGAAAATTTTAATTTCTTGATATACGCAAAGTACTCGTAGAAACGTTTTGTTGTTACTCAAATGACAGATCTGTGATAGTAACAGAGGAAAAAGCAAAATATTCCAAAAATTTTAATTTCTTGAGTTACACAAAGTGGTCGTAGAGACGTTCTGTTGCTACTCAAATCAAAGATCCGTGATAGTAATAGAGTAAAATGGAAAAAATTCCGAAAATATTGATTTCTCGATTTACACAAAGTGCTCGTAGAGACAGACGTTTTGTTGTTACTCAAATGATAGATCTGTAATAGTAACAGAAGAAAAAGATAAAAATTCCTAAAATTTTGATTTCTTGACTTACGCAAAGTGCTCGTAGAGACGTTTTGTTGCTACTCAAATGAAAGATCTGTGATGGTAATAGAGTAAAATGGAGAAAATTCCGAAAATTTTAATTTCTTGAATTACGCAAAGTACTCATAGAGACGTTTTGTTGGTACTCAAATGACAGATCTGTGATAGTAACAGAGGAAAAAGCAGAATATTAAGAAAATTTTAACTTCTTGATACACGCAAAGTACTCATAGAGACGTTTTGTTGTTACTCAAATGACAGATCTGTGATAGTAACAGAGGAAAAAGCAGAATATTCCGAAAATTTTAATTTCTTGATTTACGCAAAGTGCTCGTAGAGACGTTTTGTTGTTACTCAAATGACAGATCTGTCATAGTAACAGAGGAAAAAGAGAAAAATTCCTAAAATTTTGATTTCTTGACTTACGCAAAGTGCTCGTAGAGACGTTTTGTTGCTACTCAAATGAAAGATCTGTGATAGTAATAGAGTAAAATGGAAAAAATTCCGAAAATTTTAATTTCTTGATTTACGCAAAGTACTCGTAGAGACGTTTTGTTGTTACTCAAATAACAGATCTGTGATAGTAACAGAGGAAAAAGCAAAATATTCCGAAAATTTTAATTTCTTGATATACGCAAAGTATTCGTAGAGATGTTTTGTTGTTACTCAAATGACAGATCTGTGATAGTAACAGAGGAAAAAGCAAAATATTCCGAAAATTTTAATTTCTTGAATTACGCAAAGTACTCATAGAGACGTTTTGTTGGTACTCAAATGACAGATCTGTGATAGTAACAGAGGAAAAAGCAGAATATTAAGAAAATTTTAACTTCTTGATATACGCAAAGTACTCATAGAGACGTTTTGTTGTTACTCAAATGACAGATCTGTGATAGTAACAGAGGAAAAAGCAGAATATTCCGAAAATTTTAATTTCTTGATTTACGCAAAGTGCTCGTAGAGACGTTTTGTTGTTACTCAAATGACAGATCTGTCATAGTAACAGAGGAAAAAGAGAAAAATTCCTAAAATTTTGATTTCTTGACTTACGCAAAGTGCTCGTAGAGATGTTTTGTTGCTACTCAAATGAAAGATCTGTGATAGTAATAGAGTAAAATGGAAAAAATTCCGAAAATTTTAATTTCTTGATTTACGCAAAGTACTCGTAGAGACGTTTTGTTGGTACTCAAATGACAGATCTGTGATAGTAACAGAGGAAAAAGCAAAATATTCCGAAAATTTTAATTTCTTGATTTACGCAAAGTACTCGTAGAGGCGTTTTGTTGTTACTCAAATGACAGATCTGTGATAGTAACAGAGGAAAAAGCAAAATATTCCGAAAATTTTAATTTCTCAATTTACGCAAAGTGCTCGTAGAGACGTTTTGTTGTTACTCAAATGAAAGATCTGTGATAGTAATAGAATAAAATGGAAAAAATCCGAAAATTTTAATTTCTTGATTTACGCAAACTACTCGTAGAGACGTTCTGTTGCTACTCAAATGAAAGATCTGTGATAGTAATAGAGTAAAATGGAAAAAATTCCGAAAATTTTGATTTTTCGATTTACGCAAAGTGCTCGTAGAGACGTTTTGTTGTTACTCAAATGACAGATCTGTCATAGTAACAGAGGAAAAAGAGAAAAATTCCTAAAATTTTGATTTCTTGACTTACGCAAAGTGCTCGTAGAGACGTTTGGTTGCTACTCAAATGAAAGATCTGTGATAGTAATAGAGTTTAACAGAGGAAAAATCCGCAAATTTTAATTTCTTGATTTACGCAAACTACTCATCGAGACGTTTTGGTGGTACTCAAATGACAGATCTGTGATAGTAACAGAGGAAAAAGCAAAATATTCCGAAAATTTTAATTTCTCAATTTACGCACAGTGCTCGTAGAGACGTTTTGTTGTTACTCAAATGACAGATCTGTGATAGTAACAGAGGAAAATACAAAATATTCCGAAAATTTTAATTTCTTCATATACGCAAAGTGCTCGTAGAGACGTTTTGTTGTTACTCAAATGACAGATCTGTCATAGGAACAGAGGAAAAAGAGAAAAATTCCTAAAATTTTGATTTCTTGACTTACGCAAAGTGCTCGTAGAGACGTTTGGTTGCTACTCAAATGAAAGATCTGTGATAGTAATAGAGTAAAATGGAAAAAAATCCGAAAATTTTAATTTCTTGATTTACGCAAACTACTCATCGAGACGTTTTGTTGGTACTCAAATGACAGATCTGTGATAGTAACAGAGGAAAAAGCAAAATATTCCGAAAATTTTAATTTCTTGATTTACGCAAAGTGGTCGTAGAGACATTTTGTTGCTACTCAAATGCCAGATCTGTGATAGTAACAGAAGAAAAAGCAAAATATTCCGAAAATTTTATTTTCTTGATTTACGCAAAGTACTCGTAGAGACGTTTTGTTGTTACTCAAATGACAGATCTGTGATAGTAACAGAGGAAAAGGCAAAATATTCCAAAAATTTTAATTTCTTGATTTACGCAAAGTACTCGTAGAGACGTTCTGTTGCTACTCAAATGAAAGATCTGTGATAGTAATAGAGTAAAATGGAAAAAATTCCGAAAATTTTGATTTTTCGATTTACGCAAAGTGCTCGTAGAGACGTTTTGTTGATACTCAAATGGCAGACCTGTCATAGTAACAGAGGAAAAAGAGAAAAATTCCTAAAATTTTGATTTCTTGACTTACGCAAAGTGCTCGTAGAAACGTTTGGTTGCTACTCAAATGAAAGATCTGTGATTGTAATAGAGTAAATGGAAAAAATTCCGAAAATTTTAATTTCTTGATTTACGCAAAGTACTCATAGAGACGTTTTGATGGTACTCAAATGACAGATCTGTGATAGTAACAGAGGAAAAAGCAAAATATTCCGAAAATTTTAATTTCTCAATTTACGCACAGTGCTCGTAGAGACGTTTTGTTGTTACTCAAATGACAGATCTGTGATAGTAACAGAGGAAAAAGCAAAATATTCCGAAAATTTTAATTTCTCAATTTACGCAAAGTGCTCGTAGAGACGTTTTGTTGTTACTCAAATGACAGATCTGTGATAGTAACAGAGGAAAAAGAAAAATATTCCGAAAATTTTAATTTCTTGATATACGCAAAGTACTCGTAGAGACGTTTTGTTGTTACTCAAATGACAGATCTGTGATAGTAACAGAGGAAAAAGCAAAATATTCCGAAAATTTTAATTTCTTGATATACGCAAAGTACTCGTAGAAACGTTTTGTTGTTACTCAAATGACAGATCTGTGATAGTAACAGAGGAAAAAGCAAAATATTCCAAAAATTTTAATTTCTTGATTTACGCAAAGTGGTCGTAGAGACGTTCTGTTGCTACTCAAATCAAAGATCCGTGATAGTAATAGAGTAAAATGGAAAAAATTCCGAAAATATTGATTTCTCGATTTACACAAAGTGCTCGTAGAGACAGACGTTTTGTTGTTACTCAAATGATAGATCTGTAATAGTAACAGAAGAAAAAGATAAAAATTCCTAAAATTTTGATTTCTTGACTTACGCAAAGTGCTCGTAGAGACGTTTTGTTGCTACTCAAATGAAAGATCTGTGATAGTAATAGAGTAAAATGGAGAAAATTCCGAAAATTTTAATTTCTTGAATTACGCAAAGTACTCATAGAGACGTTTTGTTGGTACTCAAATGACAGATCTGTGATAGTAACAGAGGAAAAAGCAGAATATTAAGAAAATTTTAACTTCTTGATATACGCAAAGTACTCATAGAGACGTTTTGTTGTTACTCAAATGACAGATCTGTGATAGTAACAGAGGAAAAAGCAGAATATTCCGAAAATTTTAATTTCTTGATTTACGCAAAGTGCTCGTAGAGACGTTTTGTTGTTACTCAAATGACAGATCTGTCATAGTAACAGAGGAAAAAGCAGAAAATTCCTAAAATTTTGATTTCTTGACTTACGCAAAGTGCTCGTAGAGACGTTTTGTTGCTACTCAAATGAAAGATCTGTGATAGTAATAGAGTAAAATGGAAAAAATTCCGAAAATTTTAATTTCTTGATTTACGCAAAGTACTCGTAGAGACGTTTTGTTGGTACTCAAATGACAGATCTGTGATAGTAACAGAGGAAAAAGCAAAATATTCCGAAAATTTTAATTTCTTGATTTACGCAAAGTACTGGTAGAGGCGTTTTGTTGTTACTCAAATGACAGATCTGTGATAGTAACAGAGGAAAAAGCAAAATATTCCGAAAATTTTAATTTCTCAATTTACGCAAAGTGCTCGTAGAGACGTTTTGTTGCTACTCAAATGAAAGATCTGTGATAGTAATAGAGTAAAATGGCGAAAATTCCGAAAATTTTAATTTCTTGAATTACGCAAAGTACTCATAGAGATGTTTTGTTGGTACTCAAATGACAGATCTTTGATAGTAACAGAGGAAAAAGCAGGATATTAAGAAAATTTTAACTTCTTGATATACGCAAAGTACTCATAGAGACGTTTTGTTGTTACTCAAATGACAGATCTGTGATAGTAACAGAGGAAAAAGCAGAATATTCCGAAAATTTTAATTTCTTGATTTACGCAAAGTGCTCGTAGAGACGTTTTGTTGTTACTCAAATGACAGATCTGTCATAGTAACAGAGGAAAAAGAGAAAAATTCCTAAAATTTTGATTTCTTGACTTACGCAAAGTGCTCGTAGAGACGTTTGGTTGCTACTCAAATGAAAGATCTGTGATAGTAATAGAGTAAAATGGAAAAAATTCCGAAAATTTTAATTTCTTGATTTACGCAAAGTACTCATAGAGACGTTTTGATGGTACTCAAATGACAGATCTGTGATAGTAACAGAGGAAAAAGCAAAATATTCCGAAAATTTTAATTTCTCAATTTACGCACAGTGCTCGTAGAGACGTTTTGTTGTTACTCTGTCAGATCTGTGATAGTAACAGAGGAAAATACAAAATATTCCGAAAATTTTAATTTCTTGATATACGCAAAGTACTCGTAGAAACGTTTTGTTGTTACTCAAATGACAGATCTGTGATAGTAACAGAGGAAAAAGCAAAATATTCCAAAAATTTTAATTTCTTGATTTACGCAAAGTGGTCGTAGAGACGTTCCGTTGCTACTCAAATCAAAGATCCGTGATAGTAATAGAGTAAAATGGAAAAAATTCCGAAAATATTGATTTCTCGATTTACACAAAGTGCTCGTAGAGACAGACGTTTTGTTGTTACTCAAATGATAGATCTGTAATAGTAACAGAAGAAAAAGATAAAAATTCCTAAAATTTTGATTTCTTGACTTACGCAAAGTGCTCGTAGAGACGTTTTGTTGCTACTCAAATGAAAGATCTGTGATAGTAATAGAGTAAAATGGAGAAAATTCCGAAAATTTTAATTTCTTGAATTACGCAAAGTACTCATAGAGATGTTTTGTTGGTACTCAAATGACAGATCTTTGATAGTAACAGAGGAAAAAGCAGGATATTAAGAAAATTTTAACTTCTTGATATACGCAAAGTACTCATAGAGACGTTTTGTTGTTACTCAAATGACAGATCTGTGATAGTAACAGAGGAAAAGGCAGAATATTCCGAAAATTTTAATTTCTTGATTTACGCAAAGTGCTCGTAGAGACGTTTTGTTGTTACTCAAATGACAGATCTGTCATAGTAACAGAGGAAAAAGAGAAAAATTCCTAAAATTTTGATTTCTTGACTTACGCAAAGTGCTCGTAGAGACGTTTTGTGGCTACTCAAATGAAAGATCTGTGATAGTAATAGAGTAAAATGGAAAAAATTCCGAAAATTTTAATTTCTTGATTTACGCAAAGTACTCGTAGAGACGTTTTGTTGTTACTCAAATGACAGATCTGTGATAGTAACAGAGGAAAAAGCAAAATATTCCGAAAATTTTAATTTCTTGATATACGCAAAGTACTCGTAGAGACGTTTTGTTGTTACTCAAATGACAGATCTGTGATAGTAACAGAGGAAAAAGCAAAATATTCCGAAAATTTTAATTTCTTGATATACGCAAAGTACTCGTAGAAACGTTTTGTTGTTGCTCAAATGACAGATCTGTGATAGTAACAGAGGAAAAAGCAAAATATTCCAAAAATTTTAATTTCTTGATTTACGCAAAGTGGTCGTAGAGACGTTCTGTTGCTACTCAAATCAAAGATCCGTGATAGTAATAGAGTAAAATGGAAAAAATTCCGAAAATATTGATTTCTCGATTTACACAAAGTGCTCGTAGAGACAGACGTTTTGTTGTTACTCAAATGATAGATCTGTAATAGTAACAGAAGAAAAAGATAAAAATTCCTAAAATTTTGATTTCTTGACTTACGCAAAGTGCTCGTAGAGACGTTTTGTTGCTACTCAAATGAAAGATCTGTGATTGTAATAGAGTAAAATGGAGAAAATTCCGAAAATTTTAATTTCTTGAATTACGCAAAGTACTCATAGAGACGTTTTGTTGGTACTCAAATGACAGATCTATGATAGTAACAGAGGAAAAAGCAGAATATTAAGAAAATTTTAACTTCTTGATATACGCAAAGTACTCATAGAGACGTTTTGTTGTTACTCAAATGACATATCTGTGATAGTAACAGAGGAAAAAGCAGAATATTCCGAAAATTTTAATTTCTTGATTTACGCAAAGTGCTCGTAGAGACGTTTTGTTGTTACTCAAATGACAGATCTGTCATAGTAACAGAGGAAAAAGCAGAAAATTCCTAAAATTTTGATTTCTTGACTTACGCAAAGTGCTCGTAGAGACGTTTTGTTGCTACTCAAATGAAAGATCTGTGATAGTAATAGAGTAAAATGGAAAAAATTCCGAAAATTTTAATTTCTTGATTTACGCAAAGTACTCGTAGAGACGTTTTGTTGGTACTCAAATGACAGATCTGTGATAGTAACAGAGGAAAAAGCAAAATATTCCGAAAATTTTAATTTCTTGATTTACGCAAAGTACTGGTAGAGGCGTTTTGTTGTTACTCAAATGACAGATCTGTGATAGTAACAGAGGAAAAAGCAAAATATTCCGAAAATTTTAATTTCTCAATTTACGCAAAGTGCTCGTAGAGACGTTTTGTTGCTACTCAAATGAAAGATCTGTGATAGTAATAGAGTAAAATGGCGAAAATTCCGAAAATTTTAATTTCTTGAATTACGCAAAGTACTCATAGAGATGTTTTGTTGGTACTCAAATGACAGATCTTTGATAGTAACAGAGGAAAAAGCAGGATATTAAGAAAATTTTAACTTCTTGATATACGCAAAGTACTCATAGAGACGTTTTGTTGTTACTCAAATGACAGATCTGTGATAGTAACAGAGGAAAAAGCAGAATATTCCGAAAATTTTAATTTCTTGATTTACGCAAAGTGCTCGTAGAGACGTTTTGTTGTTACTCAAATGACAGATCTGTCATAGTAACAGAGGAAAAAGAGAAAAATTCCTAAAATTTTGATTTCTTGACTTACGCAAAGTGCTCGTAGAGACGTTTGGTTGCTACTCAAATGAAAGATCTGTGATAGTAATAGAGTAAAATGGAAAAAATTCCGAAAATTTTAATTTCTTGATTTACGCAAAGTACTCATAGAGACGTTTTGATGGTACTCAAATGACAGATCTGTGATAGTAACAGAGGAAAAAGCAAAATATTCCGAAAATTTTAATTTCTCAATTTACGCACAGTGCTCGTAGAGACGTTTTGTTGTTACTCTGTCAGATCTGTGATAGTAACAGAGGAAAATACAAAATATTCCGAAAATTTTAATTTCTTGATATACGCAAAGTACTCGTAGAAACGTTTTGTTGTTACTCAAATGACAGATCTGTGATAGTAACAGAGGAAAAAGCAAAATATTCCAAAAATTTTAATTTCTTGATTTACGCAAAGTGGTCGTAGAGACGTTCCGTTGCTACTCAAATCAAAGATCCGTGATAGTAATAGAGTAAAATGGAAAAAATTCCGAAAATATTGATTTCTCGATTTACACAAAGTGCTCGTAGAGACAGACGTTTTGTTGTTACTCAAATGATAGATCTGTAATAGTAACAGAAGAAAAAGATAAAAATTCCTAAAATTTTGATTTCTTGACTTACGCAAAGTGCTCGTAGAGACGTTTTGTTGCTACTCAAATGAAAGATCTGTGATAGTAATAGAGTAAAATGGAGAAAATTCCGAAAATTTTAATTTCTTGAATTACGCAAAGTACTCATAGAGATGTTTTGTTGGTACTCAAATGACAGATCTTTGATAGTAACAGAGGAAAAAGCAGGATATTAAGAAAATTTTAACTTCTTGATATACGCAAAGTACTCATAGAGACGTTTTGTTGTTACTCAAATGACAGATCTGTGATAGTAACAGAGGAAAAGGCAGAATATTCCGAAAATTTTAATTTCTTGATTTACGCAAAGTGCTCGTAGAGACGTTTTGTTGTTACTCAAATGACAGATCTGTCATAGTAACAGAGGAAAAAGAGAAAAATTCCTAAAATTTTGATTTCTTGACTTACGCAAAGTGCTCGTAGAGACGTTTTGTGGCTACTCAAATGAAAGATCTGTGATAGTAATAGAGTAAAATGGAAAAAATTCCGAAAATTTTAATTTCTTGATTTACGCAAAGTACTCGTAGAGACGTTTTGTTGTTACTCAAATGACAGATCTGTGATAGTAACAGAGGAAAAAGCAAAATATTCCGAAAATTTTAATTTCTTGATATACGCAAAGTACTCGTAGAGACGTTTTGTTGTTACTCAAATGACAGATCTGTGATAGTAACAGAGGAAAAAGCAAAATATTCCGAAAATTTTAATTTCTTGATATACGCAAAGTACTCGTAGAAACGTTTTGTTGTTGCTCAAATGACAGATCTGTGATAGTAACAGAGGAAAAAGCAAAATATTCCAAAAATTTTAATTTCTTGATTTACGCAAAGTGGTCGTAGAGACGTTCTGTTGCTACTCAAATCAAAGATCCGTGATAGTAATAGAGTAAAATGGAAAAAATTCCGAAAATATTGATTTCTCGATTTACACAAAGTGCTCGTAGAGACAGACGTTTTGTTGTTACTCAAATGATAGATCTGTAATAGTAACAGAAGAAAAAGATAAAAATTCCTAAAATTTTGATTTCTTGACTTACGCAAAGTGCTCGTAGAGACGTTTTGTTGCTACTCAAATGAAAGATCTGTGATTGTAATAGAGTAAAATGGAGAAAATTCCGAAAATTTTAATTTCTTGAATTACGCAAAGTACTCATAGAGACGTTTTGTTGGTACTCAAATGACAGATCTATGATAGTAACAGAGGAAAAAGCAGAATATTAAGAAAATTTTAACTTCTTGATATACGCAAAGTACTCATAGAGACGTTTTGTTGTTACTCAAATGACATATCTGTGATAGTAACAGAGGAAAAAGCAGAATATTCCGAAAATTTTAATTTCTTGATTTACGCAAAGTGCTCGTAGAGACGTTTTGTTGTTACTCAAATGACAGATCTGTCATAGTAACAGAGGAAAAAGCAGAAAATTCCTAAAATTTTGATTTCTTGACTTACGCAAAGTGCTCGTAGAGACGTTTTGTTGCTACTCAAATGAAAGATCTGTGATAGTAATAGAGTAAAATGGAAAAAATTCCGAAAATTTTAATTTCTTGATTTACGCAAAGTACTCGTAGAGACGTTTTGTTGGTACTCAAATGACAGATCTGTGATAGTAACAGAGGAAAAAGCAAAATATTCCGAAAATTTTAATTTCTTGATTTACGCAAAGTACTGGTAGAGGCGTTTTGTTGTTACTCAAATGACAGATCTGTGATAGTAACAGAGGAAAAAGCAAAATATTCCGAAAATTTTAATTTCTCAATTTACGCAAAGTGCTCGTAGAGACGTTTTGTTGTTACTCAAATGACAGATCTGTCATAGTAACAGAGGAAAAAGCAGAAAATTCCTAAAATTTTGATTTCTTGACTTACGCAAAGTGCTCGTAGAGACGTTCTGTTGCTACTCAAATGAAAGATCTGTGATAGTAATAGAGTAAAATGGAAAAAATTCCGAAAATTTTGATTTTTCGATTTACGCAAAGTGCTCGTAGAGACGTTTTGTTGTTACTCAAATGACAGATCTGTCATAGTAACAGAGGAAAAAGAGAAAAATTCCTAAAATTTTGATTTCTTGACTTACGCAAAGTGCTCGTAGAGACGTTTGGTTGCTACTCAAATGAAAGATCTGTGATAGTAATAGAGTAAAATGGAAAAAATTCCGAAAATTTTAATTTCTTGATTTACGCAAAGTACTCATAGAGACGTTTTGATGGTACTCAAATGACAGATCTGTGATAGTAACAGAGGAAAAAGCAAAATATTCCGAAAATTTTAATTTCTCAATTTACGCACAGTGCTCGTAGAGACGTTTTGTTGTTACTCTGTCAGATCTGTGATAGTAACAGAGGAAAATACAAAATATTCCGAAAATTTTAATTTCTTGATATACGCAAAGTACTCGTAGAAACGTTTTGTTGTTACTCAAATGACAGATCTGTGATAGTAACAGAGGAAAAAGCAAAATATTCCAAAAATTTTAATTTCTTGATTTACGCAAAGTGGTCGTAGAGACGTTCCGTTGCTACTCAAATCAAAGATCCGTGATAGTAATAGAGTAAAATGGAAAAAATTCCGAAAATATTGATTTCTCGATTTACACAAAGTGCTCGTAGAGACAGACGTTTTGTTGTTACTCAAATGATAGATCTGTAATAGTAACAGAAGAAAAAGATAAAAATTCCTAAAATTTTGATTTCTTGACTTACGCAAAGTGCTCGTAGAGACGTTTTGTTGCTACTCAAATGAAAGATCTGTGATAGTAATAGAGTAAAATGGAGAAAATTCCGAAAATTTTAATTTCTTGAATTACGCAAAGTACTCATAGAGATGTTTTGTTGGTACTCAAATGACAGATCATTGATAGTAACAGAGGAAAAAGCAGGATATTAAGAAAATTTTAACTTCTTGATATACGCAAAGTACTCATAGAGACGTTTTGTTGTTACTCAAATGACAGATCTGTGATAGTAACAGAGGAAAAAGGAGAATATTCCGAAAATTTTAATTTCTTGATTTACGCAAAGTGCTCGTAGAGACGTTTTGTTGTTACTCAAATGACAGATCTGTCATAGTAACAGAGGAAAAAGAGAAAAATTCCTAAAATTTTGATTTCTTGACTTACGCAAAGTGCTCGTAGAGACGTTTTGTTGCTACTCAAATGAAAGATCTGTGATAGTAATAGAGTAAAATGGAAAAAATTCCGAAAATTTTAATTTCTTGATTTACGCAAAGTACTCGTAGAGACGTTTTGTTGTTACTCAAATGACAGATCTGTGATAGTAACAGAGGAAAAAGCAAAATATTCCGAAAATTTTAATTTCTTGATATACGCAAAGTACTCGTAGAGACGTTTTGTTGTTACTCAAATGACAGATCTGTGATAGTAACAGAGGAAAAAGCAAAATATTCCGAAAATTTTAATTTCTTGATATACGCAAAGTACTCGTAGAAACGTTTTGTTGTTACTCAAATGACAGATCTGTGATAGTAACAGAGGAAAAAGCAAAATATTCCAAAAATTTTAATTTCTTGATTTACGCAAAGTGGTCGTAGAGACGTTCTGTTGCTACTCAAATCAAAGATCCGTGATAGTAATAGAGTAAAATGGAAAAAATTCCGAAAATATTGATTTCTCGATTTACACAAAGTGCTCGTAGAGACAGACGTTTTGTTGTTACTCAAATGATAGATCTGTAATAGTAACAGAAGAAAAAGATAAAAATTCCTAAAATTTTGATTTCTTGACTTACGCAAAGTGCTCGTAGAGACGTTTTGTAGCTACTCAAATGAAAGATCTGTGATTGTAATAGAGTAAAATGGAGAAAATTCCGAAAATTTTAATTTCTTGAATTACGCAAAGTACTCATAGAGACGTTTTGTTGGTACTCAAATGACAGATCTGTGATAGTAACAGAGGAAAAAGCAGAATATTAAGAAAATTTTAACTTCTTGATATACGCAAAGTACTCATAGAGACGTTTTGTTGTTACTCAAATGACAGATCTGTGATAGTAACAGAGGAAAAAGCAGAATATTCCGAAAATTTTAATTTCTTGATTTACGCAAAGTGCTCGTAGAGACGTTTTGTTGTTACTCAAATGACAGATCTGTCATAGTAACAGAGGAAAAAGCAGAAAATTCCTAAAATTTTGATTTCTTGACTTACGCAAAGTGCTCGTAGAGACGTTTTGTTGCTACTCAAATGAAAGATCTGTGATAGTAATAGAGTAAAATGGAAAAAATTCCGAAAATTTTAATTTCTTGATTTACGCAAAGTACTCGTAGAGACGTTTTGTTGGTACTCAAATGACAGATCTGTGATAGTAACAGAGGAAAAAGCAAAATATTCCGAAAATTTTAATTTCTTGATTTACGCAAAGTACTGGTAGAGGCGTTTTGTTGTTACTCAAATGACAGATCTGTGATAGTAACAGAGGAAAAAGCAAAATATTCCGAAAATTTTAATTTCTCAATTTACGCAAAGTGCTCGTAGAGACGTTTTGTTGTTACTCAAATGACAGATCTGTCATAGTAACAGAGGAAAAAGCAGAAAATTCCTAAAATTTTGATTTCTTGACTTACGCAAAGTGCTCGTAGAGACGTTCTGTTGCTACTCAAATGAAAGATCTGTGATAGTAATAGAGTAAAATGGAAAAAATTCCGAAAATTTTGATTTTTCGATTTACGCAAAGTGCTCGTAGAGACGTTTTGTTGTTACTCAAATGACAGATCTGTCATAGTAACAGAGGAAAAAGAGAAAAATTCCTAAAATTTTGATTTCTTGACTTACGCAAAGTGCTCGTAGAGACGTTTGGTTGCTACTCAAATGAAAGATCTGTGATAGTAATAGAGTAAAATGGAAAAAATTCCGAAAATTTTAATTTCTTGATTTACGCAAAGTACTCATAGAGACGTTTTGATGGTACTCAAATGACAGATCTGTGATAGTAACAGAGGAAAAAGCAAAATATTCCGAAAATTTTAATTTCTCAATTTACGCACAGTGCTCGTAGAGACGTTTTGTTGTTACTCTGTCAGATCTGTGATAGTAACAGAGGAAAATACAAAATATTCCGAAAATTTTAATTTCTTGATATACGCAAAGTACTCGTAGAAACGTTTTGTTGTTACTCAAATGACAGATCTGTGATAGTAACAGAGGAAAAAGCAAAATATTCCAAAAATTTTAATTTCTTGATTTACGCAAAGTGGTCGTAGAGACGTTCCGTTGCTACTCAAATCAAAGATCCGTGATAGTAATAGAGTAAAATGGAAAAAATTCCGAAAATATTGATTTCTCGATTTACACAAAGTGCTCGTAGAGACAGACGTTTTGTTGTTACTCAAATGATAGATCTGTAATAGTAACAGAAGAAAAAGATAAAAATTCCTAAAATTTTGATTTCTTGACTTACGCAAAGTGCTCGTAGAGACGTTTTGTTGCTACTCAAATGAAAGATCTGTGATAGTAATAGAGTAAAATGGAGAAAATTCCGAAAATTTTAATTTCTTGAATTACGCAAAGTACTCATAGAGATGTTTTGTTGGTACTCAAATGACAGATCATTGATAGTAACAGAGGAAAAAGCAGGATATTAAGAAAATTTTAACTTCTTGATATACGCAAAGTACTCATAGAGACGTTTTGTTGTTACTCAAATGACAGATCTGTGATAGTAACAGAGGAAAAAGGAGAATATTCCGAAAATTTTAATTTCTTGATTTACGCAAAGTGCTCGTAGAGACGTTTTGTTGTTACTCAAATGACAGATCTGTCATAGTAACAGAGGAAAAAGAGAAAAATTCCTAAAATTTTGATTTCTTGACTTACGCAAAGTGCTCGTAGAGACGTTTTGTTGCTACTCAAATGAAAGATCTGTGATAGTAATAGAGTAAAATGGAAAAAATTCCGAAAATTTTAATTTCTTGATTTACGCAAAGTACTCGTAGAGACGTTTTGTTGTTACTCAAATGACAGATCTGTGATAGTAACAGAGGAAAAAGCAAAATATTCCGAAAATTTTAATTTCTTGATATACGCAAAGTACTCGTAGAGACGTTTTGTTGTTACTCAAATGACAGATCTGTGATAGTAACAGAGGAAAAAGCAAAATATTCCGAAAATTTTAATTTCTTGATATACGCAAAGTACTCGTAGAAACGTTTTGTTGTTACTCAAATGACAGATCTGTGATAGTAACAGAGGAAAAAGCAAAATATTCCAAAAATTTTAATTTCTTGATTTACGCAAAGTGGTCGTAGAGACGTTCTGTTGCTACTCAAATCAAAGATCCGTGATAGTAATAGAGTAAAATGGAAAAAATTCCGAAAATATTGATTTCTCGATTTACACAAAGTGCTCGTAGAGACAGACGTTTTGTTGTTACTCAAATGATAGATCTGTAATAGTAACAGAAGAAAAAGATAAAAATTCCTAAAATTTTGATTTCTTGACTTACGCAAAGTGCTCGTAGAGACGTTTTGTAGCTACTCAAATGAAAGATCTGTGATTGTAATAGAGTAAAATGGAGAAAATTCCGAAAATTTTAATTTCTTGAATTACGCAAAGTACTCATAGAGACGTTTTGTTGGTACTCAAATGACAGATCTGTGATAGTAACAGAGGAAAAAGCAGAATATTAAGAAAATTTTAACTTCTTGATATACGCAAAGTACTCATAGAGACGTTTTGTTGTTACTCAAATGACAGATCTGTGATAGTAACAGAGGAAAAAGCAGAATATTCCGAAAATTTTAATTTCTTGATTTACGCAAAGTGCTCGTAGAGACGTTTTGTTGTTACTCAAATGACAGATCTGTCATAGTAACAGAGGAAAAAGCAGAAAATTCCTAAAATTTTGATTTCTTGACTTACGCAAAGTGCTCGTAGAGACGTTTTGTTGTTACTCAAATGACAGATCTGTCATAGTAACAGAGGAAAAAGCAGAAAATTCCTAAAATTTTGATTTCTTGACTTACGCAAAGTGCTCGTAGAGACGTTTTGTTGCTACTCAAATGAAAGATCTGTGATAGTAATAGAATAAAATGGAAAAAAATCCGAAAATTTTAATTTCTTGATTTACGCAAACTACTCGTAGAGACGTTCTGTTGCTACTCAAATGAAAGATCTGTGATAGTAATAGAGTAAAATGGAAAAAATTCCGAAAATTTTGATTTTTCGATTTACGCAAAGTGCTCGTAGAGACGTTTTGTTGTTACTCAAATGACAGATCTGTCATAGTAACAGAGGAAAAAGAGAAAAATTCCTAAAATTTTGATTTCTTGACTTACGCAAAGTGCTCGTAGAGACGTTTGGTTGCTACTCAAATGAAAGATCTGTGATAGTAATAAAGTTTAACAGAGGAAAAATCCGAAAATTTTAATTTCTTGATTTACGCAAACTACTCATCGAGACGTTTTGTTGGTACTCAAATGACAGATCTGTGATAGTAACAGAGGAAAAAGCAAAATATTCCGAAAATTTTAATTTCTTGATTTACGCAAAGTGGTCGTAGAGACATTTTGTTGCTACTCAAATGCCAGATCTGTGATAGTAACAGAAGAAAAAGCAAAATATTCCGACAATTTTATTTTATTGATTTACGCAAAGTACTCGTAGAGACGTTTTGTTGTTACTCAAATGACAGATCTGTGATAGTAACAGAGGAAAAAGCAAAATATTCCAAAAATTTTAATTTCTTGATTTACGCAAAGTACTCGTAGAGACGTTCTGTTGCTACTCAAATGAAAGATCTGTGATAGTAATAGAGTAAAATGGAAAAAATTCCGAAAATTTTGATTTTTCGATTTACGCAAAGTGCTCGTAGAGACGTTTTGTTGTTACTCAAATGACAGATCTGTCATAGTAACAGAGGAAAAAGAGAAAAATTCCTAAAATTTTGATTTCTTGACTTACGCAAAGTGCTCATAGAGACGTTTTGATGGTACTCAAATGACAGATCTGTGATAGTAACAGAGGAAAAAGCAAAATATTCCGAAAATTTTAATTTCTCAATTTACGCACAGTGCTCGTAGAGACGTTTTGTTGTTACTCTGTCAGATCTGTGATAGTAACAGAGGAAAATACAAAATATTCCGAAAATTTTAATTTCTTGATATACGCAAAGTACTCGTAGAAACGTTTTGTTGTTACTCAAATGACAGATCTGTGATAGTAACAGAGGAAAAAGCAAAATATTCCAAAAATTTTAATTTCTTGATTTACGCAAAGTGGTCGTAGAGACGTTCCGTTGCTACTCAAATCAAAGATCCGTGATAGTAATAGAGTAAAATGGAAAAAATTCCGAAAATATTGATTTCTCGATTTACACAAAGTGCTCGTAGAGACAGACGTTTTGTTGTTACTCAAATGATAGATCTGTAATAGTAACAGAAGAAAAAGATAAAAATTCCTAAAATTTTGATTTCTTGACTTACGCAAAGTGCTCGTAGAGACGTTTTGTTGCTACTCAAATGAAAGATCTGTGATAGTAATAGAGTAAAATGGAGAAAATTCCGAAAATTTTAATTTCTTGAATTACGCAAAGTACTCATAGAGATGTTTTGTTGGTACTCAAATGACAGATCATTGATAGTAACAGAGGAAAAAGCAGGATATTAAGAAAATTTTAACTTCTTGATATACGCAAAGTACTCATAGAGACGTTTTGTTGTTACTCAAATGACAGATCTGTGATAGTAACAGAGGAAAAAGGAGAATATTCCGAAAATTTTAATTTCTTGATTTACGCAAAGTGCTCGTAGAGACGTTTTGTTGTTACTCAAATGACAGATCTGTCATAGTAACAGAGGAAAAAGAGAAAAATTCCTAAAATTTTGATTTCTTGACTTACGCAAAGTGTTCGTAGAGACGTTTTGTTGCTACTCAAATGAAAGATCTGTGATAGTAATAGAGTAAAATGGAAAAAATTCCGAAAATTTTAATTTCTTGATTTACGCAAAGTACTCGTAGAGACGTTTTGTTGTTACTCAAATGACAGATCTGTGATAGTAACAGAGGAAAAAGCAAAATATTCCGAAAATTTTAATTTCTTGATATACGCAAAGTACTCGTAGAGACGTTTTGTTGTTACTCAAATGACAGATCTGTGATAGTAACAGAGGAAAAAGCAAAATATTCCGAAAATTTTAATTTCTTGATATACGCAAAGTACTCGTAGAAACGTTTTGTTGTTACTCAAATGACAGATCTGTGATAGTAACAGAGGAAAAAGCAAAATATTCCAAAAATTTTAATTTCTTGATTTACGCAAAGTGGTCGTAGAGACGTTCTGTTGCTACTCAAATCAAAGATCCGTGATAGTAATAGAGTAAAATGGAAAAAATTCCGAAAATATTGATTTCTCGATTTACACAAAGTGCTCGTAGAGACAGACGTTTTGTTGTTACTCAAATGATAGATCTGTAATAGTAACAGAAGAAAAAGATAAAAATTCCTAAAATTTTGATTTCTTGACTTACGCAAAGTGCTCGTAGAGACGTTTTGTAGCTACTCAAATGAAAGATCTGTGATTGTAATAGAGTAAAATGGAGAAAATTCCGAAAATTTTAATTTCTTGAATTACGCAAAGTACTCATAGAGACGTTTTGTTGGTACTCAAATGACAGATCTGTGATAGTAACAGAGGAAAAAGCAGAATATTAAGAAAATTTTAACTTCTTGATATACGCAAAGTACTCATAGAGACGTTTTGTTGTTACTCAAATGACAGATCTGTGATAGTAACAGAGGAAAAAGCAGAATATTCCGAAAATTTTAATTTCTTGATTTACGCAAAGTGCTCGTAGAGACGTTTTGTTGTTACTCAAATGACAGATCTGTCATAGTAACAGAGGAAAAAGCAGAAAATTCCTAAAATTTTGATTTCTTGACTTACGCAAAGTGCTCGTAGAGACGTTTTGTTGTTACTCAAATGACAGATCTGTCATAGTAACAGAGGAAAAAGCAGAAAATTCCTAAAATTTTGATTTCTTGACTTACGCAAAGTGCTCGTAGAGACGTTTTGTTGCTACTCAAATGAAAGATCTGTGATAGTAATAGAATAAAATGGAAAAAAATCCGAAAATTTTAATTTCTTGATTTACGCAAACTACTCGTAGAGACGTTCTGTTGCTACTCAAATGAAAGATCTGTGATAGTAATAGAGTAAAATGGAAAAAATTCCGAAAATTTTGATTTTTCGATTTACGCAAAGTGCTCGTAGAGACGTTTTGTTGTTACTCAAATGACAGATCTGTCATAGTAACAGAGGAAAAAGAGAAAAATTCCTAAAATTTTGATTTCTTGACTTACGCAAAGTGCTCGTAGAGACGTTTGGTTGCTACTCAAATGAAAGATCTGTGATAGTAATAAAGTTTAACAGAGGAAAAATCCGAAAATTTTAATTTCTTGATTTACGCAAACTACTCATCGAGACGTTTTGTTGGTACTCAAATGACAGATCTGTGATAGTAACAGAGGAAAAAGCAAAATATTCCGAAAATTTTAATTTCTTGATTTACGCAAAGTGGTCGTAGAGACATTTTGTTGCTACTCAAATGCCAGATCTGTGATAGTAACAGAAGAAAAAGCAAAATATTCCGACAATTTTATTTTATTGATTTACGCAAAGTACTCGTAGAGACGTTTTGTTGTTACTCAAATGACAGATCTGTGATAGTAACAGAGGAAAAAGCAAAATATTCCAAAAATTTTAATTTCTTGATTTACGCAAAGTACTCGTAGAGACGTTCTGTTGCTACTCAAATGAAAGATCTGTGATAGTAATAGAGTAAAATGGAAAAAATTCCGAAAATTTTGATTTTTCGATTTACGCAAAGTGCTCGTAGAGACGTTTTGTTGTTACTCAAATGACAGATCTGTCATAGTAACAGAGGAAAAAGAGAAAAATTCCTAAAATTTTGATTTCTTGACTTACGCAAAGTGCTCGTAGAGACGTTTGGTTGCTACTCAAATGAAAGATCTGTGATAGTAATAGAGTAAAATGGAAAAATTTCCGAAAATTTTAATTTCTTGATTTACGCAAAGTACTCATAGAGACGTTTTGATGGTACTCAAATGACAGATCTGTGATAGTAACAGAGGAAAAAGCAAAATATTCCGAAAATTTTAATTTCTCAATTTACGCACAGTGCTCGTAGAGACGTTTTGTTGTTACTCTGTCAGATCTGTGATAGTAACAGAGGAAAATACAAAATATTCCGAAAATTTTAATTTCTTGATATACGCAAAGTACTCGTAGAAACGTTTTGTTGTTACTCAAATGACAGATCTGTGATAGTAACAGAGGAAAAAGCAAGATATTCCAAAAATTTTAATTGCTTGATTTACGCAAAGTGGTCGTAGAGACGTTCTGTTGCTACTCAAATCAAAGATCCGTGATAGTAATAGAGTAAAATGGAAAAAATTCCGAAAATATTGATTTCTCGATTTACACAAAGTGCTCGTAGAGACAGACGTTTTGTTGTTACTCAAATGATAGATCTGTAATAGTAACAGAAGAAAAAGATAAAAATTCCTAAAATTTTGATTTCTTGACTTACGCAAAGTGCTCGTAGAGACGTTTTGTTGCTACTCAAATGAAAGATCTGTGATAGTAATAGAGTAAAATGGAGAAAATTCCGAAAAATTTAATTTCTTGAATTACGCAAAGTACTCATAGAGACATTTTGTTTGTACTCAAATGACAGATCTGTGATAGTAACAGAGGAAAAAGCAGGATATTAAGAAAATTTTAACTTCTTGATATACGCAAAGTACTCATAGAGACGTTTTGTTGTTACTCAAATGACAGATCTGTGACAGTAACAGAGGAAAAAGCAGTATATTCCGAAAATTTTAATTTCTTGATTTACGCAAAGTGCTCGTAGAGACGTTTTGTTGTTACTCAAATGACAGATCTGTCATAGTAACAGAGGAAAAAGAGAAAAATTCCTAAAATTTTGATTTCTTGACTTACGCAAAGTACTCGTAGAGACGTTTTGTTGTTACTCAAATGACAGATCTGTGATAGTAACAGAGGAAAAAGACAAATATTCCGAAAATTTTAATTTCTTGATATACGCAAAGTACTCGTAGAAACGTTTTGTTGTTACTCAAATGACAGATCTGTGATAGTAACAGAGGAAAAAGCAAAATATTCCAAAAATTTTAATTTCTTGATTTACGCAAAGTGGTCGTAGAGACGTTCTGTTGCTACTCAAATCAAAGATCCGTGATAGTAATAGAGTAAAATGGAAAAAATTCCGAAAATTTTGATTTTTCGATTTACGCAAAGTGCTCGTAGAGACGTTTTGTTGTTACTCAAATGACAGATCTGTCATAGTAACAGAGGAAAAAGAGAAAAATTCCTAAAATTTTGATTTCTTGACTTACGCAAAGTGCTCGTAGAGACGTTTGGTTGCTACTGAAATGAAAGATCTGTGATAGTAATAGAGTTTAACAGAGGAAAAATCCGAAAATTTTAATTTCTTGATTTACGCAAACTACTCATCGAGACGTTTTGTTGGTACTCAAATGACAGATCTGTGATAGTAACAGAGGAAAAAGCAGAATATTAAGAAAATTTTAACTTCTTGATATACGCAAAGTACTCATAGAGACGTTTTGTTGTTACTCAAATGACAGATCTGTGATAGTAACAGAGGAAAAAGCAGAATATTCCGAAAATTTTAATTTCTTGATTTACGCAAAGTGCTCGTAGAGACGTTTTGTTGTTACTCAAATGACAGATCTGTCATAGTAACAGAGGAAAAAGAGAAAAATTCCTAAAATTTTGATTTCTTGACTTATGCAAAGTGCTCGTAGAGACGTTTTGTTGCTACTCAAATGACAGATCTGTGATAGTAACAGAGGAAAAAGCAAAATATTCCGAAAATTTTAATTTCTTGATTTACGCACGAGCACTTTGCGTAAATTGAGAAATTAAAATTTTCGGAATATTTTGCTTTTTCCTCTGTTACTATCACAGATCTGTCATTTGAGTACCACCAAAACGTCTCTATGAGTACTTTGCGTAAATCAAGAAATTAAAATTTTCAAGAAATCAAAATTTTAGGAATTTTTCTCTTTTTCCTCTGTTACTATGACAGATCTGTCATTTGAGTAACAACAAAACGTCTCTACGAGCACTTTGCGTAAATCAAGAAAATAAAATTTTCGGAGTATTTTGCTTTTTCTTCTGTTACTATCACAGATCTGGCATTTGAGTAGCAACAAAATGTCTCTACGACCACTTTGCGTAAATCAAGAAATTAAAATTTTCGAAATATTTTGCTTTTTCCTCTGTTACTATCACAGATCTGTAATTTGAGTACCAACAAAACGTCTCGATGAGTAGTTTGCGTAAATCAAGAAATTAAAATTTTCGGATTTTTTTCCATTTTACTCTATTACTATCACAGATCTTTCATTTGAGTAGCAACCAAACGTCTCTACGAGCACTTTGCGTAAGTCAAGAAATCAAAATTTTAGGAATTTTTCTCTTTTTCCTCTGTTACTATGACAGATCTGTCATTTGAGTAACAACAAAACGTCTCTACAAGCACTTTGCGTAAATCAAGAAATTAAAATTTTCGGATTTTTTTCCATTTTACTCTATTACTATCACAGATCTTTCATTTGAGTAGCAACCAAACGTCTCTACGAGCACTTTGCGTAAGTCAAGAAATCAAAATTTTAGGAATTTTTCTCTTTTTCCTCTGTTACTATGACAGATCTGTCATTTGAGTAACAACAAAACGTCTCTACGAGCACTTTGCGTAAATCAAGAAATTAAAATTTTTGGAATATTTTTTTTCCTCTGTTACTATCACAGATCTGTCATTTGAGTAACAACAAAACGTTTCTACGAGTACTTTGCGTATATCAAGAAATTAAAATTTTCGGAATATTTTGTATTTTCCTCTGTTACTATCACAGATATGTCATTTGAGTAACAACAAAACGTCTCTACGAGTACTTTGCGTAAATCAAGAAATTAAAATTTTTGGAATATTTTGCTTTTTCCTCTGTTACTATCACAGATCTTTCATTTGAGTAGCAACAAAACGTCTCTACGAGCACTTTGCGTAAGTCAAGAAATCAAAATTTTAGGAATTTTTCTCTTTTTCCTCTGTTACTATGACAGATCTGTCATTTGAGTAACAACAAAACGTCTCTACGAGCACTTTGCGTAAATCAAGAAATTAAAATTTTCGGAATATTCTGCTTTTTCCTCTGTTACTATCACAGATCTGTCATTTGAGTAACAACAAAACGTCTCTATGAGTACTTTGCGTAATTCAAGAAATTAAAATTTTCGGAATTTTCTCCATTTTACTCTATTACTATCACAGATCTTTCATTTGAGTAGCAACAAAACGTCTCTACGAGCACTTTGCGTAAGTCAAGAAATCAAAATTTTAGGAATTTTTATCTTTTTCTTCTGTTACTATTACAGATCTATCATTTGAGTAACAACAAAACGTCTGTCTCTACGAGCACTTTGTGTAAATCGAGAAATCAATATTTTCGGAATTTTTTCCATTTTACTCTATTACTATCACGGATCTTTGATTTGAGTAGCAACAGAACGTCTCTACGACCACTTTGCGTAAATCAAGAAATTAAAATTTTTAGAATATTTTGCTTTTTCCTCTGTTACTATGACAGATCTGTCATTTGAGTAACAACAAAACGTCTCTACGAGCACTTTGCGTAAATCGAAAAATCAAAATTTTCGGAATTTTTTCCATTTTACTCTATTACTATCACAGATCTTTCATTTGAGTAGCAACAGAACGTCTATACGAGTACTTTGCGTAAATCAAGAAATTAAAATTTTTGGAATATTTTGCTTTTTCCTCTGTTACTATCACAGATCTGTCATTTGAGTAACAACAAAACGTTTCTACGAGTACTTTGCGTATATCAAGAAATTAAAATTTTCGGAATATTTTGTATTTTCCTCTGTTACTATCACAGATCTGTCATTTGAGTAGCAACAAAACGTCTCTACGAGTACTTTGCGTAAATCAAGAAATTAAAATTTTTGGAATATTTTGCTTTTTCCTCTGTTACTATCACAGATCTTTCATTTGAGTAGCAACGAAACGTCTCTACGAGCACTTTGCGTAAGTCAAGAAATCAAAATTTTAGGAATTTTTCTCTTTTTCCTCTGTTACTATGACAGATCTGTCATTTGAGTAACAACAAAACGTCTCTACGAGCACTTTGCGTAAATCAAGAAATTAAAATTTTCGGAATATTCTGCTTTTTCCTCTGTTACTATCACAGATCTGTCATTTGAGTAACAACAAAACGTCTCTATGAGTACTTTGCGTATATCAAGAAGTTAAAATTTTCTTAATATTCTGCTTTTTCCTCTGTTACTATCACAGATCTGTCATTTGAGTACCAACAAAACGTCTCTATGAGTACTTTGCGTAATTCAAGAAATTAAAATTTTCGGAATTTTCTCCATTTTACTCTATTACTATCACAGATCTTTCATTTGAGTAGCAACAAAACGTCTCTACGAGCACTTTGCGTAAGTCAAGAAATCAAAATTTTAGGAATTTTTATCTTTTTCTTCTGTTACTATTACAGATCTATCATTTGAGTAACAACAAAACGTCTGTCTCTACGACCACTTTGCGTAAATCAAGAAATTAAAATTTTTGGAATATTTTGCTTTTTCCTCTGTTACTATCACAGATCTGTCATTTGAGTAACAACAAAACGTCTCTACGAGTACTTTGCGTAAATCGAGAAAATAAAATTTTCGGAATATTTTGCTTTTTCTTCTGTTACTATCACAGATCTGTCATTTGAGTAACAACAAAACGTCTCTACGAGCACTGTGCGTAAATTGAGAAATTAAAATTTTCGGAATATTTTGCTTTTTCCTCTGTTACTATCACAGATCTGTCATTTGAGTACCATCAAAACGTCTCTATGAGTACTTTGCGTAAATCAAGAAATTAAAATTTTCGGATTTTTTTCCATTTTACTCTATTACTATCACAGATCTTTCATTTGAGTAGCAACCAAACGTCTCTACGAGCACTTTGCGTAAGTCAAGAAATCAAAATTTTAGGAATTTTTCTCTTTTTCCTCTGTTACTATGACAGATCTGTCATTTGAGTAACAACAAAACGTCTCTACGAGCACTTTGCGTAAATCGAAAAATCAAAATTTTCGGAATTTTTTCCATTTTACTATATTACTATCACAGATCTTTCATTTGAGTAGCAACAGAACGTCTCTACGAGTACTTTGCGTAAATCAAGAAATTAAAATTTTTGGAATATTTTGCTTTTTCCTCTGTTACTATCACAGATCTGTCATTTGAGTAACAACAAAACGTCTCTACGAGTACTTTGCGTAAATCAAGAAAATAAAATTTTCGGAATATTTTGCTTTTTCCTCTGTTACTATTACAGATCTGTCATTTGAGTACCAACAAAACGTCTCGATGAGTAGTTTGCGTAAATCAAGAAATTAAAATTTTCGGTTTTTTTTCCATTTTACTCTATTACTATCACAGATCTTTCATTTGAGTAGCAACCAAACGTCTCTACGAGCACTTTGCGTAAGTCAAGAAATCAAAATTTTAGGAATTTTTCTCTTTTTCCTCTGTTACTATGACAGATCTGTCATTTGAGTAACAACAAAACGTCTCTACGAGCACTTTGCGTAAATCGAAAAATCAAAATTTTCGGAATTTTTTCCATTTTACTCTATTACTATCACAGATCTTTCATTTGAGTAGCAACAGAACGTCTCTACGAGTACTTTGCGTAAATCAAGAAATTAAAATTTTTGGAATATTTTGCTTTTTCCTCTGTTACTATCACAGATCTGTCATTTGAGTAACAACAAAACGTTTCTACGAGTACTTTGCGTATATCAAGAAATTAAAATTTTCGGAATATTTTGTATTTTCCTCTGTTACTATGACAGATCTGTCATTTGAGTAACAACAAAACGTCTCTACGAGCACTTTGCGTAAATCGAAAAATCAAAATTTTCGGAATATTTTGCGTTTTCCTTTGTTACTATCACAGATCTGTCATTTGAGTACCAACAAAACGTTTCTACGAGTACTTTGCGTATATCAAGAAATTAAAATTTTCGGAATATTATGTATTTTCCTCTGTTACTATCACAGATCTGTCATTTGAGTAACAACAAAACGTCTCTACGAGTACTTTGCGTAAATCAAGAAATTAAAATTTTTGGAATATTTTGCTTTTTCCTCTGTTACTATCACAGATCTTTCATTTGAGTAGCAACAAAACGTCTCTACGAGCACTTTGCGTAAGTCAAGAAATCAAAATTTTAGGAATTTTTCTCTTTTTCCTCTGTTACTATGACAGATCTGTCATTTGAGTAACAACAAAACGTCTCTACGAGCACTTTGCGTAAATCAAGAAATTAAAATTTTCGGAATATTCTGCTTTTTCCTCTGTTACTATCACAGATCTGTCATTTGAGTAACAACAAAACGTCTCTATGAGTACTTTGCGTAATTCAAGAAATTAAAATTTTCGGAATTTTCTCCATTTTACTCTATTACTATCACAGATCTTTCATTTGAGTAGCAACAAAACGTCTCTACGAGCACTTTGCGTAAGTCAAGAAATCAAAATTTTAGGAATTTTTATCTTTTTCTTCTGTTACTATTACAGATCTATCATTTGAGTAACAACAAAACGTCTGTCTCTACGAGCACTTTGTGTAAATCGAGAAATCAATATTTTCGGAATTTTTTCCATTTTACTCTATTACTATCACGGATCTTTGATTTGAGTAGCAACAGAACGTCTCTACGACCACTTTGCGTAAATCAAGAAATTAAAATTTTTGGAATATTTTGCTTTTTCCTCTGTTACTATGACAGATCTGTCATTTGAGTAACAACAAAACGTCTCTACGAGCACTTTGCGTAAATCAAGAAATTAAAATTTTCGGAATATTCTGCTTTTTCCTCTGTTACTATCACAGATCTGTCATTTGAGTAACAACAAAACGTCTCTATGAGTACTTTGCGTATATCAAGAAGTTAAAATTTTCTTAATATTCTGCTTTTTCCTCTGTTACTATCACAGATCTGTCATTTGAGTACCAACAAAACGTCTCTATGAGTACTTTGCGTAATTCAAGAAATTAAAATTTTCGGAATTTTCTCCATTTTACTCTATTACTATCACAGATCTTTCATTTGAGTAGCAACAAAACGTCTCTACGAGCACTTTGCGTAAGTCAAGAAATCAAAATTTTAGGAATTTTTATCTTTTTCTTCTGTTACTATTACAGATCTATCATTTGAGTAACAACAAAACGTCTGTCTCTACGACCACTTTGCGTAAATCAAGAAATCAAAATTTTTGGAATATTTTGCTTTTTCCTCTGTTACTATCACAGATCTGTCATTTGAGTAACAACAAAACGTCTCTACGAGCACTTTGCGTAAATTGAAAAATTAAAATTTTCGGAATATTTTGCTTTTTCCTCTGTTACTATCACAGATCTGTCATTTGAGTACCATCAAAACGTCTCTATGAGTACTTTGCGTAAATCAAGAAATTAAAATTTTCGGAATTTTTTCCATTTTACTCTATTACTATAACAGATCTTTCATTTGAGTAGCAACCAAACGTCTCTACGAGCACTTTGCGTAAGTCAAGAAATCAAAATTTTAGGAATTTTTCTCTTTTTCATCTGTTACTATGACAGATCTGTCATTTGAGTAACAACAAAACGTCTCTACGAGCACTTTGCGTAAATCGAAAAATCTAAATTTTCGGAATTTTTTCCATTTTACTCTATTACTATCACAGATCTTTCATTTGAGTAACAACAGAACGTCTCTACGAGTACTTTGCGTAAATCAAGAAATTAAAATTTTTGGAATATTTTGCTTTTTCCTCTGTTACTATCACAGATCTGTCATTTGAGTAACAACAAAACGTCTCTACGAGTACTTTGCGTAAATCAAGAAAATAAAATTTATTTTCCTCTGTTACTATCACAGATCTGTCATTTGAGTAACAACAAAACGTCTCTACGAGCACTGTGCGTAAATTGAGAAATTAAAATTTTCGGAATATTTTGCTTTTTCCTCTGTTACTATCACAGATCTGTCATTTGAGTACCATCAAAACGTCTCTATGAGTACTTTGCGTAAATCAAGAAATTAAAATTTTCGGAATTTTTTCCATTTTACTCTATTACTATCACAGATCTTTCATTTGAGTAGCAACCAAACGTCTCTACGAGCACTTTGCGTAAGTCAAGAAATCAAAATTTTAGGAATTTTTCTCTTTTTCCTCTGTTACTATGACAGATCTGTCATTTGAGTAACAACAAAACGTCTCTACGAGCACTTTGCGTAAATCAAGAAATTAAAATTTTCGGAATATTCTGCTTTTTCCTCTGTTACTATCACAGATCTGTCATTTGAGTAACAACAAAACGTCTCTATGAGTACTTTGCGTAATTCAAGAAATTAAAATTTTCGGAATTTTCTCCATTTTATCACAGATCTTTCATTTGAGTAGCAACAAAACGTCTCTACGAGCACTTTGCGTAAGTCAAGAAATCAAAATTTTAGGAATTTTTATCTTTTTCTTCTGTTACTATTACAGATCTATCATTTGAGTAACAACAAAACGTCTGTCTCTACGAGCACTTTGTGTAAATCGAGAAATCAATATTTTCGGAATTTTTTCCATTTTACTCTATTACTATCACGGATCTTTGATTTGAGTAGCAACAGAACGTCTCTACGACCACTTTGCGTAAATCAAGAAATTAAAATTTTTGGAATATTTTGCTTTTTCCTCTGTTACTATCACAGATCTGTCATTTGAGTACCATCAAAACGTCTCTATGAGTACTTTGCGTAAATCAAGAAATTAAAATTTTCGGAATTTTTTCCATTTTACTCTATTACTATCACAGATCTTTCATTTGAGTAGCAACCAAACGTCTCTACGAGCACTTTGCGTAAGTCAAGAAATCAAAATTTTAGGAATTTTTCTCTTTTTCCTCTGTTACTATGACAGATCTGTCATTTGAGTAACAACAAAACGTCTCTACGAGCACTTTGCGTAAATCAAGAAATTAAAATTTTCGGAATATTCTGCTTTTTCCTCTGTTACTATCACAGATCTGTCATTTGAGTAACAACAAAACGTCTCTATGAGTACTTTGCGTAATTCAAGAAATTAAAATTTTCGGAATTTTCTCCATTTTACTCTATTACTATCACAGATCTTTCATTTGAGTAGCAACAAACCGTCTCTACGAGCACTTTGCGTAAGTCAAGAAATCAAAATTTTAGGAATTTTTATCTTTTTCTTCTGTTACTATTACAGATCTATCATTTGAGTAACAACAAAACGTCTGTCTCTACGAGCACTTTGTGTAAATCGAGAAATCAATATTTTCGGAATTTTTTCCATTTTACTCTATTACTATCACGGATCTTTGATTTGAGTAGCAACAGAACGTCTCTACGACCACTTTGCGTAAATCAAGAAATTAAAATTTTTGGAATATTTTGCTTTTTCCTCTGTTACTATGACAGATCTGTCATTTGAGTAACAACAAAACGTCTCTACGAGCACTTTGCGTAAATCGCAAAATCAAAATTTTCGGAATTTTTTCCATTTTACTCTATTACTATCACAGATCTTTCATTTGAGTAGCAACAGAACGTCTCTACGAGTACTTTGCGTAAATCAAGAAATTAAAATTTTTGGAATATTTTGCTTTTTCCTCTGTTACTATCACAGATCTGTCATTTGCGTAACAACAAAACGTCTCTACGAGCACTTTGCGTAAATCAAGAAAATAAAATTTTCGGAATATTTTGCTTTTTCTTCTGTTACTATCACAGATCTGGCATTTGAGTAGCAACAAAATGTCTCTACGACCACTTTGCGTAAATCAAGAAATTAAAATTTTCGAAATATCTTGCTTTTTCCTCTGTTACTATCACAGATCTGTCATTTGAGTACCAACAAAACGTCTCGATGAGTAGTTTGCGTAAATCAAGAAATTAAAATTTTCGGATTTTTTTCCATTTTACTCTATTACTATCACAGATCTTTCATTTGAGTAGCAACCAAACGTCTCTACGAGCACTTTGCGTAAGTCAAGAAATCAAAATTTTAGGAATTTTTCTCTTTTTCCTCTGTTACTATGTACAAAATTTTCGGAATTTTTTCCATTTTACTCTATTACTATCACAGATCTTTCATTTGAGTAGCAACAGAACGTCTCTACGAGTACTTTGCGTAAATCAAGAAATTAAAATTTTTGGAATATTTTGCTTTTTCCTCTGTTACTATCACAGATCTGTCATTTGAGTAACAACAAAACGTTTCTACGAGTACTTTGCGTATATCAAGAAATTAAAATTTTCGGAATATTTTGTATTTTCCTCTGTTACTATCACAGATCTGTCATTTGAGTAACAACAAAACGTCTCTACGAGTACTTTGCGTAAATCAAGAAATTAAAATTTTTGGAATATTTTGCTTTTTCCTCTGTTACTATCACAGATCTTTCATTTGAGTAGCAACAAAACGTCTCTACGAGCACTTTGCGTAAGTCAAGAAATCAAAATTTTAGGAATTTTTCTCTTTTTCCTCTGTTACTATGACAGATCTGTCATTTGAGTAACAACAAAACGTCTCTACGAGCACTTTGCGTAAATCAAGAAATTAAAATTTTCGGAATATTCTGCTTTTTCCTCTGTTACTATCACAGATCTGTCATTTGAGTAACAACAAAACGTCTCTATGAGTACTTTGCGTATATCAAGAAGTTAAAATTTTCTTAATATTCTGCTTTTTCCTCTGTTACTATCACAGATCTGTCATTTGAGTACCAACAAAACGTCTCTATGAGTACTTTGCGTAATTCAAGAAATTAAAATTTTCGGAATTTTCTCCATTTTACTCTATTACTATCACAGATCTTTCATTTGAGTAGCAACAAAACGTCTCTACGAGCACTTTGCGTAAGTCAAGAAATCAAAATTTTAGGAATTTTTATCTTTTTCTTCTGTTACTATTACAGATCTATCATTTGAGTAACAACAAAACGTCTGTCTCTACGACCACTTTGCGTAAATCAAGAAATCAAAATTTTTGGAATATTTTGCTTTTTCCTCTGTTACTATCACAGATCTGTCATTTGAGTAACAACAAAACGTCTCTACGAGCACTTTGCGTAAATTGAGAAATTAAAATTTTCGGAATATTTTGCTTTTTCCTCTGTTACTATCACAGATCTGTCATTTGAGTACCATCAAAACGTCTCTATGAGTACTTTGCGTAAATCAAGAAAATAAAATTTTCGGAATATTTTGCTTTTTCCTCTGTTACTATCACAGATCTGTCATTTGAGTACCAACAAAACGTCTCGATGAGTAGTTTGCGTAAATCAAGAAATTAAAATTTTCGGTTTTTTTTTCCATTTTACTCTATTACTATCACAGATCTTTCATTTGAGTAGCAACCAAACGTCTCTACGAGCACTTTGCGTAAGTCAAGAAATCAAAATTTTAGGAATTTTTCTCTTTTTCCTCTGTTACTATGACAGATCTGTCATTTGAGTAACAACAAAACGTCTCTACGAGCACTTTGCGTAAATCGAAAAATCAAAATTTTCGGAATTTTTTCCATTTTACTCTATTACTATCACAGATCTTTCATTTGAGTAGCAACAGAACGTCTCTACGAGTACTTTGCGTAAATCAAGAAATTAAAATTTTTGGAATATTTTGCTTTTTCCTCTGTTACTATCACAGATCTGTCATTTGAGTAACAACAAAACGTCTCTACGAGTACTTTGCGTAAATCAAGAAAATAAAATTTTCGGAATATTTTGCTTTTTCTTCTGTTACTATCACAGATCTGTCATTTGAGTAACAACAAAACGTATCTACGAGCAATGTGCGTAAATTGAGAAATTAAAATTTTCGGAATATTTTGCTTTTTCCTCTGTTACTATCACAGATCTGTCATTTGAGTACCATCAAAACGTCTCTATGAGTACTTTGCGTAAATCAAGAAATTAAAATTTTCGGAATTTTTTCCATTTTACTCTATTACTATCACAGATCTTTCATTTGAGTAGCAACCAAACGTCTCTACGAGCACTTTGCGTAAGTCAAGAAATCAAAATTTTAGGAATTTTTCTCTTTTTCCTCTGTTACTATGACAGATCTGTCATTTGAGTAACAACAAAACGTCTCTACGAGCACTTTGCGTAAATCGAAAAATCAAAATTTTCGGAATTTTTTCCATTTTACTCTATTACTATCACAGATCTTTCATTTGAGTAGCAACAGAACGTCTCTACGAGTACTTTGCGTAAATCAAGAAATTAAAATTTTTGGAATATTTTGCTTTTTCCTCTGTTACTATCACAGATCTGTCATTTGAGTAACAACAAAACGTCTCTACGAGTACTTTGCGTAAATCAAGAAAATAAAATTTTCGGAATATTTTGCTTTTTCCTCTGTTACTATCACAGATCTGTCATTTGAGTACCAACAAAACGTCTCGATGAGTAGTTTGCGTAAATCAAGAAATTAAAATTTTCGTCATTTGAGTAACAACAAAACGTCTCTACGAGCACTGTGCGTAAATTGAGAAATTAAAATTTTCGGAATATTTTGCTTTTTCCTCTGTTACTATCACAGATCTGTCATTTGAGTACCATCAATACGTCTCTATGAGTACTTTGCGTAAATCAAGAAATTAAAATTTTCGGAATTTTTTCCATTTTACTGTTACTATCACAGATCTGTCATTTGAGTACCAACAAAACGTCTCGATGAGTAGTTTGCGTAAATCAAGAAATTAAAATTTTCGGTTTTTTTCCATTTTACTCTATTACTATCACAGATCTTTCATTTGAGTAGCAACCAAACGTCTCTACGAGCACTTTGCGTAAGTCAAGAAATCAAAATTTTAGGAATTTTTCTCTTTTTCCTCTGTTACTATGACAGATCTGTCATTTGAGTAACAACAAAACGTCTCTACGAGCACTTTGCGTAAATCGAAAAATCAAAATTTTCGGAATTTTTTCCATTTTACTCTATTACTATCACAGATCTTTCATTTGAGTAGCAACAGAACGTCTCTACGAGTACTTTGCGTAAATCAAGAAATTAAAATTTTTGGAATATTTTGCTTTTTCCTCTGTTACTATCACAGATCTGTCATTTGAGTAACAACAAAACGTTTCTACGAGTACTTTGCGTATATCAAGAAATTAAAATTTTCGGAATATTTTGTATTTTCCTCTGTTACTATGACAGATCTGTCATTTGAGTAACAACAAAACGTCTCTACGAGCACTTTGCGTAAATCGAAAAATCAAAATTTTCGGAATATTTTGCGTTTTCCTTTGTTACTATCACAGATCTGTCATTTGAGTACCAACAAAACGTCTCTACGAGTAGTTTGCGTAAATCAAGAAATTAAAATTTTCGGATTTTTTTCCATTTTACTCTATTACTATAACAGATCTTTCATTTGAGTAACAACAAAACGTCTCTACGAGCACTTTGCGTAAATTGAGAAATTAAAATTTTCGGAATATTTTGCTTTTTCCTCTGTTACTATCACAGATCTGTCATTTGAGTACCATCAAAACGTCTCTATGAGTACTTTGCGTAAATCAAGAAATTAAAATTTTCGGAATTTTTTCCATTTTACTCTATTACTATAACAGATCTTTCATTTGAGTAGCAACCAAACGTCTCTACGAGCACTTTGCGTAAGTCAAGAAATCAAAATTTTAGGAATTTTTCTCTTTTTCCTCTGTTACTATGACAGATCTGTCATTTGAGTAACAACAAAACGTCTCTACGAGCACTTTGCGTAAATCGAAAAATCAAAATTTTCGGAATTTTTTCCATTTTACTCTATTACTATCACAGATCTTTCATTTGAGTAGCAACAGAACGTCTCTACGAGTACTTTGCGTAAATCAAGAAATTAAAATTTTTGGAATATTTTGCTTTTTCCTCTGTTACTATCACAGATCTGTCATTTGAGTAACAACAAAACGTCTCTACGAGTACTTTGCGTAAATCAAGAAAATAAAATTTTCGGAATATTTTGCTTTTTCTTCTGTTACTATCACAGATCTGTCATTTGAGTAACAACAAAACGTCTCTACGAGCACTGTGCGTAAATTGAGAAATTAAAATTTTCGGAATATTTTGCTTTTTCCTCTGTTACTATCACAGATCTGTCATTTGAGTACCATCAATACGTCTCTATGAGTACTTTGCGTAAATCAAGAAATTAAAATTTTCGGAATTTTTTCCATTTTACTCTATTACTATCACAGATCTTTCATTTGAGTAGCAACCAAACGTCTCTACGAGCACTTTGCGTAAGTCAAGAAATCAAAATTTTAGGAATTTTTCTTTTTTTCCTCGTATACCATGACAGATCTGTCATTTGAGTAACAACAAAACGTCTCTACGAGCACTTTGCGTAAATCGAAAAATCAGAATTTTCGGAATTTTTTCCATTTTACTCTATTACTATCACAGATCTTTCATTTGAGTAGCAACAGAACGTCTCTACGAGTACTTTGCGTAAATCAAGAAATTAAAATTTTTGGAATATTTTGCTTTTTCCTCTGTTACTATCACAGATCTGTCATTTGAGTAACAACAAAACGTCTCTACGAGTACTTTGCGTAAATCAAGAAAATAAAATTTTCGGAATATTTTGCTTTTTCCTCTGTTACTATCACAGATCTGTCATTTGAGTACCAACAAAACGTCTCGATGAGTAGTTTGCGTAAATCAAGAAATTAAAATTTTCGGTTTTTTTCCATTTTACTCTATTACTATCACAGATCTTTCATTTGAGTAGCAACCAAACGTCTCTACGAGCACTTTGCGTAAGTCAAGAAATCAAAATTTTAGGAATTTTTCTCTTTTTCCTCTGTTACTATGACAGATCTGTCATTTGAGTAACAACAAAACGTCTCTACGAGCACTTTGCGTAAATCGAAAAATCAAAATTTTCGGAATTTTTTCCATTTTACTCTATTACTATCACAGATCTTTCATTTGAGTAGCAACAGAACGTCTCTACGAGTACTTTGCGTAAATCAAGAAATTAAAATTTTTGGAATATTTTGCTTTTTCCTCTGTTACTATCACAGATCTGTCATTTGAGTAACAACAAAACGTCTCTACGAGTACTTTGCGTAAATCAAGAAAATAAAATTTTTGGAATATTTTGCTTTTTCTTCTGTTACTATCACAGATCTGTCATTTGAGTAACAACAAAACGTCTCTACGAGCACTGTGCGTAAATTGAGAAATTAAAATTTTCGGAATATTTTGCTTTTTCCTCTGTTACTATCACAGATCTGTCATTTGAGTACCATCAAAACATCTCTATGAGTACTTTGCGTAAATCAAGAAATTAAAATTTTCGGAATTTTTTCCATTTTACTCTATTACTATCACAGATCTTTCATTTGAGTAGCAACCAAACGTCTCTACGAGCACTTTGCGTAAGTCAAGAAATCAAAATTTTAGGAATTTTTCTCTTTTTCCTCTGTTACTATGACAGATCTGTCATTTGAGTAACAACAAAACGTCTCTACGAGCACTTTGCGTAAATCGAAAAATCAAAATTTTCGGAATTTTTTCCATTTTACTCTATTACTATCACAGATCTTTCATTTGAGTAGCAACAGAACGTCTCTACGAGTACTTTGCGTAAATCAAGAAATTAAAATTTTTGGAATATTTTGCTTTTTCCTCTGTTACTATCACAGATCTGTCATTTGAGTAACAACAAAACGTCTCTACGAGTACTTTGCGTAAATCAAGAAAATAAAATTTTCGGAATATTTTGCTTTTTCCTCTGTTACTATCACAGATCTGTCATTTGAGTACCAACAAAACGTATCGATGAGTAGTTTGCGTAAATCAAGAAATTAAAATTTTCGGTTTTTTTTCCATTTTACTCTATTACTATCACAGATCTTTCATTTGAGTAGCAACCAAACGTCTCTACGAGCACTTTGCGTAAGTCAAGAAATCAAAATTTTAGGAATTTTTCTCTTTTTCCTCTGTTACTATGACAGATCTGTCATTTGAGTAACAACAAAACGTCTCTACGAGCACTTTGCGTAAATCGAAAAATCAAAATTTTCGGAATTTTTTCCATTTTACTCTATTACTATCACAGATCTTTCATTTGAGTAGCAACAGAACGTCTCTACGAGTACTTTGCGTAAATCAAGAAATTAAAATTTTTGGAATATTTTGCTTTTTCCTCTGTTACTATCACAGATCTGTCATTTGAGTAACAACAAAACGTTTCTACGAGTACTTTGCGTATATCAAGAAATTAAAATTTTCGGAATATTTTGTATTTTCCTCTGTTACTATGACAGATCTGTCATTTGAGTAACAACAAAACGTCTCTACGAGCACTTTGCGTAAATCGAAAAATCAAAATTTTCGGAATATTTTGCGTTTTTCCTTTGTTACTATCACAGATCTGTCATTTGAGTACCAACAAAACGTCTCTACGAGTAGTTTGCGTAAATCAAGAAATTAAAATTTTCGGATTTTTTTCCATTTTACTCTATTACTATAACAGATCTTTCATTTGAGTAACAACAAAACGTCTCTACGAGCACTTTGCGTAAATTTAGAAATTAAAATTTTCGGAATATTTTGCTTTTTCCTCTGTTACTATCACAGATCTGTCATTTGAGTACCATCAAAACGTCTCTATGAGTACTTTGCGTAAATCAAGAAATTAAAATTTTCGGAATTTTTTCCATTTTACTCTATTACTATAACAGATCTTTCATTTGAGTAGCAACCAAACGTCTCTACGAGCACTTTGCGTAAGTCAAGAAATCAAAATTTTAGGAATTTTTCTCTTTTTCCTCTGTTACTATGACAGATCTGTCATTTGAGTAACAACAAAACGTCTCTACGAGCACTTTGCGTAAATCGAAAAATCAAAATTTTCGGAATTTTTTCCATTTTACTCTATTACTATCACAGATCTTTCATTTGAGTAGCAACAGAACGTCTCTACGAGTACTTTGCGTAAATCAAGAAATTAAAATTTTTGGAATATTTTGCTTTTTCCTCTGTTACTATCACAGATCTGTCATTTGAGTAACAACAAAACGTCTCTACGA